>OX579633.1:18882573-19482573 GCA_951230915.1 Antitrichia curtipendula | reverse complement strand
TTGTAATTGCTACTTGTACATTGAACACATTGCTGCTCCATGTGGAGCCTTGTTGGCAACTTCCCACTCAAAGAGGTTCCCATATGTGCGTCCAATTGCGATGATTCATCGCTTATAATATTGCAGTCAATGAATTTAAAATTATTTGTCCGTAGGGCATGCGTATAAAAAAAATCAAGCACAAACTCGTTGTCCTAAACCGTACTTCCAAGAATATTCCTAGTTTATTGACATCACCATTATACTCATTCCACCTTGGTTTTTTTCCAAATCCTCTCCATTGGCTGCACTCCAAGCATAGTTTGCAACATGGTAGCAACGGTAACACCTTGGACAGCACAACATACAGCGTCCTTTCCTTCCCGATTGACTGCCCCGCAAGGCCCTTCCAGTGACCCCAAACGATCTCTAATGATTAAGCATCAAGAGTAGAAAGTGCTAGTATAGTCAACATTCAACAATTTATAGATTTTATAAATGAATTTTGAAGATTTAACTTCAAAAATGCATCAAAAATATAATCTCTCTCTATGGCATTTGAAAAATTATTTTTTTGATCAAAATTGTAAACTCAATTGATTTGAGTGTCTAAAAATCAATGAATGTAGCAAGGTTGGACAAAATATGCATTTCCAAAGGTTGGCAATGGTAATGCTAATTTATACTGCAAAAATACCATCCATGTTTTGACATCTTTATTCTCAACTACCAAGAATGCAATCGATTTCAAACTAAAAGAAACTACTAACCTGTTTGTGACTGGAAAACAAATTTATACAATACCTAATATTGGATCTTGGTACTAGCATCAGATGCAAGATTTCAGTAATTTACAATGCACAGAAGTTGCGATTTCACCATTAATTTTCTATTCTGATCCAACTTATTTATTGAACAACACAAAAATCTCTAGATATCTTTTGGTGATGACAATTGGAAATATTTTCCTTGAAAATAGAAGAGAAGCTATTGGACATGAGTTGCTTGTTATACCTCCTAAATTTCAAGGATTAAGTAAGTCATTAATAGCCACCATATTAATATGCTCAAAATGTTTAGATAATGTATTGTTTAAATTGCATTGTTATATTTTGCATTTGATTATTTAATGTTGATTTTTTGGAATTTATGTATTAATTACCCATTTGATGTATGCAAATTTGTCACCCTCCAAGAAAATGGAGTACTTACACCAAGATCTTGAAAGTATTTTCAACTCTTTGAAAGAAGCAAGCTTTATGGGACTACTTTTACTTGATCCCAATGGAGAGACAAAAATAGTCTACCCTTTATTATTTTCGTACATATATGATCATCCAAAGTCATGTAAGATAACCACTACATATGACACTAACCTTTGCCAATCTCCTTATAGTAGATGCATGTGTAGCAAAGAAGATCTGAGTAATATGTACATGCAAGTGATGTAGCACCATGTCCTCACAAAATCAAAGATGACAAAAGTTTATCAAGTCATGGAATTTGTGCATCCAAATTTAGCTATAGAAATTGAAAGAACTTGGTCACTACATCCTATTCAAGTGAGGTTTTTCTTACCTTGTTTGAAGATTCAATTTGTATTTATAATATGGATGTATATGAACTTGATAATTGAAAGTATAATTGCATCTATATATGAAGTGTGCATTATGGAGCTTTAATAGTGGTGATATAGAACTTGGCAATCCTTATCTTACCATACATGTTGATACACTGAACTAAAGTGATCTAGGGATCTTTAAGATGATTGTTGGGATCCTGCGTGAAATAGCTTTTGTTCACCTACATCAATCTAAATTGAAGGAGCTTGATAGAAGGCTCCTATTTATTAAGAAGAATTGTTGGTTTCCATCATTTCGAATTTTAGGCAATGAGCAAGGAGGTTATTTTGTTCTACAAGCTAATTTTGTTAGATTTAAACATTGAGTTGTTATACATGTAGATTTTTCAAAATAAAATTTTGTTATTTTTAATTGCAACCTTCGTTCAAGTCTTCAATTATAATCACTAATATCATGCTATTGCTAAAAAGTTGCAAGTTATTATTCTGTGCCTAATTGGTTGTCTGATGAAGGTATTATATCAACGGTAGTGTTATTTTTAGAATGGTATGCATTAGAAGGGATTCAGCCCTTATAAAAGGTTGCAAGTTCCCCTACGTTCCTAGACTATGGGAATGCAAGGGTAGTAGCTGACTGCAATAGTCTGACGTGGCAAAAGTTCAGACAAGTCAGACAAAAAAAAATAATGAAAATGAATTTCTTTTTCAATTTTGAGTTTTTCTTTTTTCTTTTTTCTTTTTTTCAATTAAAATTTCTGCCAATGTACCATTTTTGCATTGCATCGGAAACAACAAGGAAAACGGGCCTAAAACGGCCCTCTTCTTGCCTCAAATCCCCTCTAATGGTTTAGCATGTCAAAGCACTTTCCCTGCAATTACAAGCTTGAAGCGCATAAATGAACAAATTTGTAGGTACATATTCTATTTTGTTAGTAATTACATTCCAAATATTTTTTGCATCCTTTGTTTGAAGTATTATATTTGCTTTTCATTTTCATTTGGTAATATATTGTATTAAAAAGGGAATGTTATTTTTTTTCAAGGTTGTAGAAGCTTTTAAAAGTTCTATGTTTCAATGGCAAAGGTTTGGATTTAATACCTCAAAGGTTCATATGACTCGTCATATGATTAACCATTTCAGTCAATGCATTAAAAGATATAGATTACCATGGAAGTATTCGTCATATATGTACAAGCAATTCCACATTGCTTTTATGTAAACAACATATTAGAGCAACAATAGAAGAAATGAAACACCTCATTAGATGAGATTTGGGGGTCTTGGAGGGCCATTTCAAGCCCGTTCCCGGCGTTATTTCTCTAGCAGTTAAAGAACGCCATTGTCAGGATTTTATTTTTTGAGAAAAAATAAATAAATAATAGTAATAATAAATCTATAAAAATAAAAATATAAACATATGGTGTGGCAATCTCTGTGCCACACCAGGCAACTGCTGCGATGCAATTCCGGGGGCTGGGAACCCTAGGAAACTCGCAGTCCTTTATAGGGACTGAAAAGCATGTAATGCAAATTGTGCGGCATAATCAAACTAAGGCCAAAATCTTTGAGGAATTGCAAAGCAAATGGAAGGATCCAAAAGCCACAAGGAAGCTATAATTGTCACAACATTGAAAAAGTTTGCGTTTTGGATTTCAAGAGAAAAGCATAGTCATGCTAATTATATATTTTGAAATCTTAACATGAAATTTTAGAATTAAGCATATATTGAACTATTAATAGATTTTTAAATTTTTCATTTTTCATTTTTGTTAACACAACTTTGATTAAATCTGGCATATGTAGGCTTTGAATACAGGTCAAAATATTATGTCACCTATCTACTTGAATCTTCATCACATTTGATTGCATAGAACAAGAGACAAATTTTATCAAATAGAAGAGGCTAATATTGGAGACCTTTGTATGGGAAGAAGATATGGGTTAACTTGAGTTTTTGTTGCAACCAAAAATTATTAGTGGATCAGCTTGAAATTCTCCAAGAGTTCCTTCAATCTTTACAAAATAATTTGCAATTTAGGATTGAATGTCATTTTATTATTAGTTCTTGGTTTGTTTCAATGTTTAGAAATTCCACTTGGAACTGGCAACAAATATGGAGATTGGCCTATGTATGCTCGAGCAACTATCAATTTTCATGGCAATCCACACTTTAGCAATGTGGCATTTGAAGTAGAAGAAGATGGAATTCAACAAATGTACGATTGATAAATACAACTTTTATTTTGGGCAAGTAGCCAATCAAATACAAGTGGTGAAAAAAGTCAAAGATAACTTGTCTTTTTGAAGTTGTACACCAAAAATTGAAAATGATGATTGGAGTGCATTAACAAAATACAAATGTTTACGGTGGAGCATATTGTCTAGCTTGTGAGATGTTCAAAACAGTATGCAAAGAAACTCTCAAGCATAATTGAGAGCACACTATGTTATAACAAATATCCAAAGCATTCTAAAAGTGGTACAAATCATTCAACATTTTGTTACACTAGGTAGATTTTTCATCAATTGTTGGAAGTTCTAGTGATGTATCCTAAATTCCAAATATTACATTATAAAGTATTATATTTTATTCTAGATGATTGAGCAATTATCATTGTTGTCGATGATGAAGAAAGCCTATTGTTACCTTCAGTGATCTATACAGCTAGTTTTCTTGTATAGACTTGATAGGAAAGTATCAATGGTGCAATTGTTGATTTTAGATGCTCTTTCATGAATTGCTACTATCAATTTTTATGGTTGTTCTTACAATAAATTGTTAGTCATTTGTATATCACCAAAGAAAAGAAAATACAAGCTTGTGAGCACCCACCAGTAGCACAATAAGCTACTATTAGAAAATTAGCTAACAAAATACACTGAAATATTGTATGCTATTATGGCATGAAAGTGATATTGAAATTGTACATATAAAAATTATGGTGCAATGGAACCAAATAAGCATTGTAGTAAGGGAGGTCAAAATTATGCCTACATGAAATAAAATATTTTTTGCCAATATGATGCAAAAATAACATGACATTTGTTTAGAATCAATACCAAATTAATGAACATCAAAAAAGTGTGAAGTTGACATTCAAATAGATATAGCTAAATTGGAATGAACATGAAATTGAAAATGTGCATTTCAACAGTGTTTTGATACAATAACACAATGAAGTGCAAATGATAAAGGAATGGTGCATATATAGAGATGCATTAAAGTAGCATAAGCTCACATTAGAAAAGTACATTGTAAATTGACACGAAAGTAATACTCAAATATTGCAATTAGTATGGCACAAAAATGGTAATCAAATTGCACTAAAATGGCATCTATTTGACATTGCAAACTTGCATGCTCCGTTGATACTATAATAATATAAGAACAGTTTATGTGAAATTGGCCTCAAAGTAATATAGAAATAATACATGTCTAAAATGGCATCATTTTGATAATCAAACTAATGCCAAATTGACATTGCTGACTTTGTACACCAAAATGATGCTAAAATAGCACTACAACAATGTGAGGATGACAATGTTGACTTTGTATTGAAATGCTTTTACAATAATTTGGTGCCAACACAATATCAAAGTGATCAACAAAATGACACTAAAATGGCCTTTGTGCTTGATTGTTGTCAAGAAGGCATCAAAATAACTTCACCCAGCTTTTCTAATGATGAACTTGAAATTTTTATTGGAGCTTGTTAACTTAACTATAATCATATCCCTTATTTTTTAGAAATTAAAAAAAATTATTTTTTTAATTTAAAAGTCAATTTAGCTAATTTGTCACCCTTTGAGGTTTAAAGATTTTTAGTACTGGGGAGTATCCAAAATTAATGATTTAGAGCAAAAAAATTTGTGGTCTATTCCCACACTAGGGAAACATGTGCCTACTAAAAGAAATCTAAAAAAAATTTATTTTATGACTTCCATATTTGTACAAATAGGGCTCCTTGCACTGTTGCACACGCACTTTTGAACATTGAAGATGGTTTTGACTTCCATTTTTTTAGTGAAATGTGATCACCATCAAGTCGTTACAAATTATATAATTTTTGTTCATAATTTTCTAATTATTATTAATTTATACCTAGTATAATTTTTTGTTCATAATTTTTTAATTATTATTAATTTATACCTAGTTGCATCTATTTTTGGTGACAAATTGTCTTCTTTTTTCAAATGGTATTTTTTCAGTACTTGCAAGTAGTCAACAATATTAGTAGCCATCGATTTTTCAGATCAACGATTGAGATTGTTCTATTTCACGGTGCTTGTAGTACTTAAAGTATTGAGAGCAAAAACTGCAGTTTTGGCAAAACGCTACCAAAAACATTCAGTTTCTTTTGCAACCACCCAATGGTATTGATGGAGAGTTTTCTACGGTCAAAAATTATGTACTATAATGCAAAAATAAAGGATTTGCACTGGGAGCCGTAGTCTGTATTCTATTGAGTACTTTGTTTTTCAGTGGGTGTATCTAGAAGGAAGCTATGTAAAAGGTTATGCAAAAGTTATGTGAATAGTTGTGGAGTAAGGTAAACTTGTCTATGACAGGCAAATCTCCTATGACAAGCACCTAGGAAATTGTCCATTACAGTCTAATATTAACTCATGAGATAATTTTCCTAATAATTGGGATTAGGACTACATTAGGTTGATTTGTGGCCACAATGAAAGCCTTGGTAGATGGTCATGGAGTTATTAGTGACTGTCATAGGACACTTATACCTTTCTAGTGTAAACTAGTAATAAAAAGTTATTTTTTAATTCCATAATAGGAAATCATGTAGCCATGTTAGAAAATGTTGTGATTGATTTAGGTGACAAGATGACCATCATGGAAACACTTTCCTGTTGATTTGGAGTAGTCTATAGACTCATTCCGGCCAATTGGACAGCACACTTCAAAAAATTCAAAAAAAATTCATATAAAAAATTCAATACTTTGTTCCAAAAATTAAAATTCCAGTTGCTTCCTCCATTTTTCACATTTGTCTTTGTATGAAAAAAAAATCTGAATTTTTTTGGTAATGACGACAAGAAAAAATCAGTTATTTTGCCTGTCATAGGCAGGTTTACCTTAATGAGTTTTGAGTGCCATGGTAGTAATTAGTGGTAGTCACAGCTTGTTCACGGTGATGGTGAACAATGAACATTGAAGTGGTGGTGGCGTAGGGTTGGCTTGCTTTCAACGGAATATTCATAGCGGAACATTGATTGTTCACTCCCAACATCCACCTCCAGAGGTGGATGTTGGGAGTGAACAATCAATGTTCCGCTAAGATTATTCCTTTGTTCTCTTCACTTTCAATTACATTCGTCCATCTTGCCATTATCCATCCTCCATTGTTCATTCTCAACATTTGAACAAAAAGGGTTGTCACAGTTTGTTCAATATTTGTCACTTCTCATTGGCCCCGCAAAGCACTTTCCATTGTTCACAGTTCACACACCACTTGAACATGCCGTGACTACCCCTATTGGTGGAGCTGCTTTGGGCGTAACTAAGTTATGTATAGTGGGAGGCCCCCTCCCACTGCGTTAAGCACATGGGAGTGCCTCGGTAATAGTGCCTGGCACTATTATCGCGCCTTGGTGCTGTAATAGTGTCGGGCACTATTACCAGGGCGTTATGCCTCATAATGAGGTGAGTTTTCTTAAGGCCCTTGCCTCCAGAGTGCTTAACGTATAGGGCAATGCCCGCAGAGGAGGGCATTGCGCCAAATAATCGGCCGACGAGGAGGGCGGAGCCCGACGAGGAGGGCTGATTATTTGGCGCAATGCCCGACGATAAGGGTATTGCCCGACGTAAATCACGACGAAATCGCGATGAAAATCGGATGAAAACGCAGAACCGGATGAAAAATCCGTAATCCCCGATTACGCGGTTTTGCCCGCGTAATCGGGGATTACGGCACAGAAGCTTCCCGCCGATTGAACAGGACATTTCCTAGGAGTGGTTTACGCATGGAGACATAATGCGCAGAATTAGTATCAATGTGCAGTGGCTGCTCTGATCTGTCTGAGGCTGGGATATTGCCGAAAGTGCACGCAATGTCCGCGTTCCTCTTTTAAGAATTACTTACGAATCTTTAGAATGGCCAAATGAATCTTGATAAGAACTCGGTTGACTTCGTAGTACACTTGAGTGAGTGGTTCAGCAAATGCTGGTCCGAAGTGTTCCTTCCTAGTTCGGTTCAATCAGTTCAAATTTGGTAAATTCGGTTATCTGATCAATGCTCATGTTAATTGCACTTCAATTCAGTCACTTCATGAAAACTAATTGTACAGTGGGCTACAGTTCATTTACGAATTCTTCAGTCAGTTTTCAGTAGAAAGTCCAGCAACTTTAGAAAGCTCTAGCGTGCTCGAAAATGAACCAATTTTGAAACCGCAAATTGCGTTGGAATTGCAATGAAGTGCACTTCAACTTCATAACAAGTGAAAAATGAATAGTTTAAAATTATATAACAATTTGGATTCCTTTTATACACTATCTACCATTTCATAGAGAATAGTCAAAGAATTTTTGCATTCGGGTGAAGAACAAGCAAGAAATCACACATGCAATTCAAGTGGTATGGGAAAGAGTATCTCTGAAGCAATTGTGAAGGTTCATTTCGTATATGTACCATTGAATACAAGTTGTAATTTTCACAAATTTTGGCAACACTAGATAGTACATAGTGTTTAGAAAACATCAAATTCTTTATATGATTTTCAATTACATATGTGTGTTTATAATGATGATAAAGTAGATTTCAAGGTGACTCCAACGCAATTTGAAATTTGAAATTCCATTCATTTTTTAGCACACAGGGGCCTCCCAAAGTTCTCCTAATCTTAGCAGGATCCCCAAATTCGTAAATGAACTGTAGCCCACTGTACTGTAGTCTTACGTAAGAAAGTGAAGGTGAATTCTTGGGAAAAAGTACTCACTACTGGAAATGGAGCGGCTGGAGTGACTCCTGGAATTTCAGATTTATGTTGTTCCTACATTTTAGAGGGCTGAGAGCGTTCTCGATCGGCCTGGAATTCGAACAGGTCGAGATGCTCGATCGTCTGAGGACTAAGGTTACGTTTTGGGCGAGTGGTTTGAGATAGTCATCTGAAAAAACTCAAGTGAAAATTTTTAAGAGCTTTGAAGTTTCAAGTGGGCAACTAAAAACCCATCTGGAGAAGTCGAAACTCCTCGTTTCATTTGGATCAGTACTCAAACGTCATATTTTAGCAGTTAAACTGACATTTGTCGAAATAACAAATATGAGGTTATGCCTGCTGCAAAAGTGTACAGAGTACCTTCCATTTCCTCTGTAATGCCATTAACAGCATGTTGGGTTCCCGCCTGCGAAGATCTGAATTCCCCAGCAGGCTTTGTTCAGGCTTTCATGCTTCAGTTGAGACTCTCCAGAAGCAGTGTCTCCTACTTATAAGGTAAACTAGCCTATTCCCGCCAGCTTCCTATTTCCAACATCTTACTTTTGGCCCCACTACCACCGTGAAACTCATCTAAGTCCATCTATTTTTCTGACAAAATCAGCTCATTAATTTCAGCTTGGGTAACATGTCTACCATTGATTGGTGGATATCCAAGTATTCATAGATACAATCTATGGCGGTAATGGGTTGTTGATCTGACTTTTATAAATTAATCCATGGGCGGATTTGTAATTTCAGGGCAGTCAACTTCAACAATTCATAGAAATTTCAATTTTCATCAGAAAATTATAATTTCACTTGGGTTTGATTTGTGAAACATGCATACACCTTTGAAAAATAGGTGCCCCCATTGAAGTTGACTCCAACATAGTCAGATTGCAAATCAGGGTGGTAATAGGCTTGTCTACCTTATGCTCCTACCAAATTCATGTTACCTTCTATCATGGTCTTAACTCGTTACGTTAGAATGGCAAGACATTAATCTTTTGGTATCTTCAGTTTGGAGCTTATCATTCAAGCAGTAGATTTATCTTGTGAGTGATTATAGTTTTTTTGAAATGCACCATTTTTGCCCTTTGCAATGCATCATTTTAACGGAAACAACTCTCTTCCAATTAAGAGAAACAAGTCTTATAAACAATTTGAGGTGCAATTTGCAAGAAAAATGTAGTGTCCAGCAAAGCCAAAAGTCAAAGTAAGACAATGACATTCAATACCGCTAATATTTAGTTGTCTAACATTAAGAAGATCTAGATAAAATCGCTCCCTAATGAATGGAGAACAAAAATAGTTAGCAAAGTCTTGCACATACAAGCGGCCCAAGTGGCCAAGACCCCCCAAAGTGAAACAAGACATGTGGGTCATAGAGAATCAACTACAAAATCATATATTGAAGAAAGTTGGATCTGTTACAAAGATTATTTTTTGTTATTAGTATCTGTCTCTAAAACATTGAAAATAACTATGTAGGTGTAATAATGTATACTATCTTTAGACCATTTGTAATGAATGTTTAATGTCTAGATCTTTTGGGACAAGAGTGGAATCTCTACAATGTCTTCTTGTAGGTAGCTAGAAGTTGAAGGTTCTATTAATTATCCAAATATAATCATTATTTTTAAATATTTATTTCCAAAAGTTTATAGTACTTCCAAGTACTACCTCAAAATGCAACAAAATCAACAAGTCGGCTTTTCAGAATCACTCTGCATTGTAATGAGTGACTTTTCAATCTATGAAAAAGGGACCTACAAAAGCAATTCCCCACCTTACCAAATTAACATTGATACACAAGTATGAATACATAGAGTGCATGACTACATTAACAAAGTTTTGGCAACTTCAATGTTAAAACTACATCATCTTAATGGAGTCCATTTTCTTACAGATATATAGTATAAGAACCACTCATTAGTGACAAAGAGAGACATTGATGATATTTTCCAAATGCTCAATTGAGCATAATTGAATAAGATTCAACCTTTGAAAAAAACTCAATTCCTTTTCTAAGGGTGTTGAGGCAAATGGTACTTCAAGCAAAGTCAAGGTGAAGGAGATTCCCTTGTCACTCAATGAATATAATCTGAGAAATAAATTGAGTACATCTATTCAACATATTCATACAAGCAGTCAAATATTTTCCTACGTCTTAGGCAAAATTCGGCTATGATACCTCTATTCCAACAAAGCTTTAGACTCTGGCGTCTGCAACAAGCCCTTGTTGTTGGGCTAACCCAGTTCTTAAGCACATAGGGCAAACCAACTTCCCCCTCTCTGACAAACATTGCAATCCCAAGATTGCGGACTTTGGTTTAACTCTCTTTTTTCCATCATTTGATGATGGAGAAACTCACATGAGTGTATCCAAAGTTGTTGGAACTAGGTAAGGCATTATGTTAAACTCATATAATCAAGTATTGTGTTGTTCAATTATTCATTGCATTGTTGAAAGTATGAAACAAGATTTGTTTCTAACTTCATTTTTTTTGGAATTTGTGTAGGGGATATATGGCACCAAAGTATTTGTGCTATGGTCAAGTTTCTACCAAACTTGATGTGTTTAGTTTTGGTGTGTTGCTATTGGAGATTGTGAGTGGGCAAAAGAAGATTGATCTAAATTCACCATCTACAGAACAATATTTGGTGCAATGGATAAGTAATTAATGTACATCTTTTTATAATAATTATTGCAAGGTTTATAACTGTGAAGAAACTCATGCTAATTAGGATTCTTGTCTACTTACTGAGATCAATTGAATTGTATTGTTGTGTAGGCTCAAGAATTGCATTCCAGTGACAACTTGCTATATCTAAAAGACAAATCTTTTGAAGATATGACAATGGTAGAAGAGGCCATGTTCAAGCAAGTTGTTAAAGTCAGTTTGCAATGTTTACACCATATTGTTGCAAGGCGTCCAGCAATGTCTGAAGTTGTGGCCATGCTCATTGGTAACAAAGATGTGGATGATTGTGCCATAGAAGACTATCATGAAGGTTCAAGCTCATCATATGATGTGGGATCATCTAGTTTTTGTTTTTCAACACCAAACTCTTCTTCACAATGTATTGTAAAAGATGATAGAAATTTGCATTTGGATTCTGAGAGTCACAAACAATCTCTTCAATTGTGCGAGGTTGGATTACTAAGCAAGTAGAAGCTCAAGTTTGATGTTTGATGTAGTACTTAGGCTTTAATTGTAGGTATTAGATGTTGTAATTCTAGGTGATGATATTTTCATAACTCATGCTAGTATAGAGATCTTATCTTTTAATGAATTAAGAATTATTGTTCAAGATTATTGGTTTCATATGTTCCAAGATATATATGAGATCATATGTGTCATTTGATTGTAGATGTTTTTAACAAAGGATAATTTTTTTATAAATGAAAATCCTATTCAATGAATGTCCAAAATGTAGTTTTACATTATATATCATGAAATTCATTTTTTTAAATTATCATTGGCTTATTATTTACTAGAAATTGGTGATTGAAGGTATGCACAATTACTAATGATTTTTTTTTGATGAAGTGACAAATATTGAGTTCCAAAAGAATTATTTGAGCTTTTGCATTAATTTTGAATCTTAAGCATGAGAATTCAATAAAGTGAGATTTTTAAGTGTCATAAAATTTTGATAATTAATTTGATGTTAGCTAAAATGAATGATAATTGCACATTTGCATATAGTTTTATAATATGATTTAAAATTTGGACTATTAGTTCATTAAAAGAATACAATATAACTAAATGCAAAATAATGAACCGAAAATTCATAAAACAATTAAACAAATGATCTCTTAATTAATGAAAGTTCTATCTAAGATTTATAACATTTAGATTTAGACTTTCTAAATCAAAAAAGACTTACAAAAAATCTACTAGCCCATCTATATATACATACCTTTTTTGACACAAAATGAACTTACATCTTTAAGACTATAACTAATTATATCTTAATTTATTTTACTAAAAGGGTAGGGTTCTATGATCTAAGCACAAAAAAGAATGTCCTATGCTGTATTTGATGGAGCCTTTAACTAAACTTATTTATAGTACATAGGTTGAAATGAACCATATTAAAAAATATAAAATAAAGGTAGCAAAGAAAGACAATAGAAAGAAGAAAACATGCACAATAGAATTCTTTTGTGTAAAATCCATCATTTCTTTCTTACTTCATATAAGATTTTATATAATTTAATAATGATTTAGAGCCTTCAATCACAAAGGAAGATATGGTAATTTTTTTCAATGTTGGGAATTGAATCCCACCTCCAAATGGAAGCTGAAACTTCTAACAATCTTAATAATTTTGTTGTAGATTATGAGTGCACTACATTACGACAAGTTCTTAGTGAATCCCTAAAAGTTCACCCCACATTGTTGAGAATTATCCCTCAAATGAAAGAATTTGAGATTGCCAATGTCATTCTATGAAAATTAGTATTTTCTACAATCTAACTACCAGTAGTGGATGTATGACCTAACTTGCATGTGCATATGTTATTCAAGTTTTATTTAATTACAATTGTCAAATTGTAATATGAAAATTCTAAAATGTAGTTTGAATGTTTTTAAAGAATACAACCAACTTTAACTTTGCAATTTGAAAATCCATATTCTTTTCATTCATAGTTCTACATTTGATTGAAAGATGACTTCTTGTAGACATATAAATCTAGTATGATTCCACCAAATTTCAAAAGAAGATCAAACAAATTGATTTTTTGTTTAAAATATGTAATAGATCAAATCATTAGATTAAATAAAAAAATCGTGTTGCTTCTAATTTTGCCATAGAATAGAAAATTTTCAATTATCAGTAAGAAGGTTGCAGTAAAAATTCCACACCCTACGAAATTATTTTTTTTTAAGAATAGAAATGAAGATAAAAAAAAAATGAACTTCTTATGTTATTTATGCTAGGAGAGGTCTTATGTGCTTTGAAAGAAAAATCTTGAAAGGAATCATGATTTACCAAAAAACTAGTTTACTTAGAATTTCAGAAGAAATGCTTTAACCCTTAAACAACAAGCCAATCACCATGGAAATCATCTATTTTGGTAACGTGTAAATTGTTAGCTTAAAAAAATACAAAAGCGCTCATTGTAAGTCAAACTACTGTACATAGAAGACCTTCCCTTTTCACACAAAATTTGGAGAATAAATAGTTGTACTTTTGTCTTGCATGGAGAGATTCTTTGTCATTCATTGGCCAAAAAACGTCCTTCGCATCGTTTATGGGTTAATTTGGATGTCATTGTAGATAAGCAACTATAGTGTCAATTCACAGCCATCTTAAACTACTCAATAGAATAAGATTATAACAAAGGCCAATTCTCCCATATGTAAACCTTGAGGCCAAGAAGCGGGGTCGGTTCAATTAAACCTATAAAATTTCAGCCTTTCTCTCTCTATTCAGAATTTCTTTATACCAAGAGGCCTGGTCAATTTTCCTTGAGGCCGATTACACAAAATCTAATGGATTTGATTTGTTGAAAAAAATAGTATTTAATAAATAAATAAAATTAGTTGAAATCTAACATTGGCCCCGAGGTCAAGTATTGGTCTCTCATTTTTGGTGCACCCAATTTAGGGAGCTTGAGCCACGTCAAATTATGGCTCTTTTTAATTAAAAATTCATTCCACCAACTTGGTACAATTTTTAGATGTAAAGGGTTGGGCTTTTTGTCCAATCACAAATGAGGATTTTTAGCCTCTGATACAACAAATTGACATGATTTTTGAGTATAAAGTGACCCTTAGTATTACAATGATTGTGGTAATATAAATGGCCATGAGCCACATTTAGCTTACTCTATGATATACATCAACGTTCACGATATTTTTTGACTTTTGCCACCTATTTTCTTTTAATTTTGATATTGAAACATTTTTTTTAAGTCCAAGTCCAATTTTTTTCTCTATTTCTTTTCTCAAAATATAAATTTTAAGGATTTTTTCACCAAATTTTGCTAATGTTTTCAAATTGCAATTGATGTTTTTTCCAATTCCTACTAGCTAACTTAAGTTTGAACTAGCTGCTATTTTTTCCCAAATATTAATATACATCTTGAGGGGAAAAGATAGCACTATGACCAGTTACAATTGAAATTTGAAGAAAGTAATCTTTTAATAGACTAGTAACCCTCATGTGACACTTCAACACGAAATCATTACTTTTAATTAAATTTATTTTTGCATTAAATCATTACCATGAAGTATTAGTTAGTTTTAATTGGCAACTAGTTGTTAGGTTGATTATATAGTAGATTTGGTAGAAGAACTAGGATTAAGTTGAGTTTGGACAAATTAGTAGTAGTGATGGACAATCTTGAGCCACCAAGAGTTTTTTTATGCCTTAACTTTAACCCCTAAAGCACTAAACTACGTTTTTTTGGC
The DNA here is from genome assembly GCA_951230915.1 of Antitrichia curtipendula. NCBI lineage: Eukaryota > Viridiplantae > Streptophyta > Bryopsida > Hypnales > Leucodontaceae > Antitrichia > Antitrichia curtipendula. The sequence continues at coordinate 19,467,650 of OX579633.1, read as the reverse complement.
AACATAGTAATTTTGGGCAGCTCACTACAAATGGAGTTTTTTGTTTTTTTTCTTTGAAATTTTCACGCAATATGTGCCCGAGGAGTAGCTTTAAGGCCCAACATTTTTCATAGATTTTGACTACATGGTTAAAAGTTATGGTATGATATGCTGTTTCATTGCTCAGTGGGCAACCCGATCAACAAAAAAAACTTCTTGAAAATTCACTTTTTTTTAAAATTAGAATTTGAAATTGGTTCTCTAGATCCTTATATACATGGAAAGCTTTGAATAATTCCATTTGGATTAATGAAATAAAAGTTATGGGAGTTTAAGTTTACGGATAGTTTGCAAGTAATTGTGGAATCTCTACTTTAAGATAAACTTTGAAGCCCTTTATTTAATTCAATTTTAAATATTTTGGGTATAAAATAAAAATATTAGGTGTAGACTGTTTACTACAACATTACAACCATTGGATTGGGATTTTTCAATTCCATGACTAAATTGTTAACAATTTAGTGTTTTGAATCATTTTCTACTTCTTTCTACTTACTATTTTCTCCTATATGTTGTACAATTCCAAATGGTTAGAAAATTTTCAAGCATGTTGCCAGCTTACCTTCAAGAATGAATCCAAAGAGTAACCACCATTTGGGGCATTTTTTCATACACATGTAACCATCTGAAGTGCAGCTGCCCGGTTTTTGCAGGGCCAAAAAAAGTTTTTTTTCCAATTGAAATGCTAATATCTTGCAATTTACATGGTGGAAATCCCTGAAAAAATTACCACAAGTTTTCAAACTAGTTTACTGCAAGATCCTACGATTACATGTGTTCAAAAAAGTTTCAAGAAAAAAATTTGGTACTTGTCCTAGAAATGGCAGTTTTGGAGCGTTTTGGTAAAAACATAGTCAAAAACCTTTAGGGGTTAAACTTCCATGTCTATCAATAGTGGCAAAGTAGAGAGAATTTTAGCAAGTATAATTTAGAAGTTGAGCATCATTTGAGTTGGAGTAGGTTTGAAAACTTGTAGAATCGAGAGCTTGAAAACTTTGAATCTTGGAAACAAAAATCCAAGAACAACTTTTAATTCCTAAATGCCCAAGACACTATATTTTGGTATTAACTAAATTTTGAAGTTAAATGAAATTATTATTTTGGGTATTTAAAAAAAAAAATTAAATACCCTTCAAAGTTCATTATAAACATGAAAAATCCAAATTTTAAAAATTTGTTTACGATTTTTTCTATTCAAGATTTTACTCAAATGATTTGTGGTTGTGCATTAAAAAAATTGTAGATTAGATAATGAGAAGATGTAAATTATTTGTGGTTGTGCATGTTATATCTCTTAACTTGATATTTTTTTCTTTGACCCCATTTTTAGATTTTAGATATAAAAAGGGGATTGAAAGACTTCCAATAACAATCTTTTAATCTATAAATGATAATGTTGTGTTTTCATTTCCTACGTGATTCATAGCACATCTAGTTTAATTTTGTATTGTTACAATTTTAAAAACTTGATAAAACTTACGATCAAAACTTGAACTTTTTATTTACTTTGAGATAAACTCCAAAAAGTTCAAAAAAGACCTTGGGCACTTAGGATTAAGACATGAAGGATTTATGATATTGAAAAAATGCACTTACATGTACAGTGGGGTACCAATCAAAATGTCGTTTTCGAGTTCGCAATGAGAAAAATTTCAGTACTGCCAACTTTGAAAGCCTCTTGAGAGCTCAAAAATTGGTATTTTACCACAAAATATTTACCGCAGCATCATCTTTAAGTTAATTATATGTATGACAAATTTAAAGGCCAAAAGATTCACCGAAAAAAAATTATTCAAAATCTACCAACATTGGTAGCTGTGGAAATTTTTTCACTGCTGCCAACTTTGACAGCCTCCCAAAGATTAAATTATTTTTTTTTGCCATGAAATTCTTGGAAAAAAAAACTCTTTATGTTAATAGCATATGATAAAAATTTGAAGGCCAAAAGATTAATACAAAAAAAGATATTAGCAATCTACCAACATGTGTCGTTTTGAGAAACAATTGTGAAAACCGTTTCACTACTTCAACTTTGACACCCTCCCAAGGGCTGAAAAATTGCTTATTTACTATGAAATTTTTTCCACAAAGTGATTTCCATGTTAATAACATTTGTGACAAGTTTCAAAGCCAAAAAGGTTATACAAAAAAAAATATTCAAAATCTACCAACATGTGTAGCTGTGAAAAATCATTTCACTACTTCCAACTTTGACACCCTCCTAAGGGCTGCAATTTTACTTATTTACCATGAATTTTTTTGCACAAGATCCCTTCTATGCTAATAACATGTGTGCCAAATTTTAAGGTCAAAAGATTTACACAAAAAAAAATCCACAATCTACCAACATGTGTAGTTGTGGGAAACAATGGGGGAAACCATTCCATGGCTACCAACTTTGACACCCTTCCAACGGTTGAGAAATTGTCTATTTACCATGAAATTTTTGGCACAACATTCTCTTTATGTTAACAACATTCATGCCAAATTTTAAGGTCAAAAAATTTATACAAAAAAAAATCTCTACAATCTACCAACGTGTGTAGTTGTGAGATACATTTTATTAAAGACATTGAAATTGTTGAAGTATGTTAGACAATCATGCTTCTAGATTGAAATTCTCCAAATGATGCAATCTCTAATCATAAATGCTTCTCAATAAAATCAAGGATAGACAAATCTAGTTGTGTGCACTTGTCACATCTCAAAGAATGCACTTGTGTAAAAATTGGAGACCATACATGCATGAAGAAGCTTTTTCCTCTCAATAAGAGCGCTTGCATTTACAATAGAGTATTATAGGAGGTGGGATGTGGGATGATGAGAAAAGCAAGTGATGGGTGATTATTTTCTAAGTAGAGGATTGAAACTTTGTGAACATGAGTGATTGAGTGCATAAAAGATGAGTTAACTGAGCAAGTCTAGGCTATGTGATAACTGAGTGGATGAGGCATGGGATGAGTGACTGAGGATATATGGAAGTATGTGAGATTTTCTTTAAGAGTGAGAGAGGTTATAACTTACATGTGGTGACTGGTGAAGTCTGGTGAATGAGTGAAGGCTATGAGGCTGGATGATGGTGAGTGATTGAGGATATGTGAATTTTTTTTTATAACTGAGTGAGGTTATGCATGTGGTGAACAAGGTTGGATCATGGTGAGTGATTGAGGATATGTGAGATTTGTTTTTGATGACTGAGTGAGGTTGTATATGTGCTCAGTGAGTGAGGCTGGATCATGGTAATTAAGTGAAGGCTAGATCATGGTCACTGAGTGATGGCTATTTCAGATGAAACTCGTGTTCACATAGTAGGTTTGAGTGAGGCAGGGAAGACAGGAGTTGACATTGCAACTATTATTGGAGTCCATGTTAGAACAGTTCAGAGGGTAGTGAAGAAATTTCGAGAAGATGGAACCTATAAGTGCAAACCTTGTGGTGGAAGTCATGCTAAAAAGCTTAGTGATAGAGATGTTTGTACTATTATATGTGTCTCAAAAACTCATCATTGCTCGACACTCTCTAAGATCACTAATATATGTTCTACTCAAGTGTCTAGATCGACTATTTGAAGGGCCTTACATGAGAATGACATTTTCAGTCGAATTGCAGTTAAAAACCCTTTCTTGACATCTCGTCGCATGTCTCAACGATTGGCATTTGCTCAAAAGTATTGTGGGTGGAGTGTAAAAGAATGGAAGAGAGTTGTTTGGACAAATGAGTCTACCTTTGAAGTTGGAAAAAATTCTAGACAAGTTCATGTTTGGAGAAATGCATATGAGCGCTATTCATCAAGTTGTATAGTTCCAACTTTTAAGAGTGGGAGAACTTCTTTGATGATTTAGGGTGCATTTGCTGGAGGGAAAAAGTCACAATTTGTTTTTATGCCCAAAGATAGACGTTCTGCTAAGGATTTTGTTGAAGTGGTCTACAATGGCGAGTTGCTTCATTTTATGAGTAGAGTGCCACAGGGATTGCTCATGGAAAATGGCGCACTTGTCCATCATAGCAAACTATGTGTTCAAAAATGGAGACAAACATACCTTTTGGAGAAGCTCGATTGCCTTGCAAATTCTCCTGATCTTAATCCAATTGAGAACCTTTGGAAGATTTTGAAAGATGCTGTGCAACATGGCCCAATATGTCCAAAAAATTTAGATGACTTAAAGGTAGTTATTAAAAGAGAGTGGAGGTTAATCAATGGTACAAAGCTCCTTCAACTATGTCATTCTATGCCCTCTAGGTTACAAGCAGTTATTGAGGAAAATGGAGGACATACATGTTAATAGATTGTAGAGATTTTTTTTTGTATAAATTTTTTGACCTTAAAATTTGGCATGAATGTTGTTAACATAAAGAGAATGTTGTGCCAAAAATTTCATGGTAAATAGACAATTTCTCAACCGTTGGAAGGGTGTCAAAGTTGGTAGCCATGGAATGGTTTCCCCCATTGTTTCCCACAACTACACATGTTGGTAGATTGTGGATTTTTTTTTGTGTAAATCTTTTGACCTTAAAATTTGGCACACATGTTATTAGCATAGAAGGGATCTTGTGCAAAAAAATTCATGGTAAATAAGTAAAATTGCAGCCCTTAGGAGGGTGTCAAAGTTGGAAGTAGTGAAATGATTTTTCACAGCTACACATGTTGGTAGATTTTGAATATTTTTTTTTGTATAACCTTTTTGGCTTTGAAACTTGTCACAAATGTTATTAACATGGAAATCACTTTGTGGAAAAAATTTCATAGTAAATAAGCAATTTTTCAGCCCTTGGGAGGGTGTCAAAGTTGAAGTAGTGAAACGGTTTTCACAATTGTTTCTCAAAACGACACATGTTGGTAGATTGCTAATATCTTTTTTTGTATTAATCTTTTGGCCTTCAAATTTTTATCATATGCTATTAACATAAAGAGTTTTTTTTTCCAAGAATTTCATGGCAAAAAAAAATAATTTAATCTTTGGGAGGCTGTCAAAGTTGGCAGCAGTGAAAAAATTTCCACAGCTACCAATGTTGGTAGATTTTGAATAATTTTTTTTCGGTGAATCTTTTGGCCTTTAAATTTGTCATACATATAATTAACTTAAAGATAATTCTGCGGTAAATATTTTGTGGTAAAATACCAATTTTTGAGCTCTCAAGAGGCTTTCAAAGTTGGCAGTACTGAAATTTTTCTCACTGCGAACTCGAAAACGACATTTTGATTGGTACCCCACTGTGCATACATATGTTACATTCAACAACTCATTTGCAATTCACTTGCTTGAAATGTGGTGTTGTGAATTGAGTGCTTTAAATCTTCACTAATCATTAGATGTTTTTTGGGGGGCCCAGAGGGCCATTTCGGGCCTGTTCCCAACGCTATTCCCCCAGCAGTAAAAGAACGGCCGCTATCAAAAAAATCATTTTTTGGGACACCTCTTTTATCAAGAGCCCTCATCTATTTCTGTCAATGCAACAACAAGCTTATTTCTCAAACTAAATTTTTTTCCTTTGGACATTAGTACTTCATACTCTAAATTCCAATAATAAACCTTGGTATATAAAACTAAGGCAACTATGTAAATCTTTATATAGATAGCATTCTATATAAAAATAACTTATAATAACTTTCTAACATGTAAAATACCATAAGATAGTATTTATTTGCTCCATGTAGAAAACAATATATTCACATGTAATCTGAATGTAGCCTACTAGTACATGTTTTGCAAGATAATATAAGCAATCAAATTATAAGCAGGCCATAAGATAATTTATCCAATAAATTATCCATCTCCCTATACAAACATTTTTTTTAATATGGACAAGTAGCAATGTAGGAATAAAATCCGGTTCACAAGTATCTAAGACGTTTTATGAGGACAAAGGCCTCACCTGCACCCATACACCACAACAAACAATTAGTCAGTTACAGTGTGCATGCAAGGTGTTTACAGCCTTGTGTCACTTGTCATTGTTTTCACACAAAACACCTTAGAAAAGAACAAACCAAACCAACAAAAGTCCATGCATTGTATCAACAATTTATAAGACACGAAACCTGACTGTTAGGAGTAGATTGCGATGATGCCATCCTTGCTGCAAAACTCCTGTTCTGTGCCAAGGAATACACTTGTTTGGGTTGATTTGACTGAGTAAGGCAGCATCCAGAGGTAGTCAACCGAAATTGAGTGAGACTGCAGACAGAAATCTCAAACCTAGTGATATGGTAATTGAGGCAGGGAGCAAACTTCCAGTCAATAATTGCCATCAAGCGAGAAAGGATCCCAAATCTTACCAACCAGCTCATGACTCATGTAGTAACAACGGTACCATATTAAAATCAGCATATGCCCACATGTGGTAATTAAATTATGTCAACAAGGTTAATTAGGCTTAAACCCAACCATTAAAGGTATTACAGTCACCAACTCATGTGGATATAAGACTCAACCAAAGATGCGTGTACAAATATGCTATGAGTAAATAACATTAGTTGTCACATCAATGGAGGCAAAATAAATATCCCAATGGAATTTTAACCAGATTTGCCAGGGTGTGTCTAACAGTCAATAAAATTAACTGTCTTTAACGGCGGATTGATTAAGTCTACCATGGGAGGTAATTTAATCTTTATAACTAAGTTGAGATGTAAGTACCATTATGTGCGAATAATATTACCCCATTTTGTCCATTTTGACTATCAACATGCCAGTATGAACAAGAATAGCCTTGAAATTAAAAAAATTATTTTAAAGAATAAATATATATCAAGGCATCAAATATCATCAATCCATATATACAGTCATATTTACATGTAAAAAATGTTCCGACAAATATCAAGCATAAATGTCGATATGTTAGACAATAAATCAAGGATATCTTTCTAAGAGAAAGCTTGAAGTGTAAATCTAGAAAAAAGAAAAAAGAAAAAAAGAAAAAATCTTAAGATGAAAAAAAAATGAAAAAAAATACTAAATTTTTTTTGAAAAAAAATTATTATATATGACGTGGCAGCCCCTCTGCCACATCATGCAGCTGTTGCGGTGCAGTTCGAGGCAGTTCCAAAGTCTGGGAACTCACAGCCCTCCACAGGGGCTAAAAAACATGTAATAGAAATTAAGGTCTACATAGACTTGGGATATAATCTACTAGGAGACCCGCGTGACTAAAGTAGACCGGTTATTAGTCTTCTTGTGATCTAAACAAACAACATTTTATCGTCCACATTGCCTAAGTTTAGTTTAGTTTTTTATTTTGAAAAAACAACAACCATCCCTTATAACATGCAATAAAAAGGAAATGAGCCTAACCCACCGCATGTCCCAAAGTTTGGCAGTTAGAGTGGGGCAGAGTTTTGGAGCAAGACCATGTTTCCACTACACTAAAATTGTTAAATAGTGTTGGCTACACTAATTGTCAACAATAACACTAATTGTGATTTGCAAGGTTAGTGTTAGAACATTATTTATCCATTCTAACACTATTTTAGCTCTATAGTAAAAATTTTGATGGCAAGAGGCGGAATCATTACATGTTTTTCAGTCCCTATGGAGGGCTGCGAGTTCCCCAAGGTTTCTAGACTCTGGAACTGTTTGACACTGCGCCGCAGCAGCTGCATGATGTGGCAGAGGGACTGCCACGTCATATAAAAAAAATATTTTTTTTCAAAAAAAATAAAAATTGTTTATCTTGTTTTTTCGTTTTAATATCTTTAATTTTAATTTTTTTTGATAGCGGACATCTTTTTACTGTTTAAGGAATAGCGTTAGGAACATGCCCAAAACAACCCTCCGGACCCCCCAAAAAACATCTAATGTTAGAGTTTCCCAAGGAGAGGCCAGAGCTTGACGGCGGGAGTTAAGTGTCCTTACACTATTTACACATAAGTTGGAAAATAGTATTGAGGGTAAAAAACAGGGAACAATACTAATTATCACCCAACACTATTTACCAATTTTAGTGTAGTAAGTGTTCAAGCAACTGCAAATATGAATTCCATCTGTAACTTACATGGAGGTCAAGGGAAGTTGCAGATCAACTGAGTTTGGAGGAAGACCATTTGTCTAGCCTAAACTAAAACTAAAACCAAAAATCCAGTATGTACTAAGATTGTGGACTCATCATGAAAAAACTTCAATAGCAGTCAAGATTGCATCTTGAGTGGCTAGCTGAAAAGCCGATCAATATGGTAGAACCACCCATAGTCGACCACTTCAGTTAAGCAATTCCGCACATGTTCTGGAGCACTAGAAGGCAACGTAAATTTACTGCCCTGTAGAAAGATAGAAATGAAGGACATTGCCAATTTTTCATGATTTTTTTTCTTCAAATTCAAATTACCATGAATTTTGGAAGTCAAAAGTTGGCCTCAACCCATATCCAATATATAGAGTCTTTCAATTCCAACCATTCTATAACTACACTTTCTCGCTCATTGCTTCCTACTTTCTTGCTCAACTATATCAAGACATGTGTCATGACATTATAGTGTCAACCTTGCAAAGGAGGAAAAAATCACATTCCAAACTTTGGTTGGAACCTCTTTGAACCTTGGTTGAAAATATCTGCACCCTACATATTGGGTACTGATGTCTGGTTGGTAATGGTCGGTTCTAGCATAACAGGGTATTAAGGTCATCTTCTTACTTGCGGTCATGGTGATCTGTCTCTCCACTACTGCATTGAATGTGGCGAACCAGGGGGGCTGCAGATTTTCTCTTTTCTGGGCACCTCCATCTGCCCCAAATTATTCTTGCAGGTGCCCATGCTGTACTTTATAATGTTCTTCAAATCACCTGCACCACCACTGCCAAATAATGTTGTTTTACAGACAGAAATTATTGCAGCCTCCATTCACACTGCCTGAGAAAAAAGAATCTAACCCATAAACGCCGCCAAGGACGTTTTTTGGCCGATGAATGACAAAGAATCTCTCCCTGTAGGACAGAAGTGCAACTATTCATCTTCCCAGTTTTGTGTGAAAAGGGAAGATCATCTATAGTAGTTTGTCTTCCAATGAGTGCTTTTGCATTGTTTTAATCCAATAATTCACACGGTGTCAAAACATATGATTTCCACGGTTATGAGCCCGTCGTTTAAGGGTTAAACTTTGGAACTTGAACAGGTTGGACACGAGGCTGCCTTCCATGCCATGTTCAGGGAGAACCGCTTGTTAGTTCATTAGGGGTAGTCACACCTTCTTCACTCCACACTTGGAGAATGGAGAACGGAGACGTGGTTGCTCAAGGTTGGCTTCGTGTTGGCCCTCCACGATAGAATATTCTTAACTAGTTATATCTTCCGCACTCGTAATCTTCACCTCTGGAAGTGAATAACGGGAGTGGTGAAGACTTGTTCATTTAAGTATACTCTCCATCTTGTGTTGTACACCACCTTCATATTCATCCTATGCTCCACATCAAATGTTGGTCTCCGATTTTCCACACTCATTCTCCAAACAACTTTTGGGGGGGCCACACGTTTTTCACCCACCGCGGTTTTCCATTGGCTCCTCCAAATCCTCACAAATTTGTCATTTTTCATCCTCCAACAACTCGGTGAAGAAGGTGTGACTACCTCTATTGTTATCGGGTGGAATTGGAGAAAAAAACGGCTGCAACATTACAAGAAATTTGACCTCAGAAGAAGGTCGTCATATAACATTCAGTAAGGTAATTGCACCTAAAATGGCACGCTACCTAAAATCGCACTATAGAGATTATTGCCTAAAATGTACTTCCACTATTCATGAGAGTCTATAATTGCTTTTGGGAATTTCTATATTCATCACTTTGAAAATTCATAGTTTATTCATATAGTGTCCAAAAAATGCATTCTAAGAAAATCTAAAATCCCCTTTCTACTACCAACACAACCCTACAAAAAAATTCCAATATAATTATGGGAACCATGTTGAATTGCTCATTAGTGTAGTTACCTTAGTAGTGAAAGGACTGCCTTTCCTTGGACAAAATAATATGGAATATTTCACATCCATCAGTAGCTAAGAGAACACATGTCAAAAATTGTCAAAATTGCAATGATTGCACTATTTAAAGTCATTGGATTTCAAACACACATGACTCGGTCATTAGCAAAGAAAGTTTCTAAATTTTTTAATAAAATCAAAAAAAATGAATTCAATCCCAGAGAAAAATAAATACAACATCGGAATTACCTCACTTTGCTTCATAAGTCATTCATGATTTGTGTTTAGAATTGCGAAATCAAGCTCTTTATATACATATGGGATGTTAGGAGGTGAAATAATCTTTGTAGGATATGTAAATTAGAATTAGCAAGAGCTCTTGAACCGCTCATAGTTAAATCAAAAGAAGGAATTGTGTTTGAAGTAGAATTTTAAACTTTCTTTAGTTCAAAGTTTAAAAAAAAAGTTATTCTACTATGACTAAATCAGGTCTAAAATTCTACTTCAAATATGATTTTGACATTTTGACAATGAGTGGTCAACCTCTCATTTTAAATTATCCCATATTCTTTGAAGATTCATGGTAGACAATTGCTTGCAATATAAAATGGCATCTTCAACCTTCATTGGGTGAATGCAAGAAAGACTAGTACTATTTTTTGTCACACTTTACGTGTCGGACTTGTTATCGGCTATAACTTTTGAAGAATGAATCCAATTAACTTGAAATTTTTTTTGGAGATGGCTAACCTGATCTTGTTTAGATCCTTTATTATTCAAAAATATTTTAAAATCATTTTATATTTAAATTTCAATTTAGCTAATTTGTCACACTTTGCAGTTTAGGGGTTTTTAGTACTGGGGAGAATCCAAACTTAATGATCTAGATCTGAAATTTCTATGGTCTATTCCCATAGTAGGAAGTCATGTATCTATCAAAGGAAATTTAGAAATATTTTATTTTATGCCCTCCACATACGTGCAAACAGGGCTCCCTTGCGCGCGTAGTTCTGAACATTCAAAATTGTTTCAAGATCATTTCTCTGGTGAAATGTCTTTCCTATAAAGTCTACCCAAATGGCCAATTTTAAGTTTCCTTAAAAATTGTTTTTCCTATTTTTTACAAATTAAAATGTGAAAGTACCTATTTTCATGAGATTTTGCACTTTTTCATTTCTCCTACTTAGAGAGTTTTTCTATGCTTTTCCTTCCTAGGGTAACTTCTTCTTAAAGGTTTATACATTGAACATATTTTTCAGATTTTTTTAAAATTGTTTTTCTAATTATACAGTACTCCCAAAAAAAACATGAAACTATGGAAAAAGCTACGCAAAGTGGACAGTCTTTCTTGCATTCACCCCATTGGTAAAAATTTCATTGAAGCAAATCCTTTATTGGGCCATCAAATTGTTTTTATGGCAAAGGGTTAAATAATATTGGATTTTTTTTTATCAAACGATTCTTTAAGATTTTTGGCAAATCATCTTAATATTTCTTTGTTGATCTGTTAGTTTGGTCTAAAATTGCGCAAAGAAAAAAGAGCACACCATAGATGTACTGCCGCAATCTTGGTATCCAATACAAAAGCTTATTTTGATTATTCCATATAGATGTTTTTCATGGATGAGGCCTTAAGAGAGGAAAAGGTAGCCTCTCTAAAGGCTACTGAATGTTATCTAGTTCCTCAATAATGGAGAACTTTGGGCAAAAAAATGAAAAAAAATGAAAATGAAACTATTATTTTTTAAATTAATTAAAAAACAAAATCAACAAATGGCGGGGCCTGGATGGCATGGGATAGTTTAATAAAGAATTTGAAAAATCATTTAAAATGATTTAAAAAATATAATTTTAAAATTAAATCCAAAATTATAAAATTCTAACAATATGATGTGGCACTACTAGTGCCACATCATATTCCCATTTTTTTTCTATTTTCTTTTTAAACTAATAAATAATCTAGCCAATAGTGTGTGACTCACAACTTGGAGAACCTTTTGTTAATTTTTGTTTCAAGGCTTGAAATTTTTCCTTAAATTTGAAAATATTGAAAAAAAACAATTAAAAAAATCTTTATAATTTCTACATAGAATAAAATAAAGCCCCCCTTCGTCTCAATATGGAAATTGAAGAAAAATAGTTGATATAATTCAAAAAATATTACAAATATTGCTTCTATATGATATAGAGTGAATTTCACCAAAATCTTATTTGAAATGGGCACCAGTGAGTGACATGCAAATACATTTGGAAGAAAGTGTGGATGGTCGCCAAAAACAATGCAAGAAAATAATTATATGATTTGTCATTCTTCGGATGAAGGTGACTAAAGTAGTAGTAAAAATGCATAGACTAGGGAAAAGACTCACAAGAAGACTATGCACTCAAAAGATGCATTCACCTCCTCTTCCAACAATATCCCTCTTCCCGTTGAGAAAACCATAGCTATAGATCTTCTACTAAATAAAATGCCCTCCCTCCACTACTGTCAATCAAATGATGAGATGGAAAAAGGTAGCTATTGATTGGCCATCGAACATACAATCATGTTTGTCAAATAGTTAGGGTTTGGCGCTTTGAGATACAAAATACAAATGTAGAATTCAGAATACATATGAAATACAAAATAAATATAGAATACATAAGGAAATCTATGGAATGCATACATTTCCACACAAATTCATACATAAATATAAATATAAAATAAATTATATATATATATATATATATATATATATATATATATATATATATATATATATATATGGCAACTGATATCCCGTATTAATTGCAATCCAAATGCATTTCATTAAAAAAAATGGGTTTGGGATTGGGATTCACAAGTACAATTTCTGAATTCCTTTCACAAGTATTTATCTACTCAAATTTTACAACTAGTAGAAAAATTATATGTGTATGCCTTTCAAAATTTTCATAAAAGCTTAACAACCAATGGGAGAATGACATGTGTACTCCTTTTGTTTTTATATGTGAAATGGAGGGAAAACAATATATTTATCACTATGCACCTATGCATAACTAAACATGGCCCATGAGTCACTTGAATTTCTTACAAGTTACTAGACTAAGGTAGTCAAGCCTATTATCACCTTGATTTGTAATCTAAATATCTTGGAGCCAACTTCAAGAAGGGCAAATATTTTTTTAGAGGTGTGTGCTTGTTTCATAAATCAAATCCAAGTAAAATTATAATTTTTCGATTAAAATTGTAATTTTTGTGAACTTTTAAAGTAGTTTGCCCTAAAATTACACAACCGCCCATAAAATGGAGTTATAAACGTCCTTTAAACAACCTATAACTGCCTTAAGTACTCACCAATAAAGCATTGACACACTATCCCTTGTAAGTATTAATTCATTGATTTTGTCAAAGAAATGAACGGATTTGCATGCTTTTCTAGACGGAATTGGAGCCAAAAGTAGGGGATGGAATTAGGCTGGTCTACTTTATAATGAATGAATTTGGGAACATTATTGTAGATGCATGCATGCAAACAACAATCCATTCCAATCTAATCCAAATATTGAGACGTGGGCATGGATTGGATTCCATTGCTCATGTCATCTTTTTCACAGTGTGACGAATATTCTTTGCAAACTAATAACATAATAAAAAAAATATTTAGTATTTATGAGATTCAAGTGTATGGTGTATAAGGGGTATTTTGGAACTTACTACTTAATTTTCTGACTAATCCATTATTCATGATTTTTAAAGACTTCTACCTGATGCCCTCCTCGGGTGCGTGATATATATCCTCTTGATTTTTGCTTGAGTGTTTGAAAATTGAACATCTTTCTAGGAAATATTGGTGTGAGATATCAAGCTAAGTTATTATTCGCTATGCGTGTTTGTTTGTGCTTGTTTGTTCTTGTGTTGTCCAATCTACTAGAGTCATTTCCTTGACAGCAAATGAGAAGATTAGTATTGACGATACGTAGTGGCTTCTTGTACATGTCTATGTAGTTCAAGATTTTGTTAAAGTGCCTTTGTTATTGCTCATGTCGCATGTTACGAACAATTGTAAATCTACTAATATGCTTCATTTGATTACTTTTGTCTTGATGGATGGTGGTGGGGATGTCTAAGGAGGAAGTGGTTGGTGAGTCGTGGCTTCGATGGAGCTTTAAGGCACTAAAACCAGAGTTCCAACAACACTACAACAATCATGGGCTCTTTTCGGCCTTAGGATGTATTGTTGTAGCCATTGAACCAACTTGACCATCCAAACCTTATTTGGCTCCCATATGGTTGGAAAGTTGAAAGTCTTGATGCAAATTATGTACAAGAATTTTGCCAACAATCCAAAACAATATCTTGAGTAAACCAAAATCACTACAATTATGGAAACTAAGGACAACAAAATCTTGAGGAACATGATTATACAATGGATTTCAAAAGCATGTTGCTCTATGATAATAAAAAAAGAATATTTAATAGAATGTTTTGTTTCCCTTTTCATACAAATTATTAGTCCCTAAGTGATTTGACATCCAATGGATGGATAAAGAATTTACTGATTAATCTAGAAACAATTTTAGATCTTTGAACATAATACTTAGATCAATAGAAGTACTAAACTTAACCCCTAAAGGACCATTGTCCTTTCGGGTGACAAATGGGATTTTGGGTAGGTACCTATGGGCTAAATTTTTGTTAATATTTTTTGAAGGTATAAAAACTAATTAGCTTCATAGGAATGTAACTTTTTTTTCAATCGGTGCTTGGGAACAAAAGCTATGTCCAAATAAGCTCAAAATAGGAGAGAGGGGGTATCGAAAAAAAATTGAATTTGAACTTGAAATTTTTTTTTTTTTTTTCTCATAGATTATATTTTTTTCTACATAAAAAGCTTTGATTCATTCCATTTGGATTTGTTATAAGAAAGTTATGTGCAATCTTGTTATTCGGGCAATTAGAGCATCTTCTAGAAAAAATAAATTGTAGGATTCATTTCTGAATGCAACTTTACAATTTTTCAAAAGAAGAATTTCCACATCATTTAGTTTGTTTCCTAGAACAATCTCACCGATGGAATTCATACGTTTTAATTTCATTTCAGAGATATTAATAATTTAGGTTTTCCTTCTATTTCATACTTACTTTTACTTAATAATTCTTTTTAGAATAAATTTAATCTTTTTTGGAATTTTTTTTCCTAGACTTTCAACTCAATTTCCTACAATAAAGATTTAAAGCACAAAACTTTGTAGTGCAAAATTTTACTCTTTGCTACATGAACGGTAGTTTAAAGAGTTTTTTGGTAGAAAAAAGGTTTTGGTCCTTAAAGGTTTAAGGCATGCTAGTCTTCATATAAGGTAGTAGGCTCTAAAAGTGACCCTTTAAGGGCTGATTTGCCTTTTTCATAGGTTTGTATGATTAAAAATATTTTTAGCTCATTTTTCAGAGAAAGTCAAATAGATGCCAAATGTAACACAAGTGGTTTCATATTTTTTGAAGCATTTTTGAATTAGTTATGAATTTTCAAAGATTTCTGTTGTAGGTACCTATTTGTGACCCTAGGTCTCCCAAAATCTGTCCCTTTGCAACTTCTAAAGTGATTTGAGGAAATCAAGATCAATGATTGGCTCTTGCAATAGAAAAACAATTTTTTCTTGATGCATTCAATAGCTAAAGTGGTCCATTCAAGGATCACCTGCAATCCATTCTACAACTAATTATAGGGTTGGTTGAAGGAGAGGGTCGCAATTACAGCACACTACCTTAGATGCTGACTGTAGCCAATAGAGCTTAGCAATGGATTGCCACAATGCTACATCCTTTTTTTGTTTTATTTTGGAAAAACAATGACATGTGTAATTCTTGTTGCATTTGACAAGTAACAATCAATAAGAAAATTAGAATAGAAAATTGACGAACAAACCACTTGTTTGATCAACCCAGAAAAGCTGAATCTAAATTGTTGAGAGGTGATTCCCCTATAAACTTCATTGGCAAGATTAGTGAACTTTCTTCTTTTCTCTCAATCAGCTTCATATTGAAATTCTAACAACTCCTAAGCATATTATGTTTATTCACAATTTCGGTAGAAAATATTTTTTCTAGTTCGCTCTTACATGGCATTCTATTTTCTTGCAAGGCTTCTTTGTTGGGATGATGGAGCTGATGGTTTGCGTTTCTTTCACATCTTGCTTAGGACATGGTCATTTAAAGTAGCCAATCCCTTTCTGGTCAATTAAGCAATTCAACGTATTTGTTGTATGGGTATGGTGAGGGAAATTTTTTTCTCGTTTATAGAAATAGACTTTTAGAAGGATTTCACATTTTTTTACATTTTTTTCCCTCAAAAATAAAATTATCATGAATTTCTTTTGTGAAGATTTTGTTCAACCTATTATTTTTATATAGGTCACCATATTTTCAACCATAGGTTGATTACAAATCGACCATGCTTCAATGTAGGTGATAATTGTGTCTTCTAATGCACATCTGGTGATCATTGTATGCTTTCAATGTACACCTCTCCAACATTTGTGTTGTATGAGCTATCACCTAACCACATGAGCTGTCACCTAAACCATGATTGATCGGAAACATGACAACCTAACTAGTAAAAAAGGGTGGCTAATCGGAAAGAGGTCATCTACCTTAAGTTATGTGTCTAGTCCTTCTAAATTATGACATACGCTAAGGCACTAGGCAGTTAATTATTATGCATGGGAAAAATTATTTGTTGTTTCCATCTTGGGAATTAATGGTAGCAGACATTCTAATGGTGCTTTCGTACTTGCCATTTGGGAAGAGTGTTCTTACGAGGTTATTTTGGTCAACAAATGGCGACTCTTGGTGAAGAAGTCATCGTCAATGCTTTGCAAGAGTAGCAATGCAGTTGTAGATACTTTATCGAGAAATAATTACTTCATTGTTTAGACAAGGCGTGCTTTGCAGAGATGTGGAAGTGCCGGAAAGGACCATGAGAGAAAAGTGTTTGTACTTGGAAGAAGGTGCTACATCAGCAATGGATCCTTTTGCTGTTGATGGTCAATAGCAACTTTGTATACGACATAGCTGCTTTTGTTCTCAATGGAATAGGTGAGCCTCTTTTATGTTTTTTGGAGGTGTCTATGGCAAGTCTTTGGTGTTTGTAGTAGTCTTGTGCCCAATGCTTTTGCGCAAACAAAGGCAAGTGCTATTGTAGGAGGCAAGCATGAGAGGAGGTGTGGTGCACATTTGCAACTAAGAGTCAATTTACATTGCCCACCTAGAGGTCCAATTTTGGCCCCTCTAAGTGGTTTCTATTACAAAACAAGCCAACTCCAATACAACTGGCCGGACCTCCAGCCTTCGGTTTGCATAGAACAGAAAAACAAACCTGGAGAGGCTTGAGGATCGAACGGACGCCCTTTTATTGAGAATAAAACAAAACACAATTGCCGAAGGTCTTGTCGCGAAGGAGATGCAACCATTAGCGTGTTGCCTTGTATCCTTATGTTTTCTAACTTCCAGTTGTCCAATATGCAATGGAAAGCTGCAATTTGAGGTCCAACTCCAATCTAAGGTCTGAGCCCTCATCTAGATGTTGGAGGTCCAAATTGCCAATGGAGTCTGATTCTAAGAAAAGGTGACAACATCATTGACAACAGAACACAAAGCCGGGCCTGGTTGTCAAAAAAGTTGCTCGTTCTCGTGTGCTTTGTCTTTTACAATGTTGTCTTTAACGTGCACTAATTCCAACGTGACGTAATTATGCATTTTATTTGCCTTAAATATAAACTTTTGTTTTCCCTCTCAAATCTAGGATTTTACTTCATTTGCTCCTACTTAATTTCCTCCACCTAACATTGTGCTTAAAATGTAAGGTTGCCGTTGGCTACTTGTAGAACCGCTTTTAGCGACTGCCATCCACCTTGGCTTGGAGTTTACAAAAGCACACTAGTCCAATTGCACTCCATCACTCTTTTGTTAACCCCTAAAGTTCCAAGGCCTCTTTACCATCAAAAAACACTCAAAATTGTCATATCTCTAGCAAAGAGCAAAATGTTTTTTTAAATGTTTTATTTTGCATATCTAACCATAGGATCTTACACTA
Organism: Antitrichia curtipendula; assembly: GCA_951230915.1. Lineage (NCBI taxonomy): Eukaryota > Viridiplantae > Streptophyta > Bryopsida > Hypnales > Leucodontaceae > Antitrichia > Antitrichia curtipendula. The sequence continues at coordinate 19,449,629 of OX579633.1, read as the reverse complement.
GACTATTATAACAATGTGTGCTAAAAATTTCACAAACTTTGACCATGTAGATTGCGAGATATTTGCATTTAAAGTGAAGGAAATAAGTTTTTTTTATACCTTGCTCAACTACATTTTTGGGCTTTGAACCTTCATAACTTTTGATTTTGCTTCTATTGATTTTGAATTTCTAATGTTATATGATATATAGCTGAGTTGAAATTCTAAGATTTTTTATTTTAATTTTAAATACTCACTTAGTTTTCACTCATTAAAAAACTATTAAGTAAAAGTAGGTTTAAGATTGACGGAAAATCTAAATTGTTAGTAGTTATAAAGTGGAATTGAAATACACTAATCTCAATAGTGAGATTGTTCTAGCAAGATATCTTGACCTTGTGAAATTTGTTTTTTTGGTAAAAAATGTGAAAATTGAGGTCAAAAATAAATCCTACAAGTTATTTTTTTCAAGAAGATGCTCTAATTGTCCAAAAAACAAGATTGTCCATAACTATCGCATAACAAATCCAAATGGAACGAATCAAAGCTTTCCATGTACATAAAAATATAATCTATGAAAAAAATTAAAATTAAAATTAATTTTAAAGTTTTTTGAAGGATTTTTTCTGCCCGCCGAACTAAAAAAAAGACTTTTTTTGCCATAATTTTTGCTTCTAGACTCTAATCAAAATAAAAATCATATTTTTGGAAAACTAATGTGTTTTTCTATCTCCTCAACAAAAATTCAGAAAAATCACAACAAAAATTGAGACTATAGGAGCCTACATGAAATCCATTTTGTCCTCCAAAGGGACAATGGGACTTTATGGATTAATACGCTCATTAGCACCCCCAATAGCAACAAGTGCAAAAGACTATAACACTAACAAATAAAGTATGCTCAACACTTCAGTAGATCTAAAACTTTCAAATGTACCAAAAAACTCTCTTCCAAATTCTTGTGTTCAAATTCCTCTACTAAGTTACAATTTCATACAACATTCCAACACTGCTTTGAGAGTACGTAAAAAATCAACAGTCCAATGTTTCTCTAAGAATACGTGATGGATCCAGTTTCACCTATAATTTGGTTGGAGCCTTCATTGTTTAAGGATTGAAATTTTAGGGAATTTTGTGCTTCTCTTGATAGAATTTTGTCACAATCTATTAACAAGTAGCTTCCGCATAAACTCCGCTTCGCAAATTGCACATTCAATCCCTTTCCTTGAAAAACTACAAAACAATTGCAATAGAACAATTGCTCATCATCAAAAGCAGTTTGCACAAAATCTAAAGGGACGTCCTTTTCCTTGGATCTATTAACCAACTCCACTTGTTGCACCCGTAAATTGTATCTCACACAACTTTCTTTCTATAAACTATATATCCCCTCAAATACATAGAAAATCATTGTTCTCATAGGTGGAGATGTTGCATATTTCTAAATTTTATTTACTTTTAAATCCTTAAATATTCTCCTTGATGTTGTCTCCACTCTTGTGGTTACACATATTTTCAAGGAACACAAGCCAAACTTCTGAAATGGGTAGTTGCAAGAAACACTTTACGGTTCTTGGCCAATAACTCATTTTCGGGGCATAGGATTGGCAGTACTATTGATACTCCAAGTACTACACCGGCGCTCTGTAGCGGCAGTCTCCATCGTTGATTTCGAATTTTAGTTGGACTGCAATTTTGACAGGTGGCAAGTACAACAATAAGCGCATTAAAGTGGGAGTGGCGTACAAGAATGAGGTCCCGTTGCAAAGCATTTATGAGTACTCAGTAGTATTGTGGATTGTTGCGGGGTACTATTGAAGGCAGTGTCGTCCAAAAACGCCAGAAAATAGCAAAAAAGGGTTTGTGTCCCTTTTCATTTTTTAAAAATGGAAAAAAAAATTTAGAAAATTCCTCCCCATAAAAGCCATTTTTATTGACAATGAAAGCCTCTCATTGCACCGAAAAAAAATTTTAGTAATTTTTTTTCTCTCTCTAGGACTTCTACGCAAAGAATGGTCACATTGAGCCCCTGTGAGCAACTCTTTTTTTCACAAAATCTCCTTGTCAATCCTTGTAAGGACCTTGAACCTCCTCCATGTCCAATTGGTGGCTTCCAATTCACATTTATGGGTAGAAAATAAGACTAAACCCCACCACTCCAAATGCCCAAGGTAGACACCCAATTGGGGGTAGCTTAAAAATAATAAACTAATTTTTTTTTATTCAAAAAGGTACAATATGTTTGAAACTTTTGTAATACTGTCAGTCCAAATTTCACGCCAACTGGATAAGGTATGCAAAAGTTATAAGCCAAAAAAATATCCATCCAAGGGCAAGGGGACAAAAAATAGGACAAGTGTTTCTTGCAACTACCAAAATGTAAGAATACAAGCCACCATAGGCCACTTTGGGTCAAAAAGTCTTTTAACCCCTAAAGTTCCGTGACTATGTTTTCACTGAAAATGCTCAAGACTGCCATTTTTAATACAAGTACCAAATTTTTGAAATTTTTTTTTTGACTCATGTAACCGTATGATCTTGTAGTATGCTGACTTGAGAATATGTGGTGAAAATTTCAGGAATTTCCACCACATGGATAGCAAGATATAAGCATTCAAAATTACTGAAATTGTTTTTTTGACCCTGCAAAAAACAGGGCAGCTGCACTTCACAAGGTCAATTTTTTATGAAAAAATGTCCAAAATGGTGGTGCTTCTTTGGATTCTTTTTTCTAAACAAGTTGGCTACATGCTTGAAAATTTTCACATCATTTGGAATTGTACAACATATAGAAAAAAAATAGTAAGTAGAATGAAGTAGAGAATGATTCAAAATACTAAATTGTTAAGAATTCAGGTATGAAATTGGAAAATGCCAATCCCAATGGTTGAAATGTTGTATTAAACAATCTACATCCTACGGTTTTATTTTTTTCCAAAAATATTGAAAATTGAGTAAGATAAAAGACTTCAAAGTTTATTTTAGAGTAGAGATTCCAAAACTGCCCGCAAACTAAAACTCCTCATAACTTTTGACTCATTGGTCAAAATGGAATGATTAAATGCATTCCATGTATAGATAGCTCTAGAAAACCAATTTCAACTTTTTATTTTTGAAAAAAGTTATTTTTTCTGATCTGCGCTATTTACCCGGCTGAGAAAAAAAGTAACATATTAGGCCATAACTTTTGACTCGTATTTCCAAATGTCATAAAATTTAGTTCAAATGAAAGGTGCTCCTCGTCCACAACTTCTATTAAAATTTCAGCCTCAAACTTGTAAATCTCTGGCCACATGTACCTGCCCAATTTTTTTATGTTGCCAAATTCTGCAGGCTGGTCCTTTAGGGGGTTAAGGGTTAAAGTAACTACATCTAATTTCAACTGCTTTTTAAAACCGCATAGTCTAGATTCTCGCTTTAAATGTACTTCCACTATACATGAGAGTCTATAATTGGTTACCCTAATTCTAGTGGGGTTTTTTTTTATTTTTATTTTGGACCAATAATGATATGACTTTTCTTTCACAAAGTTTTTGAGTTTCTTGGCTCTTTCATTTTGGGGCTTGAACTGAAGGAAGGCAATTTTAAATATGCAATTTTTGTATGTGATGGCTTTGCACGACAGATGAAATGAAGGTTCACAAACATTGTGGCAGCGGTGTGCAAGGCCATGATTACAATTTGGCATTTTATTCACCCATTTATCCTTTTTTTTCTATAGGCTTGAAGTTGCCATTTTTTTAAGCAATTGAGCATTGAATTGCCTTAAAAAAACATAGTTTGATCCCTATTTTTAGTACTTTGAAAATTTGTAGTTTATTCATATGATGTTCAAAAGATACATTTAAAGAGAATCTAGAATCCCCATTTGACTAGACTACCAACAAGACCCCACAACAAAAAAAAGTTCAATATAATAATGAGAACCATGCTGAATTACTTGTCATCTTCGACTGGTGAAGGCCAAGGCCAAACCTCGGCTGAAATGGATCATTGAAGCTAGAAGACGAGCTAGCTATGCATTGCTTCACAGGGGAACTGAGTTATACTGAGTTCCCGGTGAGCTCACGGGGAAAGTGAGCAAGTTTTTTCTCTGATGTCCTTTAGCACTTTTCCGATGTTGTTTTTGGATAGGCTTGGAATTCGGCTCGACGTTACGGTCGGAGGGAAAGAATCTCTACCACAAGCGGACACTAAATCAAAGTGATTTCAATGGATGCATATGTCCAGGCTCAAGAGTTAAGGACGAACTGTGGTATGAAAGTTGGGGTTTAATTCATTTATTTCAATTATTTCCTTTCATTCGTTGTTTGCGTTTGCGTTTGTGTTCACATTCACAGACATGGATGTAATATCCTAAATATGGTTGAATACTTAGTTCTTTTATACCCAAAGAGCGATATCATCCCCAATTTCTGTAGCAATTTTATCCACTGAGAAAGAAAGGTTACGTTTCTCCATAAAATAAGATCGCACACCCTGTGAACATGCAGTGGGAGTTCGTTCATTCGATCACTTAAGGTAAACTAGCCTATGACAGGCCAAATGTCTAATGCAGACATCTACATAACCCCCCCATTATAGTCCATTTCAGATTTTTGCTTCTACAATATAATTAGGTTGGTTAGTGGCCCACATTAGTGCATTAGGTGATTGTGATAGAATTAGTAATGACTGTCATAGGACACTTACACATTGTGAGTGTAAACTCATCATAAAGAGTTGTTTTATTATTCCTTTGTGTGATGGCCACATTAAAAATTCTTGTGGTTGTGTTAGGAAATCTGAAGACTGCATTAGGAGGTAAGATGACCATCATGAAGACATATTTTATTGATTTCAGATAGTCTACAGACTGTTTTGGAAAAATATTTTAAAAATTCATAACAAATTCCTACTTTGTCCAAAAACTAAAATTTTAACTGCTTCTTTCATTTCTCAAAGTTGTCTCTGCTAGAAAAAAATCTGATTTTATTTTGCTAATGGCAACATACCAAATCAGTCATTCTGCCTGTCATAGGCTGGTTTACCTTAAGTGTACCCGTCTCCATGAGATCGCTATCTGCAGTGCCCTGAATAAAGGTTAAAAAATCCCTGAAAGGAGCTGCTCGCGTGTTCAAAACTTCAAATAATGCCTCCGATCCATTAATATGCCTGGTGCAAGGTCCCCCCGCCAAATTCCCTGAGTTCCTTCATGGGGACGACCGCTGCACAGCTGCTCTGAACTGTCTGTAAGTTAGTCCGTAGACTCCATAAGTACCCGCAGTAAGGAGTTGAGCTTCTTCATCACGAGATCAGAGTTTACTCAGAGACCGCAATGGTCAGAATTTCAATACTGTATAAGGTAGTATGCTCTTAAAGCAACCATTTAAGGGCTGGTCCGCCTTTTTCACAGGCTTTCATGGACGAAAATATTTTTAGATCATTTTTCAGAGAAAGAAAAATAGATGTGGTACCTAACACAAGTGGTTTTGTATTTTTCCAAGCATTTTTTAATTACTTATGAATTTTCAAAGATTCAAGGCATAGGCACCTATTTGTGACCATAGGTCTTCCAAAATCTGTCCACTTGCAACTTGTAAAGAGATGTGCAGAAATCAAAGACAATGATTGGCTCTTGCAATAGAAAAACAATTTTTCCTCAATGCATTCAATTGCTAAACTAGTCCATTTAAGGATCACCCCATCTCCATTCTTCACCTAAAAATAGGGGCGATTTCAAGAAGATGGGCGCTTTTAGAGCACACTACCTTAGTAAGCAGCACGGTAGTCATCCCTCGTCTCCAGGCCCCCTCGAGTTTGAGGAAGGGCTCCTTCCATTTGGGCCCTCCAGATGGTTGGACGGCTGAGATGCATTGGCAGGGTCTAGTTCGTTGCTTGGTTTGGTAACTTGGTGGCTTGGGTGAGTTTTCAGATGCCCTGCCATTTGATTTTGAGATGCCCTGCCATGAACTGAATTGAATAAACTCATTCAATAAACTCTATTGCTTGGTAGCTGCTATACTTATTCTTGGCTAGCTGGACATGCTTGGCTGGTTGGGTATGCTCATAACATAAGTAGGACACTAAGTTAAATTCAGCCCACGAAGTGAGCTAAGGAGGATAATTTTGGGTGATTTTAAGGGGATAAAAGTTTAAAAAAAGTTTCCTATTTTGAGCCGTGTCTGGGGTATGTTTTATACCCCACTTAACTAATTTGGGGTCTCTGATTGCAAATATGAATTCAGAATTTGCAAAAAATAAAATAATGTGAAAATTAAAATAAATTCAACGATATCTCTGGGGTTTTAAATCTTACTTTTTCACCCTTTATGGGACGGGTTTAGCGTCCCACAACATTCTCATGTGATGAGGGTCACAATTTGATCATATTCAAAAGGATCCTCCTCTCCAATCTCTCTCAAAGAATTTGTTGTGAATTTTTATAATACATTCCATCTTCAAATTGTCAATACCTTAACCCTAAACCCCTAATGTATATTAATAAATGCATTTGGCATGCTTGATATATCACATACATATCACTTAATATTTCATTCGTAGTCATCATGATTTTAAGATGTTTCCTTAAATTATAAACTTTGTCCTCATTACGTTACTAATCCATAAATTTTCTATCCCTACTATGGTTTAGAAGATTTTCTCCAATGCTCTTGAATATTCTTGAATGTTCTTTTCTTCACATCTTAAGAGTACCTTTTCTTTGATTGATTCTTACTAAATTCCCTTGTACAATGTCAAATGTCCTCACTCTTTATAGTTCTATTTTAATATAATTAAACCATACTCCCAAAGTATATTAATAATGGATGAAATAAAAATGCAAGATTATAAATTTGAATAGTGCTATTAAATGAAGCCATTCAATTAATGAATAAAAAAATGTGCATAAAATCACTATTCTTAGAATGTTACATTTCAACCCATCACAACAAATTTCATACATAGATTGCCAATATAATATTCACTATCATTCAAAAATCATAATGGAGTGGAATTCAAAAAATTAGTGGTGAATGTGATTATATTTTTTCCATTGTGTCAATTGTGACTAATGTTTGTGACTTCTATTTAAGGAGTTAGTGAAATTAATCAAACTTGACATTTACTTTTAAGTTCCATGTCGAAACAACCATGTACCTAAACACAACATTGTAATAATGAAAAATTGTATCCATTCAAAATTGATTTACATGCACTTTGAACACTATTGTCCTAATGCCAAACCATCTTGATGGATTTTCTTTTACGCAAAGTATCAGTGAATTGCAATCATTCATCTAGTTATGATTAAAATAATTTAGATTCAATTTTTTTTCAAACCTAGGTGATTGCAATCATAGATACCATATGGATAAAATTTAAAATTAGGAACGTCCAACTTTTATTTATAGGGTTTAGGTTAAATATATAATATTATTGTTTACATTGTATGAAAAAAAGATTCTCTTTATCTCATGAATGTTGGAATGATTGACCAAAAGAACTTGATGTACAACATTGGAAAAAAAAATTACATAATGTGCAACATTTCAACCTATTAAACTATCATCTCATTGGATCCAAGAAAAGTTGAAGACACCTCTACAAAACAAAATCTCAAATAAACCACTTCACTACTATTTCAACCAATCATAAAATATTACAAAAATCAAAGTGTTGAAATTGTAATTTTAGTGAATTGAACGAAGTTGTATTCTATAAATCAATTTGAAAAACATCTATGCATTTTATTTGAAACTTTATGGATGTCTTTTAATGAAGACGACACATTTATACTATTTAGAATTGAAGATAAATAAATGTTAAAGAAACATCAATTCATAATAGCTCCTGGTAATAGCTTTTGGTATTGCCTAAAGTTTTTAGACAATTATCAATTAATGTTTACAACGATTTTAGATATGAGTTCATTTACACTTTTGAACTAAATTCATTTTGCATGCACATTCAATCTTGTTTACTTTAAATGTTTCACTTCCATTTTTCTTTTAATGTTTAAATAAGATTGAACTTTCAAAAATATTAGTTTACATTTTATTAATGTGAATACCCTCTACTTTTGAGGTTAGGGACATTAGGCACATGTGAATTAACAAGCTTTTAACATTCTTTAAATTTTTAGAACATATTCAAATAATACTCACTAACGTACATTGGAATTGCTATAAACACATATATCATAAAACTTTGAGCATATATATGATGCATACATATGATTGAAGCATATTCTAAATTTAGGGTGCCTCGAATAATGATTTGGGTGTTTTTAAAGATCCTTTGATCATCATCACCAATGGAGCTTGCTCCACAATAATTAGAAGTCATAACTTAGAAGTATTGAGAGACCTGAATGAGGTTGGATGGCATAGATCGAACGCCAAAGCAATATGGTGCATATCACTTAGCATAGAGTGTGGGTAGGGCGGTGACTATCACCACCACCAAGTGGGAATAAGGGTGTCACGTCCCTCATCGTGAAGTGTGGTTGTGCCACTTTAGTAAAAAAGGGGGATGTTGAGGATGACTCTCCAAGCCATGCAAGAGATGGGGTGTGAGGAATTTGGAGTCCTGAGCAATTAGAGCATTGTAACTATTTTCTCGGATCAAATAAACTAACGTGCTACACATTTTTGGAAAGCTTGTAAGAAGACTCATTCATGAGTCTAAAAAACTCAAAGATCCAAGTTGTAAGTCAAAAGTTATGCCTCCTTGAAGTTGGCAATGTCTTAGTTTTATACCAAGGTATAGGACGTGGGAGTAGGGGTTTGAGGATGAGTCCTTCAGCCAAATGGGTCATGCCACATATCATTGGAAAGCTTAAGAGAACAGATTTTTAGAATGCTAAGGATCACGAAGAGACAAGATTTGAGATAAAAGTTATGGACTGACAAAGAGGAGAGAGTGCCGAAATACTACACTCCTGGGGACTTGGATCTTTGGAGGGCCATAACTTCCTTGTAAATTATTGGAATTGATAAAATGAGTAGTTCAGGGTGATCTACGGAAAGAGTGAATTACTAAAATGGTCTTGCATTTTACATTTGGATCCTGGAAGTAAAAGTTATGCCGATAGGAAGATCGGGAGTCTTTTGGCACCCGGCTTTGGGGAACTGGCTTGGAATCGGGTGGTCTTCCAAGTTGGGGAGTGTTATGAGTACTCCCGTGGACCCATAGGATGGGGGGGGGGGGGCCTGCCAAATCCCACAAAGAGTACTATGAGGAGGGGTGGTCTCCCTCCTCCCTCCTCCCTCCCGAATGGTGCCATAGTGAGCCAAAATGCCCACGGGTGGTGAGGTTGGTGTTGGAGCCTCACCACTACTTGTATGTTACCATGGAGTGCTTGTGCACTCCTTGATACCGGTTGGATGTGTCCCACTCTTCACTAGGCCATGTGTGAGTCCCGTTTGGTGAGTCCCGCTTGGTGAGTCCCACTTGGTGAGTCCCACTTGGTGAGTCCCGGTGAGTGAGTCCCAAAGTAAAGTAGGTTGGGCCTAGTGGGAAGTTGAGTCCCATTCAAGGGTGATTATTCAAGGTGTGGAGTAGTGCCTAAACCGGGTGCTTAGACATCAATGGAAGTTCCGCCCCATGTCATCAAATGACATGCCCGGTGTCTTGTGGGAGTTAAGTATTGGAACTAAGAGTTGAGTGTGACAAAGGAATGGAGAACCTTATGACTTGAGTTGGAAACTAATGTTGTATGTGCATGGCATGTGCAGTGTTAGGACATTGCAACCTTTGATGACATTATGAGTTAATAATTGCTTCAAGGAGCACTTGGAAGTGAGCTTAAGGTGGTAAGTTCCTCTAAAAGGCACGACAGTGGGAAAGGTGGTGGTGATGGCTACCATTGCAAAATGAAAATTAGCATGGAAATGATGGTGATTGTCACCATAATCAAAATTTGGACACACATTGGGTAGTACTACTTGGCCAAGAGGGTGGTGGTGACCACTACTACTTTCAACTAAACAAACATGTGGTAGGGTTCTCACTGGGTTTGAAGTGGAGGTGCTCATTGTATTTGAAGTAGTGGCAATGAGCACCACCTCTTAAAAATTGGTGGTAACCTTCACCACATGTTCACTCATTTTGAAGTGGATATGGGCACCATCGGGGCAATGTGGTGGGCGGGTTTGCCATCACTTGCAAAAATTTGAGCATGTTGTTTAAAGCACCACATGGGCTAAGGGGATTAGGGGATAGTGGTCTTCGCCACCTCTTTGCAAAAATTTGAGCACATGCTTTAAAGCACTATCAAATGAAAGGGGTGGCGGAGACCGCCATCAATTGCATATGAATGAAATGTGATGGAATATGTATAATGGACAATTTGATGGGGTAATTTTGAACACTTGAAAATTTGGAGTTGTTTGTCTTATACTAACATTATTGTGGGTTGGTTGTGTAGATATAACAATTCAAGTAGTTGTTCAAGAACCCAAGAAATTGGTTGCAGTGGAAGTGGGATGAGAGTAAAAGTGTAGAGCAATGGATGATATAGGAGACATTTTTGAGGTTCTCAACCTTGATGATCTTCTTTCAGATGATGAAATTGACTTCAATTTACCACCATTTCTAGAGAGTGATGAAGAAGTTGATGGTGGAGAGAATGTGGATGGAGTTCAAGAAGAAGATTTGGATCCTTCTTTGTTTTTGCATACAACTTATTATTCCTTTAAGCGGCAATTGGGGAATTATTATGTTGATTGGTGCAATGGGAGGATAGTGCCTTCGGCGGACACTATCAGCACCTAGGATCCTAATTTCTTTAGTCAAGATGGAGCTTCATTAGAAGCATGGCACAAGGGAATTATGAAAAAGTGGGAAAGGTATGGAAGACAATTTGGAGTACAAACAAGGGCAAATGGAGAAGAGCGCTTGTTCAATAAAAAACATCCCCATCTTTTCATCCCATATGTGGAAGAGTGGTCCTCAATTGTATTAAAAGCGCACCATGGGGGTGAAAGACATGAAGCATATAAGGACACAATTGCCAAAATTGGAGAGGATGGATGGATTGTGGGTACACAATTGAATGGCATTCCAAAGCCTTTCATTGAAAAAGCCATTAGCTCATGTTCGGGTTATCACTATGGGCATCAAACACATGAAAGGACGGTTCGTCGATTGAGATAATACAATGCTAGATACAGAATGCCTTTGGCAGAGGTAGAGGACTTTTTGAATAACTTAAAAGCCCAACACTTGGTGCGCTTGAAACCAATTCATAGGTACACTCGGATAAAGCCTTTTGCATCCAAGGTTATCATATACGTATGTCACTGGGGAACAAAATTCGGCGGTAAATCAAATGACAATGAAGGTTTGAGTGATAGAGTGAAACAATATTCAACCGCCAAATATGTGCGGTGTGAATTTTATGTGAAAGTCATATATCCAAACACTATAAGAAACCCGCGTTTTTTGGGGTGCTAGCAAAAAACGTGCCTTGTTTGTATAGATGTCTCAGCGTTGGTCGGGATACGGGCTGTTTTATGCAAATTTTGTTGGATGTTGCAGGGAACATGTACATGTTATTCGAAAAACGCATGAAAGTCAACTATGACAGGCATGTCGTGAGTGACCTCAAAGAAAACATAGACTTGTTTTTTTGGACATCCAGAAAGACATGAGGAGTCCACGTCAGCAAGTAGACCAATTTTGCCTATAGGTAAGTTAGTAAAATTTACTACAATCTATGGTAAAATGTTGACCATATGTGAAAATTTTAGGCAAAGGGCAGCCACATGGCATGCTTTGCAAAAAAAAAAATGGATGGCTGAGCACCATGGATGAAAAGAGATGATCTTTATACAAGTAGGGTGGTAAAAAGTGAAACAATTTATATGGGATATATATAACAAGAATTGTGTTAAATGTAAAATGTCAAACAATATGATGCAAATGTCAGAAACAACTTCTAGATGTTTGAAACAATGCCAAGATGTACAATCGCCAAGATACTATATTCTAGTTATCCCATATTTTTTGTCTCACCATGGACAGAGAATGGATACAAATATGACCTTTGTAATCTAATTTTAAATAAAGGAATTCCTTCATTTGGCCATAAAATATTCTCTTGATGGTAGATGGTAAGTTTTCTTTAATTCTTGGTGAATTCAACATTCTTTTTTGTTGATTTTATTTTATTTTAAAATTTATTTTAACTAATTGTTTTTTTATTGATCTTGCCTGATGGATAGGGTATACATCAATTGATATCTCAAAAAACGTCTAAATTGACGACTCAAAAAACAACATTAAAATTTTCAAATAAAATAAAAGTATGTTGACTAGGCAAACCACGTCAGATTTTCCCGCGGCCACGTCACTGCCCACGTCATTGAGGGCCCGGATAAAAAATGGCCCACGTGGCACTGCCCGGATGGAAAACGATGACATGTCGCCATCGTGGCATCCACATGTTATATTTTCTGAACTTCAAAAGACTACGTTTTTTGTGATGTCAAAGTATAACAAGCACAAATTAGGCCCGTTTTTTGAAAACATGGTCGTATTTTTTGCCCGTCAATTATAACGAATTTTAGGTGCCATCTACGAAAACAGACGTGATGTCATGAAAAACATAATCTAACATTTTTGTGACATTTCAAAAAACACGGGTTTCTTATAGTGAAATGAACAGGGTCAAGACATTGAGATTCATGTGAATGAATCACACAATGGACATGAACCAGGATCAATGACAGATAGTTATTTTTGGCCTGTTCATCAAAGTGCAATAAATAATTGTGTTGAGATGTTACAAAGCTTAAATAACATCCAATTAGCACTAGCGTATTCCAAAAGGTGTGAAGAGATCTTACGCGACAATGCTCCTTTGCATGAACAAAAAATATTTCATTTCTTCTTGGATCCAAAAGAGGCATCAGCCCTCTCCTATCGGCTTCAAATGCATGAAAGGTGTGGTGAAGATGACTATGATGTGGTTCAACATACGGTTCCCAAATGGCTTGAAGCAAAAAGGATGATTTTTTATCAACCATATGATCCTTTAAATTCAGATCCTAACAAGCGACCGTTTGTGTTAGTAATGCAAACTGAGGAGATGTTGAAGCGTGCAAATACTATAACTCCAAACTCAGCATGGGTGATTGATTCTACATTCAAAACCAATCAATGGGGAATGCCATTATTTGCCGGGATGTGTCCCAATACAAGCGGTTTGGGTATGCCTATTTTCATTATGCTTTGTAGTGATGATAATGAAAGTGGACAAGTGGGAACAACATTGTGGCTTACTATCAAAGCTGTGTTTCAAAATATGGGTATAATTCGACCAAATGCAATAGTCATTGATAAAGATCAAACTTCACGGATTGCTATAATGAGGGCGATTGATGAAGACATTTGGTGTTGAGAATACCAAACGATTGGTGGAATTCAGACAAAGTGTAGATTGTTTTTGTGTTGGTTTCATGCAAAAAAGGCATGGATGGACCATTTGTTGCCTAAAGTGCATGAGGCTCTTCGCAATGATCTATACCAAAGAATGTGCTCTATGTTGGAGGCAATTACTGAAGACGACTTCAATAGAGCATATGGAAGGCTAAAAATCCAATATGCTAATAATGCAAGTGTGCTAAAGTATATTGAACAAGGTTGGGCAGGGCATAATAGTCCTTAGAAACTGATGTGGCCTAGATGGGCTAGGATGTTTAAGCACGGACATGCAAATACAACAAATCTTATAGAACGCATGTGGCAGTATGTGAAATACACCTTATTAGATGGAAAAGTCAATCGAAGATTTGATGAGTTGATTTTTGCAATAATAGGTAATCCGGATACTGGACGGCGATTTGGAAGATTGACATTAGATAAGCATTACAATGATGCTCATTGGTTGAGTGAATCACGAAAGTACTCCATTAGAGGAGGAGACAAGGGTAGAACAGTGCGATTGTAGAAGGCCAAAAAATTGGTTGAACGATATAAAGAGGATCGATCAACAAATTTGGAAGTGATTGATCCGTGTCATTTGGAGTTTGCTTTTTGAAGTCAGACCGTATTGAACAAATGGTACATAGTTAGTTTATCTCGTGAATGGTGTGAGTGTAACGACTATGGTCCAATATGTAAGCACATGTTGGCTGTAAAACAAATTGTTGATGATGAATATCAACATTTGTTTGATTTGTTGCCGGACATATACGAACTTCATGGATTTATCCATGACTTGGAAGATTTTGGTGAAGATGCATGTGTGGGTCCAAATGAAGGTCCAAGTGGAGGTTTGGGTGAGGGACAAAGTGAGAGTTTAGATGATGGTTCAAGTGGGGGTCCAAGTGAAGATCAACATGGAGGTCTAAATGTAGGTGTAAGTGGAGATCCTACTAGAGATGAAAACAACGAACCTTCCCTAAATCCTAATGATGATAACGATTTTATCAAAGAAATGTTTCTAAATATTTCAAACATGACGGCATTTCAAAATATTCCAAGGGAAAAATATGCAAGTTTGACAACAGAGAAACGCAATGCCTTGAAGAGGGCTGGAGAAATGTTTATGGCAATTTTTCAAGAATCATTAGGATTGGAACTGAGACCGAGTCGAATACTCATGCCAAGGGAAGGTGGAAATATCACCCCGTTGCAGGAGAGTGTTACAAACACAAGACTTGGACATGGAAGTCAAAGGAAAAAACAAAGATTGCATTACGAAAATTCAAGTGGTGGAGAAGCATATGTGGTACAATCTCCAAGACCTAACGGTGGAATCAAGTTACAACGTCGAAGACAACTTGTACAAAAGAAGCGCACAAGGGTGAAATTGCCAAAGCTTTGTAGAAGTCAATGTCCAAATTGTGAGGGGTTGAATATATTTTTCAGTGGAATTACTGTCATTGAGTGCCACAATTGCCAGTATACAATGAAAAAAGAAGATCATAGTATTACACCAGATACACAAGAATGTGATGTTGAACAAGATGTGGAATTGTTCTTTAAGGATTTGAATATATATTAGAAAGGTAGATGCAAAATTTGTTTAGCTCAAATTAGTTGTTTGGTAATATTCATTTAATGAAGGTTCAATTATAGCAAATTTAACTGTTATTTTATTATGATTAATGTATATGCATATATTATATTGAACATTTGTATTATATTTTCTAAATAAGCTTCAATCATATGTATGCATCATATATATGCTCAAAGTTTTATGATATATGTGTTTATAGCAATTCCAATGTACGTTAGTGAGTATTATTTGAATATGTTCTAAAAATTTAAAGAATGTTAAAAGCTTGTTAATTCACATGTGCCTAATGTCCCTAACCTCAAAAGTAGAGGGTATTCACATTAATAAAATGTAAACTAATATTTTTGAAAGTTCAATCTTATTTAAACATTAAAAGAAAAATGGAAGTGAAACATTTAAAGTAAACAAGATTGAATGTGCATGCAAAATGAATTTAGTTCAAAAGTGTAAATGAACTCATATCTAAAATCGTTGTAAACATTAATTGATAATTGTCTAAAAACTTTAGGCAATACCAAAAGCTATTACCAGGAGCTATTATGAATTGATGTTTCTTTAACATTTATTTATCTTCAATTCTAAATAGTATAAATGTGTCGTCTTCATTAAAAGACATCCATAAAGTTTCAAATAAAATGCATAGATGTTTTTCAAATTGATTTATAGAATACAACTTCGTTCAATTCACTAAAATTACAATTTCAACACTTTGATTTTTGTAATATTTTATGATTGGTTGAAATAGTAGTGAAGTGGTTTATTTGAGATTTTGTTTTGTAGAGGTGTCTTCAACTTTTCTTGGATCCAATGAGATGATAGTTTAATAGGTTGAAATGTTGCACATTATGTAATTTTTTTTTCCAATGTTGTACATCAAGTTCTTTTGGTCAATCATTCCAACATTCATGAGATAAAGAGAATCTTTTTTTCATACAATGTAAACAATAATATTATATATTTAACCTAAACCCTATAAATAAAAGTTGGACGTTCCTAATTTTAAATTTTATCCATATGGTATCTATGATTGCAATCACCTAGGTTTGAAAAAAAATTGAATCTAAATTATTTTAATCATAACTAGATGAATGATTGCAATTCACTGATACTTTGCGTAAAAGAAAATCCATCAAGATGGTTTGGCATTAGGACAATAGTGTTCAAAGTGCATGTAAATCAATTTTGAATGGATACAATTTTTCATTATTACAATGTTGTGTTTAGGTACATGGTTGTTTCGACATGGAACTTAAAAGTAAATGTCAAGTTTGATTAATTTCACTAACTCCTTAAATAGAAGTCACAAACATTAGTCACAATTGACACAATGGAAAAAATATAATCACATTCACCACTAATTTTTTGAATTCCACTCCATTATGATTTTTGAATGATAGTGAATATTATATTGGCAATCTATGTATGAAATTTGTTGTGATGGGTTGAAATGTAACATTCTAAGAATAGTGATTTTATGCACATTTTTTTATTCATTAATTGAATGGCTTCATTTAATAGCACTATTCAAATTTATAATCTTGCATTTTTATTTCATCCATTATTAATATACTTTGGGAGTATGGTTTAATTATATTAAAATAGAACTATAAAGAGTGAGGACATTTGACATTGTACAAGGGAATTTAGTAAGAATCAATCAAAGAAAAGGTACTCTTAAGATGTGAAGAAAAGAACATTCAAGAATATTCAAGAGCATTGGAGAAAATCTTCTAAACCATAGTAGGGATAGAAAATTTATGGATTAGTAACGTAATGAGGACAAAGTTTATAATTTAAGGAAACATCTTAAAATCATGATGACTACGAATGAAATATTAAGTGATATGTATGTGATATATCAAGCATGCCAAATGCATTTATTAATATACATTAGGGGTTTAGGGTTAAGGTATTGACAATTTGAAGATGGAATGTATTATAAAAATTCACAACAAATTCTTTGAGAGAGATTGGAGAGGAGGATCCTTTTGAATATGATCAAATTGTGACCCTCATCACATGAGAATGTTGTGGGACGCTAAACCCGTCCCATAAAGGGTGAAAAAGTAAGATTTAAAACCCCAGAGATATCGTTGAATTTATTTTAATTTTCACATTATTTTATTTTTTGCAAATTCTGAATTCATATTTGCAATCAGAGACCCCAAATTAGTTAAGTGGGGTATAAAACATACCCCAGACACGGCTCAAAATAGGAAACTTTTTTTAAACTTTTATCCCCTTAAAATCACCCAAAATTATCCTCCTTAGCTCACTTCGTGGGCTGAATTTAACTTAGTGTCCTACTTATGTTATGAGCATACCCAACCAGCCAAGCATGTCCAGCTAGCCAAGAATAAGTATAGCAGCTACCAAGCAATAGAGTTTATTGAATGAGTTTATTCAATTCAGTTCATGGCAGGGCATCTCAAAATCAAATGGCAGGGCATCTGAAAACTCACCCAAGCCACCAAGTTACCAAACCAAGCAACGAACTAGACCCTGCCAATGCATCTCAGCCGTCCAACCATCTGGAGGGCCCAAATGGAAGGAGCCCTTCCTCAAACTCGAGGGGGCCTGGAGACGAGGGATGACTACCGTGCTGCTTACTAAGGTAGTGTGCTCTAAAAGCGCCCATCTTCTTGAAATCGCCCCTATTTTTAGGTGAAGAATGGAGATGGGGTGATCCTTAAATGGACTAGTTTAGCAATTGAATGCATTGAGGAAAAATTGTTTTTCTATTGCAAGAGCCAATCATTGTCTTTGATTTCTGCACATCTCTTTACAAGTTGCAAGTGGACAGATTTTGGAAGACCTATGGTCACAAATAGGTGCCTATGCCTTGAATCTTTGAAAATTCATAAGTAATTAAAAAATGCTTGGAAAAATACAAAACCACTTGTGTTAGGTACCACATCTATTTTTCTTTCTCTGAAAAATGATCTAAAAATATTTTCGTCCATGAAAGCCTGTGAAAAAGGCGGACCAGCCCTTAAATGGTTGCTTTAAGAGCATACTACCTTATACAGTATTGAAATTCTGACCATTGCGGTCTCTGAGTAAACTCTGATCTCGTGATGAAGAAGCTCAACTCCTTACTGCGGGTACTTATGGAGTCTACGGACTAACTTACAGACAGTTCAGAGCAGCTGTGCAGCGGTCGTCCCCATGAAGGAACTCAGGGAATTTGGCGGGGGGACCTTGCACCAGGCATATTAATGGATCGGAGGCATTATTTGAAGTTTTGAACACGCGAGCAGCTCCTTTCAGGGATTTTTTAACCTTTATTCAGGGCACTGCAGATAGCGATCTCATGGAGACGGGTACACTTAAGGTAAACCAGCCTATGACAGGCAGAATGACTGATTTGGTATGTTGCCATTAGCAAAATAAAATCAGATTTTTTTCTAGCAGAGACAACTTTGAGAAATGAAAGAAGCAGTTAAAATTTTAGTTTTTGGACAAAGTAGGAATTTGTTATGAATTTTTAAAATATTTTTCCAAAACAGTCTGTAGACTATCTGAAATCAATAAAATATGTCTTCATGATGGTCATCTTACCTCCTAATGCAGTCTTCAGATTTCCTAACACAACCACAAGAATTTTTAATGTGGCCATCACACAAAGGAATAATAAAACAACTCTTTATGATGAGTTTACACTCACAATGTGTAAGTGTCCTATGACAGTCATTACTAATTCTATCACAATCACCTAATGCACTAATGTGGGCCACTAACCAACCTAATTATATTGTAGAAGCAAAAATCTGAAATGGACTATAATGGGGGGGTTATGTAGATGTCTGCATTAGACATTTGGCCTGTCATAGGCTAGTTTACCTTAAGTGATCGAATGAACGAACTCCCACTGCATGTTCACAGGGTGTGCGATCTTATTTTATGGAGAAACGTAACCTTTCTTTCTCAGTGGATAAAATTGCTACAGAAATTGGGGATGATATCGCTCTTTGGGTATAAAAGAACTAAGTATTCAACCATATTTAGGATATTACATCCATGTCTGTGAATGTGAACACAAACGCAAACGCAAACAACGAATGAAAGGAAATAATTGAAATAAATGAATTAAACCCCAACTTTCATACCACAGTTCGTCCTTAACTCTTGAGCCTGGACATATGCATCCATTGAAATCACTTTGATTTAGTGTCCGCTTGTGGTAGAGATTCTTTCCCTCCGACCGTAACGTCGAGCCGAATTCCAAGCCTATCCAAAAACAACATCGGAAAAGTGCTAAAGGACATCAGAGAAAAAACTTGCTCACTTTCCCCGTGAGCTCACCGGGAACTCAGTATAACTCAGTTCCCCTGTGAAGCAATGCATAGCTAGCTCGTCTTCTAGCTTCAATGATCCATTTCAGCCGAGGTTTGGCCTTGGCCTTCACCAGTCGAAGATGACAAGTAATTCAGCATGGTTCTCATTATTATATTGAACTTTTTTTTGTTGTGGGGTCTTGTTGGTAGTCTAGTCAAATGGGGATTCTAGATTCTCTTTAAATGTATCTTTTGAACATCATATGAATAAACTACAAATTTTCAAAGTACTAAAAATAGGGATCAAACTATGTTTTTTTAAGGCAATTCAATGCTCAATTGCTTAAAAAAATGGCAACTTCAAGCCTATAGAAAAAAAAGGATAAATGGGTGAATAAAATGCCAAATTGTAATCATGGCCTTGCACACCGCTGCCACAATGTTTGTGAACCTTCATTTCATCTGTCGTGCAAAGCCATCACATACAAAAATTGCATATTTAAAATTGCCTTCCTTCAGTTCAAGCCCCAAAATGAAAGAGCCAAGAAACTCAAAAACTTTGTGAAAGAAAAGTCATATCATTATTGGTCCAAAATAAAAATAAAAAAAAACCCCACTAGAATTAGGGTAACCAATTATAGACTCTCATGTATAGTGGAAGTACATTTAAAGCGAGAATCTAGACTATGCGGTTTTAAAAAGCAGTTGAAATTAGATGTAGTTACTTTAACCCTTAAAAGACTTTTTGACCCAAAGTGGCCTATAGTGGCTTGAGTAGGATCAAATTGTGACCCTCATCACATGAGAATGTTGTGGGACGCTAAACCCGTCCCATAAAGGGTGAAAAAGTAAGATTTAAAATCCCAGAGAAATCATTGAATTTATTTTAATTTTCACATTATTTTATTTTTTGCAAATTCTGAATTCATATTTGCAATCAGAGACCCCAAATTAGTTAAGTGGGGTATAAAACATACCCCAGACACGGCTCAAAATAGGAAACTTTTTTTAAACTTTTATCCCCTTAAAATCACCCAAAATTATCCTCCTTAGCTCACTTCGTGGGCTGAATTTAACTTAGTGTCCTACTTATGTTATGAGCATACCCAACCAGCCAAGCATGTCCAGCTAGCCAAGAATAAGTATAGCAGCCACCAAGCAATAGAGTTTATTGAATGAGTTTATTCATTCAATTCATGGCAGGGCATCTCAAAATCAAATGGCAGGGCATCTGAAAACTCACCCAAGCCACCAAGTTACCAAACCAAGCAACGAACCAGACCCTGCCAATGCATCTCAGCCGTCCAACCATCTGGAGGGCCCAGATGGAAGGAGCCCTTCTTCAAACTCGAGGGGGCCTGGTTGCTGGGGTAGTCATCTTCGACTCCAAGCCAACTCCAAGCCCTGAAGAGAGACGACGAGCGAGCGAGCTAAGCGTTGCCTGCGGTTCCTCCTGCTCCTGAATGAACCTTACAGTGTTGCAGACTGGTGAACAAGCTTGCTGTGGGAATACTTTTGGTTCGATCACTTAGGTGTACTAGCTGGCTTGCTCGATCCAGAAACGCATTATTTTAAAACAATCAAGATTAGTTCTCTCGATGTCCTATTTCATCGTGTTCAGGTAGAACTACCACATCTTCCTCATTGCATCCAGAACGTGCAGATCGATCCAATTTGTTCTTGTACTAGACCGATCGATGTTTGGGCCAGATCGAGTTTCTCTTCAGACATCCGAGTGACAGTGCTGTAAAAGTAGAACTAGTACATACTGCGGTTTGTAGACGAGCGTCTGGAAAGGAGCAACCTTCGTGAGTTTTCGTCTCTTTGACGAAGTTGACGCCGGTGGATACCGGTGGACAAAAAGTATTGAAGTTCAGCGATTCCAGAGGGTGTGGTGTACTGCTGGAAGTCGCTCGAGCGGCGTTGTCTAAGAAGCTCGATCAAGGGGAGGCGGAGGAGTCGATCTGTCGAATATGGGGTGGAACGTGCTTTTCTTGCTTCACCTGTTCTGTGCCATGTCTGCCATGGCTGGGGTTCATTCGCAATCCAATTCAACGAAGCAAGACCTTATCCATAACCAGGCTTTTGAAGGTACAGTACTAGATTTTCTTCTTAATTAATTTTGCTCGTCCTAACTCAATAATCAGTACGTCAAGTTCTTTTCATGGGCGCCAGGTGCTCCATTTCGTTAGCACCTTCCAGCACTTCTACATATGAGACCCCTTTGCAACGTTTTTGTGCAACATTTTCTCCAATGAGCAACAGTTGAGGGTATACTAAATGCACATTGTGCAGTATTGAATATATTTGTATTTTACTAAACGTTGTATATACATAGTAAGGATATAGTGTCAAATCAAAAGTTTGCACTTTGACAATACACCAGTATATTGAACTACTATATTAATACTGTATGAAAATTAATATTTCTTATCTCTAAATTAATGAAATATCAAATATTTGCTATCTTAAAAATAGATAAAATATTCGGAATAAATATTCCCAAAGGAGAGAACAAGTGTTGCATAAGCATATTCTAAAACGTGGCTCATTTTGAGCAATGTTTAAAGCAATATATTTTTGTAAAACTATCAAATGATTTTAGGTGTTGTTAGCAACATTTTCGATGATGTAAAAAGGCCTTATATGTAGTGGTGCGAGGCAAACGACCTGTCCTTCATATTGAACTTTGTGTAAATTTATGTTTGAATCGTCAATTTTGTTAAATTGGCATATGAAAACCGCCACTTTGTTTGAACATCTAGGACTGGTATAGATGTAAACCCGCCAAAGTTCTAGAATGCTGCCATTTTAATGAAATTCACATTCCAAATATTTGGCATAGGAATTGTGCCATTTTAAAGTGTCAATGACATAAAATTCATTAGCCTTAAGAGAGGCTGTTTTTCCTCTCTCAAGGCCTCATCTATGAGAAACATCCACATGCATTACAAGAAGTTTCAGCCCTCTAAGAGGCTGTTAACAGATGATTTTTGGCACCCCTGTGGTGCAATTACAGGAACCTTAAAAAAATATTTTTTATTAAAAAATTAATATTTTGTTTATTAAAATTTTTTATTAAAATTTTATTATTAAAATAATAAAAAACATTTTAAAAAACATTTTAAAAACATTTTAAAAAACATTTTAAAAATATTTAAAAAAATATTTAAAAAATATTTAAAAAAATATTTAAAAAAATATTTAAAAAAATATTTAAAAAAATATTTAAAAAAATATTTTAAAAATATTAAAAAATTAAAAAGTCTGACATGGCGCTGACGTGGCACAAGTAGTGCCACATCAGCACCCGAAATCAATGCTTCGAGGGCTTCTGCAATTGCACCCAGGGGGTTCAAAACTTGCGGCCCCTTCCAGGGCTGAGAATTCTTGTAATGGAGAAATTAAAGAAAGCCTCAATATGGGATACCAGGATCATGGTAGTACATCTATTAGTATGGTGTGATTTTTACTGTTAGATAAATCTCAAACCAAACAAACAAATCAACAAACAAATGTTAGAATAGTTTGCCAAAAAATTTAAGATTCCTTCAATCACTACAAGGGAAATGGGCCCGAATTGACTATATTTTTGGCAGAAAAGTGTCCAAAACGACTACGATAACTTTTGGAATTTGGCACTCTGTCAACATGGTTCATATTGCAACCTCTTTCTAAATCTTGTCAATTTTTCTATCAATTTTTGTGTTTACCGTGGTGTTTAAATTGATGAAAAGACAAGTGCTTTATACAAGTGGGGTGGTAGGGAAGTAAGACAAACCATGTAGGATATCTAGTGGAAGCTCTATCGCTCACAGTTTAGTGAAAATTAAGTAGGAATAATGGTTAAAGTGGAATTTCAGACCTAATTTAAGCATAGTAGAATACAAAATTTTAGAAAACTTTGAACTAAGAAAATGTGGTATTTCAAACCAAATTTTATGTTCAAAAATTCGTTTGAGATTTAAAGCTTCCATTCAAAAGTTATAGACAAATTTCAGTGAGGGATTGGAAGGGACATTTGTTTTTACAATTTCAAACATCCTCACTAAAATTTGCTTATAACTTTTGATTGGAAGCTTCAAATCTCAAACGGAGTTTTGGACATAAAATTTGGTTTGAAATACCACATTTTCTTAGCTAAAAGTTTAAGAAAAAAAGTTATTCTACTATGTTAAAATTAGGTTTGAAATTCCACTTTAATCATTATTCCTAAACTATGAGCGGTGGAGCTCTTAACCCTCATTTACATATCCCATATGGTTTGTCTTACCTCTTACCAACCCACTTGTATAAACCACTTGTCTTTTTACAATTTCTAACTTCTAGACGAGTTGCATTCAAAGTTGAAGTGCTAATTTAACAAAATAGTCTTGAAAGTAGTGTTTAAAGTTATGGAAGTCCAATTCTAAAATGCATAATGTACTTTTGAAACTTTAATTTATTGTTTAGGTAAAAATATTTTGGTTCCGAATGTGAAAAATTGGCTGTCCTTCCTACGTGGCAAAAATTCAAATAATTACAGTTTTTGGGGTGAAAAAGTATAATGACGTGTATCTTTGTCCGAAATGACAGCCGATTTGATAGAATTCTGTCAATTCAATGTCCGAATCAAGTACTCCTAATCTACAGCAGTGTTGACAGAATTCTGTCAAATTTACTGTCAAATAGGACATTGTTTCCCTTGTAGTGAATAAAAAATAAAATTGACATTTAATCATTTGTCATCAAAACCAAATTTGATGACCCAATGAAGGATTTGTTTCAATGACATTTGTAGGAATGAAGGTTGAAAATATTGTTTTAATATTGAAATCAATTATTGTCCACAATGAATCCTCAAAGGACATGGGATAATTTGAAAATGAGAGCTTGAACACTCATTGTCAAATTGTAAAAAGTTTATGTGATGTAGAATTTCAGACTTATTTATATATCCGTAAAATTGAATGCATTTCTTAAGTTTCACTAAAAAGTTTAGAAACTTTTCTTTGCTATCAACCCAGTCATGTGTAAGGTAGGAGGCTGTTAAAGCAACCCTTTAAGAGCAGATTGCATTTTCACATGCGAATTTTAGATGCATTTGCAAATTGACTTATTAAACCACTTTAGTTCCTAGTTACAATAGCTAAGAGCCCTATCTTTTATCTCTTTTATTAAATGCAGGCTGTGTCAGAATTTCATCCGTCACATTCTCATCTGCCCAACTTTTGATTCATTGGTTCTTGCTAAACTCTAATGATAATCAATCATCTTCTCAATATAATAAACCTTGGAGTTCGATGAGACGGTTTGGTCGTTGCAGCATTCATTTGGAACAAACTCTGTTCTTATCATTTCTAGAGGAGTGGGTTTTGAGAAATCATGTTTGACCATTAGAGCAAGTGAGTCTTGACTGAATGTGCATGCGTGTGCTTCTCTTTGTGCAGGAGAGGCTGTGCACAGCATGATGCAGTCTTGGCTAAACTCAGGCACCAGTCCTGATCTCTTTGATGGTTCTAGTGGCTGGGGCTGGAGTCTTAAGGAACACCCCTGTTATAAAAACGACGCAACCAAGGACAAATCTATTTACTGGATGGGAATTACTTGCTCCACTATGTTCTATCAGACTGACAACAACAGCTTTGTCCAATATCACACTTTGGCATCACTAGTTCTGTGAGTTTGCAACACTCTTGACCTTGATCAAACCCGTTTCCCTGATGCATCTGATTGAAGCTTGCACAAGGATCCATTCAGTAAATCATTGAGCAAGTCAAGTTAGTGTCACTGTCACTGTGAAATTAGTGTCACAACTCAATTCCTATACAGCTATTTCAGCCTGCACTAAATTAAGGATATAAATTATATCTAGTGTCACTTTGGTAAATTAGAGTCACGTGCGCCAATAGGATAAAGGGAAGGGGGAACCGGCAACCTATCCACTTCATGCCTAGTAAATAGAAACCTTGGAGTTTATTATTTACCACTAAATGATGGAAATTTTGAGTTCATATTTGGAATCTTTGGAGACCCCCCAAATGGTTGGGAGAGGTTTAGAAGTAAAAAAATCAACCAATTGAAGAAAACATCATTTCTATGACATACATGTAGACAAAGTTCAAAAAACTAGCACATGTGTAGAATTAGGTTTTGGGACTCTCGACCTGAAAGTGCCAAAAACATCAATTTCGTTAAAGTAGTACAAGTCAAGTGCCAAAAATTGTGACATATATGTACACAAAGGTCTAACATCTAGGACTAGTATGCATTTGTATTTCAAAACTTATATTCTAGCACAGATGTTCTGGAAGGTGACAAAGTATCGGAGTACAGCCAATATAACAAAATTGATGTTCAAAGTAGTGAAATACTCCATATCAACAAAAATTGATTTTGGGGGGCAGATTTTTAGTTGCATACCCAGGCAGATCTCCAGTGCCAATGGCATATCAATGGACATAGTGGTTAGATTATTAGATTAAGGAAAATTTGGTTTCATTCAATTCAATAAGAACTGAGCTTCAAATAGATAGATGTTCATTATTAGAGCTTTACTTAAGCAAGCAATTTGGTGAACTGGATCGCATGTTCTGAGTGCAGTCTCGTTTCAGTCCATGTCAGGGATGGATCCTTTTTTAAAGCCCAGGAATTGTGATGAAAGACCTTCAGGTGACGAACTTAATCTTTGTGCATTTGCCTGCAGGGACGGTATTTATGTGACCTCCACACCACTTGTAGGTGAACTGCCTCCTGCAATTGTGAATCTGACCAACCTTGAGTATCTGTAAGCAATTTATGAGGCATTCAACATTTTAATTTTCAATTCCAGATACTGATGTACGGCCAGGGAGGATTGACACCGGTATTGCCCTGTTTTTTAACCCTGCAAAAAACACTGGAATTTTTTATTTGCTGCATATGATAAAATTTTCAAATTTTGAATTCATATATGTAACCAGAGGCCCCAAATTAGTTGGGAATCATTGAGAAGTACAAAATTTAAGCAACACAAAATAGGGGGCAATTTTTACATTTATTCTTTGATGGGGCAATAGAGGTGTCATCCCTGGCCCTGATTGATTGTACCCATTTTTCAGACTGGAAAGCATACATCATCTACTTGCAACAACATCAATCTTGTTAAATTGGTTGTATTCCAATACTTTGGCACGTTTCAGAATGCTCGTTCTGAAACATGAATCCATACCACATATTTCAGACCTTTATGTACATGGATACATATTTGTCACAATGTTTGGTACCAGAAACTGCCAATTTAACAAAATCAACTATCAAGTGAGTGACCACGTTATGAGTTTGCAACTGGAGTTGTTTTGATGGGACCTATCTTCCATGTTCAGCTGTTGCTCAACGTGCCTTTGGTCCTTTCAGTTGATTTCATTAATCCAATTTTAAGCATTGTCTTATTGATTTCTCTTGTGCCCAGATGGATATCAGATGAGAGAAAGCTCTCCGGACCTCTTCCAGAAGGATTTTTCTGTTCCTCTAAAGTTCTTCAGTCCGTGTGAGTAGTACACATATAAATACGTGGGCTTGCTGCAAGTTCACGTTCATTTGATTCATGCTTTGGGCATCCACAGATCACAGCTTCAGAACAGTTTGCAAGAACTGTAGATGTATAATGGCGCCTATAGAAGTATAATTTCAAGTGTGGCATGTTCTTTCAGGATACTTTTCAACAACTCCTTCAATGGAAGCATAAGCAGTGGGTTTGGACCTGGTTGTTACGGTAATGTAGGGCTTCAATCCCTGTAAGTCCAATACATACACCTATATCTCTTCTGATTTCATTATGAAAGACTCTTGAGTAAGTACTTTATATTTGCGCTAAAGCTGGAGCATAAAGGCATCATATTTGTTACATTATTGGTGGTGGAATTTCATGGGATTGGTGTCCACGGTAGAGAATTTACAACAATATGGAATTGGAGCAATTTAAATTTACTCGGATCAATATATACAGATCCTAGATTTTAGAGTTATGAGGTTCCAATTTGGTTCCTAACTTTCAACTTTTGGAAACCCATTTGAGCACTTGCAGGACTAGAATTCAATATTTGGGCAATCAAACATTGCCATTTTGTAATTTTTATCTACTATTTTTGCAGAGAATTATCGTGGAATTCTTTCACAGAAATGAGTCCTATTTCCTTGAGTATAAGGCCTGTTACATATGATAGTCTTCGATATCTGTAAGTTTTTTGACAAAATATTTATTCTTTGAGTTTGATTTTGATTATTTGAGGTCGATAATGTTCAATGTCCTAGCTTCATGCTAACTTTGATCAAACTGCATATAATGTTCTAGTATTTATTGAATTGAATTGTTTTTGTTCTTTGATTGTAGAAATGTCAGCCACAACCAAATAAGAGGGGACTTTTCCATTTGGAGCAATTCCTTGAAAATTGTTGATATTTCAAACAACTTCATTACCAATATTTCCAATTTGGGAGAGATATATTATCTTAGCTCTTCACTCAAATCCATGTAAGTTAAGAGCTATATATGCCACTATTTGTTTATGAAAGTTTTCCTTGATATACTTTCATCAATAAATATTTGAACTTGTCAAGATGATTTGGAGGTATACTTGCATTTGTTGATATTTTATATTTTAATTGGACTTTTTAATTTCAAATTGTAATGATTTCGATTTCAAATTACTTTATATTATAACCTTCCATCTTGCTTTTTTTTGCAGATATGCACAAAATAATTCTATAAACAGATTTCCAATTGAATATTTGGACTACGAGACTCTTCAAGAAATGTAAGTATATTAATGTCATAAGAGGATTTTTTACGGTTCTCTAGGTGAGTTTAGGGTCTAACCATCTAATTTGTTTTCATTTGGCATTGAATTCAAATAGTAAGCCTTGTGATTTAAATCAACTTTACGAATGTAATTAACTCTTAATATATTACATGATTAGTTTAATAATAAATAAATTAGAAAAAAACACTGATTAAATTATTTTGAATTTGGCTTTCTAGATTAATATAGAAAAAAAATTTGATTTCCGTTCATTAATGTGCTACACTATTTCACTCACAACAACTCAAACTAATGTGAAACTTTTGATGTCTCAATTACTTGCAAATGTCAAGATTAACTTAGACTGTTTGTTTTCTTTGCAGAATTATGGATTCCAACCGTATTACAGGAGAATTATATCTACCAAATATTTCATGTCAATATTCAAAAATCAAGTTGATTTCACTATTGTATAACAATATCACCCATTTTTACCCTTCCAATGTAATCACATCATGCTTTAGTGAATCAAGCATTTTATTGGATGCCAAAATCTTTTTATACGGAAATCCAATTTGTACGTCTCCAAGTCACAAAACTAAACTATTACGCTTTGTATGCCGAATCAATGCAACATCTCCTTTAGAAGGTAATTATTGCAAATTTTCTATGATATATATATATATATATATATATATATATATATATATATATATATATATATATATATAATTTATCTTCTATAAAGATTGTTTATTATTATTAGTTTTTTAATGTTTTTTATTAATAGAAATTTTGACCCTTTTGATATAATCTATTTGATATACTAGTGAATAGATGTGAATTTTTTAATTAAACAACATTCATTCTTATAATACTCCACAAGTTTGTCCTCTAATTATTCCATGTGGATTGGCAGATGAAGAACTCACCGTTGTCAAGAAGTCAAACAAAAATTCTTCTGATTATCATTGCTTGTGTAAGCAGTGTAGTAGTTGTTCTCTTTATCATGGGATTCTTTGTGATCCAAAAGTTGAAGAAAAAAATTTCATTGCTTCATGAAATCCAAAGTGGTAAGTTTGGTGAATAATCATATTTGATGTTATCAAATGCTTCTATAATTCTCCTTCAAATGATTTTCAAATATGTGTTGTGTTTTGAAAAATTTGTTGTATTGTGTAGAATTGGATAAAAGGGATGTGAAGCCTAATCTCTATTCATTTAGTGAGTTGAAAGTTGCAACCCAAGATTTTCATAGTAGAAACGAGTTGGGACGAGGTGGATTTGGTATAGTGTACAAGGTATACTTCAAACTTGAACTCAAGATCCTACTTTAGTATTATTAATTATTGGTACAATACTAACTTGACTTCAATTATATTTCATGTTGATTATAGATTTGATATCAATATTCTTCTTTTGTTGTCATCCTTGCAAATCTTCAATTCTACAATGATAATAGATAGTTATAATTTATCCTAGGGATTAATGTTGATTTTTGTCTTCAAAACCTTGTGTTTTAAATTTGGGTGCATTTCAGGGTCTCCTCCCAGATGGAAACCATGTGGCAGTGAAGAAATTGACCAAATTAAGTATGGAGCAAGGAATCCAAGATTTCCTTAGTGAGATTATTGTTGTATCCAATATAAAGCATCGTAACTTGGTGCAACTAAAAGGATGTTGCATAAGAGAAAACCAAAGAATTTTGGTTCATGAGTTTGTAGAAAATAAAAACCTTAAAGATGCCTTGTGGGGAGATTCAAGAAGCGGTGGACATCTTGACTGGCCAACTCGATTCAACATCATTGTGGGGATTGCTCGAGGTTTGGCATACCTCCATGAAGAAGTGCAACCCGCCATTGTACATCGAGACATCAAAGGCGAAAACATCCTCCTTGACAAACATTGCAATCCCAAGATTGCGGACTTTGGTTTAGCTCTCTTTTTTCCATCATTTGATGATGGAGAAACTCACATGAGTGTATCCAAAGTTGCTGGAACCTGGTAAACCATTATATTACACTCATTTAATCAAGTATTATGTTCAATCGTTCATTGCATTGTTGAAGGTATGCAACAAGACTACTTTTAACCTCATTTTTTTTGGAATTTGTGTAGGGGATATATGGCACCAGAATATTTGTGCTATGGCCAAGTTTCTACCAAACTTGATGTGTTTAGTTTTGGTGTATTGCTATTGGAGATTGTGAGTGGGCGAAAGAAGATTGATCTGAATTCACCATTAGGAGAACAATATTTGGTGCAATGGGTAAGTAACTAGTGTACATCTTCTCATAATAATTATTGCAAGTTTTATAACCGTGAAGAAACTCATGCTAGTTAGGATTCTTGTCTACTACTGAGATCAATTGAATTGTATTGTTGTGTAGGCTCAAGAATTGCATTCCAGTGACAACTTGCTAAATCTAAAAGACAAATCTTTTGAAGATATGACAATGGTAGAAGAGGCCATGTTCAAGCAAGTTGTTAAAGTCGGTTTGCAATGTTTGCACCATATTACGGCAAGGCGTCCAACAATGTCTGAAGTTGTGGCTATGCTCATTGGTAACAAAGATGTGGATGATTGTACCATAGAAGACTATCATGAAGGTTCAAGCTCATCATATGATGTGGGATCATCTAGTTTTTGTTTTTCAACACCAAACTCTTCTTCACAATGTATTATAAAAGATGATAGAAATTTGCATTTGGATTCTGAGAGTCACAAACAATCTCTTCAATTGTGCGAAGTTGGATTACTAAGCAAGTAGAAGCTCAAGTTTGATGTTTGATGTAGTACTTAGGCTTTAATTGTAGGTATTAGATGTTGTAATTCTAGGTGATGATTTTTTCATAGCTCATGCTAGTATAGAGATCTTATCTTTTAAACAATCAAGAAACCTTATTGAAGATAATTGTTTTCAAATGTTTCAGTTCTTTTGATTGTAGATATTTTTAACATAGAATGTTTTTGTGAATGTCCAAAATAGAGATATAGATATTATATCATGGAAATTATTATTATTATTAATGACTTATTATTTACTATAGGTTTGGTAAAGGTATGCACAAATTGTTGATGATTTTTTTGATGGAATAAGAAATATTGAGTTTTTAAGAAATTATAAGAGCCATTTTAATAATTGAATATATTGGTTTATTAAAAAATTAAAAAATGATAAATCAAATAAATAAGATTTTTATTATTATAAAATCTTGATAATTAATTTGGTGGTAGAAAAGATGAATGATAATTGCACATTTGCATATTATTTTATATTATGGCTTAATATTTAGATTTATTCAATATAAATAGAAATAGAACCAAATTGCAAAAGAAATGGACCTACAACTTATAAATTAGATGAACAAATGAACTCTTTCTAAATGAATGTTCTATTTGAGATCTATAATATTCTATGTAGACTATCCAATTGATAAAGGACTTGCACAAAATCAACTAGCCCATCTACACATACATACCACTTCCAATACTAAATGAGCTTACATATTTAAGACTATGTGTGTGCTTCATCATCACCTTTAGGAAAAATTATATACAACTGGATTCTAATCGTTGTCGTAGTTGATTACCTAGTGGGTGTCTTGTGTGCCTTCCAATTAAGCCTTCCAAGCAATAGATAGATTGTTGTTTTTTCCTACTTTTTAGTTTGCTTAATCGCAATTCATAATTATTCAATCATAAGTTAGTAATGTTAGTAGTATTTGTCAATTTTGGCTAAAGCCAACCTAAATTAAAGACCAACAAGTGTTTGTCACTTTCAAATGCTATCTAGCCTAAATTGTAGGGTTTTTTATGCCCTTTCTAGAATGATAAAGTTTATTTAATTTAGACATTTTTTTTAATAGTTATCTAAGAACAAAGTTCAACCTTTAACGTCTAAAGTTCTTTGACTATGTTTTCACCAAAATCACTCCAAAATTGCCATTTCTAGTACAAGAACCAACTTTTAGAAATTAAAAAAAAAATTGGACATATGAAACCTTAGAATTTTATAGTGTGCTAGTTTGATAATTTCAAAAATTTCAGTGGTGTACATTCATTTGCAAAATATTAGCACTTGAATTGACCAGGGTTGTCATAGTGGGCGGACGTCTGGTTTGCCCGTCCGATAGAGGTCCCACCCATCCGATGCAATCAACACATAGTTGACTTTTTTGATAAGGAAAAAATAGGCGACGTGGCTGCTATGTCGCTGTGATGTGGTGTAGGCAAGACGTTAGACATTGACGGAATCCGTAGGGGCACGGACATGGTACATGGCATGGATGGAATCTCTGGGGGTGCGGACGTCATCCTGGTGGGGCGTGGACAAGAGGTTAGGGCGTGGACGTCATTCCAACAGGTCGTAGAGGTAAAACTGTCCCTTTGAACAAGTGAAATTTTTCTGTTGAATGTGGACTATAATTATTATATATTGGTAAATAAAATTATGGTTGCATCGTTACACAATCTTATTAGAGCCTACCAATTTGCAACTTAAAAAATTTAAAACTCCATTTTTGGTAAGTTTTTAAAAGTCAATTTTCATGATTTTACAAAAAAATTTATTGCAAGCAGTTGTGGGCGCAAGATTACTCACCCTTGGTAATCAGGTGAACACCGACCAGGTTCTATGCCTTTATCCACCTTTTGAATATATGGGGGTGTTGTGAGCGCGGTCCACTGTGCCTTCCAAACAATGGATCTTTTTATGCTAATGTTTTCTAAGTGTCGTGGATGGCAGTGAATACTACTAGAAATGCATGGGTAACTAACAAGCTGACGGTGATGATCAAAGGTGATGGTAACTCCTAACTCCCTAACTGTCTATCCTATGTCTAGGATTGGCTAGTTGGTTGGCGTCATTTCTAACGTCCCCCAACTACGTGGAAGGGAAACCCTCACGTTCCTTCCATGAACCTTCAAGACTATCTTTTGAGGTTGTGACACCTCTCTCGAAAGTTTTAAACTTTTAAATTAATCCTAGATTTTTACTCCTAATTTAGCTTTAGCTTTTTACTCCTAAGACTCAACTCTAATCTTTTACTCCTAAATTTAACTCTAGCTTTTTACTCCTAAAATTAACTCTAAGTTTTTACTCCTAAATTTAACTCTAGCTTTGTACGTCCTAAAATTAACTCTAAGTTTTTACTCCTAAATTTAACTCTAGCTTTGTACGTCCCAAAACTAACTCTAAGTTTTGGCTCCTAAATTTAACTCTAAATCTTTAACTTCTATCTCTAATTTTTATCTTGATTTATCTTGGGTTACTATTCACTTGGAAAGGCTAATTAAGGAAAATCAACGCTAATAAGGAGAAAATACCAAGTTTTGATTCAAGGACTTACCTTGTCACTACCGGTGTTGGAAATGCGCCCGTCCGCATCCATGTGGCCATCTCCATACTCCATGGTGGTCCTTGGGTTGTGGGAGTTTTTCCCAAGTTTACGGCTTATGTTTCGAAAATGTGGCTCCCGTGTGATCTAACCCTTTTTTCTTTCCCTTCCTCCTTCTTTCTTCTTCCCTTTTATCTCTTTCTACACTAACACTATTCTACCTAAACTTGATGGGGTCTTACAACTATAGATTCAAACCCCAAGGAGGTTTAATGTCCCTCCTACCCTCTTACACTACCTTGTCTTTGTGTCATCCTAATCCATCTTCTAATGGTCACTACAAATTCTTGAGATTTTCCTTTCTAAGTCCCCCTAATCCTAAGCCTAGGTCACTATTTATCGTCTCTCTCGCTCCCTTCTCTACATAGTCATCTTCTACTCTACTTCTCCTTGTATCTTTTCGTGGCTTTGCAGGTTTTGGACGGCATATGTCCCACGTTGTGACGCTTATCTTGGGCTCAACCCATTTTCTCTACTCTCCTTTATTCTCTACTATTTTCTTCCCCCCTACTTCCAATGTGCCCTTGTGTAATCTTATGTATCCCTCACGAACCCGACTCCCCCCCCCGGACTCTAGACTTTAAGCATTCTTGTATTTGGATTTGTTAGAGCCTGATTTTTATCTTGGTCACCCGTTTTCCCCCAAGCCCCTGGCTGCAAGTTTCCCACGAAGCCCATGGACTGCAGTTTCCCCCGGAGCCTGGACTGCCCGACTCCCTCACCGATTGGCCCGACCCCCTGGCTTACTGGCTGACTTCTCTTGCTTACTTGTTCGGCTAATCTGGTGTTTGAACCTTAATTAACTGAACTGGCAGTTAGGCTAAGGAACATGGGAAGAAAAGAATACAATAACGGAACGACCGAACCCCCCCCCCAAAAAAGAACCCCAACCCCTTGTGATTAACTTAGGCGGTATGGTGGTTTTCTAGTACTTTTACTAGCGGATGGTTACATTGATTCAACTATCTTTGAACTATTGGATATCTGGACACTAACGATCATATCCCCACGTGGATATTTGGACACTGAGGTAGAAGGGTGGTTTGGAATCTTGTAAAAAATGCCAAACTTTTCTAGCCCCTAGAATAAAAGCTTCGCCGTTCCGAAGGTAACTATAAAAAATGCCAAACCTTTCTGAGTTCTGCGGTCAAAGCTTCGTCGTTCCCGAGGGGGGTACCCGTAGCCAAGCGAGGGTTAGATAAAAAAACCCCAGAAAGACACACGTGAAGGATGCACATGGGGAAGCCAAAGCTTCGCCGCCAACGGGGGGGTCTACACAACAATAGGGATGGTTAGAAGAGGGTAAACACTCGATTTAAGAGAACAAGCGGAGGTTAGTATGACAAGGCAAGCAAATGACTCACATTCTAAAGGCCCCCAATGGCGGCATACGCCAAGACTCTAGAGGGGGTGGCTTTAGGATTAGTAGCAACACAACGGACCTTTAAAACACAAGAGTTAGTTTGTACAAGTGTATATGGAAACACAATCGGACACACAAGGAGATCACAAGGCAAGGTGGAAGGACCCAAAGGACCTTCAAAAGCTTGAAATAGAACAACAACGGAAGCCAAAAGTGCTCCAAAAACACCGTAGAATTTTTTTGGCTAAAATGCCAAAATCTCCCAACATAAGTTGGACCCACGGACCCAAAAC
Organism: Antitrichia curtipendula; assembly: GCA_951230915.1. Taxonomy (NCBI): domain Eukaryota; kingdom Viridiplantae; phylum Streptophyta; class Bryopsida; order Hypnales; family Leucodontaceae; genus Antitrichia; species Antitrichia curtipendula. Next base: position 19,414,548 of record OX579633.1, on the reverse strand, counting down.
AAGATTTGGAGGTGTTCTTGAGAGAAAAATGGGGATCTTAAATAGGTTTCCAAGGCTCCACCCCTTCCTCAAGAGTTTTAAGGTAACCTTATCAACTTGGATTTTCATCCTCATCTTCAAAGATTTTCATCCTAATCCTACAAAACTACTTTTACCTATCTATGCTGGACTAACCTCCTAACTTTTGGAGATTAACTCCAATCGTCAAACGGATTGTGCCATTGGCTCCAGATTGCCGTGTTAGTCCAAAACCCCCTCTACCCCCCATACTGAGGCCAAAAACCCATTGTAAGCTAATTTAGTTTAAAAACCAAATCGTGGTAAAATCCTGGATCTTGGGGGTCTCCTATTTTGAGAAAAGTAAATAGCCTAGGATTTCCGGTAGGTGTGAGAGAGCCGGAAAAGACTCTTGGTTGACTTCGTTTCGCCATCGTATGGTCGAGGAACGCCGGTCAACGTAGCGGGGACCTCGCCACGTGATTAATTCCCAAGGAATCTCGCCGGTTCGGGTACTTGCCGCTATCAAAATGTCGTGAAACTTCACGGAGCGCATTATTAACATAAAACAAGCTAGTCTAATTTTTAATGAGATTTTCTAGCAACCTGGGTAATTTCCATGAAATTCCCGTTGGAGTTTGACCACCCGCAAAAGGTTCTTTTGCAAGTCGGAAGATGACGGGATTTTTCACATGACCTCTCAGGGGGTCACATGAAAGATGTGCAAGTGCGTTTCCGTACCTGGCACAATTGGTCAGTGGAGATGAAACGGCCATCTCCTTGAATTAGCGATGGTGTGGGAATCTTTTGCAGATAGAGGAATCTTGGTGAATCGATTTTGTCGTTGGACTCCTGGCATGGGATTTATCCTAGGACACCATTCTTGGGCTGTAGATTCCTCCACGGGCCCGGTCTTGCGTTAGTGGCTCCTGCATGCTAACAATCGGGGTTTGGGGAATTTCTAAACCTAACTCTAGGACCCGACCTAGTGGCCTCGTTGTGGATCCCTCGGACCGACTTAGCCATGAATTGCCACATTCATGGTGGGATTTAGCCCTTTTGGGCCTATGTGACTTGAATCCTCCAAATCTAACCGTTTCGCTCTTTCTACCTATTTTTGAGTCAGGTTTGGTGGGATTTTAAGTCTAAATACAAATCTAGACCAAATACTATAATGGATATGTTACAATCCTATTTTGGTTCTACACTCTTTTTATGGATTTTTGTATATTTTTCTTAACTTTAAATTGCAAATTTCCAAAAAAATAATTCTACGAGTCCCAAGTGACAAATTGGGAGCTCACAGCAGTTGGTGGTGATTTCAAAATTTTTGATTGTGGATATATGTATAGAACATCCACACTCACATCTTGCCCTTGATGTGGTGATTAATTTCATACATTTGAGCATCATGGTGCAATTGCTTTGTCGAAATCTAGTTAAGCCCTTACTAGGAGCTTATATTTTTGTTACTTAATGGGGTATTTTTTTAATATGAAATATGTGCATATGGATGTTTTCTACATATTTTTGCAATCAAATTAAAAAAGTCCATCATCAATTTATTTCAATAAAATATTATGTAAAACTGTGAAAATTGTCTTTAAAAATTCACCATAAATGGAATTTTGCTTCTTTGAAACTGAGATTTGGTAAGTTTGAGCAAAATTGAATAAGAGTTGAGTATTAATTCTGCAAGACAAAAATGTTAATTTTGATTATATTTTATGCCCAAATCTTTGACTGCCTCATAGAGGCAGTTCGTAAATAAACTAAATCTAATTGTACGAGTGTGACCTTTTTCAGTGCAATTGCTCGGATTTTAGCATGGATAAAAAGAGGGATTTTTTAAATTCAAATGCTAGTATCTTGCAATCTATATGGTAGAAATTTTTGAAATTTTTCCCACCTCTTCTCTAATAAGTGCACTAGAAGATCTTATGGTTACATGTCTCTAAAATGGTTTTTTTCCTAAAATTATGTGCTTGTACTAGAAATGGCATTTTCGGGGCGTTTTGGGTGAAAATATAGTCTTATACATTCAAGAGTTAACCTAACAAAAGATAAAAACAAAAATCTTACTATTTAACAAAAAGAAAAGTTTGGAATTTACTTTATAAATCAGTTGCATATTTTCTAAATAAATAAATATTTAACACAATGTTGAAATATAAAAATTAAATATTCTTAATAATATTCAATGCAATTTATATCTTTTAATTTAATGGTATATTTTTTTATTTTTTTATTATGATATTTTTAAATTAAAATCAAATATTAAATTATAGATAATTATTTATAAAATCAATAATGATCCTATGGTTGCAAATGTCCTAAAATGTTTATTTTATTTTATTTCATATACGTACTAGAAATGATAGTTTTGAAGCCCTACAATACTACATTAGTACAATTTTGAAGATGGCAAAGGATTCTAAAATATGCCTATGCACTTTTCTATTCAAAGTTGTTTGCTTACTACACATTCATCAATTCACACAAGTGATACAATTGCCATGAGGAAAGAAAAAACAAATTGCATATCATAGGGTTTTGACTATTGTATACATCTGTGGTTTTATATATGAGGTGTTTGGCAATTGCTAGGTACGCATGCTCGTCTATGAGGATGATTTACCTTCTACATAACTACCACGTGCTAAATTTTAAAAAGTAATAAAGACAAAATACTATGTACGATTACAACAATCAAGCATAGTCCAGCAATGGAGGGCCTTCTTCAATGTGTCTAGAACATCTAGAACAAACGCCCTTTTGCGCACATCTTCTTTTGGGAGGCTTTCCAGTTTCAACTTCAAATTTTCATACTGCTCTGTATTTTTCAATGTAAAATATTTGAGGTTCCATTCTTCTTTCCAAATTTGAGCAATTATCCATCCCGTCGCATATGCATTAGCAACCATGGAATACAAGTGTGTTCATTGCATGGCCTGAAGCGAGTTTGTTGAGCCCTCTTCTCCGTAATTATACATAAAACAATTCTGGGGTTGCAAACCTTCACAAGTTTTTCTCCTTTTGAAGGATCTCCATGGTGCGATAACCATACTTTGATGGCTCATTTTCTACAACTTGGCTAGAAAGCCCCCAATCGCAAATCCCTATGTACACTGTATTCACTTTCCAAACATTGAAATAGAGCAGAACATTGGATGGAGATATGTTGTTGTGTATATACTGCGCATTGTGGCATTTTTCCACAATGACAAGCAACGAGAATGCCAAGTTCACTCGATTTTTGCGATATGTTGCAACCCATCCAAGTTCCTTATTTATCAACCATGTATTTTGCTGACGCATAATCTCATCCACTTCCATTGATTCATTCACTTTTGAGTTGTATTTGGACACGAAAGAAATTAGAGATCCTCTATTCCACTATAGCGTATAGCCTTCCATCGTTGTAGAATACAGGTACGCAAGTCTAATGATGCTAGGATGCTTCACTGTACATCCTCCCGCCTCATTGATGATTGCTTGGTGCTTCTCCTTTTTGTTTACGGTCCTCAAAATCTTTTTAGCAAAAAAAATCCAACTGGGAATACTCTTTAGTTTTGTAAGCATCACCTTCCTCACGGTCCCATACGATCCAATCACAGTCTGTTTTGGCATGGAGATCACTTTCATGGAACTTTCAAGCCATTTAAATGTTCCACTCATGCAATGAGCCTATATCTCATCATCGATTGTCACTTTCCATGGTGCTTGTTTTTTTTATGCGAAGAAGAATATTGCTGAGCAAACTTTTGAATCATGGTCAATTTCAAAACACACTCTTTGTCCTCCATGTCCCAGTCAGTACCATCCTCTTTTTTGCTTGTGTGGTAATACTAGTTTGTCACAATATTGGTAGTCAACACAACCACCTATTTATCCAGCCAGTCCAAGTACAATCATTAATTTGAGAAATTGTTGAATCTCTCAGATACTTCAAACTTCGACTTCAGCTACCTTTGCAAGTCGACAATTAATTTGTGGTATCTTTTTTCATTTGCGCCAAATACTCCCTCATCAACATTTTTGTATTTCATCGAGTGTAAAATACAACAGCTATTGCTCTACTTTCAACCGAATATTTATGTGGGGGCATATGGGGATTTGGGATCTTCTTGCGCTTCTTTTGGCCTAATGACGAAGGGTTCAATGAACCCTAGGCCATTGACGTCTTTGTGGATGGAAGTATCATCTCACAAACGTCATCCAGGTCTATAAACATTGGACGTTTCTCTGACGACCTACTCCCTTCTCCTGTCATAATCGAAAAGAACTTCTCCAAAGGGCCTCTATTTCAATCCTCACGCGCAAAAGTTTAAAAAAAAGAAAAAGAAAGTCTAGGTAACATATGCGAGCCAAGTCCACCACCCACCAAACTCACTCACATAGGTCGCTTAGAGAACTAGCATGTGAGGCCTAGGGCGTGGACTTGACAAGAGAATGAGGAGGGGGAGGCGCTTTATATAGTCCCCGCCTCGCCACATCCCTGCCCTAGCATATAGCGTTCCCGCCCGCTTCCACTCTCGTCCTCGCCTTACCCCGGTCACCATGATGACGTCTGCGCCTTTACCTAGTCATCGCCCTAATGTCCACGCCTGCATTATGTCCGTGATGACGTCCCCCCCTACATACTTCCATTCATCCACCTCTTTATAAGGTCGTCCCTGTCCCATTTATCCCCGCCTTACATACTCCCAGTCATCCACCTCTTCATTGAGCTGGTTGTGGGTAATGTGCGGGGTCTATTTTGATTTGTACAAGAGGATTTTTCAGCTTTTTTCTACGATGGCAATACCGGCAAGGATGACAAAGGAGGAACAAGACAAGACCCGACTACGACGGGGAAACAAACATTGAAAGAGGTTGTAAGTTCTACGTAACCTCACAAAAGTTGCATTTAGGGGCTGGGAAGAAGTACCTGAGCCATGGAGTTTTGAAGATTGTACTAACTATATAGAGTGGTGCCACATTAACAAGGCCTTCATGGAAGAACGACACAACTATCACTGACACTTCCACAAGGCAAACTTGAAACATTGCATTGACAAAGCGTTCAAAAATCAATACATTGAAGTATATCAAATGTTGTATGACCTCTCCAACGTCAAACGAAACGAAGTAAATCTCTTCATTGCACGAGGTATCCATGTTGAGGTGAAGTTGAACAAGAGAATGGACTGGTCCACCTTGAAGGCTTTGAGGGACAATGTCAAAATTCCTATTCCAACTAATGGATTAATTCCAATGGTGGTGTTGAGGTACCTGTAAGGTGGGTTGGGCAAAAGAAAAACACAGATTGAGCCACCAGACACATATGAGACTGAGGCCTCTTCTACGGATAACAACTCCGGTGGATCTCATATTCCAGTCATAGTGAGCCATAGATCACAACAATGTGCCAAGAAGAGGAGTGTTGAGTAGGCAATTAATGAAGTTGTACATGAAAATATTGCTGAGGTGCAGTTGCTTGCAAATGACAAACCAACAATAGGAGTTATTGATGTTAGAGCTGCTGCAAACACAATCCAGAGCTTGAGGACCAAACTGGAAGAAAGAAATGCTGACTTGCATTCTTTATATGAAGATGTTCACAAATTGAGGGAAGAAGTCAAAGAGAAGAACAATGTTATTGCTCAACAACAACGTGACATAGAGGAGCTTCGACACGCTCTAGAGGCCACAACAATGACAAATGAAGGTTGAGATCCACGAGGGGAAGCACAAGGGCCTTTAGACAATTCTTAAATTTTGTTGCAAGATATACAAGCTCGTGCAACCATGTCTACACAAAAAGATTCATTGTCCTTTGGCGAATTATCTACCACCGTAAACATAGTTGTGCTCAATGAAGTTGGGGGCATGGCAGTTGACAATAGTAGAGAATTGACCAACGTGCTTGCAAAGAATTCAAGACTGCAAAATCAATTGAATGCGTTGATGGAGCAATAATATCAATGGAAGTTGGTATGCGTCTTCACTGTCGATAGGACCTGACAAATGGTGGCAGAGTTCAGAAAAACCAACAACAATTATAGCGAACACAATCAAGAGAGGGTTTTTGATTTGACATCATGGGCCCTTGTGGACGATATTTTCACATGGATGAAATGGCGACCATCAAAATTGGTGGTGAACCAACAACCATTGATTGGTCCAAACATAATTGGAATTTAAAAAATGAAACTGGTTTTGTCCTCGACCATAAGGGCAAGCCACTATTGTTGTGGCCAAATCCTTTGAGCTTTGTGTATGACGGTATTATGTGTTCTATTTATTTAAATCCATTTGGCTTTGAAGGTGAAATGCACCTAGGCACGTGTGGGCACTTGTACCATCCATTTTGTTTGATCAGCTTGATGATTGTCCATCGGTGGTGCTCATTGTGCAAGGCTCCTTTCCATGAGTGTTTTTACAAGTTATTTGGCTTAGTTCCCTATATGCCACCATATTAGGAATTCAATACTGAGAATGTTCTTGATCATTCTCAGAAGTGAGGAATAGACTTGGTGTAGAGCTGGAAATTGAAGATGCACTCGTTGGACAAGCAACACTTCTGTATCGAATGGGGTTGGGAAAAAGATCTAGTTCAAATTGTCGAGGTGTGCCACCACTTGATCCCAATGAATGACAAGTTCAGTTAAGGACGGCGAATTTTTTTCTATCAATGCTACAATAGGCATTGGAACGAGGTTGGACAGAACTTTCAATCCGGACCTCATCCCAGACAATGGTTATGGGACATTGATGGAGTCCGTATGACTAACAACAATGGGGTTCATATTGGGGACAATATTGACATGCTTGACCTTAGAAAACTCATCCAATTATTAGAATCGGAGTGGCGAGAATTTAGAAATTTAGAAATGACAGGATAGACTTTTTGCTTGAACAACGTAGCTTGGGAACATGCCAAACTCTTGAGCACCTCAAGCAATCGCAAATCTTGAGGACTGTATTGGAGGAAGACGGACCAACAAAGAAAACTCGGTCTTCGTTTTGTAGACTTTGTCTAGGCACGGACGAAGACCTCTCCATTATTGTAGGGACACATGACAACGAGGCAGGTCCAAATAGCACTGGAAACAGTCCGATGAATATCGACTAAGTGTACTTTCAACTATTGTAGTTAGCAAAGTAAAATTTTCTCGAAAGACTAAGACACCTAGCATTATAAAGGCTTATAGACTTTTATCCTTGGTAATATAAAGTATAAACTATATTAGACATCAACACATGGATATTCAGATGGTGTCATGGTAACCACATCATATACTTTTTCAATTTTGTATTACATGATGCATATGAAATACATATTCCCTCACTACAACAAAATGCAGGGTTGCTATTTTATGAGCCTGCGAGCGTGAGCCTGTGAGCCTGCGAGCATGAGCCTGTGAGCCTATGAGCCTATGAGCGTAATTTATTTGAAATAAAAAATTGACAAAGTACCTACGACCGTGGTCTTTTAAATACTGACTTCACCTCCCAATGTAGGATAAGAAACTAGAAATTGGTCATATAATGTTGGATTTGAGAAAGTAATTAGTTTAAGGATAAGAGAAAACTATTGTAAATATATTATTTTGATTGAATTTAATTATTAAAAAAAGATACTTAATCCACTCTAAACCTTTGGCGAGCCTTCACACAAATTTATATTGCTTTACTGATGATGTTGATTTCACACTACAACTAGTTGTTTTAGAAAGGTTTGGAATAGAAATACTTTAGACTGTGATATTTAGAAGTTAAATAATATTGAAGGTTAAAAGTTCAGTTTTTGATATTTGACTTCGACAGTCTTCATTTTCTATGTTCAAGGTGCATAGTAATCTAAAAACGTTATCCTCGCAAGTTTAAAAGAATAGGGCCATGAAGAGGCATATAAAGTCATCTCCATATCATAAATTTGTTTCACTCATATGTAATTATAAAATGGTTGCAAACAAAATGATAAGTAACAAGCCTTTGAATCAATACTCACATACTTCTCCTAGGAATGATGAAAGACAAAAGTGAAAACTTAGAAATAGAAAATGGCAAGTTCAGATGATACAAATGATAAAATTAGAAAAAAAACCATATAATAAACTGTAAAATAAAATCCAACATATGTTGATGTGCAATGCAAACCAAAATAGAGTCAAATAGAAGATGTAGACATAGACTCTGAATGACCACTACTACGAGTCAATGATGTCTCGGTGTCTGACTCTAAGGCTGCAACATCTACAAACTGAAGCACTCGAGGATCTATAGAAGTAATTTTTTTGCATGTACAAAAAAACCTTGACATGCCAATGTTGAAGCTAAAGCCTCTGCATACGGCGGTAATACGTACACTAGAAGAAAAAAGTGTTGAGAAGAACAGCTCTTAAACGCAGAATTCACGTTTTGAAAAATGCACTGTTTCAACGTAGAACATCAAATTGATTTTGCTGAGATTTGCGTTTAGAACATGATAAAACATACTTGTTCGCCATGTTGAAGAGCATGTTCGGTTTGTTGTTGCCTGTGTTTGTCCAAACATGTTCATTTATCCACGTCATTATTGATGTGGATTTCCCCCCATTTTTGTGCCAAGTGGGATATTACGTGGCTGCTCCGTCACTGTTTATACTCATCATCTATTCGTACACGTGTCGCTATGTTGGTCGTACATGTGTGACCCTGCCATGCTTTTCTTGTCATTTTTACGGCATGTTGGACAAGGGATTCATGTAGCGTGTTCTATTCCTTGGAACACAACATTGTTTTTATAAACGATTAGCAGAACATGAATACATATTGCCACATTGCAAATTATGTTTTCTTACTATTGTGTACAATGAATTTATGTATTTTGAAAAGCATTACCAAACATATTCAAGAGCACTAGAACAGATGGCATCTTGGGCGCGGACGTTTCATTTTACCTTCATGTACCGGCCAACACGGATGTGAACAACATGTCCTCAGACTACTGATATTGGCTCTGTTCTCCACAACATCCAGTTGTTTAACTAAACGTTTTTTTACAATAACACGTACATGGAGCAAATTTAAAGAAAAAGTTGTACTTTAAAGGCATTAAACATAACCATTTCAAACTTTGCATAAATTGCGAAAAAACAACACACATATTGTTCCTTCCATAGTGAAATATGGATACGATCCATTTCCTTCAACTGCCACTATAAGACAAAAACTACATGGACTTCTAGACCCGTGTCTATCATACACTAGAAGAATTACAGATACGATCACTGCCGGTCCAACTTCATTCACATGTCTTTGAGTCTTGTACACATTCAATGCATACAGAGTTCTGGAATCAATTTGCAGAAAAATACTTATTGATAGGAATTGTCTACATTGAAAGTAATCTTGACCTTCAGTGACTATTGTTGCTACTACCATTATTCATTCGCCATTTCAATGCACTGTTTGCTTCAGCTAGTCTCTGCATCACACAATCATTGCAATAATTGGAGATTTACTTTCTTTTGTGCTCTTGCACCCTATGGCAGCAGACGTTACTTGACTATAGCAGTTGCAAATTTAATTTCCACAACATCTACCTCAACAACAAAGTACCTACTTGAAGTGCCACATTATACTCTACCAAATTTTGTACTTCAAATAGTTATGTGCTTCTTACTTTGCAATGCAAAGACACAAACTTCAAACATACACTTACAACCAAGAGGTTCCCAACTTCTGCTGCCTTCGCCAGTTCTACCACATGCTGACCCGTCTCCATCTCATTTCCCGTAGAGTCCTTTTTGTAGTAAGGAGAATAGTTTGCCTTTTCTACTAGTGCATTCACTGGTGGAGGTAATCAATACGCACAGGAACCTGAATCATGAGAAATATTTTTCCACCAATGTTAAACCTAGGATTCTTCTGTACGGAGGTTTAGGGTCTTTCCAAAAAATGAATGTCTTTCACAGAAGTGACCATCCACATGATTGGGAGGTCCAGAAAGCAATTAGACATTTAACTCAATTTCTAGCAACTCCTACGTATTGTACATGACATTTCTGAGCTTCTAAAATATATAGGCACCACATAACTCAATTTTTAAAAATTGAATATAATAGAATCTCCATGCAAATCACACATCCCAAATAGCATGACAGGAGAAGGGGTACTTTTTGCATTTTTGCCAAACTACCAAAGCAGTTACAGAAACAATTCAAAGTAATACTCTACCAGAACATTCTTGCCCACTTGAACTTATTTTCTTCAATCTCGGAGGCTTCCATTAAATATTATCTATCCCATTGTCAAATCTATGGTCACTTCCTTCCATCTGCCATTTTCTTCATTATAAACGTCACCCTCCCAAGTGAAGACCCATCCTACCGTATCCATTGCGTGTCCACTGTCTTCAAGCACAAAGGCTACTACCTTCTCTGCATTTCCAGCACTGCAGTCAGACATGCACAACATGCTTACTTCATTGCACTTAACTTTTTATGCTCAACGTTCTCTTATTTTCAAATAGCTGCGTACAGTTGTCGTTGACTACAACGTCACAGCAAAAAAATATTAATACAACCACCGCTCACTCTTTGTACCCTAAGTCCATCCTACACCTCATTCAAAACAAAAAATTCATGCAAAGTGTAATGAAGTTTTGAATCTGGTACCACTCTCAGCTTTGTCTTCCTTCACTTTGTACAGCATGTGATATATCCTTACGCTTTCTTCTTGTACTCCTGATTCCATAAGTAACCTTGCGCAGCCTTCACCTATATTACAATGACACAACAAACTGCGTGGAATGAACACCGAATGCCAGCAAGCTATGTTGAAGAGGGAAGATTACGAATTGTATCATGAACCTCATTTATCCATTGTGGCTGATGATTCACTGTGCGTGAGAGCTCCAACTACCCACTCCTGTTGAAAAAATACATTCTGCATGCACTTCCTTTTGTACTTTTCCTGATAACCCATTCAACACCTACAGTTCTCTTCTTTAAAACATACCACATGTGGCATCAACACGAAGCACACACAAACATACTGCACAACAAAAGAAAGAACTGCCATAATTTGAACTTCTACATTTCTGAAACACCTTCAACATCTGCGTCTTCCTTCCAAAATACCAATGATGTAGCAAATGGCAATACACTTCACTCAAACTCTAGCTTAAAACGCCTTCAACATGGGAACTTCGTCGTCTCTGAAGTTCCCTAAATGCACGTCACTCACAAAATGTGAGTCCACTCAATAAAATTGAAGTTACCAAGTTCCACTGATGCTTCAAAATTGATCACACTCGTTCTCTACAAAGAAATGTTCAAATTCTTGCCTTCTGTTAGAACTGCGCTCTCTTGTGTCAATATTGTTGCTTTTGCTTCAAACAGTTCCCTCTCCTCCAAGGGTCCCTAAGTTATCACAATTTGAAAAAGTAAAAGAGAAGTTAGACAACCGTACATCATAGCCTTTTCCACAGTTGATGAAATAAAAAATACTCTCAGTGTCCTTAATACCAACACAAAAGAAGAAAGTAGTCGAAAATCTGTTCAAACCACTTGCACTGGAACAATTGATTTCCAGAGACCACAACATTTCCAATCACCCCTGGAATCAAAATACGAGATCCATCATTCTCCAATGCCATCAGAGTTACTGTTTTCAATGCTTTGTCTAAATAACATCCCTCGAAACCATCATCGTTCCATTTTCTTAGAAACTAATACATTCGTAAAGGGTGCTCCTTCAAAGTGGACAGCACACACCACTGCCACCCCTAAACCCTGCATTGTCAAATGCAATCACAACATTCACATGTTTCAATAGTCACAATTTCCAAAGTTCAGTCCTTCATAAAGAAACATGTGGCAACAACATTATACGAACAAATTCTCTCTTTAATTCCAACATCATGCCCACAGGAAGACATGCACACTCATTTGTGGTGTCTATAAATTGACCATGTTGATCTCCACTCACAGAAGCTTTTCTATTTGTCCCTTCTGCATAAACACTGAATTTTATCATGTCGAATTACGGAGAGTACTACCTCTGCAATTCCCAGGATTTCGTTTGAACGCCACTCTCCTATCATGTACACGGACGTCTTTCAAAAAACACATCACTTACAACACATTTAAATCAGTACAAGTTAAGGGCAGCCCACACTTGTAGGTCCCATTAAGCCGAACAACATTTCACCAAGAACTGGGAAAGAAAATTATAAATACAAGTCATTAATTCTTAGTTCCTCTTTCTTTCTTTCTCCACAAGATTGCTTTCACCTGATCTATCGAAGTTCACGCTACTTGTACACCCCAAACTGCAACTTGTACAAGACACCCCGAAAAACAGTAGTCAATCATGACGCACCATTGCTCTTGCACTGGAATTACTACGGCACTAGAAAAAGAGAAGACACAACTGTAATCTCTACCTTTCTCTACACATCAACATAGAATTTATGTCCTTCACACACAATGGGCACCATTGCTGCGTGTCATCAGTAACAACCGCTATCAACTGTCTGTGTGGTCAGCCCATAAGAAGACAACATTTCTAAGAACACTCCATTTGTAAATTATAAAACAAACATAACCACCTTCATTACAGATTCACTTCAATGCAAAGTCTTCTCTTTCTTTCCTTGACAGATACAATTTTGTATTTACACATTATACAAAAATCTTCATTCTTGACTTCCTCAGGTCTGCATCTTCAGAACTGACAACGTAAACATCTCCACCCAACAGAATATAGAAACATAAATTTGACTGACAATGCTACTAGTAGTTGTTTACAGTGTTCTATACATCGTCTTCAAATATGGCGTTCACTGTCAAATTTGTACCTCAAATGATCAAAACAGTTCTACGTGGTTCTCCTGAACACATGTACTTTCTTCCCATGCCCGCATCCGTGTGGTTCCTTCAATGCAACCAAATTGAAACCACAACGTCATGCTCGATCTACTTGAACTACGTACGATCAATTCATACATTACTTACCAAAACTTGAAATTCAGTCTAAGAAGCCGTGTGTTCATTGTACACTTGTTCTACTTCGGACTTCCACTGCCCAACAACAATGAAGGACACATTAGCACATTTGTCCCCGCTGTGGCATTTGTGCATGTCCCTAATACATTGTAGTGCAGAAACTACACATTATATCAATATACAAAAAAGAAGACCTTCAATTTACATACACTCCGACTGCGAGGGCATACTTGTGTGGTTGTGTTCGCATTTTAAACGACACTGAAAAGTACACATTCAATCACATCCAAAACTACTACCAAAAAGATGCCAATACCACCGTAAACATTCTGTGACAATGTCTGTGTGCATCGACTAACTGCCATAGTATTTCCTAGAAAAAGTTCAGGGTGTGTAGAATGTACCGACGTTACTCCAACACACTTGATAGTACGCAAGTCCAGGTAATGAATTCTTCTTCTCTGTCCGATCTTCCTTCTTTCAAACAAATGCCCAAGCTTAAAATAAAAAACGCACAGTACGTGCACCCGTTCATCTGAAAACCTAGCTTCATCAAATATTATTTACATATCAAAAGCCACTACAAAAAAAGTGAAAATGTAGATTACTTTACGTAAAATTTCACCTGTATTTGATGCGGATCTTCGTAGTTCTCTTTCTCTACGTCGGAGCTGTCTTGGTCCTCTTCAGAATCATTTTCTTCATCGGCAGACGACTGGGACTTCTCCATGGACTCTTCATGGTTGGACAAATGATGGAGGATGTCTGCTTCAGGTGCCTCCACTTGATCTTACTTCTCCTCACTGGAAGATTTCTGTAAATGCTTCACAGCAACTTCACTGTAATTGCTGTGGTCTTTACATCCCGAGGCATTCAACTCCATCCGCTTGCTCCTCCACAGCAGAAAGTCTGGTTCCAATTTCTGAATGAAGGCCTCCAATACCTCAAGTCAACTCTCCAAACCTTTCACTGATGTTGTTGCTGCGTTGTTGGCAGTTGTTGCAGCTCTGGCCTTCTTCCTCTCCGCTACCTCTTCTTGCATAATAGCCCACTCTTTTTCAACTTCTTCTTCAAGTTCAGTAGAGAAGGGCTCCCGTTTCAACTTCTTGGTCTGTAAAATTTAAAAACATAAACGTCAGTGACAACATGAGCTCTCACAGAGCTACAATAACTTTGAAAAAAAGAATTCCTAAGTCCAGCACCGCATAAGCAAGCAACCATTACACATTGTGGCGCCCACCCCAAAAAATATACTACTACGGCGCTAAGGACTCACGAGCCTGAGAAGCATTGCTGCCCGTACAGATTTTTTGGTCGTGTTCCTTTCTCCTCGATCCCTAGCAATTGTGGCCATTTTGGCAGACTTGGCTTTGCTCTGCTCACTGTTGCGTATGTTTTTCAGCTTCATCTAGTAGTCAGGATGCAAATCTCCGGGCTTCTTCAATCCCCTGTCAATATATTGGTTCAAATGGAATCAGTAGCTGATGAGGGCAGACCCTGCTTCTTTCCTCAAGTATTTCTCACTCACTTTCGAAGCTTCTCCATAGAACTCGTAGTCGTTGACGAGACGATCATGCAATCTTTGTTTTGCCTCCCTTGTTTGACATTCCCAACCAACACTAGGATCCATGTCTTTCACAAAAGAGAAGATGTCTGCACGAAACAATGCGGCCATTTGTCCTATGGGAAAACCTGCTTGATCCAATTGTAAGGATCTTCGACCTGGTACGTCTGATTTGGCTTCCTTGTGAACAAGTGCTGAAGGAGGGGCAGGAGGACTTCCACGTGGCCTGCTTGTTCTTCCATACTGATTTCCTGCAGTAGACTGTAGAAGATGACCGTACACGTCAAGCGAAATTGCACGACGTCTACCATACAGACCGTCATCAAAACGGCTGTCCTATGCATACGGGCTACTTTGTCGGTCGAAGTCCCTCCCCCGACCATCATAGTATGGATCTGCACAAGTGAAATTAAAGTAATCAGACACTGCTCCAGCGACTAACTAAAGTGAAGGTTTTCCCATCCATGCAATACATCCTCGCAGTCACGGTGGTTCTTAAACAACTGCACAAGATTTCAATACATCACCACGTATTTGGTCGTGGTCCTCTAGTGAATTTGCCTCTTGTCGAAGAGGAAAGTCATTCAGTAGTTAAGGAAACCGTGACATGAAAAAGCGCACTCCATTTCCTGTTTTCAGTAGTGGCATTTCACATAACAGCCTCAAACAAGCTATAATTCATGTCCCCAATGTCATACACTACTAATACTAGGAGCTTCTCCTTCCATTCAATGTTGTGAATGACAACCCGTTCGAAGTCAAATTGGGCGTAGGAATCATGGAACTGGACTCGCATGTGCATCTACGTTTCACAATAGTCATGTAGGAATTTCTTATAAACACAATTGAATTGTTTTTAGTCAAACAACAATAGAATCGGCATTCTGTGCATGCCATTTTTCTTGAAACATGCAGTTTCCTCAACAGTGGCAGACGTGGAAATGGAAAAACAAACAAGCAACTGTATTTTTGTTTTTGAACACGATTGAGTACAATGTGAAGGAGAGGCAGAAATTACCTCTTTGACTATTGTACTCTGAATGCCCTTCATGTGGCCTACCTCGACCACCGTAGTCTACAGAACGAGCATCATAATCTCTAGCGCCTCGATATGGAAGTAGAGACCACGGTCTTCTAAATTCTCCACGGTATGAGCCAGTAGAGGTCTGCCTATACCCTTTAGAGTAGTTGTCGCCCCAGTCCACCAAATGCCTTCTCTTTTGTTCGTTGCGGAATCCTGCTTGGGGCGGTCGGATATGACCTTCTGCTTTTGTCGGACCAAGACAGCGCTGCAAGTCTCCGTTGTGCTCTTCAAACACGGATGGTTCTCCCTGTTTCGATGTTGATTCAAGGTGCGTCATCGGTAGGTCTGTTGTAGGAGACTCCGCATTGAATTCTTGTAAGTTGAAATCTAAGTCTGTGTCCATGCTGATGTCTACAGAGTCTGCCACCTTCTTCTTCGAACCACCTTTGACCTTCTTCATTTCGTTCCTCAAAATTGTTTTAACTTCTCTACCTGGCCAACGGCAAAAACTCTCCTGCATCGACACCCCACAGCAAGTAGTGAAGACAGTATTTTGAAGGTAAAACCCAATAAGTTGAACACAGAAGCATAGTCACCGGATTCATTTAGTTTAACTTTGAGAATTGCATACTCACCTGCTAGAATCAGTACGTGAACTCTTCCGCAAACACGACAGTAGAAAATTAGTACTAAAACAAAGGCAGTCCATTTTATTATTGCTGGAATTTTTAGAGCGGTTTATGTTGTTCAAGTAAGTTTGAATTTGCTCGTATAGACAACGGACTTCACTTCAAACATTGGGCACTAAAATCCTAAACACCAAACACAGGAGAAGTGGGTACTCCAACTATGAAGGACAAGGTTTTCCGGACTTGCGAACCCTAGTCTCTGATGCAGTTTTGCAACAAACGACTGCCGAGCACGGTGAATGCAGCATCTCTTTTTTCAAAGCATAGATCAACACGTGTGCAGAAAACCCATTGCGGTTGTCCAACGATGTGCATTTTGTCATGTCAGATTCATTCTAAAAATAGTTGCCGCCGCAAACATTGAATGCACAAACAAATTCTCTACGTCCACTTGCCAAGGAAGTGGATGCGGAAAAAAAAAATGAGCGCGGACCCAGGAAAACAAAAAGTTAACTCACCTTCTTGCATGCAGTGGCTTCGGCCGTCGCTTCTGAAGTGAGCTGCAATGTTTGCCCTCTAGTTCTTGGTGATTTACGCAAATGTAAGTCCCCTCCGTCGAGGACGCCTTCTTTCGCCGCTTTTTTCTTGGGTTTGGAGGTCTGTTGTCTTCAGTTCTGCTACTCAACTGTATAGAAAAGGCTGGGCAAAGTGTGGCAACGTCTCTCAGTCCGGCGGCAAACAAGTCTCTCTCTACTGCATCGTGCAGAGCTTGTTACGGGAGTTTCTCTCTGCTTCGTACGCGCTAATGACGTTGCCATCGTCGTCCTTAATTGAAGACATGTTCACGTTCGACGACGGATTGGATTTGTAACTGTACTTGACGTCACAGCTTGAAGAAAACAATCGCAGACATATCTGCGATTGCTCAAGTGCTCATAAACTTGTTCGTCTACCTCTGTGAAGGTGCCACGTGTCAGATAAGCAAGCCACCTTTAATTATTTGGACAACTCTTATAAACCGGCATAGTGTTTTACAAATTGGACATGTAGTTGTTCACGGTGGCACTACGAAAAAGCGGAAATGCCTCCGTCTGTACTGCACCGTTTCAGAATTTTCAGAGTGTTGAGGAAGTGTGGTCTGTCTCGAAGGAGGACAAATGCATGGCACTGTTCTAGCAAAATTGTTATATAGCAATGGAGGCAGAGGATGAACGCCGAAAAATTAAATGGCTTTTTGAATGAAGACAACAAAGTCTAATGTAATAATGTCTGTATGAATGGAGATGTTAGAGGGTGAATTCAGAATGTGTATATGATTTCTTTGTCCTTTATTGTTTAATATTTTTAGTGTAGAGTACTTAGTGAATGACAATGATGTAATTACATTTTGCCCATGTACACTCCTGGAGCTGGATTGGGATTTTCGTTTCGTTATTGAATGCTCATGACAATGTATTTCTAAAATGGCATGAACGCTGTACTACATTTGATCATTTCCAAGAGAATTTGGTCATTTGTTTGTGTAGTTTGTGAAATATTGAAGATTCAGATGTTTATGTTGTTCTATATGTGTCTTAGACAATTGCAGAGGTTTGTGACGTAGACATTAGCTGCTTTGTACTATGTGTTGAACATTATGAAGTTATTTGGTAAAGAAACATATTGCATTTTGATGAGAAAGTGTTTTTTGATTGTTCAGATGCAAAGGAAACATATTTTGTTCAGGTCATTGAAGAAGATCATCTACTGGAGTTATAATTTGAGAAAGTGAAGCCCCTTTTGTTTTTTTCCATGCGATGTTCACAAAGCATTGATGCCTCATATGTTGTGTATGACGCTCAAGAAGCAGGGAATTCATTCAGTGTGGCATGTGGTCCAATGCAATTGAAGGGAGTAAAGCAAATTGAAGTACTTCTTGCGGAGTTGACATGCATTGACGTACACTGTATAGTTTGTAGAAGTTCTGTGTCACTGTATGTAGCGGTGTGTGGTAAACGGATAGCATTGAAGACAATACAAGGCGCAGTACACGGAGTTGTTGTCGAGAACAAAGTTTGTCTTTGTTTGACCCTCAACTGGTAGCAGTAACAATGTCTGGAGGTCGGGGATTGTACATACCTATGGAGGATTTAATATTTGAAAACGAAATGCGAATTGCTAGAGAGTAGCAATGTCTGTCCTATCGCTGCCCTTGTACAAAATGTCATGGGGGACATCGTTATGACGTTAGAACAATTAAGGGACATTTGCGTCTGAACAAGAGGGATCCTTTTCTTATACGATCCATGTTGGGTGGCGATCCTCCTAACGGATATCCACTGGAGGGCATATGGTTGAATGCAGAGGGCGAAACCATGTCAACTGACAATGTCTTTGATGATGAACGTGATCGAACAGAGTATGCAGAGCACATGGACCCTTACTATGACATTCAACAACAACTGTTTGATGCTCTCGCTAAGGGGGACGACATAAGGGACTGCGTATCTGACGTTGAAGAATGCAAGGCCCATGAGGATGTGTTTTCAGAGTCAGTGCAGGCAATGGACGCCTTGTATGAGCAAGCAACACGGGTGGTGTTTCGAGGTACAAATGTAAGTGTAATTTCAGCCACAATAGTGCTAATAAACATGGTTGTCATACATGGACTAAGCAATGCGTACGTAGATGAACTCATGAAGTACCTATCAATTGTTTTGTTGCCGGCAAGGAATATGCTGCCAAGCAGTCACTACGAGGCGAAGAAATTGATTAAGAAATTGGGTTTGAACTATGACATAATTCATGCATGTCCAAACGGTTGTGTACTGTTTCGTGGGGATGAAGAGGATTTGCAAAAATGCCCTAAACCAGGATGTGGGAGGTCAAGATTTGTAGTGGGTTCTAATACAGTGCCAGCTAGAGTAGTACGACATTTTCCCTTGATTTTTAGGTTACAACGCATGTATCGGTCGCCTGCAATTGCTAAAATGTTACAATTCCATGCACAAAATCCTACTAGAGAAGAAGGTGTAATGAGGTCTGTTGCAGATAGCCCAGCGTGGAAACACATTGATACCAACATAGATCCGTCATTTGGAAAGGATGCTAGGAACGTGCGTTGTGCAATGTCTTTAGATGGTGTTAATCCTTTTGCTCACAACACAACCAGTCATTCTACATGGCCAGTGCTCGTCCTCATCTACAATTTGCCTCCGTTCATGGTAACCAAGAAATTTTTCATTCAATTGAGTATTTTAGTTTCGGGGAAGTTATCCCCCACAAATGAAAACATTGATGTTTTCATTAAGCCATTAATTGACGAGTTCCAAGTGTTGTGGAAAGGGGTTCATACACAAGACTTCTCTAAACCAGCAGGTGAACGGTGGTTCACATTAAGAGGTATTCTTATGTGGACCATATCCGATTACCCTGCATACGGTCTTATTTCTGGATTGTGTACGCATGGCTATCGAGCATGCACTGTGTGTGGGCCAGACATAGAAGGTAGACCAGCAAGGTCAGGTAACAACCTAGATGCTCAGAAGAAAGCAAAGGGGAGGAAGCTAGTTTATACTGGGAGTCGAAGGTGGACACATAGAGCCCATCCTTACCGGAGGAGTTTAAATTTCGATGGGAAGGTTGAGGTTAGAACCAATCCAGTGAGGATGAATGGAGAGGAAACAAGACGTTGTGGTCAGCAATGCGATGCGTATCTAATTGCAGGTGGTAGAAAGGGTGCTGAAGAAGATCTTGTTCACGAGCATGGAGTGAAGCGGGAATCTGCTTTGAACATTCTTCCGTATTGGACGGTGAGCTTCAAGTTGTGATGTCTATCTTGCAAATCAGTGTGTACTGTTGTTTTCCAAAGTAGAGTTATTTGAATGTGTTTGTGGCAGCAAGTAATCGTTTGAAGACGTAGAGTGCATACAACATAGTCTGGCTCGTTTAGGTACAAGTGTAATCTTCTTTATAAGGAGGGCTGTGACAAGATTGCACACCGCGGTTTTAAATGGCAGAAGGTAGGTTTTGTTATTCTTCATGTGCTTAAAACGGAACATTGGGGAGGAAATGCGTAATATGTAAGTAGTTTTTTTTTTTACATACTATTCTAAATGAATGGACAGTGTAGATCTAGAATAAAGAATTCAAGAGGAGGGACGTTGATGCGGATCTTATGTCGTTCCTGTACTGCACGTCAGTGATGAGTTCAAGCTTTCAGTATGACAAAATTGCTTGTAAAGTGAAGAAAAATGCAATGTTGAATTTCAGTTTTCTGTCAGTCATGCTGTGTGCATCAACTCATTTTTTCCGCGTGCAGTGTGAAGGAAATTTGTCTTGTACATTGGATATAGAAGTTTATAAAATTCGAGAGAAGGGCATTTTTTTCGCATGTGCTAACCCAGAAGAACTTCATGTGGGTGCATTGTAGGATTTGCTCATTCGGCATGTGTTAGATCCCATGCACTGTGAAAAAAATTTGTGTGAGAACATGACGAAAACGCTATTGGGAGCAAAGGATTCGTTGGGAAGCAGGCAAGACATGCAATGTATGAGCATTAGACCGGAGTTATGGCTACAAGAATCTGAGAATGGAAGGGATGAATTTCACATGCCTCGTGCTCCTTACATTTTGAACTCAACAGAGAAGACAACAGTGATGGAAGTAATCAGGAATTTGAGAACTCCTACAAACTACGTTGGTGCTATTCAGAAGTGCTTAGAGGACGGAAAGCTACGATACATGAAGTCACATGATTTCCACGTTCTTATGCAACAAGTAAGTGAATTGTGCTTTGGTTGTCAGCTCCTTACGAAGGCATGTATTCAATGTTTGAGGCATTATAATGAATGGAGCAAAAGAAGTACATGTTGTAAAGGGGAGGGAAATGACAATGTCTATATGGATTGATTCATGGAAAACTATTGCAAGTGGATGGGGATTATGGTGTCGTTGTGTGTTGAAAGAAATGAAGATATGAAGAATAATGGACAGAATGGAAGATTGTTTGTACAAATTTGTAATTTAGAGCGATGCGTTGTCAAGTACTTCCTTTGGCTCTGCGATCTGTTCTTTCAGAGGAGGTTTGACAAGCAGTGATGAAGGTAAGTCGGGTGTTTAAAAGACTTTGTGCTAGAGAAATCACTGTTTCAAGCAGAAATGCAAACATGGCAGATGCCGCAGATGCATTATGCATGTTGGAGAAGGAGTTTCCACCAACATTCATGGACATCATGTTGCACCTCATGATTCATCTAGTAGAAGAATTATACATATGCGGACCAGTTCATTGTCGGTGGATGTATCCAATAGAGAGGTACATGAAAACTCTGAAAGAGTACATGAGGACGTATGCTCGACCGGAAGCTAGCATGGCAAAAGGGTACGCAATGTCTGAAACATTAGGCTACTGCACAAAGTACTTGCAATGATTTCAAGGAATAGGCCGTTGAGTTTGGGATGACAAGGAAGACCAGAGGATGAACGACGAAGTAGTACAAGGAAGTGGATGGCCCCAACAAATGTCAGATCAATTCTTGCAATGGGCACATGATTTTGTGCTTTCAAATTCGGTAGACTTGGAGCATTGGAAGCAGTAAGTATTGTTTATGTCGATTAATAACCTGAATCGTGTATGTCAAAGGAGGCAGCAAATGGTTAAGGTAGTAGTTCATATTCGGAATAGGTCACAGAAGTTCTGAACGTGAAGGTTGATAGATTATTTGTCCTTCTAGAATTTTTTGATAATACAAATTAAAAAGAAAAAAAAAATGTTAAGTCTGTTATATTGAACATGCACTGTGCGAAGTAGAAGGTATATGTTGTCACAGTTGTCATGTGGAAAACAAAAGACGTATTGAAAATGGTGGCAAAGGAAGAACTCTGTGGGAGAAATACGATAACGTCATGTTCATCTCGAAGGGTGCATCTAACGGAACTTGCTGGCGTTTTTTGTTTTGTGAAGCAGGAAGTACAGCGACGTCTACAGAGAAAGACAAACACTTTGACAGAGTTTCAAGCGGGATTACGTTCGTCGTGGTGGCCGACATAACTCTGTACAGTATCCAAAAGGTAGTCAGAGTTTGCCCAAATTTGCAGAGTGGTTACGATTGCAGGTGTTGAAGGCTTCGGAAGGACCATTGGAACCAAGTGTAGACGTTATTGAGGCTTCGAAGCTTCCAGAAAGACAAGCAACAGCATATAGAGCTATGTATGCTCATGGAATGCACTTGCGCATGCAGAGTGCTGAAGAGGAGAAAGTCACTTGCGATAGTGCCATAGGTGCTTCTGTATTTCGCCGTAGTAGAGGTAGGAATGCAAATGAACAACAAGATTGGGAGAATGCTGAGTATGTAGGTTGGATTCAGAAGATTCTGGAGTTGGATTATTGCAGCCATTATTGTGTCGTGTTGGTCTGTTCATGGGTACAAGCAAAAATGTGTGGAGCAAATGCCAATGTAGTTTGTGACAAGTATGGCTTCAGTGTTGCAAATTTTGCAAATTGCTTACCAGTAGGTGCAAATTGTTTTGCATTTCCCAGTCAGTGCCAACAAGTATTTTTTTCAAATGACTTGGAAAGGAAAAGAAGTAGAGGAGGAGACTGGAAGGTTGTGTGTGGGACGGAGGTGAGAGGACGACGTGGAGAAACAACATTTGGAAGGCCAAAGATTGAATTTCTAGTAGCAAGAAGAGATTCTGATTTTGAGGGTCTTCGAGTACTTCAGTAGGTGGACAAGCTAGAAGGCATTGAAGGGCCCCTCTTCAATTCTAGAAAGAGGAAATGCAAAGAGTTGTTTGGTACAGAACTTGCGTATGTGCACCCTCATGAAGTTTTAATGTAAATGGAAAGTTTCTAATGCAAAATTTTTGTATGGACGTAGGCTTGTTTAGCTAAATTTGCAGTCGTTGCAATATTGGAACTCAGTGGACTAGGTTTACAACTATACGTAGTTCATGTCTTGTATAACTGAAATTTCTTATAGAAAGGTCTTTGCCAGTGAGAAGTGTAGCATGAGGGGATTATGCAAACTACATTAGTAATTTTAACCAAAAAAAAATAACTAAAAGGTATGTTCTGTGTGGGATTGAATAGTGAAGAAGAAACAGTACGTGCTACTTCCTATTGTATTTAATTTCTTTCAATGTATATTGTGAAAAGTATACATATGAAAAGTGTACATGTGAATGGAGAGGGAGAGTTACTATCAAGGTTTCTGTGAACAACTGTGATTGCAGTGAATGAAGTAATTTATAGGGAAATATACAGAAATACTAGGGTTAACTCTACTGAATGAACATGGACTGCTGATTTGTGATGTTAGTGAGAAGGGGGTTTTCATGACCGCAACGAAGTGCCCAACGACATGGAAATAAGCTCAACGTTCTAACGAAAAAGACAATGTCGCAATTAGTATGGTGACACGTGTTCCATATAACAATTGCGTGAAATAGTGAAACAGAAGAGTTTGTTTCAGGTCGAACGTTCATGGCATGCAAAGGCAGTAAAATCATAATATAATCCGACATACCTTTCCAGTAAAGAACCGAACTTTCTAAACTTACTAAGTCAGCCCACTTCTGTCTATCTTCAAAATACAGAGAAGTACGTAACGGAAAACCACATTTCCATCCATCCATTGTTTACCTAGGAGAATATGCTGCCAAATCATTGTCCATGTGGCCAGAAACATGCTAGCAGTGAATCCAGATGGCAAAAGAAGTCCAAAAAGTGTTTACGAACAAAATCTATGTTTCAATGAACAGGTTTTAGAAACGTGCATACTACACAACCATTCTTAGAACACGGATTGAACACATTTCATTAGAAGAAACAGGTTTTCCAACAACAAGCACAGGGCTGACCCCTAAAACATGTAAGATTGCCACCTGAACACAAAATCCACCCACGATTACGTTTATTGGAACGTGGTTTTCTTCTAGTGGTAGGACTTCTCCGGGCTTGGGATAAACTCAGACAAGGTGAAAAAAGGTCGATGGATTGCCTTCCTAGAAGTCAGGCTGAAAAATTACCATAACAATATTAGAACTAATTTCAAAACAACATTGATGATGGGTTTAGGGTGCAATGTAATGATAAAGCAAAATACAACAAGGGCTATAAGATTACACATAGAAGTAGAAAAATTATGCTAGCATGGAATAGACTTACTTACTAAAACGAGATTTCTTAACAATATGAGGAACTTCAACTTCCATTGCATCCTCATCGTCATCCACCGTTAGGACTATTGGCCCGGATCTTACTATCTCAGGAATAGTACGAATCATAGGGGCCAGAATTGCATCAAAGATGGCTTTGTCTTCCTCAAGTGCAATTATATGCCTGCTTAAATTCCTGCAAGCGTGGATGGCGGGCCCTAATTCCAAGAACAGTAAAAAATCAATTACAACTAAGACTTTGGCAAGAGTCACAAAAAAAAAAAAAAAAATATCAAACAATGGTTAATGAAGACATCTTATATTACCTGTTGCAGTAGTGCAGTCCACAACAACGTCGTTAGGAAGTGAATATGCTTGAATCAACATCTGAAGGAATCTAGGATCCTTTTCCCTCGCACCTCTCCATGGTTTGGAATGCTTGTCCATAGACATAGTCTCCAGGTTTGTGAAATTCTGAAGGACATCATTAGCTCCAACATCCAAGTTCAATTTCTTCAAACTTGGAGGGCACAGCTGAAATTGGAACTTAGAAATGCCAACACCAAGCAATTTCCTCACTAACAACATAATTCCAAAACGTTGTGTCTGCAAGAAAGAAAATAGATGAAGATGGTTAGTCCATGGGAAAGAGAGAATACTAATGTAGTATCTGATTAGGAAATGGAAACATCCTGCAAAATCACTCTGGGGAGCAATTTAACAAAATAATATAAAAAGCCAAACTGAACATTCAAATTGGAATGGAAACCTGAACTAAGAATGCAAAGTATTGAAGAGAAAGAAATGGGAAAAAATGAGAATATTGAAATTCGAAATTCGAAATCACAATACCGTTCTGCCTGGACTAACTGGTGAAGCAAGGTGTAACGCGTTTGTCCCCCACCAGTCCTTCAACTTCTCAAATGAATAAGTGATACCATATTTGAGAATGGTTGCTTTTGTAATTGCCCTCAAAGGATAGATAATAATAAGCGCTCCATCGTCATGAAGATGACCATCACTGAATTCAAATAATGACTCCAGCCAAAGTGGATTATCCATATTCCACTTAGGAACATGGGTTGTAGATATCAACAAACCAAGGACAGGCAAATCCTCTGGCATATCCGCAATAATAAGATCAATGCATGGTTCATCAGTGTGAACTCCTTTGAAAAGGTGCTCTCGATCTCCCTTGTTCTGCAAGAGAGTTGTGGTCATCAGTAGAAAACAATAAAAAATTCAAATATCATATAAAAAGAAGCTCTTGGAGGCAAGCAAAGACGCTAACCTCCTTAATGAATTTCAAGATGTCGTGGTATACTTGAGGGAGAGGATCAGCCATTACATCAACGAGAGAGAAATTGAGGATAAGCTCATGCATGAAAATCTCAGAGTCACTGAGAAATTCCTTAGCTGAAGGACCACGCAACATCCCTTCCTCACAAAGTGAGGCATAATCAGCATCACGTTTAGTGCCTCGTGAAAAAGAGCCTTGGTGCTGTGAGACCTCATCTTTCATTGGTGAAGGTGGAACTAGATCTGCCGTCCTCCTCCCTTTGGATTTCTTAGCCGCTGATGCTTGTGCTGCCTCTTCTAACTTCAAGGTCTTTTTTGTCATTTTTTCCTTGGCCTTCTCCACTGCCTCAGAGTTCTTGATTGCTATCTTCTTGTCGGCATCCTCTCTCTTCTTCATAGCCTTGGCTTTTGCATCCTCATCAAGCCCAGAGAACTCGTCAACATCAGGAAAGATTTCGTGTGAATTGATGGCAACCTTGATATGCTCCTCAACTTTTGGTGTGAATTTAGGTGAGCAATCCAAATACCAAGCCCCTGACTTGAGATGTGAATTGGTCCATATCTTCATTTGAGAGGAGGAGAACATGCATTGCTCGGAAGAGACATCCAACCATGTTCCTAAAAAAAGAGGTAAATCACGCTTCGTAATGGCCCCCTTTGCCAATAATTCGTACATAAAGTACCTATAAAAAAACAAATCATGTCAATTCCTATACAGATCCAGCATTGAAATATATGAGCATTTCGATGAAATTATGGAAACAATGAGTAGGAAATGGAAGAAGTACCAATAAATCACACGTCTTACAAATTGGTCACTACCCTTCCGCTTTCTGAAATCATCCCCTTTCCTAAAGCAGTCCACACCCTTGAAAGACCCTAGAAACGCTTTGTCCCAAACTCGAATTCTCCATCTCTCAATGTAGTCATGAAAACTCTCTGGCTCCCCGGGAGAATCCATTGTCAATGCCAACTGGTCTTTCTTAACAATGTCATCAAGCATTTCAAATCCAAAATCTGAAAAAAGAAATTATGCAACAATTAGACCAAATTTGTAGGATTTCCGTCAATGAATACACTGTGATCTACATATGAAAATTATGAATGACGAGGTCCAAAATTACATGAGAGGAACTTACCCCTGCATACCAACAAGCCTTTGCTAAGAAAGACTTCAACTCATTTTCTACAACGGGGTTCAAGGGAAACCTTCTCGCCTATCTAGTTTGAATTGATGAATTCCACCACCGCAGCCACTTAACCTTCTCCTCACCACTGACAAGACAAGTTGCAATCATCTGCAACTTATCTAGAGTCATCTCTGGAACACTGTTGGAACTCCAATGGCGCTCAATCTGATCATGATAACATTGGAGTGAAGATAATGTAGTTTTGAAGGAAGAAGATAAAGTAATACCGTTTATGAAGTACAATCATACCTCTTTAAGAAAGTCGCTTCCAAAATTGGGATTAGCCACAGCGGTTAGCTTGTTCATCTTCTGGATCAATTTCGAAGTTTGATCTTTAGCTCCAAACTTCATGGCAGCCACAATGCCTTCGGGTGATTGCTCTTCTTTGGATGTCTCCTCTTTGTACAACCGAACCGCAACATCCGTTGCTGCAGCTATCTTGTACTGTAGAGAAATACAAACTTAAGAACCCCTGCGATGAAATTACAAAGAAATTGACAAGTAGACAATTGAAACAAAGACATGAAATCTCACCCGAAAAATGAAAGAAGTAAACACTTCAACCGACATACAGTACCAACTCTTTCGTGTATTCTGTTGGCACTGCACCATGTCAGAGGCGCTCAAATGCTCCGCAAATTTCTCTAGAGGAAGTGATCCATACTTTTGAACACGAAATAAAGTGTGCACAAGACTGGTTTTGATAAAAGAATTCTCAGTATGCCTGCACAACCGGAAAGTGATGCTCAAGAAAACTGAATCAAGAACCACAAGGAATGAAAACTGAAATGAGAGGATTGATGCACTTACTTATTAACATCGTGCATGGCATGCATGACTTGCCCGATCTTCCCCTTAGTGTCCAAAATGATTGAGTCCACAGAAATGTGCCAATCACGATCGATGTCATGGAATTCAGATATGTATGAGGACCACGCAAGCAACCTGTGGTTACCATCACATACAAAGAACTTGCAGCGTTGCAAGTGTTCCAATCCGGGTGTTGAACCAAGCACACTATTGAAGTTATCATTCTCAGCATTCCACATTGGTCCCCAAGCAACTTTCTTGGCATCTGTCACGTCCTCCATCTCTCCTTCTTCATTAGTAACAGAAACATAGAATACCGAGGACCCATCTCTGTAACCATTCACGAA
The DNA here is from genome assembly GCA_951230915.1 of Antitrichia curtipendula. NCBI lineage: Eukaryota > Viridiplantae > Streptophyta > Bryopsida > Hypnales > Leucodontaceae > Antitrichia > Antitrichia curtipendula. The sequence continues at coordinate 19,386,568 of OX579633.1, read as the reverse complement.
ATCCTCCTAAAGCCTCGAGATATCACTTTGAAGCACCGGACGAACCATGGGCATTACAACAAGGCGGCACAAGGGAACCATTAGGCGAGATATCAAATGAGGTTTCATCCTCAAGGATGCAATGGAAGCAACAGAGTTTACTTTTTGAGCTTTGCGAAATGCATCCTCAGAAGCATAGTCCGTATCCCTCTTATTTGTTACCGTGTCATCACTTCCACCGTCTAGTTCTCCAACACCGTTGGAGTTCTCATTGTCTTGAATGCGAGATACATGATCATGAGATATGGTAATCACCTCCTATATCACAACATAGGAACAAAAGTAAATAAGACAATTGATAGATTGGAATCCATGGGGTCGAGGAGTTCGACTGAAATCCCACAATCCTCAATGTTGCGAGAGTCAATGATCATGCTACTTGACTGAAATTATTCAGTATAGACATTGCCAGAGAATAAAGGGGTTACCTTCGGCGCCAAGGAAAGAAGACAGCCCTAAGAAGTTATATATAATCATGGGAACACATAAAACTGAAATCCTAACGAGGGTCCTCCCAGACGCGCGCGAATGCACACATGTTAATCAAAATCTGCAAGTACGTTCTAAACGGAAGTTAAGCGGAAGCTCACCTTCTGTGTCTGCGCGTCGGCATCCCCTGAATGGAATTCTTCTTCAGTCTCCTCCATGTCCTGGTCAATATTCATGATCCCCTTGTCAACGACTGAAGCGGTGACATGCTCCATCATAGCCCCCGTAACCGGAATTGCTGTACCTACTTCCACCTGAGACACAAACATAAAAGACATTGAAGTCGATCAAAAATGCAATACATTCAATGACTAACTGCGTAGGTTGTCCAGAACCTTACCTGTCCGGGATGGCGTGAGCCCTCCCTTCGGCGCCGATGGCAGACCAAGGTGCCCCGTAAACCCAATTCAAAACCAAAAAAAAGATTTAGACATTGTGGTGATGGGGAAGAGGGATCCAGGACCTTACCTATCCGGGACGGCGTGACACCCCCTTCGGCGCCGATGGCAAACCAGAGTGCCCCGTAAACGCACGTCAAAACCAAAAAAAAATTTCGACAATGTGGTGACGGGGAAGAGGGATCCAGGACCTTACCTGTCCAGGACGGCGTGACACCCCCTTCGGCGCCGATGGCAAACCAGGGTTCGATAGACGGGTGACGGGTTCCGAAAGAAACTAACCTAAATCCTAGGAGTGGCTGAAGGCAGAATGCTAATACCTCCGAGGTCGTAGGATTTGTTGCATCCGTTGTGTTCAGTTGGTGCTGCCCTTCTTCTTCATCGTTGATGTTGATTGTGTTTTCACTTCTGTGCGCCTCGACAACCGCGCTCCTAGTCGTCCTTCTTCTCGCCATATCTCTCTCCTTCTTCTTGTCGAAAACAATGCCAGTGTTTAGGGATCGCAGATCCGGTCCTTCAACCATGAGCCCCCCGATTATTTGGAACCCTAGCCTCCTAGAAACCTGCTCACGGATCGTTCTCACGCTTCCTATCTTCGGTAATACACGGCTATCAGTATGACTAGATGATTTCTCGTTTCTGATGAGTGGTCTACTAAATTGTTTATATTAGACGTGGCAGTCATATTATTTCAGGAATTTATATACTTTGAGAATGATTACCTGATTTACAAAAGTATGTACTGCCATCCCCCGATACATTAGTAAGTATGTCATGGTAGTGTCAATAAACAATGTTGCAAAGAGGATAGCAATTAGGAAGAGAGAGTATATTTACTTACAGGATCCGGTGATTGCCCGTGGCTAGTGCTAGATGTCAATGACCCTTCTTCTGGGACGGTTTCAATATGCTGACTCCCGGCAATGACATCTCTATGAAAGCCCACTTCTTGCATTTGAGCAGGTGGAGTTCCACTGGGAAACTCGGACTCACGGAGTAATACAACCTTCTTACTTCTATTCCTTGACCTCTGCAGCTCTCTCCTAGAAGAATATAAAAGTTTCTTTTTCTTCCTCTTTTTCTTAAAACTATGTACAATTCCATCGCGTGTGGAATATGGCATAAGCATTTGACTAACAGTATATACTCTTCACCATATTGGTGGGAAATGGGCTACTATATTCAGGTAGAACCATCTATACAATCTGCATAATTCAAACCAATGATGCTATAGTGATTGCTTTTGCTGTGCAAGTCAGTGAGCAGTTAATGTTTCAATTTGTCTTAGGCATTCATGATTTAAATACGTTCGTCATTTGTACGACTATAATTAGTATTTGCATGTACTTCACGATTGTCCAATCCGATATATGAAATTTCACATTCAAATGATAGACTCCTCTATTTTCAATATCTTATTGTGTGCCAATTGTTTTATTTTTATATTGCCGGTGGCTAGTGGTACTCTAAGATAAGACTGCATACTGAGCGGTACTTAGTTTCAAGAAGAAAATATCTCCTTTACGTAATGGCAAAAGCTTCTGCACTAAGAAATTCTACAATTTAGTCATGTTCTTACTCCGCCACTAACAAACTACCTAGCTTAATAATGTTCATTTAATTTTACTTTGATTTCACTCTCATTTAAGGGACAAGTGAGCGCATTTCTTTAATTACAACCGCAGACGTCTGTATTGTTGGCGCTTCCAAATTACATTATGTACGAATTTTAATTCAGTAATGGATATTAATTGCAGATGTTGACGTCGCAAATACTTCATTATTAAAATCCAACTTCATTTTATTCATATGTGCCGTCCACTTCAGAGGGTGCTATGTTCAACCGTTCTTGATCGTTGAAATAGTTTAGGTCGTTTTGTTACTGTCGATATTGTTCTTTGATTTCTTAGAAATGGCATCCCTTCGAGCGGATGGCCACGAAGTTCCTCTCATCATACTTCTAGGAGATGATGATTTTGTTGTCGTATCGGCTCATCTTATTCATTTACATTTTCAATTTGCCATGTCTAGTATCTATATTGAAGAAGAGATATTGTCTGAGTCTGGCATTTTGATAGAGACGATTCATATTCAGAGACTGGTAGTTGATGACAGTCATGTCTGGCATCTTTGTCGAGGATGCTATCGAGCTTATAGTTTACCGTCTGTCATGAGGGTAGACTCCACTCAAATATTACCTCGCCCTTCCGAGCATTCTACAGTGGACATGCCTCCTTCCCATCGGGAAAACTGGAACACTTCTGAGTACGCGTATCTTACTAATAGTGTCACTCCTCTTCTGTTCGTTACCATAAAGCAGGAATCTAATGACCCTGTCATAGATCTCTCGAGTGAGTCTGAGGGAGAGTCTCCAAATCAACCTAGATGTCCTAGTAGAGTCTCCAACGATGCCCTGAAGACACCGTCTAGTTTAAATCTAATGCCTTGTACTAGTCCTGCTCTATCCACGCACTCGCGTCCACCAACATATCCCGGTAGTGCATCCACAATTAGTATTGTTGGTTGCCTAAGGAAGCTAGCTTTGATTCGTGGTTCTCGAAACGAAATAGCTTCGATAGACTATGATGCACTCATCCATCACAAGGTGCAATACCTTCTTTCAAATTATGACGGAGATGTAGTTTTTGAGTTGCCTTCTTTCTAATTTTGACTTCGTCATCGGGTGCTGAGAAATTACAGGGCATGGATAAACGGTACCATGGTCACGCTTGGTGTAGGACAATGACATCTAACATCAACAATGACGATGGCCTAAAGTTCAGAAAATCTTCTTGTGTAGGACATCTTATCTGTAAGAATTCAGAGTGCGATTACTTAAAGCATTCTTCTCAACCAAACGAGAGTGAGTGGTGTGGATTTACTCCTGGGCCATTCCGTATTGGTGCCTTCCCTCCAAGGGATTCTAGTCTCCTCTGTAAGATATGTAAATGTCCGCTTCATTGCATCAATGTCTGTGATGCTCGAATTTATTACGTTTTCGGAGATTACGCAAGCATGACTAGAGCTTGCATTCATTTGAGAAATCACCTGCATCCTGTAGCTTCAGGAACATGTAGGGAGTCCTTAGGTGCTGTAGCTAGCCTCATTGCTGGCGAGGTTTCCAAAACCCCTAGTGCCACTAACTCGGCCATTGCCCTAGCAGCTAGTAAACAATTTCTTGATAACCACTTGATACACAACGGTGAAGGTCCGAAGCAGATGTTGCTGGGAAATTCATTAGAAGATGTGATGGACAAGTTCCAGATACTGAGCTCTCCTAATATCCGAAATGTTATTTCCTCATTCCGTTCAAGTGGCAAAAGTGGGATAATAGATAGTATTATGAATATGAAAAGAAATTTGAGGTTTGAGTACATTCATGACAGTGTGTTTCCTGGTCAAGGCAAGGAAAAGGTTTATTTGTTTAAGATGCTAGTAGAGGGGCCAGGGAGTGGTGTGGACCTTGTGAGTTGGATGCAACCGGGTGGTGATCTGGAGAATGCATGGCTCATGTTTGACCATGTCAAACGGGTTAAAGACTGGACAACCATGGATTGCCATGTTTATGATACAGGATGCAGGAAAGTGATGACAATTGATGTATGTGATATGCAATCTGAGGACACGGAGGTTCAATGCATCATGTGGAGATCTCTGAACGGAGTCATAAGACGCAATGGCGTTGAGAATCCGAACTTTAAAGGCTTTATGGCTGACAGCGCACAAGCAAATTGGAATGCCGTTCGAATTGTCTACGGATCAAGAGATCCTAAAATAGTGATGGTGAACCGAGAGCGGACATGTCTTTTACATTGGAGTACCTCTTTACATCGCCATACACAGAAGCTCATCAAGCCGGATTTGCAACAACAACATACTCGTCTTTGTAAACAATACAAAGACTCCAAATCTATGGACGAAGATGAAATGCGTTACCTAACGATACGATCTTGGTGGCTTTCATCAGGAGCAACCTCGGAGGATGCTATGAGGGAACTGGAGTTGTGGCTCGCATTTTGGCACTTTCGATATCGTCAATGGGGCGGGTTTATGCAAATGGTAATTTTTTTAACTTATGTTTTTAATTTTTAAATCTTCTGGATCCATATTTTTTTCTGCAACAAAATTTGAAACATATTTTTCTACCTTGTTTGGAGATATGAATCACGGTAGGGTTCGTGGATTCTCCCCTCGGCGCCGAGGGGAACCTTTCCTGCACAGTACAGAGATCAAAGTTTTACCGTGTCGTTGTAAATTAGAAATGTGGTGATACTTAATTTTTATTTTATTTTGTCTTTGATATCATTATTTTAGGATTTAAATGTTGAGGAGATGGCGAACATGCCGTCATGCAACTTATCTGAAACAGTTCATAATAGGTGGTTGCAGCAGTCGGGTAATCGAGGTAATGATTCGTTTGCCGCCACTTCTGATGACTGCATTCGAGCTTTCATGCAAATGACCAATTATCGAGCTTTTCTTAAAGGCAACATATCAAGGTCAGGGCCATCAAAAGAGGAGTTAAAGTTACAAGGCGCTAGACAAAGCGGAGATCCAAAGAAGATTGCGGAAGCACTCAATGACCTTCCTGGAGGGGCCGGTGTATCATTACGTATTCTCCATTTGGAAGGCGAAGAAGTATTTGGTAGCAGTAAGCGCAAGCTTGACCTCCCTATTGGGTCAAATGGTGACTCCCATCGTCCAGATAAGGTAAACTTCTCTCAGCCTCGAGTACAGACACGATCGACTCGTTCACCCACGGTTGCCTCTAATGAAGCAGACACGTTGGTTGACTCTACCCATATACCACATGTGACAACTGCAATGGAGAGTGACTGTGATATTTCACACTGGCATATTGCAAGAATTTCGCACAAGTCCAGTTGCAAATGTCATGCGCAACAACGAAGTTCAAACATCCGTTGTGTTGCCAAAATTGCAAAAGGATCAAGAGGTACTCCAGCTCCAACCTACCGTGGTAGGAAAAAACAGTATGGCGGAAACAAAGAGATCGTAACCGACTTTTGGTTTTGCCCAGATGATATTGAACGATGTGTACGAGGCTCTAAACGTGGTTGGGTAATTGATTGGCCCCAAGTCCCGAATGTGTGGCCTGTACTAACAGGCACTAATTTGACCCGCCAAGAGACATTGCTATTGCAGGAGGCTGGTTTCCAACTACAACAACGGCCACCTATATCCCCTCGACGTTTGTTCACCATGTCTAATGATTTTCAGGCCATCTACTATGATCATCCTAGTCCTTTGCATGCAACCACATATCCAACTACTCGAAGGAGCAAGGCTATTCGCCGTATTGCAAATGCTCCTACAGTAGAGCACCGCAATAAATGGGAGAGTGCTGGTAATGTCAAGGGAACTATTTTGGCGGTAACCTTGCTCCCCTTCTCCGAACTTGGAGCCATAATCTCCCTTCAATCCGGACCTTGAGCCTAGGGAGAAGCTTTATCGCATTACACTTGGCATGTATCCAGAGTGCACTTGTCCCGATTTTGTTGACATGGCCGTTTCAGCAATTGGTGGCCGCCAACAATATGTGCATTGCAAACATCTTTATTACTTACTTTGCTACTTCAGCAAAATGAATCCATCAGAGGATAAGTTTATACATTCTCCAAGCTTCAGCTTCAATGAAGTGAAGATCCTTCTCACAAAAGCCGGTATCATCAAAGTATCGGAGGATAGTCTTCAACATGTTTAGAAGTCCAACAATCCGTAATTGTTGGGTGTTAATGATTGAATGACTGTAGACTAAAGTTAGATGTATAGCTTCAAGAGTACCAATTTCTATTTGGACGAATACTGTAATTTCTTGAAGTATTCAGTACAGTCTATTTTCAATCTGAATTTGCATTTTCTTGTAGGTCATCTGTTTGCCTTTCACAATATGTACTTCCATTACTGTAACCAGTGATTAAAATTTAAAAATTTATACAAATTATACATAATTACAATAATAGATCCACAGTAACAGGTCCACGGTAATAGGTCCGCGGTCATAGGTCCACGGCTTTAGTGTACTAAAGTTTACTCAAAATAGAAAGGTTTACCAAAATCCTAAACTTAATCCTATTTTTAGAATTATTACTGATTTTTTCACAATTTCAGAATTCAACGCTCACATACTTCCTGCTCACCGCTCACAGGCTTGCACTCGTACGCTCACAATCTAGCACCGTTGCAACAAAATGTATGTTTTATAACTGCAAAATATGACTGCAGTGAGTTTTAAAAGCTCAAAATATGACTTCCGCAAAAATCATTGTAGATGACACGCGATATGACGCGCGATATGACTGGGTCTAATCATTACCGACTAGTCATATTTTTAATGAGTCATATTTGTAGTCATCTAGATTGAGAGTATAATATGCCATATTTTGCCAACGTGGCGTATATGTTGACTACCCTTGAAGTTTTGACTTTCTCTTAAGCTGCCCGAGCAAAAAAAAAATCCTACATGGCATATGACTCTATATAGTCATGTTTTCGGCTGGCGTGGAACATGACTACAATGAGTCATATTGGGGTTGACATGACATATGACTTTGTACACTCATATTTTGGGTTGATGTGGAATATGACTTTTATGAGTCATATTTTCTATTGATGTAATAAATGACTCTTGTGAGTCATATTTTTGGTTGATGTGGAATATGACTTTCGTGAGTCATATTTTCTACTGATGTAATAAATGACTCTTGTGAGTCATATTTTTGGTTGATGTGAAATATGACTTTTGTAAATCAAATTTTCTATTGATGTGATAAATGACTCTTGTGAGTCATATTTTTGGTTGATGTGGAATATGACTTTTGTGAGTCATATTTTCTATTGATTTGATAAATGATTCTTGTAAGTCATATTTCTTTGTTGATGTAATAAATGACTTTTATAAGTCATATTCTCTGTTGATGTAGAAAATCACTCTTATGAGTCATATTTTCTATTGATGTGGAATATGACCTTTGCAATTCATATTCTTTACTGATGTGAATTATGACTCTTATAAATCACATTTTCTGTTGATATGGAATATAATCTTCATTAGTCATTTAAAAAAAATGTAAAATATAACTGTTGTGAGTCATATTTTTGACTAATGTGGCAATTTCTATGGAGTGTTACTAATAATTTAATGATTGAATGTAGTCATGTTTAAAAAAATATAGAGTTACATTTTGATATAATCATGAGTATTATGTGACTACAGCCAATCATATTTTGGCCAAGATATATTGTGAAATATGACTCAAGCAAATGAAATTCCATATTAGTAAAAGTTGCATTTCTTAGATTTGTGTATAGTTTATAATTGGAATAACTAAGGTTTATAAAATAGCTTATGTCATGAACTACAATCATATTTTCGATATATTCAAAATGAACATGACGCATTGCAATCATGCACCAACATGGTTTAGCAACTAAACAAAAGACTCTATCAAATTAAAAACAAGTACATACAATTTTTGAGATGCACAAGAGATACTTACACTAAAAAAAAAATACAAGAAAGAATGTGACTCTTTTCAGTGACATTCATTAGTCACTAATACAAAATATATCACAATGACATTCTATAAATGTATATTCCCACACTTATAGGACCTATATTCCTTACAAAGATGTGAAGATGTTGCTTTTCTAATGTTGTAAGCAGCCTCCAATAACTTTATTCCAGCTTATGGTGCCTACATATACAATCAACAAGGTTAATTTTCAGTGAATAAACAATATAGATTAACCTTCAAAGATTTAAGGCAACACAAAATATGTAGTATAAATTTAAGATTTAAAAAAAATCCATAGCTAGTTAACCACTATATCTTTACAAATTGAAAATAAAAAGAGGAAAGAATAACATTATAACTACTATATCTTTAAAAATTACAAGTAAGTAACAAGAAATAATGACATCAAAACCATTATTTCTCTGGAAATTATAAATAGACAAGAGAAAATAATAATAATAATAATAATAATAATAATAATAATAATAATAATAATAATAATAATAATAGTGATAAAAGAAACAAGAAGCAAAAGATAACAAGTGCTAAAAGGTAAGATGCAACAAGATGCAACAAGAAGTAAGAAGAAGCTAGAATTAAGATGTAAAAGAAACAACAAGAAACATCAAGAAGCACAAATTAAGATGCAACAAGATGCAACAAGAAGTAAAAAGAAGCCAGAATTAAGATGTAACAAGAAACAAGAAGAAACACAAATTAAGATGCAACAAAATGCAACAAATAACAAGAAAAAGCAAGAAATAAGATGCAATAAGAAACAAAAAGCAACAAGAGCAAACAAAGAGTATAAACTAAGAAACAGCAAGAAACATGAACTAAGAGGCATCAAGAAGCAAAAATTCAGAAACAAAAAGAAACAAGAACTAAGAAACAAAAAGAAGCAAAAGCTAAAAGGTAGCAAAAACCAAGAACTAAGAGGCAACAAGAAGCATGAACTAATAAGCAACAAGAAACAAGATTTAAGAAACAAAGAAAGGGAAGAGTTAAAAGGTAACAAGAAACAAGAACTAAGAAACAATAAAATTTGGAGACAACAAGAAGCAAGAGCTAAAAGGTAGCAAGAAACAAGAATTAAGACTCTAAGAGGCAACAAAACTTAGGAGACAACAAGAAGCAAGAACTAAAAGGTAGCAAGAAACAAGAACTAAGACTCTAAGAGACAACAAAACTTAGGAAACAACAAGAAGCAAGAACTAAGACTCTAAGAGACAACAAAACTTAGGAAGCAACAAGAAATAAAAGCTAAAAGGTAGCAAGAAACAAGAACTAAGAGGCAACAAAATTTAGGAGACAACAAGAAGCAAAGAAGAAGAAAAATAGTCAAATGTTGCACTTTGAAGGGGAGGTACAAAAAACAACGGCTAGGGTTTTGAAATCCTAATCATGTGACTTGTCTTAGTCATGCGCATGACTTGTTCTAGTCATGTGACTTGACATAGTCACACAATTGACCAAATATGACTATACTAAGCAACTAAGCTATTTTAATAATCAAATTTGATCCAAAGTGAATACATGTTGACACTACAACTTCACAAAATGCTTAAAGAAAAATCACAAGGCCTTAAGCACCTACAATTATAGAAAAAAAAATGTACAAAAAGTATGGGAGTGAAAGTATTTAATAGAGGTGCTATTTAAATGCATCTTTGAAATAAAACAAGGAATTATGCTTTTATAGTCTAAGTATATCCTTGTAAGAACATCCAAACAACCATCTTTTAATTGCAATACAAGCATGCGTATGCCTACAGTGAGCCTCAATTTTCATATGAATAATTTTGTAACTCATATAGAACCTACAGAGACCCTCTAAAATGTGGCTTGTATGACATTGTTGTGAACCTTCCAAACAAATAAACAAACTTCAATACAGAACCTGTGTAAGTATTTTTACTATATCCTTAAAATAAAGCATGCACAATCATGTTCTTTATTGTTGAGCTAAGTCTTAAGTTGGATATTTAAATATTATTCAATTGACATTCTAATCATTGAACAAATTTTTTCTAATGATAAACCATAAGTGGTTCACATCTTAATTAAAACTAACAAAAACTATAAAAATTAGAAGTTTGAAGTGGTTTGGGATGGTTTTGGCCAATCCAAGCCAAAGCTCTAGACTTCCAAATCTAAGTTGAAAATTTCAAATTTTTGATAGCTTAAGTTGTAGAGTGTTGCATGCCTATTCAAAAATAGTAAAATCTTTAAAGTGGGATATTTTTAGCAAAAATTATGGATAGATAAAGTTCTATCTCTTATATTTTTTTCAAGACTTTATCTAACATTTTCTTCTAGCCTATAAGTCTAAATTAACTTTTGCTTTCAAGATTGCAATGTAAATGTCATCTAAATGTAAGGTCCCTTTCTAGCTTGAATTAGATAAATTTTGATGTTTTTAATCCAAAATTAATGCTCTTGATTATCATTATAATCTATTTTCCTTATTTTTTTTATCCATTTTTAAAAGTGTGATATATTCTTGAAAACCTTTTAAAATTACCTAAATGATTTTGAATTCAAAGTTGGGTTTTAATAAATTCTTAAGTTTGAGTTAAACTTTTAATTTCTAATATATAATTATCGTTTCTACCAAAAAAATAACAAAGTGCTAAATTCAAAGACATGCCTTACAATCCATTTCCACCTCATCCCCATTTTTCAACATGCATATTATAGTTGTATCATAAGGCCTACCTTGATTCATTTTTGTTGCATTTTTTGTATCTTTGTATACAACTTAACCCCTGAAGGTCAGAGATCGCTCCAAAACTGCTATTTCTAATACAAGTACCAAATTTTAGAAAAAAAAAATGGGGAAAAAATGTAACCGTAGGATCTTGTATTAAACTAGTTTGAAAAAGTTGTCAAAAAAAATTCAGAAATTTCTACCATTTGGATTGCAAGATAATAGTGTGTGAATTGACAAAAATCCGGGCAGCTGCACTTCACAAGGTCACATTTGTATGAAAAAATGTCCAAAATGGTGGTACTTCTTTGGATTCATTCTTCAAGGCAATTTGGCTACATGCTTGAAAAATTTCAGATTATTTGGAATTGTAAAACATATAGGAAAAAAATTGTAAGTAGAAAGTAGTAGAGAATGTTCAAAATACTAAACTGTTAAGAATTGAAATATGAAATTGAAAAATGACAATTCCAACTGTTGCAATGTTGTAATAAAAAATCTACACCCAATGTTTTTATTTTTTTTCAAATATATTGAAAATTGAGTTAAATAAAGGACTTCAAAGTTTATTTTAGAATAGAGATTCCATAACTACCCTCCAAATAAAACTCTTCATAACTTTCATTTTACTAACCAAAATGGAATGATTCAAAGCTTCCCTTGTATATATAAATCTAAAGAACCAATTTTATTTTTTAATTTATTTTTTAAGTGATTTTTAAAGAAGTTTTTTCAACTGCCCGAGCTGCCCGCAAACCAATGAATATGACACATCATGCAATGACTTTTTAACCACATAGCCAATAGTTATGAAAATTGTTGGGCCTTAAAGCTACTCCTTCGGCACATTTTGTGTGTAAATTTCAAAGAAAAAAAGAAAAGAGTTCCGGTTGTAGTGAGCTGCCTAAAATTGCTATGTTGTCAAAAAATGGTGTTTGATCCTTTAGGGGTTAAATAATGACTTTTACAATAAGGTGTATAAATTCTATCTATGATCAAATTTATTTTCTTTCAACATATTTCCTTCTACTTCTCTCTTTTGACTTTTTCCAAAAATTTTATATATTTTTTATTTTTTCCTCTTTTTTTGGATTATTTTAGAATTGCAATCATTGATTTCAATTACTACTAATTAACTTTTTTTAATTCTAGAAGTCAAACAATTGTAATGACATAATCCTCATAAGTGCTAAATAAGTATCTATTGAAGACCTTAAAATTTCTTTTGGTCAACTATGCATATTACAATCAACAATATTTGTTTAATACAAAGTCAAAACTCTATAAAGGGGTCAACTTAGTCTCTTAACTATGTCCAACAACCCAAAGCTTGAAGTAGCAACTTGGAACTTATACTTCTACTTCAAACTTTTAGACTTTGAATACAAATGGCATTCTTCACTTGCTCTTGCTTTATGAATACTCAAGTATGGATTTTTCTTACACTCTTTTTTCTCTCCTTAAATTAGATTTTATTCAAGCTTCAAGTATTTTTTCTAAATCCCACAATCTTCAATCTACATCACTAGTTAATTGCATTAGATTTCACTTTGTATCAACCAATCTAATTAGCTTTTAATTTATATAAGCCACCACAATCAATCAGCATAATTAGTTAATTTGCTAATGCAACCAATCTATTAGTGTACAAACTAGATGTGGATTCATATCCTCATGACTTAAGGTACTTGTTAAACAATATTCCTTTTCTCCCATTAAAAAAATCAACAATCTCTACATTTGAACCAATACTTTATAGGACTATCTTTGTCACCAAATATATATTTCAACTTGAAAAAAATTCGCCATAAAGAAACAAAACGTATTTAATATGCATTTTAAGATCCTTTTCCTATCATTTTCAACAAAATGGGCCGGGAATGAATCCAAATGTCTCATGTTGTTAATTGTTTCACTTTTCTCTACTTCCTTTGTAACCCCTATGAGAAATTTAAATTTATTAATTAAAACATAAACATATGCTACTCCAAATATTTGAACACAAATTCTATAATAGGCACAACATACAACAACAACAAATTTTTAATAGGCATGAAATAAAATTATGTCTACACCCTAAGGAATGAGATCTACAACCAAAATACTAGAAAATCATCTTAGATTGACCCCCTTTTCCTTGGACTATCCAAAAAAAATTTAAATGACTCCCCCCCCCCCAAATATGACTAAAGCAAAAATATGACTAGGTTCTCTCCAAATATGTTCCATGTCTAAATTTTCCATCAGTTGCCCCAAAAGGAGATAAATTGACTATTAAAAAAATGTGACAACAAAATATGACTACAAAATATAACTCAAGTAAAAATATGATTGGTTGTTCTTCAAACATGTTCCTTGCTCAAAAAGAAAAAAAAATGACTATGAAAAAAAATGTGACTACAAAATATGACTCCTCAAAAAATATAACTACAAAATATGACTCATGCAAAAATATGACTCACGCAAAAATTCGACTAGGTGCTCCTCAAACATATTCACCGTCCAAATTTTCCTTGGGCTACCCTAAAACAAAAAAATATCACTACCAAAAATATATGACTATAAAATATGACTGACACAAAAATATGACTACATAATATGACTAAACGTTCCTTGAATATATTCCCTATTGTTCGCTATAAAGTACTTAGTTGTTCCCAATGGACGTATACTATACACCCATGAAGTACAAGGCCAAAATATGACTGGCAATCATATTTGCAGTCATATTTTTTTCAAAATGTTGGCCTTCCAAAATATGACTACAAGTGATCGCCAGTCATCCCCAGTCATATTTTTGCAGTCATAAAATGCAGGTTTTGTTGTAGTGTATTCACACACGGAGTTTCAGTTGTAAGCCATTGAATTGCAACAATGAGCATTTTGTCCATCGATTGCTTGAGGTTTGGCGGGCCCTCTTCGGGGACAAATCAATGAATAAGGGATACATAAACTACAGCGTGGCCTCCATGGTATATGTTGAGCTTGTATTGGCCCAAAAGGTGGATTGGGGCACATTTTCAATAACAACTGGGGCTTGATTTTTGCTTAGAGAAGGGCAAAAAGATATTCCAGATTTGTATGATTCAAAGGCAAGTCCAAGTGAGCCACCAAAATCACAAAAGCGGCCAAATGATCATTTATTGCAATTTAAAAAAGAGATTTTGGAGGTGAAACATATTGGATTACATTTGGGTTCTACGAAGATTCCAACTACAATGACAAATGCTGCGGTGGAAGGTGTTGACAGAGAGGTGTTTCTAACTCCTCAATGGATTTGATATGCACACCCAATTTTACAACCGTGGGTGAGCAAAGTGGTGCTCCAAATATGCGGCCCATTTTTAAAGAACCGGTGGCCCCGTCTGCACCATAGAAACGTCGAGATGAGGTTGCTCCAGAACAAATGGCAAGGGCCATTGCATCAATCAATCATCTCATAGACAGCAACGGTATAGACTTTATGACACAAGTACCTTCAAATCAAGACTTGTCAACCACACCGAGCCTTGTATTGAGCCCCATATTGAGCGGAAGAAACAAAGGGCATTTGTCACCAAAAAATGGAAAGCAACTCGATGGCGTGGCACAAAATGTGTCCATTGATGACAGCCCCTTGGATAAGAGCTATCCGCATTTGTCAATTCAATGGATGGTACAATTGAAGGGTCTTTGTTAGTTGCCGAATGTGAGTGAATTGGAAAGCTTGTTAGAAGCTTCTTATTTGTTTAGGGCACATCAAGAAGACCTGAAACTTCAACCAGACCGAGTGATCAAGACAAATGAGGCCAGCTCAAGTGATTCTGCAAACGAGGCCGGCCCGAGTATTCCCTACGCCAAATATAGTGGTGAATGGCCCAATTTTTTGGAAACCTCAAAGAGATTGTCGGTTACACCTGGATTGCTAGCTAGCATTGCCCCAAACTTATGGAAGTTGCTTATGAATTCACCAAATTCGGGCCCAAGTTGGTGTTTGGTGCCATGTCTTTTTTGGATTTCGTCACGTCTTTGAAACCATTATTAGAAGAACAGGTCCAAATAAGGCCTAAGAATTTGATCTGGTCTCAAGAAAATGAAAAATATAAGGCCTTGAAGGTAGAACACGAGCAATTGAAGGTTGGATTTGTTGAATTGACTGCTAATTTGGAAAAATTTGAGAATGTATAGAAGTGCTGACATGACACTCGACTTGCTCAAAGGCAATTTATCGAGAAATTGGAGTACGAAATTATAGCGCTCAAGCAAAAGAATTTCAAAGATAGACAATGTATTCTTCCGGAAATCGGTGGAGCCGTGCATGTAAAAGCGGTTGAGGAAAACAATCGAAGGAAAATAATATCCGAAACTACCATAGATAATCCTCCTCCCACATTCCAAAACGTGTCCATGCAAACGGAAGGCCATGAGGTCAAAGAGATGAAGCGTGAATTAGAGTCGGTAATCCAACAAAACGTCTATTTGAAGTTAGAGTATCAGAAAATGATGCAAGTAGTGAAGTTGGATAAATGCTTGCCAAAAAGCAGTTTTGACACTTGTTGGTTGACATGGGTTCAACAACTATAAGACAAACCGTCTGTAATAAACCAAGCAATGAAGGGGCTTCTCAAATTAGCAATGAAGTCGAAGGAGCAATGCGATGCCGTGCACTCTGACCTCGTAGCTATCAGAAGGATGTTTGAGGTACATCACAGAAGGTTGATTGAAGTCACATATTGGGAGGACATGGATGAAATGTTTGAGCGATTAAATGACATGAGGAACGGTGCGTCGCAGTCCATCGATTGGACCTTGGAACCAGAAAAAGGTTGGGCCCCTTACAACACGCATTCATCACACATCAAAGAGACGGACAAGATAGTAGTGTATGGTGAAAGTTCTAATACGGAACTATTGGAGGATAAATGCAGCCTTTGTCTAGTTCATTTCGGCCCCGAGGGTGCCTTAACCATGGATCAATGTCGCCACACTTTCCATATCATGTGCATGGTGAAAGCATCCCTCGTTCGTTCGATTTGTCCCGAGTGTCGTTCTCCTTTGAGTCCTAGGTTTTACAAAATGGTTGGGCTCAAGGAGAGCATGCCCCTTAGCCACAAATACAATTGATGGACCCTTCCACTTGACCAAAAGCCATTTCAATTCCAAAATTATATTCATTGAGGGCAACTTCTACTTTGAAATTCGCAAAAACTCATGCATGAGCTTTATGAGAACTACAAATCTGAATTGGATGACTTTGAGTGGATGACGTGCAATAGAGAGGTGGAGTTGCGGGCCAAGGGTATTGAAGACCCGGAGGCTTGAGAATTGTTTTGTCATAGCAGGGGGGGGCACTGGAGCATCTCACATCAAAAGTTCTTCTGGTTTCCTGAAAAAGAAGTGCGGAAAGGAGTAGATGGCGTCTGGGTAGAAGTGCAACCATCCCAAGAGTTCAATGAGCAGTACGGAGCATATAATCACACTTTAATAGGGAGGGCCCTTTTTTTTATTATCAAAATTGGAAGAAGCTACAAAAGTTCGTGCTGCTTTGAATGTAGACGGGCAATCAAGTATAGAACATGCACTCGTGGAGGTGGCAAGTGCATTTGATAAGAGTATCATTGACATTGTAACAACGTGGAGGGTTTTTCTACAGGGCACATATCAAGCGTTCTAGTTGGTCCCAAAGATGATGACAAAGCGGTCAATGCTATGATAGAAAAGATTTATTCGGCTTTGAGAGCGTTGAAGATAGAGGAAGTAGATTTGTCTCTTACGAGGAAGAATAAATGGAAGATTAAAGACGAGGATGACCACTCTCCAGAAACCAAACGACCATTTACCGTCGTAGACATGGAAGTCCAATCAGGGGAAACACAGGTTCCGGGTCGGGTGGTCCTCAAACTCGCAGAGCAAGTCGAAGACTTAAGAAACAAGAGGGTGTCTCTCATATTTCCAAAGAAGGTAGCGGTGATGCAATATAGTGTTTGTATTAAAGGGTGACCAATGAGAATTGTTTTGTACTTATTTGGATCTCATGAGGATTCAATATTAGTAATGCACAACACTCATGGTTTGCCATAAGTTGCTTTTAATTCTTATATAAATATTTATGCAATACAAATATGTTTGGATTTGCTTTTCCATCATGGTAAATTTTGCCTTATTTTTTTGTCAAATATGTTTCTTCTGCATACCTATTGTACAAAATCATACCTATTTGTACATTTGTACAAGATCATTTTATGTTATTGTTATGTTATTTTCTATAACCCCGTGCCTATAAATCATCCCTTTTCATTTGCACCTACATTTCCGTCCTCCCGCCCGCCTATTTGTCATTCCGTCTGTGTTATCCACATGTCCGCACACTAAAAGAATTCTACTGAAATTGTGTTATCCGCCTATTCGGCTTTCCATCATCCCGTCCATCCCTCCGCATTTCTGTCCGCTGACTATTCCGTTGGCCCAATTGCCCGTCGACTGTCCGCCCGACCATTATGGGAGGAATTTGTGTTTTTTCTTCCATATGCAATGGTCATCAACAGATGAAGACTATAAGAGTCCTAAAATTGACATTTACAAATACTCCTAAGAAATTGATCGCTAAGATTTCCAAGGGCTAGGAGCTGCAATATTTTGTGTCTCTTGCTTGATAATGCATAGTTCAGTGGACAAGGGGCCTTGTTTTTCAAGGCTTTGTGCACACATATTATATCTCATTGTCAAACAATTTTATCCAACTGTTACATTTGTGTTTTGATTCCAATATAAAGAGCCTGATATAGTCACCATGAGCAAGGATTGGCCTTGTTGGTACGAAATCCCTTCAAATGAAAAAGTGCAATGCAAGGCTTGTAACTTGGTATTTGTCAAGAAGCCGATCCGTATGTTTAATCATTTAAGACATGAAGGCACATTGGATAGTCGGGACAAAGGAATCAGCCTTTGTTCACAAATGATATCTGAAGTTCGAGGTCTATTTGTTTGTTGCAATGGAGTGATTCCATAAAGAGGTACTCCGCACAATGTGGATGGCAACGACGCACTTATGGCTATGGTTGTTTGCGCTATGTCAAATGCGAGAGACACTGTGCACTCTATTGAAGAAGACTCATATACGGCACCAGAGGAATATATTGTTGACTTTTTCCAAGTGAACCCAAGTACACAAGCATTAGGTGAACGTAGAACTCAACGGACATCAAGCAGTAGGCCTCAAAAGCAGAGCAGGCTAGTGGAGGGATTCAAATAAGCAAATAAAAGCAATTTGAATGTAGTGTGGGCCAATTTTTTTTATGCGGCAAACATATCATTTGTTGTAGCTAGAAATCTAGCATTCAAAGAAGTAATGAAGCAAACGG
This sequence comes from Antitrichia curtipendula, assembly GCA_951230915.1. Taxonomy (NCBI): domain Eukaryota; kingdom Viridiplantae; phylum Streptophyta; class Bryopsida; order Hypnales; family Leucodontaceae; genus Antitrichia; species Antitrichia curtipendula. Next base: position 19,368,057 of record OX579633.1, on the reverse strand, counting down.
CAGAGTTTCACCGACTCTATACCCCACCATTATATCATGATCTACGCCATAAATTGCTTAATCAAGCAAAGATAGACCTGGAGGTCAATCTTTGTAAGCGGACAGAAACCAGTATTATGAAGTTTGGAGCCACATTGTCTATTGATGGACAGACCTCAATTTTGAATCGGCCATTGATAAATGCCATGCTTGTGTCATCCGCGGGTGAGCAATTCCTAGGATTGATGGATACAACTGGGAAAACTAAGGATGCTCCGTATTTGGCCTCTATATTAGAGAGTTTCATAGAACAAATAGGCCCTGCAAATGTAGTGTAGGTGAGTACAGATAATGCGGCTGTAAATCAAACAGCATAGAATTTGGTATTAACTATCTATCCCCACATTTTTTTCCAAGGTTGCATGGTGCATGCCTTGAATTTGTTGCTAAAAGATTGGGCAAACGAACAATGGATTGACGACGTCGTAAAAGATTCCCAAAAGACAGTCAAATTCTTCAAGAAGAGGCACATGCCGCTTGCAATACTTCGGAAATATTCGACGCAGTACAATTTGTTGTTGGCGGTGGAAACAAGATTTGCCTCTAATTACAACATGGTTGCACGTATGCTCAAGATGAAAGCACAATTGCAACAAACTGTAACGGACGTGCAGTGGAAGGAATATGCAAAGAAACACTCGCGAAAGTCAAAAACTCGTTTATAATCCGAACGGGTGACGAAGACAATTCTAAATGGACATTTTTGGTGTCGTTGTCAAAATTTTGAAGATGTGACAACTCCAATTGTCAATGCTCTTCATGATTTGGATACAAAGACACCATGCATGGACAAAGTGTTACATATTATAAGAAAATTAGAGAAGCATGTCCTTGCTTTAGACAAAGAGCCTTTTTGTTTGACTTTGGACAAAGCCATCCCGTTAGTGAAGTTGTACTACGAACGACGTCATATGGTGAAGACAGATTTACATTATGCAAAAGCACTTTTGAATCCCTATTTTCTTGAAGATAAAAAATTAGCCGACAACATCGATGCCATGGCCGCATGTAAGCGCGTTCTAATGCAAATATGTACACCTTTAGAGTACGCGAAGGTTGTCAAGGAATTCGTAGCCTTCCGCCATAGGGAACCTCCGTTCTACAACATGTTGGATTCGGGTGAACAACAATTGTCGGCGCATGCTTGGTGAAATTTTGAGGGCGCATGCTTGGTGAAATTTTGAGGGCGCATGCTTGGTGAAATTTTGAGGGCGCGTGCGGGAAGCTCATTGCTCCAATTACCAAAAGGATTTTGGCCCAACCGGTATCATCGTCTTCATGTGAACGAAATTGGAGTAGCTACTCTTTTATTCACAACAAATATTCAAACAAGTTGAAGCAACAAAGAACATAGGATTTGGTATATGTGTACACTAATTCCAAAGTCCTTGTTGGATCACAGCAAAACAACAAAAAGAAGTGGTACGATGAGAACCTCGAGCCGGAGGATTCGGCCTTGTCTTTATCGGAAGATGAAGGTGTTGAATCCGGTGAAGAAGTCGATCCCCTCATGGACGATGAAGATGACTATGGCATACACAATTCCGATGATGAACCACTTCGAAGCCCACCTTGTTACGATGGAGACATCGGAAACGATCGTGAAGACCCTTACAACTTTCCACTGGATGAAGACAACTGTGAGTATGATGAAGGTGAACCTTCGATAGCTAAATACTTAAATGGAACCGGATTATTACGTAGTAAAAACATTCTAGCAGATAGGAAAAATACTTATGCGAAGGTAGCAGAGAAAAATGAGGCAATGTTTATAGATGATGAAACTTCCCAAATGAATGAAGTTATTCCATTTCCCGATTGTCCATCCATGACAACGGTAGGAGCAAAAGAAAATGATCAACACGATAACATGAGAGAGTGTGGGGTGAAGTCCCACACAAATGTAAGCAACCAAAGTGTTGAATTAACAGGGGCATTGGCAAGTAAAAATATTGGACTTTTAGGCATTCAAAATGTCTAAGCACCTCGAATAGAGGGAAGTCAAGATCCACGTGTATTGGAGTCTATGTGCCCAATGCCAAACCACAGCACCAAAGGCATGAAGCAATTCGTGCGAGATCCTCAATTACCACCATGTAGCGGTCCTTGACATGCACTATATATAAGCGGTAGTACAACTTTGAATGTTCCTGTAGACTCACAGTTTAACCCCTAAAGGACCATTGTCCCTTCAGGGGACAAATGAGATTTTGGACAGGTACCTATTGTCTGAATTTTTGCCATGATTTTTTGAAACTTTTTTTGAAGATAGAAAAACTGCTAAGCTTTGCAGGAATCTCATTTTTTTTTCAATCGATGCCCGGGAAAAAAAGTTATGCCCAAATAAGCTCAAAACAGGGGTCATGGGGCAGCAAAAAAAAATTTGCAATTTTTTTTTTTTTCTAATTTTTTTTTCTTATAGATTATATTTTTTTCTATCTTGAAAGCTTTGATTCATTTCATTTGGATTTGTTATGAGAAAGTTATAGACAATCTTGTTTTTCGGGCACTTAGAGCATCTTCCTGAAAAAATAACTTGTAGGATTCATTTCTGAATGCAATTTTTATAATTTAAGAAAAAAAAAAGTTCCACAAGGTTTAATTTTTCTACTAGAACAATCTCACCATTGGGATTAGTGTTTTTTTAGTTCCATATAAAAGATATTAATATTTTAGGTTTTCTTTCTATCTTGTACCTACTTCTACTTAACAATTTTTTTAATAATGAAAATTAAGTTTTTTTGGATTTTTTTTTTCCCTAGACTATCAACTCAATTCTCACACTATAATGATTAAAAGCTCAAAACTCTGTAGTGCAAAACATTTAAGTTAAAAATGTTCAAAGTCATAAAATCTAGTCTCACAATGTGCTGAAAAACTTGTTTTTTTCACTTTAAACGCAGATATCTTGCAATCTGTGCAGTCAAAAATTCTGAAATTTTTACCACACATTTTCATACTAGTTAGGTATAAGATCCTATGGTTAGATGTGAAAAAAAATAATTTTCAATTTTTTTTATTCTTTGCTATAGAAACGACAATTTTGAGTGTTTTTTGGCAGAAAAATGGCCTTGGTCCTTTAGGGGTTAAAAAACAACATTTGAGCAATTTGAAAGAATTGCACACCGGTGCCAATCCAAATCCATCCGTTTCATCAAGCAACAATGATGTGGAAACATTGGAGTCTTTGTTTCGTCAATTTTCTGGCCATCCAATGCGTTCTCCACTCAAATCGTTAAATCCTACATTGGAAGCTTTGTCCGTAGAGAAGACAAACATTCCAAGAGATTCGCAAGAAAGCCCACCTGCGATGAAGGAGTGCAAAAAAGCTAAGAGGAAAAGAGTTATGGAACCTTTTGCAATCACTCCATCAAAAAAACAAAATGTAGGTAGAATCCCCCTTGATGCATGTCTGTCTCTAACTAAGCGGAAGGTGAAACCAATCCACGACCTCAAAGGAGGTATTGGAAAGTCTATACTAAAAACCAAAAAGGACCATAAGTTATGTAGACCAATGAAACTAGGCGCATCAAAACAAGTACAAGAAAAAGGAGGGAAGATTGTACAATCTTCATCAGACAATATGCAAATTTCATCCAGAGACAATGATTCTAAATGGGATACAACAGGTCATAGTAGCGGGGTTGAAGTGAAACGAGATAGTGATTACCAGTCTTAGTCCATAAAGATTGAAAAGATATAGACTTGGATATTTAGTTGCTTGCGATAAACACATTATGTTATGGCAATTAATTGTTTGAACTTTTCATTGTAATACAAATTTGATCCTTGATTCAAGCTCCACGATCAAGTTGACACAAGCAATAATCTTACATCTGGATTGACTTACAGCTATATTGACCAAAGCTCAATTTTATCTCCCAAATATTTCATACACAAATTGGTCTAAAATATCACCCACCGTGAAGTATTCTACACTGAGAATTGTCTCCACCATTGCCTTTAAAATGATCTAAATTGATCACCAAAGCCATTTGTTAACGAGACACAAATACATTCTGAGACTGACTCCCAGTATATGACATTTAGATGTGTCTGATTAGCCATCCACCCGTACTAAGCTGGTAACAACCTTGGCTAGATCTAAGTTAACACAACTAAACTACTGTATGCTTGAGTCTCTTGCTCAAGACTTGCCCAAAAAATTTGAACGTATACAAATGTATGAGGAAATCCTCAAGACAAACGAGCTACTGCACAATTGAAGGGGCTGGGTATTGCAGCAAGGGTCTCAATTTGACACACAATTAACTTATTAGTCTTCTACTAATACAAGGTGACACTACAGAATTAAACACCCCTGATTAACACTTCAAATTATATGCGTGGAAGCCAAATTCCATTTAAATACAACTAATTATTCCCAACAAATAAGCAAACCATCGTATGAGAGATTGAAGGCACAATCTATGTACTAACACCCCTACTGGGTGAATGCAAGAAACACCGTCCACTTTGCGTAGCGTTTTCCACAGTACTGCTGATTTTTTGGGGAGTACTGTTTAATTAGAAAAAAAAAAAATTTTAAATCTGAAAAATATGTTTAATGTATACACCTTTAAGAAGAAGTTACCCTAGGAAGGAAAAGCATAGAAAAATTCTCTAAGTAGGAGAACTGAAAAAGTGCAAAATCTCATGAAAATAGGTACTTTCACATTTTAATTTGTAAAAAATAGAAAAAACAATTTTTAAGGAAACTAAAAATTGGACATTTGGGAAGACTTTATAGGAAAGACATTTCACCAAAAAAATGATCTTGAAACAATTTTGAATGTTCAGAACTGCGCGCGCAAGGGAGCCCTGTTTGCACGTATGTGGAGGGCATAAAATAAAATATTTTTAAATTTCCTTTGGTAGATACATGAGTTCCTACTATGGGAATAGACCATAGAAATTTCAGATCTAGATCATTAAGTTTGGATACTCCCTAGTACTAAAAACCCCTAAACTGCAAAGTGTGACAAATTAGCCAAATTGAAATTTAAATATAAAATGATTTTTAAATATTTTTGAAAAATAAGGGATCTAAACAAGATCAGGTTAGCCATCTTCAAAAAAAATTTCAAGTTAATTGGATTCATTCTTCAAAAGTTATAGCCGATAACAAGTCCGACACGTCAAGTGTGACAAAAAATAGTACTAGTCTTTCTTGCATTCACCCTACTCGACAATTTGATCATATAAACAATTAGACAACACACATATCAAATTACAACTGATTACCATCAATTTGGAAACACCCAAACACCCAAACACCCAACAACGCGGTATGACTTCACAATCTCATTTTACTCTTGCACCGTAACCAATCCACCTTCTTCTAACAATTAGTTTCATAGGATTCTCTTACAATTTCACTCCGACTAATTGCTGATCCAAACGACCATAGACAATGAAGCACAATTTGACAAAGCAGCTTATGTCATTTAGATTCTCAATTTTCACAATCGGATAACTAAACATTCACCACAATCTTTCCCCAAGTTTCTCACAATAATTAGTCCACAACAATTAATCAATTAAACCTTCATAAACACTGTACGAGCATTTCTGCTCACACATTTACACAAGAAATTCTTTGAAACTGGTGATTGCCAATACCACCAATGTTATTCACACTCAGTGAGTTCAGCTTCATGGCATCAGTCGGCTTGCTCCATGATCAGGTCCATCCACACCATTAACGTCAATACCCTCACGACAATTGGACCAGAAATATACACTCAACAAATTGACTCACACATCGTCTATTTGATTCGGCTAACACAAACTGTTGCACTCGCAACAATACTCAATAATTTCCACAATTCACTTTAACTTGACTTACTCAAAGTCACGAATTGGCTTCCATTACACACCCATACACTTTACACATAAATCTAGGCCTAGGGCGTCACACACCAAAGACTATTTAACAATTTCTTCAATATATTGATAGTAAAAAATTCGGTTGCAAGCACTGAGAATTTGACTATGCTAAGACATTGGTTACTCTTGCTGAGAGAGAGATAAGCTACTCGACCATGACTTATAGTCCAAAAAAGAAAGGAACAACAAGAGATCCAACTATTCATTGTAAAATGCACAACTATCTATTTGACCTACATCGAATCCTAGTCTATTACCCAGGTTTATATCTACTTGAATGTCTTTTAGCCTTTTGTACAACATATCTAGCTATTTAATATAGCATAGTGGAAAATAGACTACATATCCATTCTATTCACATTTCCAAAGCCAAATGGGACAAAAATTTCAAAATTTAACAACTACTCACATCCAAGAAAATTAAAAATATATAAAATGAATTTCCATTCTTAGTGAGCTGCCTCAAATTGCTATGTTGCCCCAAAAAGTGCTATTTAGTCCTTTAGGATTGAATCATTACTATATGAAGTAATGATTAGTTTTTTTTATTGTCAATTAGTTGTTATAATTAGGTTCATAATACAATAGATTGGGTAGAAGGACTAACTAGGATTAAGTTGAGTTTGTACAAATTAGTAGTAGTGATGAATGATCTTTAGCCACCAAAAGATTCTTTATGCCCTAATTTTAAGGTTTTATGTTAGCCAACATTGACAAAATAGAGAGGATTTTAATAGGTGTGGTTTAGAACTTGGGCATCATTTGAATTGGAGTGGGTTTGAAAACTTTTAGGATCAAGAGCTTAAAAACTTTAAAGCTTAGAAATAAAATTGCAAGGACAAACTCCTAAATGTCCAAAATGTCATATATTTTGGTGTCAACTAACTTTGAAGTAAAGTTTAGTCCTACCAAAATATTATTTTGGGTAATTTCTTTCTTATTTGAATATCCTTTAAAGTTTATTTTAAACATCAAAAATTCAATTTTTTTAAATGTTTAGGATTCTTCATTTGCAGATTTTATTCAAGATTATTGATTGCAAATCTTGATTTTTTAGTGTTAGGATCTTTTAGAGATAAACCTAAAATACATTGAATCTTGGAGGAAAAATCACATTGAAAATTCTTTAAAAATTTTGTAGAGTATATTTTTAAAAGTCAAAAATCAATTGTAGTTATGCATGGTATATCCTTTAGTCTCGTATTATTTTTTTAACCCACTTTTAGATTTGACGTATAAAAAAAGAAATTGAAAGACTTTTGATAACAATCTTTTAATCTATAAGTGCTATTGTTGTGGGTTTTTTCCTACGTGATTCATAACACATTAGTTTGAATATTTATTGTTACAATTTTAAAATCTTGATAAAACTTATCAAAACTCAAAGTTTTTATTTAGTTTTAAGTAAGCTCAAAAAAAGGCCTTGAGTATTTAGGGTTAAGACATGAAGGGTTGGTGAGAATTGAAAAAATGCACTTATATGTACATACATTTTTTATGTTCAACAACTCTTTTGTACTTGCTAAAAATGTGTTGTTGTGAATTGAGTGCTTGGAATCTCCACTAATAAGAATATGGTGTACATAGACTTAAAAAATGACCTACTAAAAGATCCACATGACTAAATTAGACCAATTGTTAGTCTTCTTTTGATGTACTTAGACAATGTTTCTTTGCCTACATTGACTAAGGGTATGTTTCCACCTATGCTTGCCGGTATTCTCCAAATCTACGTAGCGTGTTATGAGGTATGGAGATAGAAACAATATTATAGACATTACTTTCTGGAAAACTAGATGTACCTTGGTCAACCCTGATTGTAGCTTTGAAAGTGTGCATTATAAGTATGTGATTTAAGTTGAAAAAATGAAGCTTGACAAGTTTTAGTTCTATCCCATTTAAAATTTTTGAAAAAATTGAAAATTGAAAGAATTATTGCAACTTCAAGCTCCAAATGTCAAAATCCATATTACACCGACTTGTGTGTTTTTCATTTGAATTTTTTTTAATAATATTTTATCAAATATAAATTATAAAATTATATTTTTCATTCTGAACTGTATTTATGGTAAAATACCACATTATTCAAATATATAATTAATTGATTTAATCTTATTTCCATATTTTATATTTAAAAAATTATAATTGTTTAATTTTTCCATAAAGATTTCTGAAAAATCAATTTCAATAGAAAATATATTTTTTACACATTAAAAGATGAAGATTATATATATATCAATTATATAATAGTATAAATTTAGCTTGATAATGAAATTTGACGTAAAGGTCATTGCCAAGGGTGTTTTGGGTGCAAATATAAAACACGTGATTGAGAAATTTTCACACTAATCTCCATTGCTACTTATACCTCTTGAAATAATTTCAAATTCATTGAACTAGTTTTGCTATATTTACAAATGTATTTTTTCACTTTTAGTCACAAGAATTACAACAATGACAATTTTTCATGAAACAAAGTGAAAATATTCATAATAATTGACAGTTTATAGTGTCACCTAATAAAAATATAAGATTGATATTTGAATGCAATTTAAAAGGGAAAATTTAGCTCAAACATGGTGTTTGGTGTTTTGCAATAGATCTTAGGGGTAAAGCACGCATTAAAAAGAAAATAAGCCTAACCCATGTCTCAAAGGTTGGCGGTGAAAGTGTGGCCAAGTGTCCAACGGGACCATGTTTCTAGTACTCTTTGACATAACATTGTTAACTGGGACGATGTCCACCTTGCCCGGTGGAGGTATCATTCTCCCAATATACAAGGGGGGAATTTGGTTAAAGTTTTCAACTAGTGGTAAGGGGAGGTTAGTGCTGGTCCATCCCCTCCCTCCTACATTGATATAAGGTAGGAGGCTGTGAAAGCGAGTGGGTATTTAGAATTGCCCATATAGACTCGTCTGAAATGGATGTAAGGTGGTTTTTAAATGGACCTTCTGTAGTCAGTGAAATGGATTGGTAAAATTTTTTTTATTGCAAGAGCCAATCATTCTCTTTGTTTTCTCCATTTCTCTCTAGAAACTGCATGTGAACGGTTTATGGAAGACCTAGGGTTATAAATAGGGACCTATGACTCATCACGTTTGAAAATTCATAAGTAATTCAAAAATGCTTCAAAAAATACGAAACAACTTGTGTTACAATCAAAATCTATTTTTCTTTGTCTGAAAAATGAGCTAAAAATAATCCCATCCAAAAAACCACATGAAAAAGGCAGACCAGCCCTTAGATGCTCGCTTTCAGAGCCTCCTACCTTAAACGGAAATTTCCAACACTGGGGGGCTCCCCTTTCTATGGAAGCAAAAGGGAAGCCTCCTGGCTTGGTTAATAATGTTATGGAGCACCCACAAATATGCATACCGTTTGTAAATGTAGGCCAAGGAATTGCAGATCATTCAAGTAAGTTTGGACAAAGACCATCTGCCTGAAAATAAAAATCAGAATCCAGTATGTATTCAGATCGTGGACTCATCATGAAAACCTTCAATAGCAGTCAAGATTGCATCTTGGGCGGCTGAAAAGCGGATCAATATCAGGTAAGGTAATCTTCTTAGGGTCATGGTGATCTGTCTCTGCATTCAGTTAGATCAAACCAGGGGCGGGGGTCAGATTTTCTGTTATCTGGGGCACCTCTGCCTGCCCCAAATTATTCTTGCAGATGCCCAAGACGCACCTTTTATTCTCCAAATCACCTGACAACCAAATCAATGGTAACTTAATTCAAATAGGCCAAGGTAATAATGTTATTTTGCAGACAGAAATTGCAGCCTCCTTTCACACTGCCTGGAAAAAAGATTTTAACTTTTGAACATGAACTGATTGGACATGTGGAGGCCATCCACCTTCCGTATGATGTGAGTTGGTGACCAAGCTAATTTTATTTGTTGGGTGAATTTCACCAAAATCTTCTTTAACCCGTCAAGTTCCTTGACTATGTTTTCATCAAAAACACTCCAAAACTGTCATTTCTAGTACAAGTACCAAATTTTTGAAAAAAAAACTTTTTTGACACATGTAATGTAGGATCTTGTAGCATGCTGACTTGAGAACATGTGGTAAAAATTTCAAAATTTTCTAACACGTGGATTGAAAGATATGAGCATTCAAATTCATTAAAATCATTTTTTTGGCCTTGCAAAAAAGGGGCAACTGCATTTTACAAGATCACATTTGTATGAAAAAATGTCCAAAATGGTGGTGCTTCTCTTTTTCCTAGACAAGTTGGCTACATGCTAAAAACATTTCACATCATTTGGAATTGTACAACATACAAGAAAAAAATAGTAAGTAGAAATAAGTAGAGAATTACTCCCTCTGTCCCACTAAAAAACTCTAAAATTCTTCTTTTTGAGGGATTAATTGTATTTTTAGTCATAGTGCTAGCAATACATGAATTCAAGAAAAAATAAGCTATCATTTAGGTCTATGCAAAATCTCCAGCTTAGGCATTGTTGTTTAGGCACCTAAAATCTATGTGGAAAGTATGATATTTGAGCATAATTTGTAAATGTTGCCAGCTCTGTCATTTTAAATGATTTAAAGGGTGGTAGCAACAATAGGATTCTAAAAACGTGTTTCTCAACCTAAATATTTGTAATAAAAAAAACTATCCCACTTTACAAACAAATATTTTTAGTGTTGAAGTGGTCACTAACTGCATCATCAACACTACTATCTAAAGAAGCAATTTGTACAAGGTGCCTTATATGAGCAAGACCAAACTTACTAGGCCAAAGGAATGCTCCTAGATTGTTTCACTTGCCCCCATAAGGTTGTTCAATACGGCGAACACTTATTCAACGTTCAAAATCAAGAAATAGAGCTTTTTAGTGGGACAAAAAATTTGCTTGATTTGGAGGTTATTAGTGGGATAGATGGAGTATTCAAAATACAAAATTGTTAAAAATTTTAGTTATGGAATTGAAAAATACCAATTGCAATGGTTGCAATGTTGTAATAAACAATCTACATCCTATAATTTTATTTTTTTCAAAAGATATTGAAAATTGAGTAAGATAAAGGACTTCAAAGTTTATTTTAGAGTAGAAAATCTATAAAATCCTCATAAAATCCTCATAAATTTTGACTCATCAATCAAAATGTAATGATTCAAAGTGTTTTTTTTTTGTATATATACATGAATCTAGAAAACCAATTTTTAAATTTTTGTTCATGAAAAAAGTGATTTTTTCTTATCTGTCCAACCTGACTATTACAAAAAAAAATATTAGGCCATGACTTTTGACTCATATTACCAAATGACCTGATTTTGGTGCGCATGAAAGACATTCCTTGTCCATACCTTCTATTAAAATTTGGACCAAAAGCATGAAAATATCCAATCACATGTCAAAATTGCTATATTGTCAAATTCAACAAGCTAGTTCCTTAAGGGTTAAAATTGACTTTGGTGAGTAAAATACAAATAGACTTGGGAGAAATGGTTTGGAAGAATCACCAAAAACATATTGCAAGGAATTAATTATAAGATTTGTCCATTTCTTGGATGAAGGTGACTAATAAAAGCACTAATAGTAGAAATAGTGTGCGCATAGGGTAGGAAAGAGCCTCACTATCCCCCTCCAAATGCAGCCACCCCCTGCTCCCTTTTGACTGGAAAATCCCTCATTGTAGACCTCTCTCCAACGTCATCAATCTTGATTTCATAAAAAACCCGCTGGGAACAAGCCCGAAACGGTCCGAAATGACCCTCTAGACCCCCCAAAAAAACATGTAATGACTACTGATTGAGAGACTAAAGAAGTCATTTTGTCAAATGAAATTTTAGGGGGGGGGGGTGCAATTCAATCTCTAAAATGTTCCGATGTTGTGTCTTAAAATATTAAAGATAGGAAATGTTGATGTTGTTCCTCCGACTATAAATGTGATGGTCAATTTCAATTTGTGTTTGTGCAGAATTTGAGGAACTTGTTTGTGTGTGGAAGGTAGCAAATCAAAAGGCCAGTTGTGTGAGGTGCCATGCGGAGGCGGATGCCAGTGCGTGTTAGTGTGTACAAATAGCATGGATTTTTTGAATAAAAACAAACTGATTTTGTACTTGTTTGTAATGGATTTTGGATTTTCTTTCCTTTGAAAGTTTCATGTTGGAAGTGTAGGGGGTGTAAAGGATGTCCAATGTTTTTCCTCCAATGAAATAATGGCACATGTACCAAATTTGTAATTGATGTTCAGTGCACATAGTTTTGACATGGCTTGTCACTATTCTTCAAAAGAGGCACTAATTGCTTGCTACAAGAATACTCTACATGACAAACTTGTGCACATCTTTGTGGTCTACATGGCCACAATTTTCATTAGTGAAAATTTGATGGATGAAAATATATAGGAATAGGATGGATGCACAAAATGAAAGATTATTCTAACTAACTTGTCTACATTACAAGATGCACATAAATTTATCACAAAATTAACAATAAAGAAAGATCTTTGATTTCATATCCATTTTCAATTCCTTATGTTACTAATATGAAAAAATCCAAATTGATCTTAGATCAATCCATTGGAAAAATGATCACATTTAGACTCATACAATATTTATTTATTTTAATAATAATAAGATTTACATACCCGATATGAACCCCGTTTTCAATTGCCTCCCTATCTACATTTATTGTACATGAAAGATGAAAGTATATAATGATGTAATTAGGAACAATTGGTATGTCTACCTTGAATTCTAACTGTATGTAGGAAACTCCAAGTCTAGAAAATTTACTCATCTCCTCCCAATGTCAATCAATGTAAGGTAGGACCACCCATTCCTGACTAGAGCCTATTTCCAACCTGTAGTGTGTAGTTATGTCCAACCAAGGCTAGAACAGATTTTCAACTGAAGCTTGGAATGTTTTTTTTCTCCTTTTAAAAGTTGGGACTAGTAAGGTCATGACACCTGTCCCAAAGTAGTGAGCAAAAAAGTTGGAAGTAATGAGTGAAAAAATTGCTTCTTCTTTAGAGTCCCAATCTGGTAGAAAAAAATTACAATATAAAAGATTATAGGTGAACCACCTTTAACCAACCAAATAAGCAACTGTGGGCATGATATGCAGTAAAGGAAGGCAAAAGAAATATTTCCACAGATGCAGAGATAGTTCTTGAAGTACATAAAGAAGAAACTAAAACCACAGCTAGCCCTAAGCAATCTACTTGACATAAGAAGTCTTGGAAATTTGTGAATTCTCATTATATCATATTCATGAGTCATAATCCTATTTGTCACCACCTCCACCTACAAATGCGGAAGCATATGTTCAAGACTTTCTTATGAACAATCAAAGTCTTATTTGGAAAGAATCAATATGAATTTTTACTCAATGCACTAGAAAATGGGAGTTTTTGATAATTGTTGTCCAAAATGTATTTTGATACTCTAGGGGTTAGAGATCATGCCTTTTTGATTGGACAATTAAGGTGGGTATATCCCAATTGCCATCGTCACTTTGTATACATCTCCAAAATCAATATGTACATATACTTTAAAATGAACATTTTTAGAACACCTACAAAAAACAATTAAACTTGACCTTTCATAGCTTTTGCATACAGTACCCAAATATCACGTTCTTTGGTGCATTGGAGCCCCTTTCAATTACCAACAAGAAAACATGAAAATCTATCCATTCTAATAGTAGTAACTAGTCACAATAACAAAAGTGGTGGTTTGGGAGGTACCCACTTCATCACAATTGAATTTCTTTCTTTCATCTTGATACTAAGCATCTCGAGAAGGAAATTCCAAATATAAGAGGCAAAAAAAATTAAAAAAATTAAAAAATAATATATTTATTTATTTATTTTCCTTCCCTTTCCTTTTTTTCCTTCTTTCTAAAATTTCTGGCAGACTGATTAAGTTACCACCAGTTTTGTTTGTTTTTTCAAATGGTTGAAGATGAGTCTGAGCTGTCCCCAGACTCTTGCTGGGATAGATATAAATTGCCAACCTGATGGACGAGCTTTCCCAAGTCTGCTACAGAGCGTATCTCAGTGACCCCCATGACAAAATGATATTGGATTTCTTCGCATCTGGGCAGTTCCCACTGCAAAACTGAAGGGCACAGGCATAACATTCAAGAGCTGTGAGAGCAGCTGCCTTCCCTCTGACGGAATGATGTGGAATATTCCACACCCAACATTAGCTAATAAGCCACGCGTCAATAATGTCTGACTTCTGCTCAGTGCCAAAGTCATGACTGCACAATCGGGTTACTGGGAAATTGAACACAAAAAATAGCTTTAAACATATTATAATCAATTCATTCAGGTCAAAAATTTCACTATTTGAATTCCGTCACATTGTTTTGTAAGCCATTCACGTTCTGTGATTTGGAATTAGAAGACAATTATTTATGAACATATGGGGTGGTAGAAGGTAGAACAACCCATGTGGGATATGTAATTTAGAGTTTGTAATTTCTCAACCGCTCATAATCAAGTCTAAAGTAGGAATTGTGTTAAAACTATAATTTCAGACCTCATTTAGGCATAGTAAAATAACTTTTTTCAAAATACTTTGAACTAAAATAAGTTGGAGAATCAAGTTAAATTTCATCTTCAAAAATTCGTTTGAGATTTTAATCTCCCACTCAAAAGTTATAGACAAATTTCATAGAGGGGTTTGAAAGGATTTTTTTTTGACATTTTCATACATCTTCTCTGAAATTTGTCCATAACTTTTGATTGGAAGATCTAAATCTAAAACGAATTTTGGGAGATGAAATTTAGCTTGATTACACAACTTTTTTTAGTTCAAATGTTTAAAAAAAAAGGTATTACACTATGCCTAAATGAGGTCTGAAATTATAATTTTAACACAATTCCTACTTTAGACTTGATTATGAGCGGTTGAGAAATTACAAACTCTAAATTACATATCCCACATGGGTTGTTCTATCTCCTACCACCCCACGTGTACATAAAGAGCTTCTCTTGTCGACATATCAATCAAATTAAGTTATTGATGGCAAATGGTTAGATTTCATTGGTATAACACTCAATAAATTCTTTGGGTTTTGACAGACCATCTATCTTTATAATTATTTGTTTGTATATTTTATCCTAGAATTAGCCAAATAAATAGATCGCACCATAAATGTACTGCCATTGTCTCCGTCCTGAAGCTTACATTAATAATATGTGGATGCATTTCTTGGATGAAGACTTCAGAGAGGCAAAGGCAGCCTCTCTGAAGGCTCTTGAATGTTATGGGTGGTATAGGAGCCACCTGAACTTCTGAGCCGTGACAAGTTAGACTATAATGAATGAATATGGGAACATCAGTTGTAGGTGTATGTGCCCCAGCAGGCATATTAAAACTAGCTAATTTGCGCTCCAGGTCTACAAAATGAAATCATGCGTGAAATGTTCAGTAAGGTCTACTTCATTTACAAGATGCCAATATTTATTACATAGTATAGATTTTTTTGGAATTTTTGTTTTTTCATAATGAACACCCAATTCTTATGCAATTCCAATCAAGCATACCAAAAACGTATTTCATTTTCGGTGAATTTTTTAAGTCAATTTTCATGGTTTCACTAAATATTTTACTGAAAACAATTGGTGATGAGTTTTTTTAATTTGATTGGATAGATATGTAGGGAACATCTATATGCACATCTTTCTTTCAACAAGCATCTCCAAGAAAGTTTCATAATGTGTAGCATAATCTAGGGTTTATTCAATGTGAGGTGTCATATGACCATTAACTTCAAAAAGTCACCAAAAATGGAATTTTCCTTTTTTGAATTTGAAATTTGGTATCCTTGATTGGAATTGTGCAAGGATGCAATGATAATTCTGCTAACCAAAATCTATCAATTATGCTATAGTCACGTTAATTTTTGAGGCCAATGTTTGGTAATGCAAATTCCTATTTGGAGTTGCAGCTTGCAAATTTAGGATGTTAAACTGTAGAATACTAGTCCAAATCGGTGCTTTGGGCTAACTATAGTGGAAAAAGGGCTAGTGGATATGTAGTTGAGTTGGATTCCAAGTGGGTAGTTCAATTGTGTTGGATTTTAATCGTTGTGAGCCAATTTGGTGGAGTTGAAGAGGTGCCTAATGGGGTATTTAGCCCTCTCTCCTAATTTGGATTTTCACCCAGTGTTGAGTTGAGCCCACTGCGAGTCCAGCCCTATGAAGGCTGAATTTTTTTTATGTATTTTTGGCATGTTATTCAATTGTGAATCTAGTATTGGTTGTGTCGTTGTAGTTGGTTTAATAGTTGAGTTTAATATGTGAGAAAATTGAATGCCTAATTGATATTATTAAATGGTGTGTTGGATTGAATTGGACTGAATTCGGAATTGGATTGAAGACATGAGATTGGTTTAGGTTGAATCAAATTTTAATTAAAATTTATCTCCCTACTTAAATGTTTCCCTTGGATCGAACTTAATATACTATATGGGTAGTTACCTAATTGGCAACCAAACCCTTGTCTATATATGCTACACATTATTAAAAAAAAAATTTGAATACCTCGATTTGGCAATTCATAAATGAAGTAGACCTTACTGTACATAGTAGAAATTCTCCAAAAAAACTGACATTTGAGCCAGTTTGTGTACCAAAGAACAAAGTTGTTGGCCAAAGTCCTTATTTGTCCAAGCCATGTGTAGCTGACATGTGCTCCTCTAGAATTTGGTGTTCGCTATGGCGAGATCTAGGCCATGGACCCTTAATTGGGTAGTGCAATCTGGGCCGCTTGTATTGCAATGAGGGTTTTGAGGGGTGTCTTCTTGCATTAGCGCCTAGTGCTATGCATTTTCTTTTGGCTTAGCATTAACCCCTAAAGGATCAAACACCATTTTTTGGGAACATACCAATTTAGGGCAGCTCACTACAAATGAAATTTTTGTTTCTTTTCTTTAAAATTTTCACACAACATGTGTTCAAGGAGTAGCTTTAAGGCCCAATAATTTCATAACTTTTGATTGCATGGTTAAAAAGTTATTATATGATATGTAATTTTCATTGCTTAGCAGGCAGCTCAAAAAATTCTTTAAAAATCACTTTTTTCAAAAATAGAAATTTGGAATTGGTTTTCTATATTTATATATGTGCGGAAAGCTCTGAATTGTTCTATTTTGATTGATGAGATGAAAGTTATGAGGAATTTTAGTTTGCGGGTAGTTGTGGAATCTCTACTCTAAAATAAAATTTGAAGTCCTTTATTGAACTCAACTTTCAATATTTTGGAAAATGAAATAAAAATATTAGGTGCACATTGTTTATTACAACATTAAAACCATTGGGGTTGTCATTTTTCAATTCCATAACTAAATTCTTGACAATTTAGTATTTTGAATCATTCTCTACTTTTTTCTACTTCTTATTTTTTTCCTGTATGTTGTACAATTCCAAATGATCTAAAATTTTTCAAGCATGTAGCCAATTTGCATTGAAGAATGAATCCAAAGAATAACCACCATTTTGGACATTTTTTCATGCAAATGTGACCTTGTGAAGTGCTTGTGCCCATTTTTTTGCAAGGACAAAAAAAGATTTTTGTCAATTCAAATGGTAGAAATTTCTGAAATTTTTTCCACATCTTTTCAAATCAGTGTACTAAAAGAATCTATAGTTGCATGTGTCCAAAAAAGTTTTTTTCAAAACTTTGGTACTTGTACTAAAAGTTACAGTTTTTGAGCAATTTTTGTAAAAACATTAGAGGAGATTTTGGGGGTCTGGAGGGTTGTGAGTTATCATGGCTGCAGGAACAAGGGAGTTGCACCACTGCAACTTTGGCCACGTCATCCAAAAAATAAAAAAATAAAAAATTCCAATTTCTTTATCATTTTAAGAATAATTCTTTTTTTTTTATAATTTTTTTATAATTTTTTTTTTGACAGCGAGCCATTATTTTACTGCATTGAGAACAATCACTAGAACAATATGAGTGTTTTATGACTGCAAAATATGATTGCAATGAGTCATAAAATCAAAAAATATGACTGGCCGCATAAATCATTCTAGATGATTGCAACATGACTAACATGAGTCATTACCGACAAGTCGCTTTGGACATCAGTCATATTGACAATCATATTTTTTGGGGGGTATAATTATCCATAATTAGCCGTATTTTTGCCAACAAGGCGTATACTTTGACTATTTTGGAGGGCTTGATTTTTTTTTGAGTTGCACGGGCAAATGAAAATAAATCCTACGTGGCATGTAACTCCATGTAGTCATATTTTTTGTTGGCGTGGAATATGACTGCGGTCAATCATATATTGAAAAACGTGGAATATGACTGCAATCAGTCATATTTTTGGCTGACGTGGAATATGACTACGGTTAGTTATATTTTGGAAAATGTCGAATATGACTGTAGTTAGTTATATTTTTGGCTGACGTGGAATATGACTGTGGTCAGTCATATGTTGGCAAACATGGCATACGATTTTGTACAGTCATTTTTTGTAGATGTAGAATATGACTCTTGTGAGTCATATTTTTTGCTAATGTAAAATATGACTCTTATGAGTCATATTTTTGGTCGATGTGGTAGTTCATATAGATGTTATTAATAATTTTATGACTAGTTGCAGTCATATTTTTGGAAGCACAAAGTCATATTTTGATGTGCATAACTATGAGCATTATGACTAAAGCTAGTTATATTTTGGTCAATATATATTATGAAATGTAACTCAAGCACATGACATTTTAGATGATTGAGAATCCTATTATTTTAATTTGTGTGTGGTCTATGATTGAAGTGACTAAGGTCCAAAGTAGCGTCAATTACAAACTACAATCACATTTTCTATGCATTTTAAATAGACGTGATACATTCAAATTATACATCAAAATGATTTAACAATTGAATAAAAGACTTTATATAGTTAAAAATGAATACATGTGATTTTAAAGATATACTAGAGATAATCATATTGGAGAGAGAGAATGTGTAGTCTAAGTTTTGCCTATCCCGCAAAAACCCAGGACTATATTATAGGGGTTCAAAATCTAGGGAATGGTCAAATCGTCTATCGTATTGTGACTAAAGTCACTTGTATTCTAGAATAACATAGGATATTGGTATAAATATCTTGTGCAAGTTTTTTAATTATTGGTTATGATTTCACCATTGACAATTTGTCTAGTCACTAGTTAGCTAGTCTAATGACTAAATTAACATGAGTGTCAAATCAATCCCAGTATCATGACAAACTGTCCCTATCTAATGTAGGGAATGAGTTGTAATACAACTCCTCGTTAAATATTATCCTCAAACCACAATCAAATGGTCATTGTGTTAATCTGGTCTGTCTACGTATATTCTCTTAGCTCTCTTATTTCATCCTTATAATTGTATTTCCTATACATAAGGGCAAGACAACTTGTCATTAGGTAACTCCACACTTCATTACACTCCTAGAGGAGTGTAGGCAATTTCCCTCAATTTTCTAAAATATTTACTCAATACATTTCACCTACAAATTGTCTCCTGAAATTTCAAAGTTAAAGATTACTCCCTGTGATGTTCCATTTCCTTCTCAACTTCTTCCTATCAGTCTGGCTGCATCGCCCGGCTCCAACATCTGCTCTCCGTGGATTTGTCTGGTTTACACTTGACGATTCGTTCACACCGCTTGATATTCCAACTTCCAAGTGCATGGAGACCAATTGCCACTTTGCACACCATCAATTAGACGCTACACCAGATTCTTGACCCATACGACAATTTGACGAAATTCAATCACATAAAGAGAATTTATCCAATTTCACACAACAAGACAAATAGTTGATTTATGCTTGTACAAATAAATCCAATCACATAAATTGAGTACAAGACAAAGAAGAATTATAGACACAAACTCCATGTTCCAATCACTGGATAAATGCAAACAATTTGTCAAGTGCTGACATTCACAATTAATTTCACAAACAACTCGTCGTTACACATTCTACAATTTCTTTACCCAATCACTGGGATTTATATTCACTGTAAATACAACTTCTGGCTTTCTAATTTTCATAGACAAATAGTCAATCTCACACAACTACACAACACTTATTTAATTTATTCAATTTGCACTTAGATGGCAAGTCCAATCACTGGACCAATGCCACCAACTTAACAACTTATCCACTTCACAAACAAATCTCAATCACAAATAATTCAACTAAGCACAAACACACAATGAGATCCAATCAATGGATTCTCAAACAATTTGTTAAATTTCCACACAATTCAGAGGATCCAATCACTGGATCTTGATTGTGGATATACACACTCAAAGTTAATCCAATCACTGGATTTAACTATTAAAACTACACTCACAGTAACCCAATCACTGGGATTTATACATTAATTTACAAGTGTACAAGGACAGTCAATTGAAGACAAATTGTATTCTATTAAAGTCTGAAGTACAGACAAATTGTCAAGTGCTGAAAAAAACAAGAAAACTAGAAGGGAAGAAGAGGGTGAAGAAAAAGACGAATTGCCAGCCTATATCACCTACAAGAAAATAACTGTTCACTTAAAAGGTTTTCTCTCACAGTTTGCTACTCTTAGAATCTAGGCTACTCAAGACATTTGAGATCCAATTACATAGACAATTAGCCTAAAATATTCTAGCAATGTAAAATTAGTTTGGCAATTAGTCTCCTTTCACACTGCAAAAAACAAATAGACAAAATTTGAAAAATTGAGATGACCATAGAATGCAAGAAGAAAAGCAACTCTCTTCATTGACATTTATTAGTCACCAATACAAATCATATATATCACAATGAATCATTCACAAAATTCAATAAGGCCTATATTCTTTACAATAATGTGAAGATGGCTCTATTGGGTTGCAAGTAGCCTCCAATGGCTTTGTTTCAACTTTTGATGCCTGCATAAACAATTAAAAAAATGGAAGGTTAATTTTTAGTGATGAACAACAAAGCTCAACCTTCAAAGACTTACAACAACAAAAAATATGTAGCTCAAGTTTAGAGTAGGAAAAATAAAGATGGTGATGGAGAAAACAAGAAGAAAAAATAGACAAGTACTAAGAGATAACAACAAGCAAGAGTTAAGATGCAACAAAAAATAAGAAGCAACAACTAAGACACAACAAGAAACAACAAGAAATAAGAGTTAAGATGCAACAAAAAGAGAAGCAAGAAGGAAAAAAACAAAAAAACTAAGAAGAAGAAAGAATTAAAATACTAGAGAAAGAAAGAGTTTAGATGCAACAACAAGAAACAAGAAGCATGATTAGAATTAAGAAGCAACAAGAAAGAAGAGTTAAGATGCAACAAAAAACAAAATTTGTTCATCAAATTCTAAGGGTGCCAATTTTGTGAATTTTGGAGGCGCGTAGTGTTTCTTGCATTCAATGCATTTAGAAAATGGTGGTTGTGACTCTATAATCAAATCACTACCAAAGAATCCAGAGTTCCAGATTACAAAGCAACATAAAGCTCTTGGTGCTTCAAACAACTTTGGTTGATGATTGTCAATGCTAGTTTAGATCATCTTTGTTTTGAGCACTGCGGTGAGTTTAAGTGCTCCCCTTGCTTTCAATTGCACACACAATCTTTGCTTTTGTGTACTCACATGAGATCAATGTTGTTGAATTTTGTATGACATTATGAGCTTGTGCATTGGGTTCATTATGTTCACTTGTTTTTCACTTGTACTTTTGTGTTTCATTTTGGTTGATCGGATTTATTTACTTTGTGGTCTTCCTAGTAATTTGGTTTCTTGTGCAAGTTTGAAATGGCTCCCCGCTTAAAGCTTCATGTTAATTTCAGGATCTGATGTTTTGGCTTGAGCTGCAATACTAATGGGGTAGGTAAGTATTTGGTCCCAAACCATAATACTGTTCACTTAGTGATGGACATCGGCAAGCATAAGGTCACGCACCTCTCAAAGACAAGCCTCTTATATTCGCTCTCTTAACTAGTCCATCATGATCTTCCTTCAGAAGACATGGTTACATCCCCTGGGCCTATTGATCCTATGCGTGAATCACCCATGGATGATGAGGGCGATGTTACGAGGAAGAGGAAGAAACGAGGGGCTGTAGAAAAACAACAAAAGCAGAACAAGATTGCCACATGGACCATCACTTGCAAGTGGCAAGAAGTATGGACTTGCAATATACTTTCCTTGGATGGAGGGAGATTTTGAATTTAATAGCAATCTCTCTGTTGTTGTTTACACAAGTTGCACTACAATGACAAGGGGGAGGAAACTCATGGTCCCGAAGCTAGACAACCTTGAAAATCATGAAGGAAAATAGACCTTTAGAAAAGACGATGTGATTATGAAAGGTCTCAATTCTTACTCAAGCACTTAATTAAGATCAAGAATTTGCCTACCAAGCATTGGTCTGAGAATACAAGTTGAGAGATATCAGAGCATTTGTATACTTCGGTTCTAACATTATTAAACATGTTCTGCAATTTGCAAGGATCATATCTATTAGTGTGGACAAGGTGAATACAATAGACATTACTTGTTAGATAAGTGTTCATGTCTACACCATGCATGATTAGGAAAGAATGTCCCACTTGCTTCACTTGTATTGTGTAAGCGAGGGTGGCACGGCAGATTGAGGGTTGCTATTATAGGAGCATGAGCACATGAGCCTAGAAGCCTATACACCTACATCATAGGTGTCTATATTATTGAAATCTTCTATGATTATAGTGTAACTATGATATAGGTACCTATATTATAGGTGTTTATATTATACGTACCTTCAATGGTTGTTGTATATCTACTTATATATATACTAAAAGCTCACATGCTCGCATTTGCATGCTCACATACTAGCATTGTTGATGACAAACCACCTAATTGAGTGTGATAATGGATGCTTTGATTGATGAGGGAGGTCTTTCTTATAAACAAATTGATTTAAACTTGTGTGCTTCAAAGCTGACGAGGTCAATACTTTTCAGGGGCCAAAATCAGGTGTGACAATGGGTGAATGCAAGAAAGACCGGCCAAAAAGCGTAGCGTTTTCCACAGTACTCATGTTTTTTTGGGGAGTACTATATAATTAGAAAAACAATTTTAAAAAAATCTGAAAAATATGTTCAATGTATACACCTTTAAGAAGAAGTTATCCTAGGAAGGAAAAGCATAGAAAAATTCTCTAAGTAGGAGAACTAAAAAAGTGCAAAATCTCGTGAAAATAGGTACTTTGACATTTTAATTTGTAAAAAATAGGAATTCTTTTTAAGGAAACTAAAAATTTGCCATTTGGGAGGACTTTATAGGAAAGAGATTTCACCAAAAAAATGATCTTGAAACAATTTTGAATGTTCAGAACTGTGCGCGCAAGGGAGCTCTGTTCGCACATATGTGGAGGATATAAAATAAAATATTTTTAACTTTCATTTGGTAGAAACATGACTTCCTACTATGGGAATAGAACATTGAAATTTCAGATCTAGATCATTAAGTTTTGATACTCCCTAGGGTGAATGCAAGAAAGACTAGTACTATTTTTTGTCACACTTGACGTGTCGAACTTGTTATCGGCTATAACTTTTGAAGAATGAATCCAATTAACTTGAAATTTTTTTTGGAGATGGCTAACCTGATCTTGTTTAGATCCTTTATTATTCAAAAATATTTTAAAATCATTTTATATTTAAATTTCAATTTAGCTAATTTGTCACACTTTGCAGTTTAGGGGTTTTTAGTACTGGGGAGAATCCAAAATTAATGATCTAGATCTGAAATTTCTATGGTCTATTCCTATAGTAGGAACTCATATATCTACCAAAGGAAATTTAAAAATATTTTATTTTATGCCCTCCACATACGTGCAAACAGGGCTCCCTTGTGCGCGCAGTTCTGAACATTCAAAATTGTTTCAAGATCATTTTTTTGGTGAAATGTCTTTCCTATAAAGTCCTCCCAAATGGCCAATTTTTAGTTTCCTTAAAAATTGTTTTTCCTATTTTTTACAAATTAAAATGTGAAAGTACCTATTTTCATGAGATTTTGCACTTTTTCAGTTCTCCTACTTAGAGAATTTTTCTATGCTTTTCCTTCCTAGGGTAGCTTCTTCTTAAAGGTGTATACATTGAACATATTTTTCAGATTTTTTTAAAATTGTTTTTCTAATTATACAGTACTCCCGAAAAAAACATGAGTACTGTGGAAAACGCTACGCAAAGTGGACGGTCTTTCTTGCATTCACCCCCCAGTACTGAAAAACCCTAAATTGCAAAGTGTGACAAATTAGCTAAATTGAAATTTAAATATAAAATGATTTTTAAATTTTTTTGAAAAATAAGGGATCTAAACAAGATCAGGTTAGCCATCTCCAAGAAAAGTTTCAAGTTAATTGGATTCATTCTTCAAAAGTTATAGCCGATAACAAGTCCGACACGTCAAGTGTGACAAAAAATAGTACTAGTCTTTCTTGCATTCACATTGATGTAGATTAGAGAGAAATGGGCTCCCTTCATGTTGGAAGCCAATTGCGCAAATTCCATAGGCTCAATATCTTTTGTGGAGACTCTCTCCAAATACTCGATGGTCTCTTAACTTGAAGGACTGTTCTAGTATGTTTACTCAAATTTTTGTTGCAATAATAATCGGCACATTGAGCTAACTAAATTGGCAAATTTTATGGAAACTAAGGGGAATAAAATGCTCTGGAATGTTGAAACTCATTGGATCTTCATGAAGAGCCCAATGCAACGGATCATGGCAGAATACACCATGCTTCTTATGAAAATGGGTCTAAATATGACTTGTGGTCTTAGCCAAAAGAGTAACAGTGGTGTTGATGACAACTTTGATTTGTTTTTTGACGTTGAAATGCTATTGTCTTTGGCATGTTTCATCCCTTTCATTGGTGAATGCATTGCATTGCATTGCCTAATCAAGCTTTCATTGCCTAATCTAAAAGTCATGACATATTTATATGTGACTTTATACAAGCTGTCAAAGTTTGACAACATGAGCTCATCAAACTATTTGTGTATGCATCCATTCCTTACAACAAGTAGGACTTCCCACAATACAATGAACTTGTCTCTTTTGAGAGCAATGACATTCAAATGTAGTGGAAGGAGTTGCTAGGCAACTTGGGTATATCCCACTTGTTCTTTGATTTGCACATAACAACCACATATGTGAGGTGCCGTGACAAACAAACTGGGGCATACATATTTGTCACCCAACAAGATTTCCATTGTGAGCAGGACACAATGGAGCAGTAGTTTTCAAATACTGGTATTTTTAGCTTTCAAATTTTTTTTTGCTTTCCACATATGTGTATTTTTAAATTCAATTTTGGGGTTCTCTTATGTTTCATTCATGGTTAGTGCTTTATTTTAGATTTTTAAGTTCTAAATTTTTTTTTTGGTTGTGTTCTTAACATGATCCTTAACGTGATTCTTAATGGTATATTGGTGTATGTGCTTTGTTGGTCTATTTTGGTGTATGTGCATTTTAGCTTTTAAGTGGTTGGTTAGCTAGACTATTTGCAATCGCAGTGTTTATTGTTCATTGTCAATGCGGCGTGATTTCATTTGTGAATTTTTTTTTGCTTTGATTTTCATGCGTTTGTTGCTTTTGAACTTGCAAAAACTCAGGCCACTAATGTGCTTGTATACAAGATATCCCTTATTTGTAAAATTGTGTGTTGCTTTGGTAGATATTGCTCAATCCCTTAGTGATGAATTGGTTTACAAATTTCTACAACAAGATTTTTTGGATGCCCTTGGCTAATTTACCCCCAATATTGGAGGCAAGAAGAGGTTGATTCCAACTTTGCCTAGCACTTAGTGGTTTTAAAAAAAATTACAGTCATGCACGACTTGTAGATAAGGATTGGTCTTTGTTTGAAGGTAGCAACCCTCATACCGCCCTTGAGATGTTGAGTGCTTCAAAATTGCAACAAGGTCTATTTAAGATCACTATAAAGGCAAATTGTGAGGTACTAGTGTGCAGCCAACCTTTGGACATCGATCCGGTCATCAAACTGTGGAGCAAACCGCCTCACTCACCGTACATTACAAAAAATATGAGGCCTCCGGAAGGCCATTAAGCCTGGACCCCCGTAGTGATACTACAGAGTTTTTTTCCAAAAAAAACCCCTCAGAAACTGAAATTCTGATGTGGTCGAAGTTCCACGCCAGCGCTGACGTCAGCGCCACGTCAGCGTGACGTCACTTTTTATATTTTTTTTTGGGAAAGATTTTCAAAAAAAAAAAGATTTTTTTTTTTTTTTTTTTTTTCCGTAATATCACCCGCGGGTCCCGAAAATCAGCACTCACGGCCTTGTTGAGGCCTCATATTTTTTGTAATGCTTGTGTAAGATGATTTTTGAATACTTCAAACTTACGGAGATAGGGTGATGTATGGTACTTGGCTTTGTTGAGGATGAGCGTTGTTTTCCAATTTGAAGTTCTTAAAGTCCACACAACAAAATAGGTTGGGGAAGTACTTACCTTTTGTTGTGCATATGTTTGGCCAACAATATTTTTTCCTTGCAAATTTTCCATACAAGGAAACTATAAATTCGTGGAAGAGTATTGTGAAGATTAGACTGTGCAAAGTATTATCATTTTCTAAGTATCCTTGCCATTCAATAAACTTTCCTAGTTTTCATGAGGTTTGTTTCCTTGACTGTTATTTGATGCATGGATGTCTAATCAACATTGTTGCAGCAAAGGTGGAAGACTGGAGGTTGCTGCTTGAGGTTACCAAACAACGTTGCAAAGTGTGGGAGTCTGAGACTATTCAGAATTGCAGCAACGGTTTGCTACGACAGAGGCATGCCTAAGTGACTTTTTTTGAAAATCCTAACCCTCACTAATGTGTCTTGTTTGTTTTGTGCGCACTATATCTTGGTAGTCTTGCCATGTGGCAAAAAGGGTTCAACTCCCTTGTTAGTGACATATAATTCCCAAAAAATACCAAAGAAAACAGTCCATTGGACGAAATTGCAAAATGAAAACTGTCCATAACACTAGCATTGAAAAATTGTCAATTTTTCACATTTTTCTCTATCAATTAACAATTCCACCAATCCCAAAATACAAAAAATAACCATCACTGCACTTCCAACTCATGTGTAGGGGCACAAGTTTTACATTAAGGTAGGAGGTCCTAAAATGGAGCGGGCTCTAAAACCAATCAAGCTCTAGAGGTACATTTTGCACTTTCCAATGTACAAGGGGTGTGCATTTGAGGAGGTGGTCAGTTTTAGAGCCCACAAAAATGCACTTTTCTGCAACTTCAGAAATTCATAACTAATTCCACAAAGCTTCAAAAAATATGAAGCAACTTGGGTTAGATGCCAATTTCTCTTGAATTTCAAGGAAAATTTACTGAAAAATATTTTAAGAAGATCTACCTCCCCAGAAGTCAGCTTCAGCTCTTAGATGAGCAGTTTATGGACCTCCTACCTTACTGCAAAAGAATGGGAGTAAACTTGCCACTTTTTCCCCAGTATAGTTGCCAGTTTTCACCAAAATTAAAAAAAAAAAATAGGTTACAGAAATGGCGACCCTTTCACACGTCCATAGCATGCCCTGCAAATCACCAAAAACTGTTCTGGGATCACTGGTGCCCAGCAGCCCATTCCACTGTCCAATTATGGAGACACAAGCATGGATTGGATTGGATTCCACTGCTCATGTCATCTTTTTCACAATGTGACAAGTACCCTACACTCACTTACACACCGCGCTAAACTAACACTATAAGTCACTGTATTGTACACCATGAAGGGGACTGAATCACTACAGTAATGAGTTAACAAAAGTACATGCCCATTCATTTGGAGTATATACTACTGTATTAGCATTTTCGGAAATTATACTTGGTGGCAACCCCATGCACCATACACGGCCCAACGACCCCCCGTACTTCTGCAGGGCCACCTTTTACCAACTGACTAAACAGATCTTAAATACTCAAATTGAAAAATGTACCACTCCAGTAATTTTCACAGAGATTACCAAATATAATCCCAAGGGTAATGATCATATTGCCCAATAGCTCAGATTCTAACGTAAGGCTCGAGGTGGGGATCCATTTGTTACAGCGGATTCTGCAAGCGTTGTGAATTCAAAAGCACCAGCAACCAGTCTCAGACTGCTTACCTGCTTTGATTTCGTAATTAACTCTGAAGAGATATTAACCCCTAAATGATGCCCACGGTTTACAACACAAAAAAATCTACATGTTCAGCTGCTTGGTGTTCCGCACCGCACCGCACCAAATGCTGATTTGACATGTGGTTATGGATACCATGGCCTCACTGCTCCTCCTATGCCCCCACAGTAGACAAGCCAAGAATGGGCCACAAGTGCAGTATGCAATGTGAAGTAGTTTAGTCACTTAAAAATCAAATCATAGAAATCTGACTTTTAGTTCATCAAGAACAATGAACCCAACAATCACTTCACATAATTTCAAAGGCATCTCTAACTTAGAACAAATTTCAATTTGCTAGAGAAGCTCTTTATATACATACGGGATGGTAGGAGGTAGAACAACCCACATGGGATATGTAAATTAGAATTAGTAGGAGCTCAATAACTCATAATTAAGTGAAAAGCAGGAATTGTATTTGAAGTAAAATTTCAAACCTCACTTAGGTATAATAGAATAATCTTTTTCAAAAACTTTGAACTAAGAAAAGTTGCAAAATAAAGATGAATTGCATCTCCAAGAATTCTTTTGAGATCTTGAGCCTCCAATCAAAAGTTACGGAATTTTTTTTAAAAATGGTCGGAAAATAATTTTTTTGACATTTTCAAACATTCTTTTTGAATTTTTTTCGTAACTTTTGATAGGAGGCTCAAAATCTCAAAAGAACTCTTGGAGATGCAAGTCATATTTACTTTGCAGCTTTCCTTAGTTTAAAGTTTTTTGAAAAAGATTATTCTATTATACCTAAATGAGGCCTAAATTTTTACTTCATACATGATTCCTACTTTTTACTTAATTATGAGTGATTGAGTTCCCCAATGATTCTAACTTACATATCCCACGTGGGTTGTTCTACCTCCTACCATCCCATATATATATATATATATAAAGAAATTTTCTATACCATTGAAATTCATTCTACGTTGGAGATGCCTTTGAAACTATGTGAAGTGGTTGTTGGATTCATTGTTTTCAATGAATTGAGAGTTAGATTTCTATGATTTGATTTTTAAGTGAATAAACTACTTCACATTGCATATAGCACTTGGAGACCCTTTTTGGCTTGTCTATTGTGGGGCATAGGAGTAGCAGGGAGGCCATAGTCTCCAAAGCCACACGTCAAATCAGCATTTGGTGCCCCTATTTGGCATGTCTACCTACGGATGCCCTAACCCTTCAACAACCAGACAACATAGTATATAGATTTTTTTGTATTGTAACCGAAGACCAATTCTAGCTGCTAACATTCTAAAGGGGTTAAGGTAGACAAGCCTATTAACACCTTGATGTGCAATCTGA
Source organism: Antitrichia curtipendula (assembly GCA_951230915.1). NCBI lineage: Eukaryota > Viridiplantae > Streptophyta > Bryopsida > Hypnales > Leucodontaceae > Antitrichia > Antitrichia curtipendula. Next base: position 19,338,653 of record OX579633.1, on the reverse strand, counting down.
ATGTCTTGGGGTCTACTCCAAGAGGAGTACATGTCTTTCAAAGGTGTGCCCTTGTTTAATGAATCAGACTCCAATGGAATTAAAATTTTCTGATTAAAATTGTACTTTATGTGAATTTTAGAAGTGGTTTGCCCTGAAATTCCAAACCGCCCATAGAATGGAGTCATTAGAAAAAATTTGGGGCCAAGGGAGGGCCGTTTCAGGCCCGTTCCCCAATCTGTCCCCATGCTGTGAACAGTGAAATGGGTTGTCAGAAAAAAAATATTAAAAAAAAAAAAAAAAAAAAAATTGTTTCCCAAATTTCGTTTTAAGAAAAAAAAAATTGAATTTTTTTTTGAATTTTTTTTTTTTTGAAAATCTAATGTGGCCGTTGCCATGCCATGTCACCCTGCTGCGGTGGCGCAGTTTCAGCAGTCAGGGACTGCGCAGAACTTGTGGAGAACTCATAGGAACTTGCGGCCCTCCCTTGGCCCCAAATTTTTTCTAATGCATAAACATCTTATAAACAATCTATAACCACCTTTCTATGTATCTATTGACACTTAAGTACTCACCAATAAAAGATTGACACATTATCCCTTGTAGGTTTTAATGTACTGATTTTGTCAAAAAAATGAATGGGTTTGGATGTTTTCTAGATAGAATTGGGTCCAAAATTGTAATGGTCTGCCTTTAGAGCACTTGCACCTTGGTATGCCCAATGTAGTTTCAACGTCTCATAATAACCCATAAGCAATTTTTGTGTCCCATTGTTACTTTGGCAAAGGTCACAAGTGTTGTAAGGTGGATATCCTCCAAACCGCCATTTTTTACTATTGTACCTATTTTCTATAATTAGATTGGTTAGATTTTGATATTTTCTTGTTAGTACATGAAATGAGGTTCCAATGCACTAAAGAATGTGATATTTGGATACCATATGGAAAAATTATGAAGTATCAAAGTTTTTTTGGTAAATGTTCTAAAATCATTTCTTCAACATACGTACATATTGATTTTGGAGATGTACATAGAATGATGTGGCAATTTTAGGCAAGGTGTGATTTTGGATATGCACACCTTAGGCTCTTCACATTAAAGCATGACCACTCAATAATTGAGGGCCCTCTCAATTTGCACATGTCCATAGATTTTGGTGATCTTTATTGTCATATGTAGTCCAAAATTTACACAATTGGACTCAATGGCTACAAACAATTGTGATCCAAGTAGGAATTGCAACATTGCTCTTGGAACCAACAGTCAACTTAAAAACAATGATGACCAACAAGTTTACATAGGCCTTCATAATGGGGGGATTCATTGGCAAACTCTTGACTAGGACCCTTGCATAGGCCCTCACCAACCCCTATTGTGTGTCATTTTTGACGTGCCAGGGCGTAGATGCTCTAAGTCACAAACATTACACTATTCAGATGAATAGCTTGAGGCAAAATCTTTTCTTCAATCTTCAATCTCACAACCTCAAACAAAAAGAAAGCAACAACCTCAATGAACTATGTTGTAAACCAAATAATGGAATTTTTTCCTTTGAAAAGTGATGGTGTCGTAAAAGACTTAAATGGAATAAAACTCAATCTAGATCCTTGGGGCACAAGTGAAAAAAAGAACAAGGTGAAGTGCCATTGGGGATAAGAAGGCTACCAGTAAAAACAACAATGTGAACCAAATAACTTGCACCCTCTGCGTTTGGTACCAATTTTATCAAACATCAAATTCTATTCAATTTGTCAAAAGTAAAATGCAAAATACAAATTGACCCCTATAGTCCCAAGGTCATATTTTCACAAAAAAAACTCAAAATTGTCATTTTTGATGCAAAGAGTAAAAAAAATATAAAATTAGTTTCTTTTGTATATCCAACCGTAAGATCTCACATTAGATTGATATGAGAATGTTTGGAAGAAGTTTAGAAAACTTTGACTCTATAGATTATAAGATGATTAGTATTTGAAGTGAAGAAAATAAATTTTTAATGCACCTCGCTTGACTAGATTGTAAGGCTATATATGAATCTTTTAAGCTTAAATTTTGCTACTACAAATTCTAAACTTAAAATTTTATATGTTAAAGAAGTGATTTGAAAATTCAGGAAAAAAATAGATTCCCCTTTTTTATTTTCATTCTTAATTTTATTTTTTTGTAATCGAATTAGATATGAGATATTAGAAAAAATTAAATTGTTAATATCTCTAAGATCAAATTAAAACATACTAATTAATAACAATGGAAAAATCGTTCTAGCAAGCAAACTAAACTATGTAAAACTTTAGGGTGGGAGATTGTAAAAGTTGAGTCCAAAAACATATCCAGTATATATATTTCTCAAGAATTCCTAAGATTGCCTACAAAACAAGATGCTCTAGAACTTTCACATCACTTATTCAAATTAAGGGAACAAGTCGTTTTTTTCTGTATAGAAAAACAATCTATAAAAAATAAATTTAAAAATAATAATTTGAAGGGTCATTGTTCTTGTTGCCTGGCCTCACCTTTTTTTGTTTTGGGATTGCATAATTTTTGCACTTGGGCACATATTGAAATTAAATTTAGATTTCTAGAACACTAATTGTTTTTTTCTATCTTGAAAAAAAGTATTGAAAAACCATGCCAAAAATTTGAGGCCAAGAACGTGCCTAAACCTTCAAGAGTCCTCCATGAAGACACTTGGGACTTTAGAGGTTAAGTGAAGTATGATAAAGAATGCATGCCCTTACCTATTTTTTTTGGTTTGGATGACTTAATTTTTGCTCCCAAGCATAGATTGAAATAAAACTAGATTTTTAGAAAGCTTATCATTTTCCTATCTTGCAAAAAAGCTTTTGAAAAATCATGCCAAAAATTTGAGGTCATAGGATCTTGTTTAAACCTTAAGATTCTCCCATAGGTACATTTAGGATTGTAGGGGTTAAAGTGGGCACCTCCAAATGCACCATTGACCCTAAAATGTCAACTTCACTCAGTGTACATTTCCTATGTAAAAAACTATTTTAAAACCAAATTTTATTCTTTTATAACTTTTGCATATGGTATCCAAATGCCGCGTTCTTTAGTGTGTAGGAACCTCTTTTTAGTTGCCAGTAAGAAAATATAAAAATTTCATCAATCTAATAATAATAACAAGGCACAAAAGCAAAAAAATGGCAGTTTGGGGGTACCCACCTAAATCCCTTTAGGATGTTAGAAGCCAAAATTGGACCTACGGTTTTCAATACAGAAAAATATACAAACTCAACTACATGGGCATTGAAAGGTTAGGACATCCACACACAAAGGAGCTAAAAAGGGGTGCCAATTGCTAGCTTGGTGTGTGGTTTAGAAGACTAGGGTGTCATTGCTCCTCCTGTGCTTCCCAATGGATGCACCAAGAAGGGACCTCATATGTGGTATGCAATGTGAGGTAGTTTAGTTGCTTAAAAATCAAATCATAAAAACTTAACTTTCAATTCATTGAAAACAACGAATTCAACAACAACTTCAACACAACTTGACAAGCATCTTAATCTTAGATTGAATCTCAATTGATTAGAAAAGCTCTTTATATACATATGGGGTGGTAGGAGGTAGAACAACCTATGTGGGATATGTAAATTAGAATCAATAGGAGCTCAACCGCTCATAGTTAAGTCAAAAGTAGGAATTGTGTTTAAAGTAAAATTCCAGACCTCATTTAAACATAGAAGAATAACTTTAAAAAAAAAATTTGAACGAAGAAAAGTTGGAAAATAAAGATTAATTGCATCTCCAAAAATTCATCTGAGCTTTTGAGACTTTAAAGAAAAGTTATGAACAAAATTCAATGAGGATGTTTGAAAAGTTCATCTTCATACTTTTTTTAGTTCAAAGTTTAAGAAAAAAGTTATTCTTCTATGCTTAACCCCTAAAGGACCGAGGCCATTTTTCTGCCAGAAAACACTCAAAACTGCCATTTCTATAGCAAAAAGTTAAAAATATTGAAAATTGTTTTATTTTCACATCTAACTGTAGGATCTTATACCTAACTAGTATGAAAATGTGTGGAAAAAATTTCAGAATTTTTGGCTGCACAAATTGCAAGATATCTGTGTTTAAATTGAAAAAAACAAGTTTTTCAGCACATTGTGGGACTAGATTTTATGACTTTGAACATTTTTAACTTAAATGTTTTGCACTATAGAGTTTTGAGCTTTTAATCTTTACAGTGGAGAATTGAGTTGAGAGTCTAGGGGGAAAAAAAATCCAAAAAAACTTAATTTTCATTATTGAAAAAATTGTTAAGTAGAAGTAGGTACAAGATAGAAAGAAAATCTAAAATACTAATATCTTTTAGATGGAATTAAAATGCACTAATTCCAATGGTGAGATTGTTATAGCAGAGAAACTAAGCCTTGTGGAACATTTTTTTTTGAAAAACTATAAAAATTGCATTAAAAAATGAATCCTACAAGTTATTTTTTTAGGAAAATGGTCTAAGTGCCCAAAAAACAAGAGTGTCCATAACTTTCTCATAACAAATCCAAATGAAATGAATCAAAGCTTTCCAAATAAAAAAAAATATATAATCTATAAGAAAAAAAATTAGAAAAAAAAAAAAATTGCAAATTTTTTTTTGTTGCCCCCCGACCCCTGTTTTGAGCTTATTTGGTCATAACTTTTGTTCCCGGGCACCGATTGTGAAAAAAATTATATTCCCAGAAAGCTAATCAATTTTTCTATCTTTAAAAAAAAATTCAAAAAATCTTGACAAAAATTCAGCCCGGAGGTACCTGCCCAAAATCCCATTTGTCCCCCAAAGGGACAATGGTTCTTTAGGGGTTAAATGAGGTCTGAAAGTTTACTTTAAACACAATTCCTACTTTTGACTTAACTATGAGCAGTTGAGCTCCTACTAATTCTAACTTACATATCCCACGTGGGTTGTTCTACCTCCTACCACCCCATATGTATATAAAGAGCTTTTCTAGTCAATTGAAACTCAATCTAAAATTGAGATGCTTGTCTAAGTGGTTTGAGGTGGTTGTTGATTTCATTCAAAACAATGAATTGAAAGTTAAATTTTCATGATTTGATTTTTAATCAACTAGACTACTTCATATTGCATATGGAGTCACTTCTTGGTGCAACCTTTGTGGAGCATAGGAGGAGCACTTAACCCCTAAAAGATCGTTGTCCCTTTGGAGACAAATGGGATTTTGGGTAGGTACTTACGAGCTGAATTTTTGTCGTAACTTTTTGTAATTTTTTCTGAAGATAGAAAAACTGATAAGCTTTTTAGGAATATAGTTTTTTCCACAATCGGTGCCCGGAAACAACAGTTATGACCAAATAAGCTCAAAACAGGGGACGGGGGGCATCCTGGGCAGCAAGAAAAGAATTTTCAAAAATTTGAAATTTTTTTCTTAATATTTTTTTTTCTCATAGAATATATTATTTTCTATGTGGAAGGAAAGCTTTGATTCATTTCATTTGGATTTGTTATGAGAAAGTTATGGACATTCTTGTTTTTCAAGCAGTTAGAGCATCTTCTTGAAAGAAATAACTTCTAGGATTCATTTCTGAATGCAATTTTTCAATTTTTTCAATTTTTTCTTTCTTGCATGGTTTAGTTTACTTGCTAGAACAATCTCACCATTAGGATTAGTGCTTTTTAATTCCATCTAAAATATATGAATATTTTAGATTTTCTTTCTATCTTGTACCTACTTCTACTTAACAATTTTTCCAAGAATGATAATTCATTTTTTTGGAATTTTTTTTTCCCCTAGACTCTCAACTCAATTCTCTACTATAAAGATTTAAAGCTCAAAATTCTGTAGTGCAAAAATTTGAAGTTAAAAATGTTTGAAGTCAAAAAATCTAGTCCCGCAATGTGCTGATAAACATGTTTTTTTCACTTTAAATACAGATATCTTACAATCTGTGCGGTCTAAAATTCTAAGAAAAATTCCACACATTCTTATACTAGTTAGGTGTAAGATCCTATAGTTAGATGTGCAAAAATAACATTTTTCAAATTTATCGATATATCACCATCATCTTCCTTTGAGTTTCCATCTTGAATGAGAAGCTATTTATATACTCATGGGGTGATAGGAGTTAGAACAATTCATGTGGGATAAGTAAATTAGAATTTGTAGTTTCTCAACCACTCATAGTTAAGTCAAAAGTAGGAATTGTGTTTAAAGTAGAAATTGAGACCTCATTTAGGCATAGTAGAATAATTTTTTTCAAAAACCTTTGAACTAAGAAAAGTTGTTAAATTAAGTTAAGTTTCATGTTCAAAAATCCGTTTGAGATTTAAAACCTCAAATCAAAAGTTTGTGGACAAAATTTAGAGAGGATTTTTTGAAATGTCAAGAAAAATGTTCATTCCAACCCCTCTCTAACTTTTGATTGGAGACTTAAAATCCCAAAAGGATTTTTGGACATGAAACTTAACTAAACTTAACAACTTTTCTTAGTTCAAAGGTTCTTGAAAAAAGTTATTTTACTATGCCTAAACGAGGTCTGAAATTATACTTTTAAAAACAATTCCTGCTTTTGACTTGAGCTCCTACTAATTCTAATTTCGATATCCCACATGGGTTGTTCTACCTCCTACCACCCTATACATCCTATATGTATATGAAGAGCTTGTCTCCACTACTGTAGACACAAGAATCGAATAACTTTCAATATTTAGTAAAAAAAGAGCTAATTCATGATTTGCAAAGAGTTACTTTTGCTCATTGTTTTATAGCTGTACTTTTAAAGCTTAGGTATTTACTGCAATTTATTGTAATAAAATTGGAAGCACCACAGCGTTGAACTTGCTAACCTAGCTCACTACACTAAAATTGGTAAATAGTGTTAGCAACACTAATTGTCCCACCTAACACTAATTGTGATTTGCAAGGTTAGTGTTAGAACATTATTTACCCATTCCAACACTATTTGAGCTCTATAGTAAAATTTTTGACGATGGGAGGTAGAAACATTATATGTTTTTTCAGCCCATGTGGAGGGCTGCAAGTTCTCCAGGGGTTCCAGACTTTGGAACTGTCTGGAACTGCGTCGCAGCAGCTGCTTGACGTGGCAAAGAGACTGCCACGTCATATATAAAAAATTCAATTTTTTTTTTGTTCATTTTTTTTTTCATTTTAAGATTTTAAGAATTTTTGACACTTGTCTTCTGTTACTGATCTTGGTGTCGAATATACCACACCATATCATCTGTTGGATGAAATGGTGCGGTATATTTGACACCATTCTGTCAGGGAGGAGGCAGTAGTCAGTGGAACTACTAAATGTTATGTTCTAACCCCCATCAAGTTCGTAGTTTTCCTTCTTTTTTAATTTTAATTTTAATTTGAACAACAGTTTCCCAAATATTTCAATTCATATTCCAAGTGTTTTTTTTGCGGGGGGGGGCATATGTACAAACTACAAAGTGTGCCCTCCGAGGTTAAACCTTCCGAGATCTTCGGACTGATTGTTTTTCTCCCTCTCGGTTTTTAATTGACTCTGTTCTTTTTCAAAACAAACAAACAAGCAAACTACAAAGTGTGAGTCTTCATGACATATGGGAGGAGGCCTGGCAAGCCCCAGACTCCGGGGGTTGTCATTCATGGGGACTGCTCCCCTTCTTCTGCCACCTCCTTAATTGTGGGGATGTTCCCCAACAAGGAAGCACCAAAGATAACTCAACTCACACTTGGTAACTTACACAGCACTCAGACACTCACTCAGGCTGAGATAACTTACAAGCAGACCAATTCCAAATTTCTTTTTGCTGGCTCGGAACTGAAACGAGGATACATATTTGATTATTGAGAAGTCTCCAAAGCCATACATGGCCATTAGTGGAAGAGTAAAGCTTGCTAATTTTACTTAATTTTCCAACTTTGAGCAATTTCATTTGATTTGAGATCTAAAAACTTGTACTTATCCATTTGCTTTGAAAATTGTCCCAATCGAAAGAGTAAAGTGATTTCAAGATTTTCACCATTGAAATTTTTCTAAAGAAAATATTGATTTGGAGTTATTTGTGATTTTTATATTTAAAAGAATTTGCATCTCAACAATTGCAAGGTGGATTGTGTTATGAGTTTAATAGCTTTTTGTATAAAATTAAGTTTTTTGAAAGTATACTTTAGTGTGCTAACACAATTATTAGTTGTTTATGTCACTTCTAATCTCAAAAAACTTTTATATGCAAATTTCAGTTCCATCGTGGGGATGTACATCATGCTGAAAATATAAAACACAAACTTCTCTTGTTATAATCTCACAACTCCTATGCAATTTTGCGTTGAAAATTGGTATACATACTAATTAGCAAGCTCTTTAAACATCTATACGGTTAGATTTTGAAAAAAGAACAATTTGCTTTGTTGGGGCTAACTATAAGTCCATGCTCTTTTTTCATAAACAAAATGCACTTGGAAAGGCTTGGGCATTTAGGGGTTAAGGTAGTCTGCTCTCAAAGCGACCTTTCAAGAACTGCATTTGGGGGGAGCTAAACTCCTTCAAATAATTTTCACTAAATTTTCGTAGAGAGAGAGAAATGGAATTGGCATCAAACCCAAGTCGTTTTGTATTTTTTGGATCTTTGTGGAATTAGTTACGGATTTCTTAAGTTGAAGAGGAAATGATCATTAAAAAAAACACTTTTTGAAATGTGCACTATTTGTTCATTGAAGAAATAAAAATGTACCTATGTGTCAGTGGTTGCTTCTAGAGCAGCCTACCTTAACCCCTAAGGGACCAAACACCAATTTTTGACAACATAGTGATTTTGGGCAGCTCACTACGAATGGAATTTTTATTTATTTTCTTTGAAATTTTTACACAAGATGTGTCCAAGGAGTAGCTTTAAGGCCCAAAAATTTTCATAACTTTTGACTACATAATAAAAAAAAGTTATTGTATGATATGTCATTTTCATTGGTCGGCGGGCAGTCCAGGCAGTTGAAAAAACTTCTTTAAAAATCACTTTTTAAAAAAATAAAAATTTGAAATTGGTTCTTTAGATTTATGTACACGTGTTAAATCATAAATTCTCAAAAATCAATCTCTTTTTGGATAAGACATGTAATTATTATGAATTTTTTAAGTCAAATTCCTTAGGCCACTAAAACCATCACATAGCTTTGTCATAATAGAGAAATCTAGAGAATTAATAGTCAACCAGTTGTAGTTTAAATATAGGAATGTTTTAATTGCACTTGGAGGAACACTTTCAATGAAAATCTACTTATTAGAAATGGATACACAATCCATTAGGGGGGTTTGTACCTTACAACCCAAGACAATTGGGGATTTGATCTTGAATCAAGCCTTGAAGACTTGGGACTTGGAACATAGTATGAAGCCCTAAGTTTCAATATTCGACTCCGCACCAATCCGATTTTGAAAATTCAATGAGACTTGGGATTTTGAATGCAATGTGAAGTGGCCCTAAAACCTTATTAAAAAAGGATACCAATGCTAGAAGGACAACCCCTCTCATAACGATGCATGCTTGTTGGTAGAGCAACACACACTATAGAATGGCAATAAAAATAAATAATGGAATTATCCATGCTTGTAAGTTTGTCTATAAACTCATCTATCCTTAGGTTGATTAGTTTGAATAGTGACATATCTAATATATAATTTGAGAGGGATATATTTGACTTTTTATTCATTTTTTCAACCATTTTTTAGTGTTAAGATAGCTACACTAATTTATTATATTAGTAGTGTGCATGCATAATTTAATGTCACCACAAATAAAAAATTAAAGAAACTAATTCAATTTAGTAACACTTCAACATGCACTCATTTAAAATAGCATGACTTTATAATTTTGTATCCATAACATTCCTGAAAATCGAAGTAGGGACTTGTTGCTTTCTACGAGTCAAGTCTCTTTCTAATGTAAAAATCTTAAATGCAAGCCTTGCCCATGGATTGGGGGTCTTGCAATCCATAAAAAAATTGCTATTGTAGTGCTATTGTAGAAGGACCCCCTCCCTTCTCATTTGAGAATATTATTTCATATTTTAAAAATAAAAATAAAATGAATTGAGATGAGATTTTGACAAAGATTTACTAATACAATTTGTTGAATTCTGAAAGAAACCATGAAGACAAGGATAATTACTAAAAATAAAATTACAAGCCTCCAGATGGTATTTTGGGCCAATCTGTAACATTTTTAGTTGGTTAAGTAATCTAAGTGTGTCCTTTTAATGTGTATATTTTCTCCTTCTAGGCATGCAGCCATAGTAATTGTCCTTGAAAATGAGGGCCCTACTCAACTACAAAATAAGGAAAAATATTTATTCTATTGGACTTTAGAAAGAATAGATAATTTTTGTTTTTTTGGAAACGGATGTATTATTGGAAGGCCATCTTTATGCCGAGAAATTACATACAGTTTTTGTTTTAGGAACCCTATGCAATGAATTGCAATATGATGTCAAAGAAAACATACCTCCTACCATCACAAAGATATCATACAAATGTCCAAGATTTTACACATCTCCCTTTGATTAAGAATCATTAGTATACTATATTTACAAGCCAAACTCAAGTAGAAGTTCTTGAAGTTATCAATTTGGATGATGATTTTGTTGATACTTCTAGTTGGCCCTCTTTAAATTATGTGTAGGCTCTATAAATGCATGAAATTGTTAAGAGAGTGTTAGAACCAAGATTGACGAATTAGAGCTCTATACATAGTTTATGGATTGATAAATAAGGAAGTATTTAGGTTTAGGGGTGTTTACATAAGTGACGATATATAATAACTTAATTTTAACATATAGGCAATTGAACATTAAAGTATATCAATTTTTCAAAATGCAAACCAAATAGCATAAAGTGCTCCTACTGTGCTACTTTGTATTAGTTATGGATCAATGTATTCATTTTTGTACTAAAATCTATACTTGGACTACCAATTTATTTTGACACAACCAATTCACGGCCCCCACTCCAAATTTTAAAACCGATGAAAAATGGTTGAAAGTTTTATAGGTGTATAAAAGTTTGAAGAGGATTTAGGATCCTAGAATACGAATAAGGATTTTGAGCCAATATTCTTGATGTCTTATCTTTTATTATCTAAACTATTACTTTAGAAAAGTCAAGTCATATAGTTGGCCAAATTTCCAAAGTTACACAGCTTGTTGGTCCAACCAATTCTATTGACTAAATGCATAGTATTTTGATTAGTAGTATCTTTGATACCAATTCATAGAGAGGTTACATAGAATTCTATGTGTGAGACTATGATGAATATATGCAAATCTTTTGTATCATATGAAGGAATGGTGCATTCAAATCCTTTGTGTGATGGGAAATACACCAAAATTCTCCTTGTCGGGATTGTAAGTTCTACATTATCTTATACCAAAAAACTATAAAATTCCATATGGTCTCACTTGTCCCCTAAGTCGATTTCCTTCTTGTATAAGGGAATGTGAAAAATCCTTTATAAATTCAAGGAAGAAATCTAGATTACAAATTATAAACTCTTTGTGAATTTATATGGAATTTTGCATGAAACTACTAATTCAACAATACAAAAGTATATCAGAATTTTCAAAGTGTATTAGAATTTGCCAATTTACAATCCGGTGAAAAGAGGCTGGCTGAGTTGTGTGTGTTCATACCACCTCCCCTCACTGTGCTAAAAAATGAGAGCCGTCAATTAAAAAAAAAATTCCCCTCCCCCCTCCCACACCGTTGATCTTAAAAAATTAAAAAGTACAGAACTTTGAAGTTAAATAAAAGTTGATGAAGTCGCTATTTTAGCAGTGTTCATATATATTTTTGGAACTGAAGTCTAGTATTAGTACCAATAATTCCATTCCTGAAAATAAACGCTGGTGATTTTTCTATTCCACATTTTGTTTCGAGGCTACCCATTGCAATCTTGACTTCCCCTGGGTTGAGAGCTTTTGGAAATGATTCAATGAACCTCAAGTACACTAAATCTTGGAGAAAAAATCACATTCAAAATTCATTTAAGAAAATTGTACTTTTTTCAAGGAATGGTAGAACTAAAAAAAGGAATAAATTCCCTAAAACTTATAAAATCCTGAGCAATTTTTATATTTAAACACAATCACCTTCTTGAATATTATTTTTTAAATTTTGTTTAGGTCTTAGAATTCACATTAGTTTTATCCACTAATCATAAAAATATAGTTAATTTCTTCAAGGGAAGAGGTTTGGAGGTTTTCAGTGGGACGAAGGAAGTAGTAAAATATAGTATGACTTGCATTAAAGTCTTGAATCAAAAAATGTGATGATGCACAAGTTTCCATCAATGTATTAGTAATTTCATCCACAATTTTACACTTTTGCCTCACATCCCGAGACTTGAATTGAATTTCAACGATTAAAAAGAAAGAATCACATGTTGGAATAATGGAAGCCATCCACTTACCTTTGGCAACCCTAAACCATGAATATGGAAGAAGTTAAAGCTCACTACCCATTTAATGGAAAGCAAAAACATGGGAAAGAAGATCCAATCAAGGCCAAAAATGTATTGTATCTAAAAATTTCAGACCCATGTTGGCTCCTAACCTCCCCAAAGGGTTAGTGGCCAAAAGAATGCTTGCACACCCGGAGTCACTTTTCTGAACATGTCTAATTCATCAATCTTACTCACATGCCTGTTGTGCATGTGTTTTTTATATACATAATAAAACCAAAAGGAAAATATCAATCAACCCCTAAACTTCTTTTGTAAACCCTAAAATCCTTGAACAAATTTCTTTACTGTAGCTACGTACTTGACGGTGCTACGCTACATGCCTAAACCCTACTCGCTTCACTTTGTAGGGTTTAGGTATCCAATATTGTTCTCGTCATTATCCCAAACGAATTAAACTTGAGGTAAACCAGCCTATGCCAAGCAAATCACCCATGCTAGGCACCTAGAGAATACTGATATGAATACGGGATACGGTACGGGGTACATGATATGATATGTATTATATAGATTCGGATATAGATACATACAAATATATGGATACAAAATACCATGGGATTTGTCCCATATCAATTGTCACCCCACCCTCCCCTGAAATTTATAAAGTGTGTGCGGGGGTGGAAACTAAAAACTTAAAATAATTAATAATTAAAATAATTAATAATTAAAACAATTAATAATTAATAATTAAAATAATTAATAACTAAAATAATTAATAATTAAAATAATTTTTAATTAATTGAGCTCAGCAAAGGGGATTGAAAAAAAAATCAATTTTTTTTTTCTTGAGTGCATTGTGACATCCGTGTCACAATGCAATGCACTCAAAAGTGGCTGTACCAGCCAGACAGCCAAATTGCCAATTAGAATTTGCCAATTTATAATGTAGCATTGAGGCTTCTACATCTCTATTGCAACCTATCTTTACTATCCTTTAACCCTTTAAATTTAAGGCCTACAAAGTTCAAACATGGTCAATTTTGTAGTTATAAATACAAATTTTATTCAGCATTTCTTGTCCATAATTGTAGTTTTAGTGAATGTAAGAGTCCTTCACCAAGCTACATAATGAGATCATGATCTAGAATATGAAGTTGCTGGAAAAACTTGTGGAAGATGCACTTGTAAGACTTTCAAAAACTCGGTTAAAATTTGTTGGTCCTTGTGGGTCTTATCCCTAAAAGATAAAGTATTTTTTATTAGGCAATTTAGATATTTGGGCATCTTTGGGGCATCTTTTGGTAAAAACCTCATCAACTTTAGAAATTTGTTTGTATGTAACCAATAAAATATGGCATCGAATTGTGTATAAAGAAATTTAGTTCCCAAATCACATTCTAAGAGGAGTCAAACTTTATTAGATATGTCAAGGTAGTTTTAAGAAAAAAACATTTTCCTTTTAACCCCTAAAGGACCAAACAACGTTTTTTGACAACATAGTGATTTTGGGCAGCTCACTATGACCGGAAGTTTTCTTTTTTTTCTTTGAAATTTTCATATAAGATGTGCCCGAGGAGTAGCTTTAAGGTCCAACAATTTTCGTAACTTTTGACGACATGGTTAAAAAGTTATTGCATGAAATGTCATTTTCATTGTTCGGCGGGCAGCCGGGGCAGGAGAAAAAACTTCTTTAAAAATCACTTTTAAGAAAAACTAAAATTTGAAATTGGTTCTTTAGATTTATATGTACGTGGGAGACTTTGAATCATTCCATTACGATCAATGAGTCAAAAGTTATGAGGATTCTTAGTTTGAGGGTAGTTATGGAATCTCTACTCTAAAATAAACTTTGAAGTCCTTTATTTAACTCGATTTTCAATATTCTTGAAAAAACAAACAAACATTGGGTGTAGATTGTTTATTACAACATTACAATCGTTGGGATTGGCATTTTTCAATTTCATAAATAAATTCTTGACAATTTAGTGCTTTGAATCATTCTCTACCTCTTCCTACTTACTATTTTTTTCCTATATGTTGTACAATTCCAAATGATCTGAAATTTTTCAAGCATGTAGCCAACTTGCCTTGAAGAGTAAATCCAAAGAGTAACCATCATTTTGGACATTTTTTCATACAAATGTGACCTTGTGGAGGGCAGCTGCCCGTTTTTTTGCAGGGACAAAAAAAGGATTTTTGTCAATTCAAACGCTATTATCTTGCAATCCACTTGGTGGAAAATTCTGAATTTTTTTTTGCATCTTCTTAAACAAGTTTACTACAAGATCCTACGGCTATAAGTGTCCAAAAATGTTTTTTTCTAAAATTTGGCACTAGTATTAGAAATGGCAGTTCTGGAGCGGTTTTGGTGAAAACATAGTCAAAAACCTTTAGGGGTTAACTTCAAGCCCTATTATCTTGCAATTTTTGAAGTCAAAGTTCTTGAAAGTTTCCCACATGTTTCAAATGTTGTCTCTAATTTTTCGATTTTGGGGTTCCAAATAAAAAATTTCCTCATTGTGTAAGAAATCATCAAAAAATGACTAGTATATTGCCAACTGACTTAACCTCCTTGCATTGTAGAGGGATTTAGAATAAGCTAGACTTTATATTTGCTTCTAAATTTTTGCATGAGTGCACCTAATAAATTTTAGAACTCAAAATCATCAAGAGCAAAATTTTTATTTCAAGATGGCTCAAAATTTATTTACCCCTTTTACAAGAATGAAAAAAAAAATTACACTTTGAATGTTATAATCTTTCTATCCCTGCTGTCAAATGGGCTCCAATTTGTTCAACATAATGTTATAACTTAGTAGTCTACAACACTTTTGTACAATTGAAGCTTAGAAAAAAAATTATTTTCAATTATTGGCAATACACTATGAAATGACAGTTTTTGACAATTTCTCTTGAAAAACACACCCTGGTCCTTTATGGGTTAAGGGTTAAATTCTCTTTCATTTGCGATATTGGAATTAATAGGTGCACCGTGCCTTCATAGTTCACTAAGATTAACCCATGACTACATGAGGCATGGTTGGTACACCAACATATTCTTCATTCACGATAATGTCAGGCCAACGGTAAGATACCACTCGCCCATGTGGCAATTTCCTTGTGCCCTTTCTCTGACCCATCCTCCAGTGCCTGACTGGTTTTGTTTTCTTCCTCCTTTTATAATGGTCATGGTTTTTCTTTTTTCTTTTTTTGACACAAACGACTTAATGGTCACATTTCGTTTTCAGCAGAAGAAGATAATAAGTATGACCATTACAAACTACATTGAAATTGGTAAATAGTGTTGGGTGACAATTAGTGTTGTTCCCTATTTTTTACCCCCAACACTATTTTCCAACTTATGTGCAAATAGTGTAAGGGCACTTAATTCCCGCAGTCAAATTCTGACCCTTTCTTAAGAAACTCTAACATTGAATGTTTTTTGGGGTGTGTGGAGGGCTGTTTCGGGCCTGTTCCTGGCGCTGTTCCCCCGACAATAAAAGAACAGCCGCTGTCAAAAAATTTTAAGGAAAAAAAAAAAAAAAAAAAAAATTCTTAAAATCTTAAAATCTTAAAATGTAAATACAAAATGAACAAAAAAATTAATTTTTTTTTGAAAAAAATTTATTTTTATATGAAGTGGCAGTCCCTCTGCTGCGTCATGCAGCTGCTGCGGCGCAGTTCCAGACAGTTCCAAAGTCTGGAACCCCTGGAGAATTTGCAGCCCTCCACATGGGCTGAAAAACATATAATGTTTCTACCTCTCGCCGTCAAAATTTTTACTATAGAGCTCAAATAGTGTTGGAATGGATAAATAATGTTCTAACACTAACCTTGCAAATCACAATTAGTGTTAGGTGGGACAATTAGTGTTGCCAACACTATTTACCAATTTTAGTGTACTGATTGAGTAACTTGCTGGTAGTTCCTCACATTTGTGACCGACTTGGGCATACCAAAGAAAGACAGAGGCTCCAAGATCAACCCCTCAGTCATTTGCTGGCAAGACCGGAGAGGTGAGCCTCCGGAATTTGTACTTGCCACGTCATGGCTTGAACTTGTGCGTCAACAAGTAAGTAATTGGCTTCTCTGTGCATAACTAATAAAACCCAAGTGCACGGCCCGTTTAATGGTGTCATTGTTGTCAATCACTCAACAGGTACCTTGTTCTGAATTAATGGATCCCTGAACTGATACGACCGTATTTAACTTTGTCACATATCGTGTCACTTTCCAAGTCACCCACACCAACCACTGCTGCGTGAAATTGGCCCTTTTGGGGCAGGCCATGGGGACTTGGTCATGGACACGAGAATACTAGCTTCAAAGGATTGTGTCTGGGAAATATTTCAGAAAGCCCGTGATTCACCTCCTAGACTGTCTACTAGGAGTACAACCGTTTGCAAAATTTGGAACTAACAACATTCACAATGCATATTAAGAAGTAAATCTGTAGTTTTCTCACGCTGGATTTTAAACTCAAGAGTGCTTTCAAATTTTGGATGAATATGTGACCATCCACAAGGATGAAATAGTGATAACATGTGGTGACACTATGCACTCTATAGTCCATATTGTAAACATCCAGAGCCAATTAGTCGATATCTATGATTGGTTTATTGGATTTGCTCCATTATAACTCTCTTGAAATGATTTTGTCTTAGAGCATCAAGTTTGAAATTGGATAAATTTGGGTATTTCATCTAAATGATGGCAATTGCATATTTTGAACAATGCTCAAAACTCTTTCCCAATAAAAAAGAACTTACAATAAATTTGATTTCATTAACCCCTAAAAGCCCAAGGGGTTTGGACAAAACACAAATGTGTTATAAAATATAAGTTCTACAACTTTTTTGAGGTTTGCATTAAAATAGATAATGTGAAGCATAAAAAGAAGAAAATATCCGTATGGTTAAAATTATAAAATTATTTTTAGATTCTTTTCAAATGAATTTTGAAGATATAACTTCAAAAATTCACCAAAAATACACTTTCTATCTTTGGCAATTGAATTTTTTTTTGATTGGTCAAAATTGTGGTTTCTATTGATTTGTGAAAAAATGCATAAGATCCAGTAATGAAAACACCAACACTTTCCCCAAATAGTAAGTTTTTCAACACTAGGCAATACTAGACTCTTTGTGCTATTTCTCTTATAGTTTTTGTTTGACCGTAGCGATTTTAGTTTTGAATATAAATATTGAAAGACAATCCAATCTTTTAAAAAAAATTTAAAAAAAAAAGTTTGAAAAAAGTTTTTTTCTGCCTGAAAAATCTGCCCGAAGTCGGGCAGCGACCATAAAATGGTCGTTTGAGCGCTTAGGGGTTAAATAGGAAAAATTCCACAATCTTGGGAGAATTTTTTAGGATGCAATTCACTGAACCATAAGTTTAGACACATTCTAGTTTGTAGAGCCTTTTTACAAATATATTTTATGTTATCATTTTTGAATTGTAATATCATTTTTTGACACCCAAAATTGGACCCATTCATTGAAATTGAAGATCAATGTTGTCATAGATTCGAAGTGCTAATAAAAAAGGGACCAAACACTCCAATGCTCCATGTGTAGAACTCATTTGGCATGTGACGCGATCAGCTAGATCTCCAACATGTGTATATTTAGTTACAGTACTCCATTGCCTTGCCTTGCCTTGCCTTGCCTCCGATGTGTTTTTGTCCACAACACACACTGATCTCATTAGCAAGTGAGCTGAGACTCGAATGCATCCAGCATTTGCAGCACATGGCCTCAAATCGAGCCTGATTTCCACCTGTAGAGCACACAAGCCATGGCAGCCGACTTCAAGGAAATCGTGACTCCTGGTGGCCAGCAGCTTCTCTGCGTGTCCCCTCGAGTCCATCTGCAGACACGCCAACTTCACATAACTTAACTTGAAACATTCCAAGTCATTACGGCTTCCGCTACACTTCACCAGGGCCTGAATTCCCACACCCTCTTTCTTTCATTCACGTCAATCCTAGTCAACAGCAGGGACCAATTCTCCGATCTTGAGTGCCTGATAAGATAAGATAAGAAGAGAGAGAGAGAGAGATCAGATCATATATTTCTTTGACTTATCAGTGATCAGATTTTAGTGGGTTTCAGTTATGTCAAACTCTGAGAATGAATGAAATTATAATTTTAAAGACACTCAGATTTGGTTGGTGCTCCCGCCATAGCCTGCACCAGTGCACCCCCCCCCACCCCCCACTCCCCCTTCGTCCACGTGGCCAAATCTGAGGGAATTAGAAAGCGATGGAGATGATTCGATTAAATTCGTGTAATTAATAGGTTTGTTGTTGGGGACACCGTGTGAGTCAGAGTGTGTAAGAGGAGGTTATACTTCTCAGCTTATGGTTAACAAAACCACTGGAGCACGTTGGTTGCACTAACTACAGTACTCCTGTTGTAACGTACGTGTAAATTTGAAATGTATACTCTACTGTATTGATTCTCCTTGGGAAGGACGCCCGACCCCTGCTTTTCCTTGTTGTTGTTATTGTTGTTGTTCTTGTTGTTGTCGTCGTATTTTTCTTTGAAAGGTATCGAATCGATTATGCACAAAAAGAAAAAAAACACAATAGGAATACAACCTACTCCCGCCGGGTCCCAGGTTTGAATGGTGGGTGGGTGGGGGTGAGACCCCTGCATGCTTTCCTTGTTGCACAAACGGCCTTTTTTTTTGTAATGAAAATAAAATCTCAGCGGGTCTTTTTCAAAGAAAAAATAAACAAATGAACAAAATAAAAAAATCCTCAGGCCCCAGAAATTGATCACCGGTGGTTGAGATCGACCTGCAATTGAACATCTGATAATTGCATTTGGTGACTGTCACTTACAGCACCGTAATATGATAATTATCAGGAACAGTGCTGGCCTAGCTCTCACTAATAACTTACAGAGCTCATATATATTGCGGTAAGTAATAGTCGAAACTTGTACTGTTCCCAATGATTCCGAATCGTTTGTAACTACGACGGATTTTGGTTTCGGACGATTGGTTTTCGCTGGAATTAACCGACTCCGAATCATCGAAATATCAATTCAGTCGATCAGTCAGTGATTGTGTGTACATACGGGCGTAGCCTTCCGAAAGCTCTCCTCATTTACGAAATCGGTTGAATTACGGTCGGAGCGTTCACCAATTACTGCAGCTAGCTGTTGCAGCGGCTCTTGGGTTCGCGCGCATGATTTGGGAGGCACATCGAATTATAAACTGATCTTGGGAAGCTGGTGGTGTCCAGCTGTGCGTGTTGTGTTGGAGTAGGATCGACTAGGGGCGGTGGTCACTGAGATGGTGACCTGCTTGAAGGTGACGGAGATACGGATTATATATGCAGCCAGGTCTGGGGATCAAATACTCACTGTAAGTAAGTAAAGAGGCAGCCTGGTCATATTGATAGCTGGAGATCATTATCTATATAGAACCTGTAACTTACGTGTCGACCGATCTGTGTGAGAGGCCGGTTACTTACAGACTCATAGCCAAAGTTTTCATGCTCTAGAGCTAGCTAGTAAAGTTGCAGTCTGTGCTGACGAGCACTTAATATATATTAAGTTAAACTTGCCAATGATCCATCCTTGAGTTCCATCAATTGCATTAGTCAGATTTTACTTGCATGCGGGAATATTTTCTCTTACCAGCCAGCAGGCAGAATTCTGGGGATCTTGACTGTTTTTTCTCTGGAAAAGGGGCAGTGAATAGTGGCGTGCTGGAACACGTTGTAAGATTTCTGGGGGGTAAATAGATGTAACATCAAGTAGCTAGGAGGCTAGCTCAAGTCATGAGTGAGGACGCGTGTGTGATTCTGAAACTGATTACATTCTGGCCCCCGCCCGGCCAAATTATTTCCTCTCCCCCGCCAGCTTTGACAAAACCAAATCTTAGATTCTCGCTCCAATTTTTATGTAGCCTGCAGGCAGGCGTCTGTCAGTAGCTCCCCCCCAGACAGACTAGTAAAGCTAGTAACTTGCATGGAATGTTTTTTGCAGACTCTGCAGGACTGTCTTGTCTTTTGCAATTACAGTGAGATTTCAATCCCAGCCTGCAGATTGGATGGAAAAACCTAGAAGCAGCAGACAGGCATAATTATGAGTAGATGGAACTCAATCCAGCAGTAAGCTAACGATACTGTTTTTTAAATTTTCTTCTTCTTGAAGCTAGCAGACGGTGTTTTATAAAGACAAAAAGGAGAACAGCTGAGTCAGGTTCGTAGGAAGGGTCTCCAGATTGAGAGAGTGGGGGCGAGCTAGAGTTTCCAACTCGGACCCGTGTAAGCTAGAGCCCGCCAGACTGAGCAGGCTACCCCGTTAGAGCACCAATCGTCATGAAAGTTACTGCTACTGTTTCGCAGTGTCCATGGAGCAGATCAGATTGGATCATTTTTTTCCAGATACTCCAGGATTTTCTTTTAGG
Source organism: Antitrichia curtipendula (assembly GCA_951230915.1). NCBI lineage: Eukaryota > Viridiplantae > Streptophyta > Bryopsida > Hypnales > Leucodontaceae > Antitrichia > Antitrichia curtipendula. Next base: position 19,317,838 of record OX579633.1, on the reverse strand, counting down.
AAAGCTAGAGCTTTTGGCTTCCTTGGTGAGCACGATGTCGGATTTTAGAGATCATTTGCATCACGACTGGGAGACTCGATCCCGAGATCAGGTTGACTTGGAAAAAGATCACGCCATGATTGGCCTTCTGGTACTCTCTAGGCTCCCCATGCCCAGCTGCAGCTATAGTAACAGTGAAGGCTTGCTCAATTGAATTTGGTGTGCTCAAGAGACACAATCGTGCTCACCTCTGTGTTCAGACAGACAGACACGCAACGATCATGTTTCAAATTAGTTACGACTCTTTGCTCGTACTAGTACGTACTCTTACTTACCAAGGTGGCCTTGTCTGAAACGTTTCTCATCTTGTCGTTGCATTACAGTACTTACTAGGGTCCCCAGCTGCAACTCTTGTTTACTTAGGCTTGATCAATTGAATTGGCTTCCAAAAGATACACAATCATGCACATCTCCGTGCTCAAACACGCAACTATGTACCACGATAGTTTTGAGTTTCGGTAGGCAGACGAGTCCTTTCTTACTAACATGCAAGGCTCGTCTTGTCTGACACCGTTTTTAGATGTTCGACATCAACTATCTTATTAGACTGTCGAATGTATTAGACAAATATTTCCAAATACTTTCAAATTTCGGACGTGTTCAAAGGACATGCTCAGAATACGTTTGTGTGACATAGAGGGATTAACATCACGTTTTCGACGTTTTCGACGTGTTCAACACTTTGTCCAGTGGTCGGGTAACACACAACCTCGTTGCCCACAGTGCTAGCTAGCTGTATGTACAAGACCACATCCTCAAGATTTGCATCTTGACCGTGCTGGTCATAGTTAGATCATAGCCTCAGCAAACACGCTTCAAAAGTTTCTACCATCATTAATTGGTTCCTTCCCGGGGAGATCTTCCACCTCACGTAGCGATCATTGCGGGCACCCCCCCAAATTTGCTGACGAAGCCCGGGCTCCACCCTTGCAATACTCAAATCCTAAATCTTGGATCAGCCTAGAATTATAACAAAACAGTCTGGAACTGCCCCGGAAACTTCACCAAATGATAGCCAGGATTAGCGTTTGAACACATTCAAAGCCAGTAGTAGAAAAACACTGTTACCGGAGAGGGCTACAAAAACTTTCCTTCTGCACCAGCAGTGCAGACTAATTTCAGTATAAATCAGAAGCGGCCATGCCAGGAGTATACCTATAACTTGTGATCGATCGATCGATCAACACCGTGATCAGACAGACATTCATTCAAGCAAATTGGGATTCAGGATTGTCGATTGTCGATTGGGGATTGCGGATTTGGGGAGTTGTATCGAATTGCAAGTGATGGAATTTCGAAGTGCGAAGGCGAGATTGGATGGGGTGCTGATAGTGGTAGCGTTACTCGGGTGCATCCACGCCGTAACGCTAACATCCCCCACCAATTGCGCAAGGAACATTCGAGAGAGTAGTTCCAATGCTGCGATTTCCGCCACCGATCGCATGTACCTGGAGGCGCTGTCGTTGCAAGGGACGCTCACATTCGACAACACAACGGCATTTGGGAAGGATTGGGGGCAGCTGGGGCAGCATCGAGCTCCCGCGGGCGTTTTGCAGCCGACTTCAGTCCAAGATGTGGCCGCAATTGTGCACGCCGCAGCAAGGTCTGAGTGCGAACTGACTGTCGCCGCTCGCGGACTCGGAAGCTCCATTGGTGGCCAATCTCAGGTACCATAAACACTGTCTCCCCAATTGCTACAATTTCTATCAAACTCCGGTGCGCAATTGGTATTGTGACCCCGTTCGATGGGGTTCGCATACATTCGAAAACGATGTTGCAAGAGTTCTGTCGTTCTGATTACTTGATTTGCGTCAATTTTTGCGGGTTGTGATGGATTCCAGGCACTCCAAGAGCCGTGTAGTTCTGATTATTGATTGTGAGCCAATTTTTGTGGGTTTTGGTTGATTCTAGGCGCACAACGGAATTGTCATTGAGATGACGACGATGAGGGGGATCACAGTGGTGCCGATGGGCGACGCGGCATCGGGAGGCGTGCCGTTCGTGGAGGCCATGGGCGGGGAGTTGTGGGTGGACGTGTTGAAAGCTTCCCTGGAGTTCGGGATGGCGCCGCGCTCGTGGACCGACTATTTGTATCTCACGGTCGGAGGGACTTTGTCGAACGCGGGCGTCAGCGGGCAGACGTTTCGACACGGACCGGAAGTGAGCAACGTCTTGGAACTCCAAGTTGTTACCGGTACGCTGTAAATTCCCCAACTCACACCTCTACTGGAAACCTCACACCCCAAGCTAGTGTCTAATTACCACCTACCCCAACTTAACGTCAATTCCGTTGATTTCAAATTTGACGTATTACACGACTTGAGCACATTCAGGTCGCGTGGGCTGAAACTTTAAATCTGCAGCAGTGCCAGATTTCTTTAGCACTGCTAAGATGTGTGTGACGCATAAATCCTGCCAAATTTAACGGAAGTGACAATACATATATACAGTTTACGAAAAACCTCGCATCCAAATTGTCTCATTACCAAATTCCTTAACTTACACTTCTCCCGAAAATTTCACATTCCAAGTATCTCATTACCAATTCCCAACTCACACTTCTCCCGGAAGCCTCACATCGCTATTGCCCCGTTCCTTACAGCATCAGTGCCCGTACCGAATCCCATTGTGAACCCCGTTTTTTAACCCTGATTTTTAACCCTGGTTTGATGCCCTTCAGGAAAAGGTGAGGTCGTGGACTGCACTCCTACCAAGAACAACGAGCTTTTCTTCGCGGTCTTAGGCGGCCTCGGCCAATTCGGCATCATCACGAAAGCTCGCATCGTCCTCGAGAAGGCGCACCCCCACGTGCGCTGGATGCGCGCTCTCTACACCGACTTCGCCACCTTCAAATCCGACCTTGAGCTTCTGATCAGCTCCAGCAATTCCTTTGACTACATCGAAGGTTTCGTTGTGATGAACAACGAGAATCCCAGCAACGGATGGAGAAGCGTGCCCTTCACTCGGAGCGACATCAACGCCACCATGATCCCCAGTCACGCCGGCGCCATCATGTACTGCCTGGAAGTCACCAAAGCGTACTCCAATGATCTCCACACACTTGATCAGGTTGGGTTTTAGGACTCCATTAAACTCGGGTACTCACCTTTGATCATGCTTGATTTCTTGTGGTAATTGCGGTGGGACTGTGTGGCCCCGGGAATTAATTTTTGAGGGGACACTGTGGGGGATGGTATCATGTTAATCATGGTTTGTGCATGATGGTTCAGCTCTTGGCGAGATTTGGGGGCAACTCGGTTAAAAGTACTCGTTTGGTGGGGTTGGGAGAAATCTATTTGTACTGATGGGTTTAGATTTTGTGTTCTGTGTTGGTCTTAATTTGGGGATGGGAGGGCCGGAGGGGTCTGTCGCAGGGGGCGGGAAACTTTATGGTGTGGTCGGGTTATGAATGCAACTGGCATGGGGTTAGGGTTGGCATGTTGGTTTCAAGTTATGGTGAGCGCGGGAATTGGGACAGGGAAGATTGGAAAAGTTTGGTGGATTCTTTGAAAAAAAAATTAATTAATTTAAAATTGGGTGGATTGGTTGATGGGGTTGGGAAGGATGAAGGTTGTGTATGTCATGTGTAAATGTGATGGAGTTGGGATTCTGAATGGGATGATGGATTGTTTGGTCAACAGGAGGTGGAGAACATGTTGGCACCATTGCGGTTTCATCGTGGGTTGCTGTTTCAAAAGGATACGACCTATTTCAAGTTTTTGGATCGTGTGCACGATTTGGAGATGCAGTTGAGGTCAGAGGGGTTGTGGGAAATCCCACATCCATGGTTGAATATCTTTGTGCCGGCAGCCAGTATTCAACAATTTGATGAGCTTGTGTTGAAGCAAATTGCTACACTGCTGTTCAGCGGTCCCATCCTTGTGTACCCTGTGCACAAATCCAAGTAAGTCTCTGTTTCTATTTGGGCATCCACTTAGCACAGACGACTTTATCATCATATATGTTACATGGCAAAATTTCTATAACTTACCAGTCTTCCAGATGCCTGCCATGAACAGGTCTCAGATCCAAAAATGTCCTAATTTTTAGAGTTTGTTGGAACTTGAAACATGCTACAAATATTACAAACTAAAACCTGTCATTTCAAGGGACATGATCATAGATATTACACATTTCATATTCCAATATATTTTATTTACACAACTAAAATTCCGTGCGCTGGTGGAAATCATGCCTTGTTCTAGTGAGAGAGAGCCCAATAAAATTCGTCAAATTAATTATCAATTTCCTTCCATGTGGGGTAGCCTACCTACCTACAAACATGTCATGGTTTTTTATATCACAACATTTATTTAATTTTATTAGTGATGCCTACTGAAGTTTGGGGGGGGGGGGGACGTGACATGATGTTCCAGTCTGTAGCAACCCATGGAAAAGGGAAGCTGTCAAAAGGATATCAATATAATCTCGTTCTGACCCGCTAGTACTGGATGGAATCATACAAGGCTTGATGGCATTTTCTATATACGAGCTGATTACACAATACATACCAGTTGGTTAAGATTGCAAATAAGAGTGGCAGAGATTGAGAGAATTTAATGGGACGGGAACTGCTGCGGCATGCAGGTGGGACAAAAGGCTCTCAGTAGCTGTACCAGAAGAGCCTGCGGAGGAGATCTTTTACGTTGTGGCATTTTTAAGGAACAAGCTGCCTGACACTGCCGGTGGCCCAACCTTGTCGGACATGGTGGAGGACAACGAGAATATTCTGCGCACTTGCGAGCCGTTGCATTGCAAGCAGTATTTGCCTCATTACCAGGACCGCAACAAATGGAAGCGCCACTTTGGCTCCAAATGGGATGCGTTTGTGCAAAACAAGCAGCGGTTCGATCCCTGTGCCATTCTCGCACCTGGCTTGAACATTTTCACGCGCGGGTGTAGCAGCCTTTCCTCCTCGTTCGCAAATTTTCCAAGTGGGTTGCAACAACACGAGTGATTGGTTGGTTGGTCGGTCAAGGGAGACCATCAATTTTTGACAACTTGACACTTGAGAAGAAGAATTTCAACGTTTAGTTGGGGCTAACTTTGGGAGAAGACAAACTGAAGGTGGGGGGAAAAAAAAGTTGGTTCATTCAGTTAGACCCCCCCTTTTTTTAGTACATGAACTCCTGCTAGCATGCGGTTTAGATTGAAGCCTAATTATTTGGGGTCTGTTAACGAGATAAAAAAACTGCTAGAGTGTGGAAGGAGTGGGGTGACGGAGGCTGAAATGTTGAACAGCAATAGATAGTCTGTGGCCAGCGGTGTTATTAACTACGGTCTGGCCTACCTTTTATGCCGCGGGAAAAACTTAAGTTGCTGTGGCTGTAGACCTCAAAGTTCAGTTAGATGAGCCAGGACACAGAGATCGAGCTGCCAGTGAAAAAATATGTGAATTGAGAAAGCTGTAACTTAGATTCAGAAAACTGAAGGAGTTGATTATATTTGCAGAACAGTTCACCAATTTCAAGCAGAAAAAATGGCAGGAAGTCAGCCGGGTAGGGGACCTACTGTACCTGTTGTGCAACTGAGTAAGCTTTACCTTGCAGCATGTAAAAGGGAAGGACAAACTGGAAGCCTCAGGATGCTCCTCCATGGTTGGAACATGAGTGTGCGACAACTGGAGATCAGTGATGAAATTAAATTATGTGCCATGCTCCAGGTTTCCGAAAGAAATTAAATTATTTTCTGTGTTTTGGTCACGGGCACTTTGGAAAAAAATTAAATTAAATTAATTTATGTGCGTTTGAATTCGACTTGAACCTGTAAATGCTGTACTGCTATGCCATGAAAAAAACTATCCATCCCTTGAAAGAGATGTCCTCCTCCCTACCCTCGGATTGAATGAAATGAAATAAATAAAACACTAGTCTTGATTTGCCCACCCAAAACCCTAATTCATAGAAGCTGTAATATGATACATGGAATACAAATAAAGTATACATATGGGTATGACATATGGAATATAGGTGTCTAACATGGAATATAATTGATATTGTATGTATGTATGTATGTATGTATGTATGTATGTATGTATGTATGTATGTATGTATGTATGTATGTATGTATGTATGTATGTATGTATATACATACGTATGTATGGGATATGGAATGGAGTTCAAGGCTATACAAAATATGGAAGTATTAACCATAATACTAATACAATATGACATGTGAATATATTCACGGGATATGGATAATGGTTGTTAATTCTAAATCAATTGTAGTCTAACATGTTTAGAAAAATATATATATACATGTAGGACGTAATGAAAATGCATATATGGAGGATAATGAAAATTCACTCACTTATTTAAGTAAGTGGATGAGATTCTATCACTATCCTATCTTTTCAAAAGAGACAGACATTACTGAATGTCATTAATACATGTTTAGGAAAAGAGAAGATTGTTTCTTATTGCTCAAATCCCATTTTCATTGAAATGAAAAAACAAAAACTTAAGGTGGTAAATTATTTAGAGCCTTGAATAGGTGGTTGGAAAATCAATTGTTTTTAATAAATTATCATATTTTATTTTTTGTTAATTTTAAATTCTAAATACAATGTTAAATAATTTACAACATTTGAGAAAATTTAGTGAATCTATGGAAAAGAAAATTTTAAAAAGTTATAGATATTGATTGTTAGTTGAAGCCACGGCCCCCACCTTGGGCTAGTGAAGACTACCTCGTCATCCCCCGGAAGCCCCATGTTGACTTGAAATGTGTGCATTGCCCCCAAACTTTGAAAACTTGGCTAAACCATGAGACCACTTCTATTGGGCAATTGTTGCCCATCTCACTTCATTTTGGGGTGGCTCAATAACTTTTGATTGATAAATCCTATAATTTTTGGCAAATGCACAATAGAATGTAAAATTTCTTAGACAAAGATTTTCCTAACCTAATGCACATTGTGCACATTGTGCATTTTGTTAAAAATACTAGTTTTAAATCTAATTCAAAATATGTATAAGATTGGGATTATGAAAAATAAAATGACACATGAATACATAAAAACCATTTATTAACCACGGAGACAAATCTTGGTTTGTCAAAATTAATTTATCTCAATGATTTTGAATTTCAAAACTCACATTTAAATATTATTGTGACAAGTTTCTATCCAAATTTAGATATTTAAAATTAATCATATTTATTTTCAAATTTGCTAATACAAATTAACTGAATTTGTATTAACTAATTTGTACTCATTCTATAATATTTACTTGCAAAACTTGTTTTCTAGTACATTCACAAAAAAAATAGATAAATAATTTAAACAAATAGAAAATGGATAATAAAATCTTTAAAAGCATTAAAATTATTAATTTTTTTTTGAGGAATTCTACCTATATATGTTTGAGTACATAAGAAATTCATAGCTTAAATTTTCACCAACAACCTTCTTTTCATGAAATTTGTGGTATAATAATACAACAAGACATGCAATGTTTTTAGGAAATCTAATATATTAGTGTAAAGATGATTACAATTTTACAAAAATTTGAATGATGTAACATAATTATATAATCAATTATGAAGACCGAGGTAATTGACTAAAAGTCAACCAATCTTTGTCTCTCCCGTTTTGCCAAGCTATCAATGCTTGCAAAACATCAACAACCACCACCAAAAACACCTCCAAAGACAAACCCCAATGCCATAACTTCTTCAATTTTTGACAATTTTTTACAAATTTTACAATTTTGGGGTAGCTAACGTTATTTGTGGTCTTTTAATCTTTAAACCACAACCTTAATGGCCCCCAAACACCAAATCAGCACTAATGCTAGTTTGGTCTAGCACATATGAAGGTTTGAACTAGCCCACTCAAACTCTCATGTCTTTCTTGTTTTGTATCGGAATCGCACGAAACGAGTTGGACATGGTTTCTTACACTCAAGATCTTCTTCTTGGTTCTTTTTAGCAACCTCCTAAGCACTTCAAGACCCTCCAACTCCAAATCATCACCTTTAACACCCGAAACTTCGAAACTTGAGTCACCAAAGCTTCCACACATCACCACTAACGCATCCAACGCCCAAACAACACAATAAAGCTCCTCAACTACTCTAGTGCTCAAACATCGACACCTCTTTTATTCTCTTCAAGTAACAAGCATCCAAAACACTTCCAATGCTTCTTCTATATCTCAACAGGACTAATCTTGCACATAAATTGAAGTATACAAGGAGAAACCTTAGATTATGTAAATTGACAGCACCGCCATCATTTGCAATCAACCTTTAAGGTACTTCATCTCCTAAACTCCATAAAAACTTCACAAACAAGACTTGAAGAGAATGAAAGAACCAAAAGGACGGACTAGGGTTACAACCACCCAAAAAGAGCCCCCAAATAACTCTATTCACACCTCATACAGTCTCAAAACACTAGTCTAGCTCCCCATTGACTAATACATGGTCAATTTGGCTATACCAAGCCTACAACTAATTCATGTCATGCCTAACAGAGCCTAACAATTTCCCATCATCAAATAACATGACAAGTTGTAGGATCTTTTAAAAAGGTATTGTAGGTGTTTGACATTAATTTCTATTACTACTTGCTTGTAATGCATAAATTTAAAGCTTTTTGATTGAAATTCTTATATTTTCATTACAATTCATCAATGAAAATAAAATTGTAACAACTAAAATTTTTATAATTCATTTGAATCTTTTTATTCTCTTATATATTATTTGCATCTAATTATCTGGCTTTTGAAGTGAATTGCCAAGAAAGTATTCTTGAAAATGAAAATCCAAAATATTATAGAAAATTGCACTCTTAAATGAACACCAAAATAAACCATTCAAGCAATATTTTCATAAAATATTAAAGATTCATATTTTTGAATTCTTATAGAATTGATCATAAAATTTTGAAATCAAATTTTTTTGCTTGTAAATGAATCACACAAAATAAAAAATTCCAATATATATGCATTGTATATACAAGAGGATGCTTTTAGGACACAATTTGTTTTTCCACACTAGTCCTTAATTAAGTTGCAAAACTATCTACAATATACATTACATTTACAAATTATGTAGATGATATACCTCCATCCTATTTTAGAATGGAATCTATAATGCCATGCTATCAAGAATAACTGAAAATAGAATGAAAATTCTCAATTGTTTAATGATTATTCCAAGTAATTATGTAAGCTAGTGCAAAATGCCAAAGAGTTTGAATAGCATTTACAAATTAAGGAAAGAGATCAAAAAATGTAAATCCTTTGTTTAAAAAATGTTGAAAGACTGTTAATTATATTACCATTTTGTAAATCTATGTTGATGGAGTTTCTTTGATAAACAATGTAGTTAAAACAATGCAAATATACCTTGTTGATCTTTATTATTTTGCTTATTTTGCAAGGCTAAAAATCTAAAAATTGCAAAAATTTCTATCTCTAACCATTTATTTTAGGAGTGTCTAACTATTTAGCATTGAAAGTATAGTAAAAAGGAGTCATTTCATGTTTAACCTATTGTTTCAAAAACTCATATTTAAAATTTACAAATGTAAAGGTGAACTATTTTACCAATGTTTACACTTGACAATTCAAAAATTGCATATTATACGCATGTTCTATTGTCCTACAAAATTTACAATTTTTTTTTCTTTTGAATTTATGGTCATTTAGAATATACAATTTTCTATAAAGAATTCTATAAAAAAAAATCTACTTACAAGAAATTTAGTATTAAGATCAAAGTATGACTTATCAAAAACATGAACATATATAAATCACATCATGGACAAGTTTAAAAAAATAATAATATTTGGCTTTAAAATACTACATTGAATTGAAAGGTAAATTGTAATGGACATCTATGGTGCAATTTTATTTTGTGATCATCTTTTGTGATAAAATCCAAAGAGACTTTTCTTTGACTCCTTCATCCTTTCACTAGAAGAAAAATGTATCCACCACAACCGATTGAAATGCAACTAAGTGTTATGTACACCTATCCTACGACTATAGCCCTCTCTATTTGCACCAAACTCTTACGTCATTGTTTGCATCATTGCTTTACATCATTATTATAATATTTTAATTGCAAAGTAGTTGTAGAATGAAGTAGATACATTGTTTCAATCGCAAAGGAGTCATAGAATGAAGTGTAGGATTATGAAAGTTGTAACAAGGTTCAAATTTAGAATGAATTTGGGTTATTTTCCATCCAATATTTGTCATAGTTGTTGATGTGGACTAGTTCACATTGTATGATATCCACCATGATGATTTGTAGTTGCAAAAAATGACTAGGAAATTACTAGAAAACAACTACAACTATAAGATAATAATAGTCACTTTCTAGTTGTTTTGTAGTTATTTCTTAGTTGTTTTGTAGTTGTTTAGCAGTTGTTTTGTAGTTCTTTAGTAGTATTTATTTTTTTATTTTCAAATCATTTTTCTATTGTCTTATATCAATTGTTCCATATCAATTATTAAGAGTACTATTAGGTTGGACATATAAGACTTGTAAGTAGTTGTATCTTTATGTAATGAATTTTGTTAATAGAATTCTAAGATTTTTACATATTGTAGATTTTGAAATCTATAAATTCTATAAGTTAGAAACAAGTCGCAAATGTGCCACAGTCAAGTTGCAAATGAGTCACGGTCAAGTTGCAATGAAGTTATTGACAAGTTGTAAACAGTCACAAACAAGTCACATATGAGTTGTAAATGAGGCACAAACAAGTTGCAATGAAGTTACAAATGAGTCGTAAATGAGTTACAAACAAATCACAAGAAAGTCACAAATGAGTCGCAAATGAGTTACAAACAAGTCACAAATAAGTCACAATGAAATCCTTAATGAGTTGCAAACAAATTATAGATTGATTCCAATTGAGTCGCCAATAAGCTGTACAACTCACCAATTGAGTGATTGACTTTACGTGGTAGCAAATACCACATAAGCAACCACATCATAAAGTTGCGCATGAATGAAGTTCAAAGTAAGTTGCCTATTCAGAAACAACATTGTTTTGCCTTGTAACTACGATACGACTAGAATACTTGTCCACAACGATTGGGGACCTCCAAATTCTCACCAGTCGCAAATGTACAATGAAATTCAAAAACCTGTTGCTATTTCTAGTCACAAAAAACTCATTTTCTTCTAGGGCTTTGAAGTCTACTTGGACTAGTTTTCTTATCTTGAATATGTTTTTTTTTAAATAATATTCAAGTGTTAGTTTGTTTCCCTTGACAATATAATGAAAAGATGCATCATATCCATTTCCTCCCCCACCCACCCATCACCTGAAAAATGAGAGTCGTTGTTTTGTTTGTTTTTTAAATCCTCCTCCTCCCAATGTTGTTGGTCTTAAAAAACAACTTTGAATATGGATATGTACATGGATATGGTATACAGATATACAAATACTATATAGATATAGATATTGTACGGCTATTCTATAGAAATATACGGATATAATATTGATATGGTATTAATATATGTATTGTATTGATGTAGATACAATACAGATACAAGATACAAGATATGTATACGGATAAGGGATATGGGATATATCCCAAATCAAATGCCACCCCTACTTCCATCTGAAAATTATAAAGGAGTGGGATGGGGGGATACACAAAAATTAATTTAGTTTAAATTTTTTTTTGAGCTCATCAGGGAGGGGAGGGGGGCTACAAAAAAAATTTAATTTAATTTAAATTCTTTTTTGAGCTCACCGGGGAACGGGGTCTACAAAAAAAAAATTATTTAATTTAAATTCTTTTTTGAGCTTATCGGGGGATGAAATTCATTCAAATTTATTTTATTTTATTTTTGAGGTCGTTGTGACAGTTTGTCGCAATGACAATGACAATGACAATGACAATGAGCTCAAAAGATGCAGTAACTGCATTAACAAGAATTAGATCAAGTTTCCCATCACATTGCATATATACAAGGTGGGTGCCTTTGAACAATCATATAATTTCAGAGATCTGGAAATTTAAATGTTGATTTGATTAGTGAAAAATGTGAATACAAACCTTTGTTGCATTTTAACTTCAAATTTTACATTCCATATCCAAATGATTATGACAATTTTTCAATTTTCAACCACCAAATGATTGCATAATAGTCACCTACATGGAGGTGAATGGTGTAATTGCATCAATAGTGCCACAAAAAAATGAAAAAAAAAATTTGAGAAGATATTTCTTAATTCAAGGGTCATATTCGTTATGTTGAGACTTTTTGCAATCTCATTTTTATCCTCGACTCGAGGATAAATCACTTTATCTCTTTACAAGTATTTTTTTATAAATAGGTAAGAATACCAACTTTTAGAATTTCATTATAGAATCATTATTTTAGCATTATTTATTTTTGGTTTCATTTACTATTTTTTTAAATTGATTTTCCAATAACTAGCATTCTATCTCAAAATCTGCAAAAAATTTCAATATAATGAATTTGGCCTTATTGTTTGTCTTTGTGTAAATTGATTTTACATAAAAACATAAAATTAAATAGTGATTTTTATTTTTTGGTAGATGTTGTCATGATGTGGGCCACCTATTGGTTGAAGCAGACATTTTTGTATGTTAAAGAACTTGACTGCATAGTGTTAGGAATTCTTATTACTTATTCTTGTTAATTGTTGGTTGATAACTAGTTGAGAGCATCCTCACTCATAATAGTATTTTGGCCTTCTATATGATTTTCTAACTTTTGAACAATATATGATTAGAACTTGAAACTTGTAACATTAGAAGCGCATCCAAAAGAACTTTGAAAAGGTGCAAGAAAATTCAAATTTAGACATTGAACAACCACTTCAAAAGCAAGGAAAAAAACAAAAATTATAGAGGTCTTAGCAAATCATGATTATTAAAACAAAATTTGGCCATTGACACTCTATATTGGGCCATATTTAGAGTATCAATGGCCAAATTTTGTTTTGGTAATCATGATTCGCTAAGACCTCTATAATTTATGACTTTTATCTTGCTTTTGAAGTAGTTGTCCAATGTCTAAATTTGAATTTTGTTGCACCTTTTTAAAGTTCTTTTGGATGTGCTTTCAACAATACAAATTTCAAGTTCTAATAATATACCGATCAATATATCGTTGGGGCCAATGTACCATTAGAATTACGATTGCTCAAATTAGTAATTAATATCAAGGTTAGGATTAGAGTTAGCTGGCAGCTAGCCTCTTAGGATTGTGGTTGAAGGTAAAAGTTGATCCTTTGTCTCATTCTTTGATTATAGTAGGTTTTAGGTGTAGGATGCACTTGGATATTAAATTGTATGTTTTGTTGATGCTTTATTACTGAAGGTAGCATTGCTATAAGAAGTTTTAGGTTGTATTTTTTTTAAATGTTGAATGAAGGCAAATTTTGGATATAAGTTTTTGAATAGTGGATTTACTACGATGCCAAATTTTTAATCTAAATCTATTATACACAAGGAGATACAAGGTTTCAAACTAGAAGTGTTTGGAATCTAAGGCAATTGAAAATGGTATATTTGGGAACTTCAAATTTATTGAGTTTTTTTACATATGGCTATGAAACTTAAAGGACACTCTTTTTAACTTATCTACTATCTTATGCCAAAAATTTGTCTACAATGGATACATAATCTACAAGTTATGTACAAAATGCAACCATGGTATAGAGCTTGTAACTTGATAAAAAGTCAATAGTAGAGAAATGTCCATTAAAGTTGAACTATATCTTAAATTGGAATGAAAATTGAAATGTGAGTTTTTATTAAGTTGATTTAGTTTGAAGCAAAGTTTAAGACATTTGGAGTAACTTTTCATCATATATGCTAAACCAAAGCTAACTACAATTTAGTTTCTAGATTATCTTAGAAATGATTAGAAAGTCAATAACGGGAAAATGTCCACCAAAGTTGAAAAATTCTTTAGCCTTGAGTAAAAATTGATATATAAGTACTTAATAAGCTGCTTTACATTGTGGCAAAGTTTCAGGACATTTGAAATGATTGTCTATCATGTATACTAGGTCAAAGCTAGTAGTTTCTAAAATTTCTTAGAAATTATAGGCTTAGGATTTGGAAAAGGGAAATTTGGAAATAGATTTAGGATTATTTAGGAGGGTTAAAAGTATAAAAAGATTGTATGCAAAATATTTGCACAACCAATGCCTTGTACTATTCTGAACCTATTTGCACAACCGTGCAACAACATTCAACCAAGTGATTCAATTTTTTCACTTGAGCCTCAATTATTAAACCAAGTCAAAAAGATAAACAACCCTTTGGAAGCAAAGAACAAAGAAGATTAATACAATCATTAATGGACATGCTTGAAGCAAAATGCAAAGGAGACCACTACAAAGATAAACATGTTGGAAGCAAACAACAAGAGGACTATCTCAACAACCCACTTCACGTACAAAAGACACGTAAAAAAAGGAGAGAGGAATCTATTACCCAATTTAGTAATGATAGTTTTACATAATACCAATCTATGAGTCAAGACCATCTTATATAACAAAAATACTTGACATCAAACATGGAGCTCCTGAAAATTCCAAACAGAGGTGCTTGTAAAAGTGTTAAGAAATGAATTTAGATACATCTTTGGACTAGATCCATTATGTTTAACCTTTAAACGACAAGCTAGTCATTGTAAAAATCATCTCTTTGGGTACCGTGTGAATTGTTGGCTTAAAAATATGAAAAAGCACTCATTGGAAGACAAATTAGTGTAGTGTACCTTCCCTTTTCACACAAAATTTGGAAGATGAATAGTTGCACTTTTGTCCTATATGAAAAGATTCTGTCATTCATTGACCAGAAAAAGTCCTCTATGGGTTAAACCACTCCAACCACCTCAGATTCAACTGCTTAGCCCTTTACAATAGTTATTTGCAATCAAAAGCCCCAAATTAGCTAGTAGGTGTGATGCGATAAAAAATTTAAGCGGCACAAAATAGGGGGCACTTTTTACATTTACCCTCCGATGGGGGCAATACAGAGGTCAATCCTCCCTGGCCTAGGTGCTAGTCCTCCTGCTTTTTGGAGCACGGCTGCCATATATGCCGAAAAGACGCAAGTTCCCCTGTTTCTGACTTTCGTTGTCGAAGCAGACCAGTCAAGGTATGTCAAAGGTCTGCCCCCTTCCCAGGCAAGCTTACTTTCGGTTCTACCGGCAATCATCAACGGCAAGACGAAAGCCCCGAGGCGAGGCGATGTCGATGTCTTCGTCGGGGTGAGGCTCTAAATCTCATGCACTCTTAATACAATACACGTAATGGAGTTTTCAGCTCGTCAAGGTGACGCTCTGAAATCTTGAATAATCCAGAATTGGAAATCACTCCGAAGCAATTTTTTGATGCCAGCTCTTGATGCTCATGAATGGCCAGGTTCTGAATCAATTAGACGAGATGATGCGTTTATTAGGCGAGTAGGCGAATTTATTTGGCGAAAAGACGAATTAATTAGGCGAGAAGAGGAATTAGGCGCGCATCATGCCACTTCTGCTGCGATTATTTAAAATTTGAATTTGAATTTGAATATTCATCGAGACTGCTTGGTGCCAGGAATTTGACGAGAGAGCTTCATCTCGCTGAGAATTTTGTGTGGAAGGCGTGGATGTCACTTTGAGCCGCGCTTCTTTAAATTTGATTTTGAATGTTGATCGTGACTGGTGCCAGGATTGTGACGAAATAGATAGATGTCTTCGTCCGCAGATCGAGAGATTCGGAACGACTGTGCGATGCTGTAGTTGGAGGAGAAACAAATCAAGTTGAGGTTGAAGCGATCGGAGGGAAGGAATTATTCAGGTAACTTACTACTGTCATCGTCGGTTTTGAATGTGTGTGATGGTTGTGTTGCTGATATTTATTTTGAGAGTGCTGGATGGAATTTAAGAGCTAGGTGATCGCAACTGTCTCATGTTTTGGATTCGGTACGTTACTCCAGTTGTGCAGTGACCGTGAATGGCAATTTTGAAGTTTGCTTGGTCATAAATTACAACGAGCTGAGCTAGTGCTCGATACGTGGCTTCCCGTGCAATACATTTCAGTCACTTCCGCGGAGATTTAGGTAGGCCGGTTGTTTTATTTGTGAACCGCTCGCTCTATTCACGCATGGTGAAGTGGTTTTTGAGAGTGCGGGAGATGTTTATCTTGATGGTAGAGACAGAATGTTCTTCTCTAGATCTGAGACGCGTAACATTGTCAGAATTTCCGACCGCTGAGATGCCTCGAGGGCAAAAAGTCAAAACGAACACACTACTGAAGC
This sequence comes from Antitrichia curtipendula, assembly GCA_951230915.1. NCBI lineage: Eukaryota > Viridiplantae > Streptophyta > Bryopsida > Hypnales > Leucodontaceae > Antitrichia > Antitrichia curtipendula. Next base: position 19,301,538 of record OX579633.1, on the reverse strand, counting down.
CGAAAAGCGCTATCAGACTTTCCAGCCAATTTGATATTTCTGTTTGCACACTTCATCTGGCACCTCGCATATCGTCGCTGGCGGTTTGTGACTATTCAGAAATCTCTAGAGTCTGGACGGAGGTTGCTTGCAAGTAACCCAAAGGCCACCAGGTGGTGCTCAGAAATTGTGATGTCTACATTCTGAAGAAGCTATGTTGCCCAACGGCAAAGAATACATGATCTCTTAGTTCTTAAAATCATTTGCGAGTACAGGATGCGAGCACGCACACCGTCTAGATTTATCTTCCACAATCCTATGCTAGTGTTCCTCTCTGTCTCTTGCATATACTCCGACATGTGGAAATCAATCTCATTTTCTCTTGTTTGAAATTTGTTGCGATATGTCTAAGGGCCTGGTATCGTTTGAATTTCAGGATGTTCCATAAACCCTTGATCATTACATATTTGAAGTAGGGAGCGAACGAAGATGGAGGAGTAACCGGACTTGTGGACTTCAAGTATTTGAAGGCTCAGTATTTGATTCTTGAACTGTCTTGAGGAAGCGGAGAATTCAATAAAACTTGTGAAACAAGCTAGAAATTCGCGTTCTTCCTCGGACCCAGTGGTGCCCGATTTTTAGTATACTCTGAGTCAATCGGCATTACTTTGATTCCTGCGAATTGGCCTATCGTTGTGTACAGCATATCAATCATTGTAGAACTCTGTGGACATCACCATTGCTTCGGCACACTCTACGATTTCGAATTGACATTCACTAGTAATTCTGAATTGAAGGCTTGGAGGTTTGGATTCTTCAGGACTCTTGAGGGAGCCCAGCAAACCTTGATGGGCATATCTTTGGGCGAATTGTTTCTGAGGTAGAAATTGATTATTTATGAAGATTCTTTTGGATTGAGTGAGACGGAATTGCCGCTCACATACTGATTGGAATGGACTTCAACGTCCTCAAGAGAAACAAGGTCGTGGCGAGCACCTGCATTTTGTGGCTCACGTCGCCAAGCTCCCTGGAACAAATGAGCATAGCTGCCAATGGGCTCTTCCTCGTCGTACTAACGCTGACTTTGTTCTACAACCTTATTTTTGTCGACAGAACTTCACAGCTTGAGAATAAGAGTCAGACGTCGAGCTTAGGCAAGTCGAATACCTTCGAGAGTACAGTTAGGCTCATTGTGACTTGTACAACAGCTCTCATATTCTCTGCTGCCGCTTCTTGGGAGCACTACACCAAGAATGAGGCTGGAAGCAGCACCGCTGGGAATTACGATTTTGAGGTTCGGAAGGATTTCCTCTTTGCCCAGAGCTTGACATGGCTCGGTTCGGTTGCACTCTCGGCTGCAGAGGTGAAAAGGGCCCCGCGATTCATACTTTCAAGGGAGGCGAAAGGTCTAGTGCATCTCTGGTGGACTACCACCATCTTCCTCGCAGGGTTTCAAATCACGTCGCAAGTGATTCGCAACATCAAGAACTGTTCCGGCTCATCCGCAAATTTCCGATTCGAAGCATGAGCACCCGAAATGGTAAACCTTGTTGCGTCATTGGTGCTTGTGGTCACAATAATGCTGTTCGAAGCTGGTTGGACGGACAAAGATGAAGACACAGTAATGCCGAGGAGCCTCTTTTAAATCGGAGTCGCGACGATGGAAAAAAATTCCAGGGTTACTCTGGAGCAAGCTGGCAGAGCAAGTTGATGTGGCTATGGATGAATCCCCTACTTCGGAAGGGCTACGATTCGAGGCTTGAAGTTGAAAATGTGCCAACTCTGGCGGCACATGATGATGCGCAATTTTTGTACCAGAGGTATTCGGTGAATAGCAGCACAAGCGAGGAGAAATCAGCCAACCATGTCCGGTTAACATTATTTCGATCTTTCCAGCAGGAGTTTCTTGAGACTAGGGTGTTGGCGCTGTTCCGAGCATCTTTGATGTTTATCGGACCAGCTCTGATTCCAGCATTCGTGAGCTTCAAGTTACAAGAACAGGATGGCGGATTGTGGTGGGGATTTCTGCTGGTACTTGCACTTGCGATGTCCAAGTGCGCGGATGTGCTGGCTTCGCACCATTTCAACTTTCAATGCACAAACCTTGGCATGGCCATTCGCTCAACCCTAATTACAGTCGTGTACCGGAAAGGAGTCAAGCTCACAAATGCGGCACGACTCACTCATGGATTAGGTCAAATTGTGAATTACATGTCTGTGGATGTGCAAGTGCTGGCTGATGTGATCCTGTAGGTGCACAACTTGTGGCTTCTGCCCATACAAGTTGGCATAGCCTTGGTAATTTTGTACTCAGTTGTAGGATGGTCAATGCTAGCTGGTGTGTTGGTGATGGTGTCTATCGTGTCTATCTCGACGTGGATCTCAGGATAGCAGCGCAAGTTTCAAGCATTGATCATGCAGGTGAAGGATAAGCGCATGAAGACAACAAGCGAGCATTGCCAATGCTATGGAGGTGATAAAGCTGCAGGCCTGGGAGACACACTTCCGTGGTCATATTGAGAAATTGCGGGATCAAGAATTTCATTGGATTATTCAATTTATGTACTAGGTAGCTTACACCACGTTTTTCACCTGGTGCTCGCCCTCAATCGTCTTTGTTGCAACATTTGCATGCTGCCTCCTGCTTGAGGGCACGGAATTGACTTCAAGCGAGATTTTCACGGCAGTGGCCACTTTCCGCGTCCTCCAGGATCCTATACGGAATTTCCCCCAAACATTGATTGCCGTGAGCCAGGCCCAAGTCTCACTGGACCGCCTGGAGAAATACTTGCGAAGCGAGGAACTCGACGCCAATGCAGTCGATAGAGTCAATTCCATAGAAGGAGATGAGAATTTGACCATCTCAACGAGCTCCGCGTCATTTTCATGGACAGGAACAGAAGGTAGCCATGGCATAGTCGAAACGGCGACACTGCGAAACATCGACTTGGAAGTGAAGAAGGGGGCCCTCGTCGCCGTTGTTGGAACTGTTGGTTCTGGAAAGAGTTCTTTGCTGGCATGCTTGCTTGGAGAGATGCTGAAGCTCTAGGGCGAGGTACTGCCGTTATTGACTTCTACCGAAATTTGTTGGACTGTATGTGTTGTCAGTTTGACAACTCAACAATAGCCATTTTGTCTGTTAGTCAATCTAAGCCTCAACGAAATTTCTTTGCGACCTTTATGCATCTTTTTTTTGTTTACATGTGTATTAGGTTTGCGTAGCAGGAAGCACTACATATGTGCCCCAGGGATTGTGGATTCAGAGCGGAACCATTGAAGAGAACATATTGTTTGGGCAAAAGATGAATCGAAGTCTCTACAACGAGACCCTGTGTTGTTGTTCACTGGAGCGGGATATGGAGATCCTTGAGCATGTGATTAGACTGAAATCTGCAAGCGCGGGCTCAATTTGAGTGGTGGACAGAAACAACGGTACAACTCGCCCATGATGTGTATCAAAACTGTGACGTCTATCAAAACTGTGACGTCTACCTCTTGGACGATATTTTCAGCGCTCTGGATGCCCACACGGGGTAGGCTATCTTCAAGGTATGTGACCTATGGTATACCCATTCAAGACATGCGAGATTTTCTACTTGCATCTAAGAAAACTTGATTTAGTATATATGTCTGATCTTCACTAAATGAATCGTTTTTGATGTCGTTGGTGGCACAGGATTGCATCAATGATCTGCTGAAGAAGAAGACTGTCATACTTGTAACGCATCAAATCGACTTTCTTCATGAAGCTGACATCATTTTGGTTCGTGCTCCGAGCATCTTCAATGGTTGTCTTTGATTACAGTTTTGGATTGCAAAGTATTGAGAAACATTTCTGAATGAAACTTTTTCCGATTCGAAGGTCTAGGTTTTGAACTTCACAGGTTATGCGGGACAGCATGATTGCACAGAGCAGGAAGTACGTGGAGCTGCTGAAACCAGGCACTCAACTCGAGACATTAGTAACTGCTCACAACGAGTTAATGCAGTTAGTGGAGTTAGAGACAATGAACCTCGCCGAAGGAGCTGTTTATGAGGTCTGTGATGAGACTTGCAAAAATGAGTACAATTTCACGCATTGCCTAACATTATTAGCTTTAGTTCAAGTGATTTTCAATGTGCCTCCTGCAACAAGAGGATTTTGATCTGGTGCAGCCTGATGCCAGCTTGGAACGGCTCTCTTTTGTAAAGGATACTATGACTCACGTCCTGTCAAATGGTAAAGGAACATCTACGAAAGAAGGTCCTACCAAACTTGTTGAGGAGCAGGCAAAGATTTGAATTTTTTTAAATGTTCTTATTCGGGATCTTAGAATTTACATGGCTAGTGACTTAAAGCATTATTTGATCATAGATGAACGGTCAGACCCATTAGATGTTTTTTGGGGGGTCTGGAGGGTTGTTTTGGGCCTGTTCTTGGCGTTGTTCCCCCAATAGTTAAAGAATGGTTGTTGTCAAATCTTTTTTTTTGAAAAAAGATCTTAAAAGAAAATTATTTTAGTTTTTTGAAAAAAAATATTTTTATATGACGAGGCAATCACCTTGACATGTCAGGCAACTGCTACGACACAGTTCCAGATAATTTCAGAGTTTGAGAACCCTAGGGGAACTTGCAACCCTCCACAGGGTTTGAAAAACATGTAATGCTTGGAGATGCCTTCTTTTTTGAACCCTATAGCACATTATTTTGTACTTTCAAAATTATCTAAAAATTGCCAAAAAAACATATCTAGAACATGTTCTAGATTTTTGCTTTAGAAATTTCACAAATTATCATTTATAGATGCTTTTGTATTGTTTTTTGAGCCATTGAACAAGATTGATGTTTTAGTTTGAAACGTCAATTTTGTTAAATTGTGTAGTCTTTGCATCATTTTGATATTTACATTAGGTAATTTTGCTCTACTAAGCTGAGATATCTAGCTCCATTCCTCACTATCCTCCTTAAATCTTTGCATCGTTGAAGGACCACCCATTAGATGATTTTGGGGGGGTCTGGAGGGCCGTTTCGGGCCTGTTCCCGGCGCTGTTCCTCTGGCAGCAAAAGAACAGCCGCTGTCAAAAAAAAAATTCAAAAAAAATTCAAAAAAAATTCAAAAAAAAAAATCTTAAAATCTTAAAATGGAAAAACAAGATGAACAATTTTTTTTTTTTTTTTTAATTTTTTTTTTGTATGATGTGGCAGTCGCTGTGCCATGTTATGCAGCTACTGCGGCGCAGTTCCAGACAGCTTCAGACTCTGGGAACCCTGGGGAACTCGCAGCCCTCCACAGGGGCTAAAAAACGTGTAATGATGTTCTTTTAATGGAATTGCTCCTGTTAAACAAAGTTTGATGTTTTAAATTTCCACCTTACAGTACAAAAAAACGGGGGTATAAATGACTTGTCCACAATGACTGCACCAACAACAATGACTGCAAAATGACTACAAAATGATTATTTTGCAGTCATTGTTGTTGGTGCAATTGTTGTGGACAAGTCATTTATACCCCCATTTTCTTGTAGTGTTATTTTTTATGATCAATAAGATTAATTTCAATAGATAATGAACAACTTTTTTCAAAGAGTAGATAATTCCTTAATTTAATCTATATGTCAATGGAGTAATGTTGTTAAATGAACTTAAGTACTATGAATCCTAATACATTGAATGTATTTCCTAGGATTTGGCATAAAAGAGTGGATGAAGAAGTGGGATAGATGACAAAATATTCTTGGCTTCATTCCATTAGCTTGCTTTATGGTACGTAATATATGCTAGTAATAAAATGACCCATGGCCATTCAAAAATTAATGAATTGACCATGTATATATCATAACATAAGCAAGCTCCGACCCAACAATCATCATTGGAATAATAATGTTATTTACTTATTTACTTATTTTTTAATAGGCACATTCAATTTTTTAAATGGAAAATGGAAAAATAAAATATAATCATGAATTATAGTTTTATAATAATATAAATTAAATTGGTCATTTTATAACCTAAGCCTTACAAGGATATTTTAGTTGAAAAGTTTGTATTGAATTTCTCATTCAAGCTTCATATAAATAATTTTGAGCCATATTGTAGAAAACTATGCTAAGCTCTACAAGTGACAAAAGTAATGTATTTTTCTACAATAAGACTCTAACTTTAATATGAGGCTTTGAATTTGTGTCACTAATACAAAAAGTACAAAAAATCTCTATAATCTTGTACATCAACCAACCAATTAGAAACTACAACTTCACAAATTTGCAATGACACACTAATGATATAGTAACTCCACTTAATTGCAACTTCTTTGCAAATCCAACCCATAAAAGTTTATGCGTAAGTACATCTTCTATTCATAAGGCAATATAGATACAATTGCATCCAACACTTTGAAAGTTCATAGTTAATTCATTTGGTGTTCCAAAAATGCATAAGAAAACAATCTAGAATACACTTGACTTCCAATGGGATCCAATCCAAAAAATATCAGACAATTTAATAATAAGAACAATATTCAATTGCTACTCAAAAACATTTAGGTACACTTACCTAAATGGACTAATTAATGTGAAAGTAGAACTTCATTACGAGAAATAACTTGCTGAGCACAAGAATGCTAAGGATTGTTATTTTTTATAATGAAGTATTGTTTTCACATTATTGGCCATAATCTCAATGTTGTTTAGTTGGATCTAAGTCAATTGTGCTCAATTAAAGATTCAATCCTAAAAGCACTGGCCCTTGACCACGGATTTAGGCCTCCTAATCCTTCACTATGTTTGTTGTCATTTTGCAACAATATGGATGGAATCTTCCTATTTTATTTTTCTGAGATGAAATCAAACATTTTATGAGAGTAAAATAAATTTTTTTTTGGTGACAATTTGAAATTATTGGAATCTTCCTATTTTATTTTTCTGAGATGAAATCAAACATTTTATGAGAGTAAAATATATATATTTTTTTGTGACAATTTGAAATTATTGTTAATTCTATAACTAAAAATTTATATTGAATACAAAATATACCTCAAAAATGTGAAATTTCACCATAGGTTTACATTATAGTGTATCATAGCATAAATTAAAATAAACACATCATTAGAAAATTAGAAAATAAGAAACCATGATCACAAGTCCAAAGTTTAGATTACAATAAAATATTGAAATATCCAAATTTTCCAAATTTTCCAAGTGAAGTAGAAACTACACTTGATAAACTTCATTTCACTAGTTGGGTACAATTTTAAAAATATCATTTTTTTATAGCTATAAATTCACATCAAGAATATAGAGCAAGAAGTGGTCAAGGAGTGACCCGTGGATTTAAGCATCTTCTTCTTTTGAAAAATTAATAGTACAGTAGTGAGGGAATATTCGATACTATTCACAAAACATGCACTCAAGCAACTCCTCCCCAAAATCGGATGAAAAAAGAAATTACCCGGAGAACGAAACTGAGAACCTGTGGAACCGAACAGGGGGTATCAACCACCCCAGTTATCAACTTCCACCTCCGGTTGTGTGCATTATCGCGGAAACGGAATCCTGAATGCCAGAGTTCACAGAGTGTCACCTTCTGCGTCGCTCGCCTCATTCAAGCTTCTCAACGATCCAAGCCCCAAATTTCGAAGCAAAGCTTGTTGGCCACACGCAGCGATGGTCACTCCAGCTTTCCTGTGGTGCCAGTCAAACGGAGTTTGAATCGGAGTGAGGGGTTTGGAAGAGGGTTAGGGTTTAGAGCAGGAGGGGGACGAAGGGCGATCACTTGATCGCCGTTCGTTTGAACTGTTTTGTGTTTTTGCGGCTTTCTATCTTCCGAGATGGGACGCATGAAGCCTGCTGCGTTGTTGCAGCATAGTAAGAAGAAAAAAGGTCCGGCGAAGTTGAGTCCCGTCACGGTCGTGGGCGTGGGGGCGGTCGTTATCCTCTTGCTGTTGTCCGTTTTGGTGTTGCACAGACACAAATCTGGAGGGTAAGCGCTACACTTTATTTAGTTTTCCTTTCGATCGGGATATGCGACGCGTTTCAAAAAAAATTTAAAACTTCCGAGAATTGTTTCACTTTGAAATGGCTGGTTGATGCGCTGGGGTGGTTGTTTCACTTTTTTGAAACTTTTTAGGGTTTCGGATGTGAGCGGAATTAAACTGGAACGGCTCTTACAGAAGCTTTGGTGCTGTGATCTCGATATTGAAACTTGGCTAATAGCTTGTGAGAAGCGCGTCGTTCTTAGTGTTAAAAGGAGCTATTATTTGCATGATTCGATCCAGATTGGCTTGTTGGATCTCTGTGTTTGTTTGCTGTCTGCTGTCATTTTTGCCACGCGATCGTTCAATTGCTTGCTGTGATCTCATTACTTCATATAGGAGGTGTACAGCTGGGTAGAATTGCATTTTCAGAAGCTTTCCTATGAGATATCTCTCAAATCGCTTGGTTGACCACGATATCTCAATTGAAATTTTGATTGCAACCAATAATTACGTCATCTCTGGTTAGCAGGGCCTGTTATACCCACCGTTTCAGTTTAGTAAGGGATTTGTATTAATTTTATATCAGCTATCTGGTTTCAAAGGGCTCTGTTATTAAATTTATACCGGCAATCTGGTTAAAAAAGTCTCTGTTATTAATTTCATTTGGCGTGGGAGTTGCTGCAGGAGTATAGATGGGAGAGAAGACGTTATGAATACTGTTAGTGTTGGAGGCAAGGTAAATGCTTACTGAGTCCATTATCAATCTTTAGTGCCCAGTTTCTGAGTTCTCGTTTAGTCTTTCATTTGAGTCTCGTCATATCTCTGCGATTTCACCGTGGTTTGACTATTATGTGCAGGTTGCGGATGGAGCTGGTGCAAATTCTGATACGAAAGACCTTACAGAGGAGACTCAGTTCCAACGATATGCGGTAAAACTTCTCACCAATGTCTTGTTAAGTTCGTCAGCGTGCTGGTTCGTCAATGCATGAGAGAATGCTTCTGGAGTTGTTTGGTTAGTAAGGAATTCCATTGAGCTTTTTTGAGATGAATTTTGTTATCATAGAGTTCCGCAGCTGGTAGATTACATTCTTGGTGAGCTACCTGAACACCCTTGATTCAATGAACAGTGATTAAAAAAAAGAAAACCAAATTCTTTTTGTCACAATCTTGAGCTTACAATATGTTTGCGAAGCGGGGTGTGACAAATATTAGACTTATTTATTTCCTTTCATCCCGTCCAATCCTCAGTCGATAAGATTGCATGTGGGCTCATTTAACATGGAATGTTAGAAATTGCTTCAAAAGTAGGTTTGTTCTGCAGTAATTTGGTGCGTCGGATTCTTGTTGTGCTAGTGGAAAGGGTGCAAGCTAGTTACTACTCTAAAATTTCATGTGTGGAAATTGTACCTGAATTGGCACAATCGTTCAAAATTGGGCTTCACCCTTTTCATATTAAGGAATCTTGGGGTTCTCTGGGAAGTGCATTCAACGGGATTGCTTTTAACTAGTAAACATATTTCACGCACTCAACTTTCAGATCTGATCAGGCAATCTTGTAACATTTAATCGTATTACTGTGTCTCAACAGTTATCATTGAAGCCACGGTCAATCTAGAAGTTTGGCAAGGATGTCGAAGAACTATGATATGATTTGCTTATTTGTGATATTGGTGTGATTGCAGACCTTCAATACTACAAAGGGTCTTTTCACTGTGGAACTTTTTGGGAAGCAAACACCTCTTACTGTGGAGAATTTTGTCACTCACAGGTATTGTCCCTTTTGTTCAGTATTGAAATTCATACATCTGGACTTATAATTTGTAAAGATTTGAATAGCATTGGACAGCAGCGTTTGTGAATATACAGTAGGATACAAATCTAATACAAGGGTTGATATTGATTTTTTTAATGTAAAGCTGTTGTGTTTTTTAGGGTGCGGACACTTGTAGAACGCTATGCATTCCAAATTCAATTTTTTTTGTACCAGTATATCCATTTAGACTTCCAATTGACTGAAACGCTTACGTGGACACTTTTATGCACCTCCTAACTTACATTAGAAAGCAGAACGGATACTTTTTAATTCTAGACTGTTTGATTAATTCTTAATGAGGGGGCGTTTGTGCAGTTCTAAGGGCTACTACAATGGAGTTATGTTCCACCGTGTCATCAAGGACTTCATGATTCAGAGCGGTGATCCGGGGGGTGACGGAAGAGGGGGCGAGTCAATATGGGGTGATAGCTTCAAGGATGAACTTACGGAAGAGTATGAATCTTTACCTTTTACGAAGACTACTTGTGGGTGACAAATTCTTATGTTTTTGGTTGAAACCTTCTTATTGTTACTCAAGATCTGGAAAAGATAATGTGATCACTTTGATCTAATGTGAGGTTGGTTATTTCTCCTTTCTTGAATAGCAAATTTAATTTTTAGCTGCTTGTTTGCAGGTTGATTCATGAAGCGTTCACTTTATCAATGGCCAACATTGGTGAGCCAAACTCAAACAGATCGCAATTCTTCATAACAACAGTTGCTACACCTCATTTGAACATGAAGCACACAGTGTTTGGGCGTGTTATTCGCGGTCAAGAGGTGGTTCAGGTAATACCTCTAGTGCCCTCAATAGGCTTAGCACTTTTTTGCCTCTACATTAAGACTAAGCAATGTTTGAAAATGCGGAAGTTACGGTGCTCGATGAGAATGAGACATGTTAAAAATTATAGTAGCATGTATTGTCCCATGACTCAAATCATTCTAAATCCATGAATTTCTTATATCTAGTTGCGTTATGAGATGTGGTTGTAGGAATACTGGCATTCCAAGATTGTTGAATTAGGGTTTTGAAATTATTAGCCAGTAAGGATTATCTTGAGGAATATACTCGAGTTATTATTGAGGAATATATTGGTAATGAAATATGAAGATGATACATGTCTATTTGGGGGGTAACGACACTTGCAATTAGCCGCTTTTTATTATGACCTCTTGATTGAATTCTTCCCTTGACCTTTTGATGTTCTGCTTGTATAAGGACAAGTTCATCAAATCTTTTTGGCATTTGTTTATGAATTGTGAGTCGACTCATACATCCGCCTTTGTGCTGCAGGCGATTGAGAGGGTGGAAACAGATCAAGACGATAGACCCCTTACACCTGTTTACATTACTACCATCAATTGTCATGATGAGTTGTAAGGTATGTTTGGTTGTGCGAAGATAGGCAGCTAAAGTTAATTTACCGCAGATTCTCTGGGTACACATGGTGTTGGAAACTGCAAGCATCAAATCCACCTACCTGGTGTATTGCTATCGTGTTATGAACCTGTCAATTGTTTGTTTCATTCTACCGTAAGACAGGCAAGGTGAGCTAATTAGACACTTGAAGCCTAGGGTTGAAGTTATTTCGACTGGAGCTTTGTATCAATTCTATCTGCTCTAGCGATGCAGGTGAGTGTACAAGCGAAAGTGAGGATGGTGCTGCAGTTAGATCTATTATTTGTAGCATTATTGGAATTAGGATTAGTTTCGTGTCAGTAAACCGATTTATATCATACTGCTTTTCAGTATGCTTGTTGTACATGTATACATGTAAGGAATAAAGATGACATATGGAGGACTATGGCTGAGGAGTGTTGCATGATTTAAGGTAACTACACCTAAAATTGCACAAATAAGCAATTCAGCATGGTTCCCATTATTATATCAAGAAACTTTTTGCGGGGGTCTTGTTGGTAGTGAAAAGGGGATTTTAGATTCTTTTAGAATGCATTTTCTGGACACCGTATGAATAAACTTTGAATTTTCGAAGTGCTGAAAATAGGTGTTCCTAAAAGTGACCATAGACTCATGAATAGTGGGAGTACATTTTAGGCAAGAATTTGTAGTGTGTGATTTTAGGAAGCGTGCGGTTTTAGGTGTAGTTACCTTATTGCATGTGGTGTGTTGTGCATGATTTATCATGTGTGTCATACAGTTTGGTCCTCAACCTGTCTAGCACTGCTACCAGTGTGCATGTTCACCTCCTGATTACAACTGGCATACAGTGCCTATGCCTGCACAACATTGCAGCCATGTCATGCTCCTAGTCTCACAGTTGTCCTCGTTCCTTACAGGCATTATTACAATGCTTGCAATTTGATACTTCAATTCATTTTGCTTCTACATTCTGTGAGTTTCTCTTGTCTGTTTTCTTCTGCCTGGGGTTTATAGTTCGATGTTTATGGGATTTGTTTTTTCCTAGATTTCACTCTCACAATGAGGACAAGAACATTGAACATAGAACAGAGAGCTCTGATAGTTGGAATGCAACAAGCTGGGTTGAAATGTAATGTAAGGATATAGTAGAAAAATGAATATTCCATGTTTCATTGTTTCTATTGTTTTGATGAAGTGGAAGATGTCCAATTGCATAGCAACTCAAAAACTAGGCTATACGCCTCAAAAGTTGTCTAATCATGCATTGTCTAATCGTGTGTTGAGATCAAGATCAACGACAAACACTTGGGAATGCTTGTGGCTAATTTTCATGTATATACATAGAGGTTTAGCTTTGGGAATCACATTGCTCAAAAAAAAACTTAGCTCAATTTAGAATACAGAGTAAAAAGATGAGTATTTGCTTGTAAACACCGTCATTGGATAGAAGAAGATTAGAGCAAAGTTATCTGGACTAATGAGTCATCCTTTGAGCTTGGAAAGAACTCTCAACAAATTAGAGTATGACAGAAGGTATATGAAAAAGATGCATTGGAATTGTCTAACACCTAGTTTTAAATCTAGTTAAACATCACAAAAGTCCTGTAGTCATCATACTTTAGAATGAAAAAAGTACAATTAATAATGTTCATAATGTTTATGAAGGCACATTGGGTGGTTTCTATTTCATGCATGATCTACATTATAAACTCACACTTATAGAAGATGGTGCTCTAGTCTATCTTGGTATATTTCCAAAGAAGTGGAGGCTTGAGTGGAGGCAATTTCATCGTATGTAGTTAGATTGGCCTCCTATTCACCTGATCAAAATTCCATGGAAGATAGTCAAAGATTTGTTGTGATACTACAGCCAAAGAACAAGCAAGAAATGATACAAACATTTTAAGTAATATAGAATCATCTATCTCTATTACAATTGAAAAGGCTCATTTTGAATATGCCCAATCAAATGCAAGCTTTGATTTTGCCAAATGATGGCAACACTAGATGGGAGATAGTGTATAGAAAAGATCCAAATTATTGTATGATTTTTAAATTTTACATGTAAATATTTGTTATGATGCTCAAGTATTCTTCACTATGATTCCAAAGCAATTTGCAGTTTGGAAATCTGTCTATTTCTTAGAAATGCTAGAGCTTCCTGAATTCATAAACTTTCTATTGAAATCTTACTACGAACAAATTTCATAAGATTATTAGACCCAACTGTGGCTCCCAAAATTCATAGTAATTCAATTTTGAAAATAAATTCTAAGTTTTTTGCTATCCCCATATTTCCTATCTTCCTACATGGAAATTTTTTTCACAACCTCATACTATGCACAATCTGCTCCAAAATTGCTTAAATGATCAGCTACTAGAGTCTCAACTTTACAACATTTAGCATTGTGTATTCTTATCAAAGTGCGCTTGTCATTAAAAAAACAAGGTAGTGGATATTACAATTGTTCGGGACATGATCTTGTCTCTTGACCCCTCATATCTACAGCTAAGGTAGTATGCTCTAAAAGCGACCATTTAGGGGTTGGCCCACCTTTTTCATAGGAATCCATAGACAAAAATATTTTTAGATCATTTTTTAGAGGAAGAAAATAGATGTGGAACCTAACACAAGTGGTTTTGTATTTTTCCAAGCACTTTTGAATTACTTGTAAATTTTAAAAGATTTGGGACATAGGCACCTATTTGTGACCATAGGTCTCCCAAAATCCATCCACTTGCAATTTGTAAAGAGATGTGCGGAAATCAAAAACAATGATTGGCTCTTGCAATAGAAAAACATTTTTTCCTCAATTCATTCAATTGCTAAAGTGGTCCATTTAAGGATCACTTCATCTCCATTCTTCAGCTAATAATAGGGGCAATTTGGAAGAGAGGGGTAGTTTTATAGCAGACTACCTTACTCATTCATGCCAAGAGCAAAGCCCCACAATTAACTTCACAGCTCCAATCTAAGCAGAAACGACCACACCAATGGTATAATGACAAAACAACTCTATAAAACACAACTGAATGCAATTGGTTTGGGTCTCTCTTTATTCCCGGTCCCATCATTTTTCTTTTTAAGTTCAACAAGTTGGTGAGATATAGAGACCCCACAAGTTGGGTCACAATAGAAAAAATCATAATTATCATACCTTTCAAACTTTATTACATGTACTAATAAATTGGACCTTCCCTTTCTTACAAGAAAAGTCTTTTTTTGATATAGAATTTTTTCTCTCTTCCTTTTTATAATGTAGAAAAGTCACATGGATTACACTCTAAAATATTAGAAAATACATGCTCTTCCAAATATTGCTCCTCCTGACGGTGCTGCATTGGGGGCGTATAAGTTGGCAAGTGACCCAATCAAACTTCGCTAACAATCCTGCTATTGATAACCTTCTCGTTACCTTCTCCATGCTTGCATTGAAGTTGCTCTTGTAACATTTTATTCCATGCACTTGATCACCCCTCAGTGAAAATCTTGTGGAACATTATAATCCTTTCCTTGATTTCTTGAGATGGGTTCAATTGTAGATTTCAAGAACTTCATTGACTTTGTGTTTGACATCCTTCATATAATTTTAAAACACTATAGGGTCTCCGTTCTAAGAATGCAAAAAGAATTTCTACCAATATTTGAGGAGAAGCACTAGTTAGTTCATTATTAGTTGAAAAAATAACCAGTTTAAGAGTAGAAATGGAGGATTCAAAATTGGACTAAAAATTGGTAGGATAAGCAACTAATCAGTGTGCAAAAATGCAAGGTGGATATGTAGAAATCGCTTTCATGAAATTGTTAGATTTTAGCCTCTTGCAATTTTGAAGTGAAGGTAAATACCTAGGTTGCTAAAGACAAGTACCTTTTAGGGTTGGCCATTGAAGAACTTGGGATGTTTAGATATAGCGGGGACACGTATCACTTTAGGGTTGGTTGTGGACTTGTGGCAGCCAGTTCTTCCTCCATCGTTTGTGCCCACATGAACCTACCATTGGGCATATGGGACCTTGCTCCTTCTCCTTCTTGTTGCTTGCTGACACCTCCTTTGTGTCTTCAATGAGTTTGCTCTCCACACCAATTCTTTGTTATTGTGCTACTCTACTATGTTGTCCAACACTCCATCTACCTTGCGTTGTTGTTTATTGCAATTAATCTGCTCAAATTTTTGGGATGGATGTCTCTCTAACTTCCAAACCTATAGAGAAGACTTCTCCTTCTTCCTTCTCATTTTCAATTTGGTGTTTCTATGTATATTTTAAATGGCAAAACATTAGAGATCTATGCGTGATATGCTTTTCAGGGTTGAATTTAGTAGAGAGAGTGTGGGCATCGAAGTTGCTACGCCTAGTACTTCTTCTACACCCTCCCAACTTCCTTCTACTCCACTTAATGATTCAAAAAGCCAATTTGGAATGAAAATGTGTTTGATTTGATTGGTTTGAATTGAATAGCAAGTTGGTGAGGATTTTCTATAAGGTTTACAAAGAGAGAGGTGGAAAAATAGGTTGATGCTAGTGAGAGGTCAATGAGCATTAAGTTTTAGCCTTGCAAAACCAATAGAAGACATTAATTAACTTTCATAGACAAGACATAATTATAGTCAACAATCTTTGCAACAAGTTCTTGTAGCTACAAATCACAACTATGATGAAGCTTTCATAGCCCTTTTAGAATTGCCTACCTCATGGTCAAAGAATGTGTACCTTTCCATGAATTTTCAATTTTGTGCAATCTTCTTCTATCTTGTATTGTATCAATAACTTCAATATTATATCATACTGACATGATCTTAAGTACTTTAAATGTAATTCAGACAGGTGTTGGAAAGGATGAGGGACTCCAAATATTTTGGGCTAATGATTGGTGAACATTTTAGGTAAATATTTTAGGTAGAGGACATCTTGTTAGAAGCAAGTTTGCCTATAATTTGTTTCTTGGATTTATTATTTTTAATAGATGGGAAGAAAAATTCAAATTTCATTTTTTATTGTCTTATGGGTGCTATGAAGACATAGGAATTTGACATGTCAAAATGCATTGGATTTGGGTTTGATGGAGCACCTACAGTGATAGAGAGCATACAGGATTGACTTCCCAAATCAAAAAGAAAAAAAACTTTTCTAACTTCTATCTACTATATAGCTCATTGAACTAAGAAAAACCCTTTCCTGACTTTTTACCTACTATTAAACGTAGCTACTCTTGAGGCTTCAAAGAGTGTGTCTTGTAAAAACATGTTTGTTGATGTTAATTCCATGTTGAATATTTTGTTTATTTTGCTTAACCCCTAAAGGTTAGAGACTATGTTTTCACCAAAATCGCTCCAAAACTGCTATTTCTAATACAAGTACCAAAGTTTTAGAAAAAAGCATTTTTGAAAAATTATAACAGTAGGATCTTGTATTGTATTAAACTAGTTTGAAAAGTTGTGGAAAAAATTTCAGAATTTCCACCATGTGGATTGCAAGATAATAGCGTTTGAATTGACAAAAATCCGGGCAATTACACTTCACATGGTAACATTTGTATGAAAAAATATCCAAAATGGTGGTTACTCTTTGGATACATTCTTAAAGGCAAGTTGGCTAAATGCTTGAAAAATTTCAGCTCATTTGAAATTGTAAAAAATAGTAAGTAGAAAGAGGTAGAGAATGTTCAAAACACTAAATTGTTAAAAATTTAAATATAGAATTGAAAATGCCAATTCCAACAGTTGTAATGTTGTAATAAACAATCTACACATAATGTTTTTATTTTTTTTCAAAAATATTGAAAATTGAGTTAAATAAAGGACTTCAAAGTTTATCTTAGAGTAGAGATTCCATAACTACCCTCAAACTAAAACTCCTCATAACTTTCATCTTCTTAATCAAAATGGAATAATTCAAAGCTTCCTATGTATATATAAATCTAAAGAAGCAATTTCAAATTTCTATTGTTTTTAAAAGTGATTTTTAAAGAAGTTTTTTTAGCTTCTCGGGTTGCTCTCTGACCAATGAAAATAACATATCATGCAATAACTTTTTAACTATATAGTCAAAAGTTATGAAAATTGTTGGGCCTTAAAGCTACTCCTTGGGCACATTTTGTGTGAATTTTTCAAAGAATAAAACAAAAAATTTGTTTGTAGTGAACTGACCAAAATCGCTATGTTGTCAAAAAGCGGTGTTTGGGCTCGGGGGGGCACTTAGAGTATCCATTAGAAACCACGTGTGAACAAAACTTTGGACCCCCTATATACTTTTTGAATTTTAAATAAAAATAAATAAACTGAATAAAAATAAAATTTTGTACTTTGAAAGTTTATGTTTTGAATTATTGATATTTTTATTTGTTAATAATTATTAGTTACAAATTTTTGAAGTAAAAAGATACACTATAGAACTGAAAAATAACTTTCACACCCCTAAATTATATAAGAAAAAATTGTCTAAAAAATGAACAAAAAATTCCTAAAAATAACTCTCTATTGAAAGCTCATTTTGAGTTGAATATTGATTCAATGGTCATCTAAATGTGTTCTCTATAATTATTTGAGTTGAAAAAATGTCATTTTAGTTCATTTTCAACCTCTTCTAGAAATCATTTCATATTTTATTTGAGTTGGAAATTTTGGCAATGGAAACCTATAGTCATTATTAAACAATTTTAGGTTGAAACTATAGTTTATTAGAAACCACTTGTTTGCACATGGTTTGTTGTAGTAGAACTAAGTGCACCCCCTAAGCTTTAGGGGTTAAAAAATCCTCCAAAAAGTAGGCCCTTCCACTCCCTTGTTGTTTAGTAAATTGAGCAACTTCAAATTCACATATGTTTGCACTTCTTGATTGACATTTTGTGCATGTTGTCTATATTGTCCAAAATCTTCTAAAGTAAACTTGTTGACATTTTGTATGTAGGGTCTATTATAAAGACAAAAATTGCTTCAATTAGATTGTCTTGTCTTGTTAATTCTTGTGATTTGAATGAAGACACATTCAACCCTAGTACGGGTTTTAATGTGATACTTGAATTTGACCCCCCATTTTTTGCTTACATAGTAAAATTCAAATGACTAGGGACCTTTCATGGGCTAATTTAGAAGTTATCTTGTCTTTTCAAAAGTTGTATGCAAAGATTGTATGTGAGTCTTTATATACTAGATTTGATAACAACAATGTGATTGATGCATTTAAAATTCTTAACTCTATTCACATGTCTCAAAGGTAAATTGGGTTGAATTTTAAGGGTGTTGTGCAGCTGGATATTCTTTGAAGTAGTATGCACAAGAAAAATGGATAAAAAGAAAATTATTACCTACGTTGGTGGATTCTATAACTTGTAAGCAATAATTCTTTGCTTTCAAGTTACAAGGGTCCATTGAGTGGATAGAGAGGACATTTGAAGACTTTTGGACTTCTATCAATTGGAGTGCATTGCTGAAATTCAATGTACCATAACCTACTCTAATCCTAGCAAAAATAGCAAAGTGACAATGTATGAGTACCACTACTTGTGAATGTGTTTTTTCTATATAAAATTCTCTAAAGATTAAGAACCAAAATTTCATGACAACTTTAAATTTGGAAAGTGTCATTGGAATCTCTATGGAAGGTTCGAGAAAGAGTTTAACTACACACTTGTGGATGCCATTTTGTTGTAAAAGAATGACACAATTTTGGTGCTTGTTTACAAATCCAAAGAAGTACCTTGTAAGGGTAGCCAAAGATGTATCTAAAAAAGGCAAAAAATTTGAATTCTAAACTCTTTTGATGTTTTGCAACTCCTTTTCTAAACCACTTTCAATTCAATATTGGATGAGTTGGTTGAATCCTTAGCCTTCAATTGGTAAAGGGCCATAAATGCCAGGTTCAAATTCTGCCAAGGACTCGAGGGAGGGGGGGGGGCAATGAGCGGTAGCAATAGAAAACTATATGCGAATTATATGCGAACAAATGATAGAAGACCTAAAAAACATTTAAGATAAAAATAATAATTTATTTTTATATACTAAAAGGTACAAAAATGCCTTGACATGTCTTCAAACTACTATAGGGTATAGAAAAATAGGAAAAAATTAGACCTAGGATACCTCCCTTTTTATTCTTTTTTTGGGCCAAAAGTATTGAATGATGTTGCCGTATGAGTGGCATATTCAATGTGTTCAATAATTTTATAGACTTTACTAATTTCTACAGTAGACGTTGGTTGGCTTTAGGTGGCTATTATTTAATTTTGGGAATTGGTGGTTCCTATTTTGGGCCCTTTGTTCGTCATTCCGACTGTTCAAGGTTCAGGGTCCGCTTTGGGGTTTGGGGATCGCCTAGTCTATCTTTTCCACTATCTTCGGTTTAGGGCTGCATACTACTATGATAGTGCAAAAATATTTCTTACATTCTATTTCATACTATGATAATAGTGCAAAAATAAATCTTACATATTATTGTGCATATTGTAAAGATATGTACATTGAATCAAACAATGTAGGTTAAAGTAAAGTTGATATCAAAAAGCGATCTCTATATCATTCATATTAATCATGTAAAAAGGACCTAAACTTAAAGTTCAATTGATAGCATTCAATAATATGATACCTACCTAGTAAATGCCTGTCATTGATAATTTTTTTAGAAGATACAGTAGTAGTATTGACTACACTTTTTTGTTAAGTTCTAGTTGTAAGTAGTCATTAGTGGGGGATAGAAAATAAAGTTTGAAAGAAATTTAATGTAGGACAAAAATGGTAGTAGAATTCTATTTTTAATCTAAATTACCATATCATTTATTCATATCAATTTAGAATTATAAGTGATGCAGGCCCCTTCCCTAATAATCCAAAATAGGAAATTATATAATAATAACGTGTTTTAAAAAATAAAAATAATACCCCCCTAAAAAATTCTTGGTGTTCGCACCTATTCCCTTAGTTTATTTATACACTACCCTCCCTAAAGCCAAGGATGTAATGAACTGCAAATTTTGGTTTCAACATTGGCATGTCTTTGAAAAAAGAGGATTGTAGCCTTTACAAATTTGAAGTGGAAAGAAACTGGTCGTTGAGAATTTGATACTAGAAGAAATGAACCAAGAGATTTTGATAAGGAGGATGCCTTTGGAAAAAAAATTGGCTCTTTTTACAAAAAGAAAACAAATTACTAGGGTAGCTCCAAAAACTTCTTGAAAGCTAACCTCCAATGTATTGTGTAATTATAAATTGCCATACATAACACATCGTGCAGCTACAACTTTCAATCAAAACATCAATCAAAATCAATACAAAATCGTTCAGAAATGCCCTCTCAAGCCATCCTAGCCTAGTAAATAACATTCCTTTACACTGTAATAATTGCCTACCAACCACCCTTACAACTCCAAGGCACTTAAATGAGCACGTTCTTTTCTTAACTTACGCTTTGACCCACCCAATGGTTCATAACGCCTTTTGGGATTTCTCTAATCTTTTCTCCACTTGTCTTCCTTCTACTAAACTTCCTTCTTCTTGTCCCTTGCCTTGACGTTAAGAGCTTGATTGTTTATGAATGGAGAGCTTGGAAGAGTGGTTGATGTGTGAATTGTGAGTGAGGTGGTTCCTACCCTTAGGTGCTAATTGCTTCTCTTCTTATTCTAATCATATTTCTCACTTGATTCTATTCTATCCCATTGGTCTACTATAGCTTGATTATGATGTTTCTACTCTTTCCTACTCTTTTATTTGAACCTAAGAGCTTTACTTCCCCCCTCTCTTCCTAACCTAGCCTACTTTCTTTTCCACTTTTCTAATCCTATTTTCTTCCTCCCCCCCCCTCCCCCTGTTTTTTTAATTAAGCTTAAGTTGCCCAAAAATTCAAAAAAACAACAGATTTGGCCTTCCGGCCTGGCCTACATGCTTGGCTGTAAGTTGAGTTTGCGGACTCAGCTTGGTCAAGCTCATCCTGTTGAGCTTGGATGGGGCTTGGGCCTATTGAGCCCTATAGCTGGGCTTTGTAGGCTAGTCAGAAAATCCTAAAAAGGCCCCCCAAAAACAAAACACTATCAATTATTGAATGCCTTGGGGATGGCGGTGCTTCCACCCTCTGTATAGTATATCAAATAAAAGAGCCCCCAAATCCACTTTGACACAAAGGAGAACACTCCTCCTACAACCACTTTTCTTTGGTTGTACCTACGTACAAAGATGTCTCTATTTTGGAGGCTAAACTTTGGTCGTTTCCAAACACCTTTTGGAAACTATACTTTGGAGTTAGACCACGAGGAAGTTCAAAGCTTCGTCATTTGATGGTATAGCAATAAGCTTCTACTACTAGTAGGTCTAAAGCTTTGCCGTTTGGTGACAAAAACTATAAAATTTGACTTTGTTAAGGTTGTTACACCAACCTGACGCAAAGACAAGTTAGTCAAGGAACATTAGTACAACAAAGTTAATGACCACGTGACTTGTAATACAACGATAGAAGCCACCCTAAGCGGCATCACCAAGGTACAAAGGGGGGATTCTCTAGGATTAGTGCAGAACTTTAGACCAACTCTAAAAGTACCAAAATAATAGAACAAGGACTCATAACATGTGCACAAATGATCAAGTAGGCAAGAAGGAACCCCAAGGCCTACACAAAAAATTGAGAAATAGCAACAATGGAGCAAAAAGGCTCCCCAAAACACCATTCAAGGTTTTTGGCTAAAATCGCCAAAATATTCAATGCAAATTGGACCCCACGGACTCCAAAACAAGAATAGGGGATGGTTTGAGAGGGAAATGGATGCCCTTTTATACTCTTCTAGGGAACCCACTTCCTCTCATTATAACCTAGGTAATCCTATCTCTTTAGATTTTCATCCTTATCTTTTAGAATTTTCATCTTTGGGGGAGTTTACGTTGGTCCAAAACTTTAATCCTTGGAGATCAACTCCAAATCACAAACGGATTGCGTCATTAGCTTCAAAAGGTCATTTTTATTTGCAAAAGACTCCCCCACCCCTTTTGTTCCTTCGCCAAAAATCCATCTAAAGCTAATGTCAACTAGGATTAGTAAAAGGTTTTAAATCTATTTTTTTTAGTTTACTTTTTCTGACAAAGGGGACTAGCTAGGTTGTTTGGAAGGCTCTAGATAGTAAGAAAAGACTCCTTGTTGACTTCATTCTGACTTCGTGTGTTCTTGGGATGCCGGTCAACTCCATAAAAATTCTGCCACATTGATAATTTGGAGGAATGTTGGTGAGTCGGACACCTCCTACTATTGCAACGCCTTTGAAACTTTTTGGAGTGGGTTATTAGCATAAAACAAGTTCACCCAATTTTTAGTGAGATTTTACTACAACCTGGATAATTTTCATGAAATTTCCATTGTTTGTTTAGATAGTTGACCATCCGTAAAGGGCATCTCTGCAAATCTGAAACTTCTGAAACTTCTGAAACTTCTTGTAGAACATCTCATAGAATTTCCAAGAGGTGTACAAGATCATGCTTTTAATTTTCACATTCTAATAAGGAGGGCAAAATCAACCTCCTTTAATTCATTGACAGTCAAAGAATCTTTCACATACGAGGAAATCTTGGCGAATGAATTTCTCTTTTGACTTCCTGGCATACTTTTGTCCCTAGATCACTATCTAATGGCCATAGATTCCTTTGTTGGCCCATCTTGAGAAAATGACTATTGTAGACTAACAATTGGGGGTTCTACTATTTCATCAATGGAATGAGAAAATTAAAACCTATCTTTGGAAATCTTTCTAAAGACCTCTCTGGACTTCCCTTGGACCAATTTAGCCAAACATAGCTACATGCATGGTAGTTAGGATAAGAACCCTAAAACCTTCCAACTCCCACTACTTTGGTGATTCTAACTTATTTACAAGTGGGATTTAGGAACATTATAAGGACAAAACTCTGTTTAGGACCAAATGCTATATTGGTATGTAACATATATATTTTGGTTTTACATTCTTTTGGTGTTTTTTTGTATATGATTATGTTTTAAATTGCAAAATTTGAAAAAAACAAAAACAAACTATGAGTTTCAAGTGACAAATTGGGAGCTCGCACTCATCACATCTAAAGGGCCATCACTTCAAATAAGGCAAACACCGCAACGAAAATGGCTCGTCAACTTCAAAATGACACGATTGCAAACATCCATCTCATTATTGTTAGACATGCATTACAAAAAGTGGGTCTAATGGCTCGGAAGAAGTTTAAGAAGTCTTGGCTTTTAAAGCGTCATAAAAGGCTTTGGCTCTAATTTGTAGAAAATTACCAAAATTAGATCGATGAAGATTGAAGTCATGTGATATGGAACAATGAAACAAAGATCAACCGCTTGAGGTCTAATGAGTGCAAATGGGTCTAGAAAAACAAGGCATAAAGGAGCTAACACATTGAGAAATTGAGCCAACAATCAAATTTGATGGAAGAAACTTCATGGTTTGGAGCTGCTTTACGACCAAAGGCATTGGATATTTGACCAAAATCAAAGGGAATTTAAATTCAGAGTTATATGTGGAGATCTTCAAGAACAAGTTCTTTGAAATACTCAAGTATTACGAGTATAAAATGGAGGACATTATCTTTCAACAAGACAATGATCCAAAACATATATAAAAAAAGACAAAGGAATGGTTTGAAGAAAATGACATAGAAGTATTAGATTGGCTTTTGCAGTCCCTAGACTTTAATCTAATTGAACATCTTTGGGTTGAGTTGAACAAAATACTAAATTTGTATGAAGAAGAGCTGAAGAATATGAATAAATTGTAGTAACATATAGAGGACACTTGGAATAACATTCCATCTAAAATATGCAAAATCTAGTAAAAAGCATGCATGCAAGAGTAGCTGCAATACTAAAAGCAAAAGATAGTTATACAAAATACTAATAAATAAATAATTATAATTTATAGAAAAATAGAAACAAAAGGGTGGAAATAGAAGCAACTCGTGGGAATTGCAATATTTCTATGAATATTTATTTATTTATTATGTGTAATATGTCATTGAATAGCTAAAACAAAACTCTATCAAGAGTTGATAGTGTTGTATGAATAGACAGACTACAAGTTCAAATTGAAAAACTGAAACCCAAAACTCTAAAATATTTCCCCCCTTTTGTTCCACATTGTACTTTGGAACATATGTCATGACCTTATTAGTCCCAACCTTGAAAAAAAGGAAAAAACACATTCCAATCCTTGGTTGAAAATTTATTTCAACCTTGGTCGGAAATAACTACACTTTTTATGTTGGATATGGATCTATAGTTGGGAATGGATGGTCCTATCTTATATAGAGGAAAACTCACCAATAGTTTGAAAAGAATTAAGACATAAAATCATTACCATCACATTATTGATAATTTTAACCAATGATAATGTAACTATAGACTTTTTTATTTTACACTCTCCATGTCTAAATTGTACATAACTTTTTCAAATTAGACTTTATTCAATTAGTACCAAAATCTAACCTTGGAACATCGAGCTGATCACCGTAGAAATCATCCTTTTGGGTACCATGTGAATCATTTGCTAAAAAAGACACCGAGAGCATTCATTGGAGGTCAAATTTATGTGCAAGAACTCTTTTTTTCACAAAAACTCCAAGGATGAACATGTACAATTTGATCTTACATAGAAGAATTCTCTATCATCCATCAAACACTTTTAGGCCGTCGCATTGTTACAGGATTAAATAGTTTCTTTAGAATTCAATATCTCCAACCCCATGAGACAAATCATCGCCGGTTGTGCACGATCGTGGGCTCCGTCTTTTCAG
Organism: Antitrichia curtipendula; assembly: GCA_951230915.1. Lineage (NCBI taxonomy): Eukaryota > Viridiplantae > Streptophyta > Bryopsida > Hypnales > Leucodontaceae > Antitrichia > Antitrichia curtipendula. The sequence goes on along the minus strand of OX579633.1, from coordinate 19,276,659 downwards.
GGTTATTTATCAAAGACCTCTGCGTGTCATCCTGACAAAGCCAGCTGCAGGAAATGCTACATAACCTTCCCTATTCGATCCACTTCTCATGCGTAGATGTTGCTACCTGCTCTACCACTAACAACCTCAAGTACCTCTCAAACAGAACCCACCCACCCACCCCCACGAATTTAAGGTTTAAATTTGCTCAAAATATCGGGCTTTTTCCCAATCTGTGACTGCTTGTTGGTAAGCAAGTAGCTCCGTTTCGAAGAAGTGGTGGTAATGGTGATGAACATCCTCTCCCAGCATTTCCTTGGCAAATGTACTGTTCTTGAAAACTGTTGTAGCTGCTCCCTGTTCACATCAAGGAGTGTGATACAAAATCAGAGTAAAATCCCAAAAAACAATCTACTTCGCCTTAACAAATACATAGTTGAATGAGATAATGGAAAACAATCTGCAGGAGGGATGGCCTGTTTCCTACGCATACTAGAATCATCTCTTAATTCAATGAGTTTCAACCCTAAATCAAACACAAAGACAACCATAGAAAACTTGCTACCATCAACAGCACAAATTCAATCAGAATTATGAAGTCATTGAACAAATTTAGATTGACCCCTATTTACGACACGGTCCATACCAGTGATTGAGGAATCGTCAAAAGATCCTTGGCGAAGTACACGTTGCCTTCCAGTTGGGGTGGTGGCTCAATTTTGTTGCGAATGCCGTCCATTCCAGAAGCAAGAGCAGCAGCAAAGGCCAAGTACACATTGCAGTCGGCGCCTGGCAGTCGGCATTCAATGCGCAAGGATTTTCCTGACCCAAGGACACGGAAAGGTGCAGTTCGATTGTCCCGGCTCCTGTTTCATTCAAGGATCATGTGCTCAGTATGTGCCTTAATAAATGAATTAAAATTCAATCGATTCAAAAACTGAAATAGAAAACAACTACAGTAGTGTGTCCTGCAGCAATTGAGTGAAATCATGAAGTAAGTTAAGTTAGTGATCCAAGGTATGTGGGGAACCTACCAAGCTATCTGCGTGGGAGCCCAGCTGCCTGATACGTAGCGCTTGTAGGAATTAACGTTGGGAGCGTAAAAGCACATCAGCTCTGGAGTGTGCTTCATCCATCCGCCCAAGAACCATCTGAATTCATCACTGCACATCAACAATGAAACAAATCTTCAGGAAAAAAAAAAGTGCATATTTTGGTTAGGATGTGATAGTTCTTGAACAGTTCATCTGGTCCAAGCATATTAAATTGGAAGTGATAAAAGCATAACTCACAGTCTAACTACTACGAAGTGATTTGCACAAACCCATTGAGCTGCTGATATACTAGTGACACGTCTTCTTCCATATGTACTAGAGTATGTAAGCATTTATTAAACATATTGTGCACCTATTAGTGGTTAAACCCTTTGCTCTTACAACTATTTTAGAATGATTGATTAAATTACAAGAATAGAACATTATTACAAACCTGCATTTCGTGGAGCCCAGCATTTTATCCCCAGCAAATATGTTACGCCCATCCTTCCAAAGACTAAGATGAATGTGGCAGCTAGAGCCTGGTTGTGATGCGTCTGGCTTGGCCATAAAGGTAACAGAAACGCCCATAGAATCTGCAAGCTCTTTTAGACACTGCAAAAAACAAAGAAGATTGTTGTGTTATCCTAGTCACCTGACAAACAGTGATAGACCTTATAAATTGGACTAGAGAACTTCTTGAATCGGGTGTCAAAAGGTTATCTAGTTTGCTTTGTGAAAAGGTAATTTCATTTTTGGATTCTCATGGATTCTAATGTCTGAACTTAAATGCAAGTATGGCTATTGAGGAAGGCATACCTGCTTGTAAACACTATGGCGATCAGCCATTTCCAGAACTTCCGCGTATTTCACGTTCAGCTCATGCTGTCCAAGCCCAAATTCTCCCTTGCTGCAAGCAAGCAACAACATTGCATTCAGGATCATAACTAAAAATCTCAAAGTTTAAAATGTAGATGCCCTTTCTTGGCTCTGAACCAAAAGAGAGGAGACCAATTGCACCAAAGACAAACAACATCTGCAATTTGAGTAAGTTCTTACATTAGTGTTTTCTGATACCTAAAAATTGAGCCCTAATCCCTAAAATGAAATAGGTTGCATCTCATCACATAGCAGCTGGTAATATAGAATAGAGGAAATTCCAATTTACCTGTTCTCTACTGGAACCCCAGAAGCTTCTAAATGACGCCTGGCAGGACCTGTCAAGGCAAGAGAGTGAGTAAAGGTCAGCCCAACCATGTAAAGAACCAAAATCAATGTAGGTAAAATAAAATAAAACATTCCCAAAAACTTACTGCAACAAAAAAACGAAATGTTGACAAAACAAACGAAGGTTAACTTGCGTATACCATGAAAATATTCCCCGCGAGTTCCCTGGAAAATGTGGTAGTCCTCCCGTACCCAACCTGCTGGTCTAAGGTTCATGTAGCCTTTATTCTGCACAGAACACACCATAAAGATATCAACTCCCGGAACCCTTTAACACCCAAATCCTTTTGAATGTTTGCATAGATTTGGTTATATCTTTATTAAACTACATCACGTACCTCAAGTTCATCAAATTAGTCATAAAGAACGTGGTTATCGAAGATTCAAACAGTTTTTTGGATTCGAGTTATTAGGACATTACATCACCGCCAAAGCACTCTGCACGGATATGGGCTGTGCAACGCTAAGGGCTTAAATTGTATGCCAAGGATTCTACGAACTCTTTTTTCAGTGAGTATTAGATCTTCAAAACAGAAGGAACACATAAAACAAGAAGCTTACCTTGGTTTCTTCGTATGTGTCTTTGTAAAGAAAATACTCAAGCTCCGAAGCAGCCATGGGCGTAAATGCACCCACTTCTTGTGCAGCCTTCATTTGATTTTGCAGAACGGAGCGTGGAGCATGAGGGGCTAGCTTGTGGTCATCCTGAACCACGTCACACAGCACCAAGGCCGTCTTTTCCAACCTGCAATCATACAAATTTTAGTACATCATACCAAAATTCAACCATTAGAATAATGATTCAGTTTTGCAAGCATAGAAGCAGTCAATTTGCTGGCATAAACCTGCAAGAATAAACCCTAAGGCACACGGAGTTTCCTCCTCCAGGTCCTGTATGGTACAAACTAGCCATGACGGTAAAAATATACATTGAGAACCTGGAAATTTTAGGCAGAATAGTACCAGCTTGCCACTCGCAGTGTCTTCATGTCTGGAACGAGGTGGATATCACCATAGCCAGCCTCCCAGCTCGCAAACTTGTACCCGGGAACTGGCTCCATGTCCATATCGGTCGCCAGAAGATAAGAACAAGCATGCGTCCCATCGTCCACAGCACTCTCCAAGAAAAAATCGGCTGTGTATCTGCACATCAAACCCAAAAGAATTACATGCTTGAATTCTGCTCGAACTCATAGAACTCTCAACCCTATTTCCAAAACCTTAATTCAATCAGGATCATTAAATTTGTTGAACAGTTTTAGACTGATAAGCAATCCCACATAAACTGAGACTAGAATTTGAATTGGGGTAGTGTGGTACCTTTTTCCAACTAGCCGACCGTAGCAATCCGTGAGCCCAACGACGACGGTGTCGATGGTCTTCGTTCGAGCAAGTTCTTGCAATTCTGCCACCGTGAGCATTCCTTGCACAGTTGGCGCTTTCGGAATCTGAAGTGTACTCATTTTCCTTGACGGTGTCGTCCTCTCTATTTTATCCAACCCCGTAGCTCCTTGCTTTGAGAGCGAGCTGCTCCACCATAGCCATAGCCCATTAGGTCAGGTTTAAGAACAGAAGAAGCGACAGAAGAGTCCACCCAGCATTCTATCCAGTATGAAAGGCAAGAAAGCCATATCCAAAGTATAGAAGACCCTAATACATTCATAAAACCAAAGATCGACGACACCAAGCCCTAAAGGTACCAAGTCGTAATGATATCAACCCCTATTGAGTGGATAGTTTGATTGCCATAATTTTCTGAATTAGACTCTCTAAGTAAGACTGTCAACACCGCCATTCCAGCCTTGTTACAAACCCTACTCGCCTGCTCCATAGAATTTGTAATTTATGAGAGACTTTGAAGAGCACCTTAAAGCTAGACTGAGGGAACATCAAAACATAAGATCTTGAGGAAGAAACCCTATAGAATGCTGGATCCTTCATACTGCAAACTAGTCAAGTGATTAATTCCGTTGGAAAAGCCAAGGGAACACTAACCCCTTTTCAATCTAGCTCTTAGAGAAAAATATGAGATTCATTGACAGACCTGATTATTCTGGGGACCTGATCGGGGACTGAGTTGCTGCCATGCTCTCGGAGAAGAGCCGAAGTCGACGAGCGAGCGGTGCACTTGGTTCGAGTGCCCAGCAATGTCCGTACTGCTGATTTCATAAACGACATAGCTTCCAAATTCCAACACCCAATTCACCTACACAACCAGCTCTTTCTTAAAACCAAAATTTCACATCGCAATGCACCCAATCCAATCACTAATCAGGGGATGCAACAGAAGAAACTAAAAGCTAGCAATCTAGCTCATTCAAAATCTTTTACTTTAGAATCGCAGAACTCGTTGGCAACCTCATTGGAAACCTTCAAACACGAAACGAAAACAGACACTGCTGCGAGAAGATTAAGCAATTTACAATTTACGCATCCACAATTCCACACACCCCAGGTACAGTAATGCACTCCAATCGTGCAATGAAAACTTATGGTTTTCATGTCGACTGTATCCCAAGAATTCGAGCAAGAATGTACCTAGTACACAGCCGCTCAATTTCACACAAGCAGCAACTGTTTTGCAATTATGCCACGGCTAGAGATTGAGAGTAGGATTGAAAGTACTTACAGACAAGCAGCAAATTGTGCGGAATCTAGAGGCAGGTGCTGTTAACAGGAACAGGAAATCGATGATGGCGTGCAGGAGAGCAGAGATTTGTGATGATCCGGAGTTGACTGGAAAATCAGGTAAAGGATTTTGAACAAAAAGTGACAAAGAAGGGAGCTCTGTGAATTTTGTTTTAAATGAAAATGGTATACCCTTACTAACGAAACAGCTATTTATGAGTTGAAAAGGTAAAGAGTTGGTGGAAAAGTAAAAGATTTCAAAGTAAAAGCTACAAAGAAGGGAGCTTTTGTTCACTGGGCTACCGTACGTTCAGGTTTGGTTTAGTACCTGGGTGTTGAAATAATTTAATTTTGGCATTTGGACAATTCAGCAACTTGATCTAATTGTCTTGTCTTTCGGCATGTCATTTTTCCTAATTTTTCAACACTCCTCTTTGTAGTAATATTTTGGCACCATTGCTCCTCTTCGCAACAATGTTTTTCTAAATTTTCTCAAGAATAATTTTTGAAGATTCAAAATTGGCAGCAACTAAACAATTTTTCATATTTTAGACATGTTCCAATTTTTCCTTAACCCCTAAGAGACCAAGGTCATTTTTCTGTCAAAAATCACTCAAAACTGCCATTCCTGCTGCGTTCATCTAAGAAAACAAAAAATATATACTTTTTAGAATCTAACCATGGGATCTTGTATTTTACTTGTCTAAGATCATGTGGTAAGAATTTCATAGAGTTGAACCATATAGATTGGAAGATATTAGCATTCAAACTTGAAAAAATAAATAAAAATTGAACACTAGCATGAAATTTCAAATGACTTTGACCGCCCTTGGTGGAATCTTTTTGCACTATGGACTTTGAATTTAAAAAAATTGTATTGAAGAATTGAGTTGGAAGTCTAGGAAAAAATTTCAAAAGAAAAATGCTTGTTTTGGGTTCTTTAAAAAATTGTCAAGAAGAAGTAGGTCTAAGATTGAAAGAAAAACTAAATCATTGATAGCTCTAAGATGAGATTGAAACACAATCATTCCAATGGTGAGATTGTTCTACTAGAACTAGAACTAGTAGTAATCAAACTTAACCTTGTCAAAAAAACAAAATTGAAAATTGTGAAAAATTGCATTCCTACAAGTTATTTTTTCAAGAAGATGCCTAGATTGCCCGAAAAACAAGATTGTTCATAACTTTCACATCACTAATCCAAATGAAATGAATCAAAGCTTCATATGTAGACAAAAATATGATCTATAAGGGGGGGGGGGGGGGAGGGGGGTTATTTAAATTTAATTTCATGTTTTTGTGGATTTTTTTTCTGTGCCCAGTGAAGTGAAAATTATGTTTCAAATGACATAACTTTTGCTCCCGGTCACCGATTGAAATAAAAATTATATTCTCACAAAGCTAAAAAGGTTTTCTATCTTATGAGAAAGTTTCAAAAAATTTCATTAAAAATTGAGGTCATAGAAACCTACCCAAAATCCATTTTGTCCCCCGAGCGGACAAGGGGCCTTTAGGGTTTATTATTTACGAAACTGACCTACAGGCAGGGTATGTAAGGTACGCGGCAAATTAAGTCAACAGCAGTTGCGTGCGTGCGGATTTGATGAGTGATTCAAGGCAGTACAAAGTAAAGGGTTTCAAATGAAAGTTGCAAAGATTGGAGTTCTTTTGTACCCATTTATAGACACCAGTTGCATGTATTGATTTGATGCTTTCTGGCTGGAAAAATAAAGGGTGTCAAACCCAAGTTGTTACTTATGCTAGGGAGGGTTTTTTTGGTTTACAGATGCGACAAAAGTAAGCAGGAAAATACATGATTTCTGAGTGTGGAAAAGTGAAGGATTTGCAACAAAACTAAGCTGCTAAACAAAAGGTAGGTTCCCACTTGGCTGTATGGAGGAGTCATGTTTAAAGTGGAGGAGCAGTGCAGCGAAGTTCGCAATTCCGTTTCACACGGAAAGTGGTTACAGAGTGTATAGGCGTGGCAGTGCGCAGTACTGAAGGGAGTGGGACGTTCCCACTTGCTGTCAGGAGTGTGATTTAACGAGTTAAAAAAGGTGTGGCCGTTCCCACCTGCTGTGTCAGTCTCATCAAAAGCAGAGGTAGGTCCGGCAGAAGTCTTGTCCAGGACGACGGCAGAGGCGACGTCCTCAGCGGCCGTAATGTTATGGATTGCGAAGATTTTCGTGTATTGCTGTTGTAGGCGGACGTAACGGATTACTGTAATCACGAATTCAGTGATTAATGTTTACTCCTAGTGAAGTCCTCGGAAGGTGTGTTTTGTCGATGTGAACTATTGTCTTCGTCATTTTCGTTGGTGCAAACTTTGGCGGTGCAAACTTTGGCGGCGAAGCGTGCCTTGTCGGTCTTCCGATTTCCACCTTCTTCCACACAGCGCAGCATCTTCACAGCCTTCGTGGCGCAGGTACAGAATTGTCCGGTCCCCGGTCCCAGATATTGAGTTTCAAATTCAGTTCTTGCATATCGGCTAAAAGGGAGTTCTCCTGAAGCTTCTGTGCTTGACAGTTCCACGACACATTTTCGTTGTTCCAGTTGTACCCCTTGCCACATTGTTGGCTTCATTACGCGTCGTTGCTCGTACTGTCCGACCGTCGAGAGAATTCACAAAATGCGCATGTTAATCGTCTATTAGTGCACGTTACTCATGTGTGACTGAATTCGGCGACAAGGTCATCTACTCTGCAATTCAGTTTCAAAATCGGTGACTGCATGTTGTTTAGGGTTTACGAAGAAGGTTATCATCTCTTGTTCTGAAGTTTAGTAGCGTTGTTGGTTGCAGACATGGACACGTTCAATGACTTCACGAATGTCGCGTCCTTCGCGTCCTTTGTGCTGGCTTTGATTCTCGACGCGAACCAGTCCTTCCTTTTGCCTTCATATGACGCTGAGGCAGAAGATACAGCTCACATCGCAGTGATAGCGTTGACAGACATGCCTGTTCTCGATACGTTCACCCTAATGAGCAACTCCCTGCACCATTACCGTTTGTGCTCCTCTGCATTGGGTTTCAGTGATGAATTGACTTACTGGGTTCGTCCCCGTTCAACCACTTGGTTCTCCAGGTTTTTGGTGGAGCAATATGAAACTTCCCGTTGGCTAGCTATGTTTAGAATGACGAAAGCTTCTGTTTTCGCCTTGGTTGACATCATTAAACCGCATGTCCAGAAAAAGGATACAAGGTACTGTGTAGCAGTGCCTGTAGTTGTACGATTGGCTTGCACTTTGTTCAAGCTTACTCATGGTGTGAATCTCACTATCTATAGTGAGATGTTCGCGATCGGTCGTAGCACAGTCTGTAAAGCTCTGCGGGAGGTGGTATTCGCTATTAACGACACTTTGAAGCATGAAATTTCTTGGCCTCGAGGACAGCGTTTGTTGGAGACTCAGTCCAAGTTTGCAGAGATTTGTTCTTTACCAGCAGTTGTCGGAGCCATTGATGGCATGCAAGTGCCGATTTCGAAACTAGTGAGTTCAGCGACAAATTATTTTTACTTTAAAACAGGTGCATACAGCATGAACTGCCAAGCAGTTGTTGACAGCGACAAGCGTTTCTTGGACCTTTACGTCGGAATGCCTGGTTCTACAAATGACAGCAGAATGCTCCGACGATCGTCTTTGCATTACTTGGCTTCACACGGTCAGCTCATGGATGCGACACATGCAGTTGATGGTCATTCGCCGTATTTGATAGGGGACTTGGGCTACCCTTTACAACCATGGTTGATGGTTCCTCATAAAATTGGAGTACAGCTCTCCGTTTCGGAGCGTCTGTTTAACAAAAAACTGAGGAGAGGTCGATGCGTAGTAGAGAATGCATTTGGAATTCTCAAGCAATCTTTCAGAGAATTGATGGACAAAAGTGATTTGCACTTAACTTTTCTGCCAGACGTCATTGTGTGCTGCGCGATACTACATAATGTTCTGCTGCGTCAGTCTCATGACGAGGTTGAAGAATTACTTGAGCTCCTCAGAACGGAAGGAATGCACACCGCTGAACCTGCATAGGATGGAGGTCGAATGGACAATACAGCCCGAGATGTTGACGATGAAGTCTCAGATGCCGCCAAGAACAAACGTCAAGACTTGGGAACATACCTGGCGACGAGGAGAAGAGCTGCGTAGAACTGACGGTGAGATTGAACACATGAATGGTAAGGTCCAGTGTGTGTGTGTGCTGATTTTAGCATAGAACGACTTCAACATTTGAATTTCTGTGAGCTAGTGCACTAGACGTTATTCACAATTTTTTTTTTTGCTGTATATATTTTTACATCTTTGATAGTGTATGCTGTCAGATTGCTGACGGTGAGGTCGCCGAACCAGCTGCTGAGAAAGGCGTACTTTCCAATCGCAATGACTATTGTAAAAAAAATTATATTGCGGACATACGAGTTTTCTATGAGGAGCACTGACCTAGTATATTTTCAGTGCACATTCAGTCGGCAGTGACTGAATCTGACTTATAGTTTCACACATGATGTACATACAGTTAGCATACCTATTTGAACTGAAGGTTCATCAATCATCAGACGTCTAAGTTTCTTTTGACGTGTAAGTGTACAGGCAAACAGGAGAGCAGTGGCCGCCGAAGCAAGGCACGATTGTCGCTCACTGAGGTTCTTTTGCAATGTTCCGTGAATCGGAGACATTTGCATTGTCCATGTGCTTGTGGACGGAAGTGGTTGCCGTTCCAGTTGATCGTTCACCCTATGTAGTCAGAGGTTCTTCTCTCTAGAAAGTGGCATCATCAGGGCGGACTGATTTCTATGCACCATTGTCTGCATTTTGTATATACGTGGAGCTCGCTTTGCTGAGTCCACTTCCTATAACGGTGGTCAGTTGCGTCAAACATTGTACCATCTCCGTCTGCTTCAAAATAGCGAGTCTTGCATTTTTGTGGGCAATCATGGCATTGTCGTGGATTCGGCGATCCCTCTCTCTGTGGTAAGTCATTTGCTCGGTGAAAAGTTGCAGCTGAACCTCAATCTTGGAGCATTCAATTTGGAGGGAGGCGTCGGAGATGTCCTTCATTTGTGATGCCATAATTGATCCGGTTTCCTTTGTTGCTTGCGCGATAACGGCATGTCCTGAAATGTTTTTCCTTCGCACTCCTGTGTTGCCGGAACGTCGCTGCATGTCATTGGTATTGTTGTCTGACGAGCTGATGAGTACAGGTGTGACGCCTCCAGGGACGGTACCTGCAGGACTGCGGTGCAAGGGTAACTTGCATGTACGAGGACTTGTTTGCCGATCTCCATGACTGGAATTCGGCTGCACTGAGATCTGCGATGAACTCTCTTCAGTAGACTTTGGTACTGAGTGGTCCTCCACGTCCATTGGATCTTCTGTCTCCGTGTCTGTGTCGCCATCACTCTTGTCGTAGTTGTTGGCATGTGCAGGTGGCTTGAAATTGGAGTTTTCGGGTGACAAGAAATCCCGAAGATGCGGTGGTTGGATGAGCGGACGGCTACCAAACCATTCATGAATAGCGTGAAAGAATTCCTCGGAGAATTGCCGGGGAAGTCCTTCTACCTTCCGTTGAACTGGAGTCAAGTCCCAGTAGTCTGCAATGTTGTGTCCATTGCGTCCGAAGTAGTCAACAATTTTCTTGTACTCCGGCAGCAGTTGGTTCCATTTAGTTTTGCATGCAGCTCCGTCACGAACAACACGTGAAAAACCAGCGCTCATGACTTGCTGCGATATTTTGTTCCACTTGTTCATGTCAGGAATCATGAGGTCTCTGCCGTCGACAACGTCCTTCTCTGCTAGGTACTGCTGCCTCTTTCCCTAGATGAGGACCAAGATTTCAGCGCTTTGCCAATTCGGGCCTCGGTCTTTGCAAGCTCTTTTAGCATTGCTGGGACCAGTACCACAGTCAATGTCAACCTCAGTGAATTGGCGATTCAGGATCACCGGAGTGAGCACTGGCCGTATATCCGTGAAGCCCGAACGAAGCAAAGGAGGATGCATTCCTACACGAAAATTACAGATCATCAGTTTCTGTGACGAGACGCTGCTACAGAAGGTTAGTTTCCATTACTTTTTTTTAAATTTAAAATTAGACACGGAATTCTAAGGAACCACGTCATTCACACTGTAATTTTAATCAAAGTGATATCGTGTTTTGTGAATGCCAGCATTACAACATGGTCGCACTGAAGATGTTGTGGCATGTAAAGGTAAAGTGACGACTCACTTGAGAACTGCAGGAACACCGAAGTGAACATGATTTCCTGTTACTTATTTGAAAAAAAGGAAAACGGTACGCAAATGTAACATCCACAGTGCAACGTTGAGGACGTGCAGGTCAGGTATTCCTCACGCAATTCAATTTGAGAATACGTCGCACATTCATGAAATGGAACTGCATTCTTCTCTTGTTGAAGTTAGCATGTGCATGTGCCCATGGATGTTGCTACCGAAACACAACTGTAACTTCCGAATGCTTTGTGACATTTCCCATTGAAACACATAGCAGTTTCAAATTTCGTGACCTCTGTATGTTCTAAATTACTACGTCAGTAGGTAAATTCTCACGTTTTTACACAAAACAGTTTCATTCAAGAATGCACAAAACAGTTGTCCACAATTCCTACAAATAATGCAAGAACTCTGTCATATACAGTAGGACAACAATGTTGCCGGTATTCATTGAGGCATCGGAGGGGGGTTTGTCTTGTGCAGGTACTACCAGGGTCCTCTTTGGATTGGAAAAAAACTTTCCTAACAAATGTTCAATTCTGGAAGACGCAGACGGTATGCAATTGTAACATGGTATTTCCAATGTTCGTAACGTCCAGGTCTGTAAGTTTACACGCAGAGCACTTTACTAATTCATAATAGCGATACCTACAGAAACAAGGTATGCATTCTATAGATCTGAGTATGTGGATTTCGATATGCACTTGGCTTTCAGTACAAAGTTGTAACTTGGAAATGCTTTGTCATAATACAGATGAAACATATATGTCAATCATATTTTTGTATATGTACATGTTTTCAATAAACACATGGTTCTATACATCCTCACGTCCTTAATTAAACGAGTTCCAATAACGACTGCAAATGAAAGCTGTCCGCATTGTACACAAAAAATGAGCTCACTTTATTGTGTACAGTATGAAAACTTATATGCCGGTACTCATTGAGCCATCGGAGGGGTGTCTGTCTTGTGCAAGTTCTACGTGGACCGTATGTGCACGGGAAAAATCCATTCCCAACTGACGTTCATGAAAAATTGGAAATGCACTCAATAACTTACCTTGAATCGAAATGGCGGTGGGTCGGAAGGGGGTAGTCCTCTGGGGACGACCATGCTGATTCTCCATTGCCGCAAATGTCTTGTGCGTGTCGTCACAGCACACCGCTTTCCAGTATTTGACGGACACGAGTTTGCAAAGACTTCCACGAACAGCACAGTCAAACGAACATACTTTTTCTCATCTATTCCACAGAAGTAGCGAATGTATAGTGACAACAGATTTTAAGCTTACTCAGAACTGAAAATGCACTACTCAAATTCCTGCACACTGCATTGTTGCACTGCTGAACACAAGCTTGACAGGACCAAGTTTCATGACTAGTACTCTTCCAGACGACGGCTCTGAGGATGCTTTTCTGGGACACTGTGCGTACGTTTACTTTAAAGAGGGGTAAGTGCTTTGGCGCTCCTTTCTTAATGTGACTATGAGCCCACCATGTAATTAAGAACGTTGTGTACAGTCCAAAATCTACATTTTCCAAAGAAATTCAATGTGTTACACACACCTACAAAAACAGTGGTGGGCCTGCACAAGTACCTCAATTACTGCCCATAACCATGCTGTTTGCACCCTGCCACATCAACTGCCACCTAGGTTCGGCAAAAAACTACTTCCCAAGTGGGAATGCACCACCTATTTACTGCTCTAACAACGGTCCCCTGACACCAAGTGGGAACATACCTGAAGGGACTTGTTTTAACTTATTATTATGATTGTTTGAAGTCTGAACGCTGAGTTCAGTTTGAGGATTGATAGGTGAAACATCATCTCTGGCGTGGGCGAGGTTGGAATCAGGCGATGGCCAGTCATGGCTGGATGGAGGCATCCTTTCTTTCACCGTCAGGCGTTTCCCTTGTGACAGCCGGCAAATTTTTTTGGTATTTTATTTATTTATTTATTTATTTATATCTATGAAATGTCAAAGTGGCAATATGAAATGTTATAGTGGTGCTCCAAATTTCAACATCCATCCACACATTGAATAGAAAATAGCACATTAGCACATATCACATATCTATAATTCTATTTTCATCCACAATTTGACGATTTCATCCAAGATTCTTTTTTAATTTGAACATTTATGGTAAAAAATTTATTAATTTGTTGACATTTTTTAGCCAAATTATTTTTTCTAGTGCAATCTGGCACTATTTCGCAAAAAAAAATCCAATAATGGGTGATGTTACTCTTGGGACATAACTTATCAACATTTGAGTTCCATCACTGCAATTTTCCTAGAAGATAGAAGGAGCTAAAAGTGTCTCTTTGGGAGTTGATTTTCAGTTTATAGGAATTGCATAGCAACAAACAATTTTGGGTAAATTTTTCTTCAAAGATGAATACCGTTGAAATACCAACTCTTTTAAATCATTTTAAGAGGGGAGGGGGGGCTCAATTATACGGAATTAGTTATAAATTTTTGAAGTTGGAATGGCATAAGGTTCTCAAAGCGTCCCCATCTTAACACCTAAAGGATTGTTTGTCTCCTCAAGGGACAATTTGGATCCGAGTAGGTTCCTATTGTTTCAATATGTAGTGAATGTTTGTGAGGATTTATAGTTTTGCGAGAGCTATGTGGATATATAATCTATATTTCAATTGGTGTCCAAGAGAAATAGTTATGGTACAATAAGCCCCAAATGGAGGTTGGTGGGCAATACAAAAAAATCACAAAAAGTCAAAATTAAAATTTTAAAATTTTATTCCTAAAATTTTACATTTATTTCTACATTTGAAGCATTGATTCATTCTATTTGAACTAGTAATGAGAAAGTTATGGACAATCTTAGTTTTTCAAGCAATCTAAGCATCTTTTTACAAAAAATTACTTGTAGGATTCATTTGTGAAAGCAATTTTTACAATTTTTCAAAAAAAATTGTTAAATAGGGTTAGCTATTCTTGCTAGAATAATCTCATTGTTGGAATTATTATATTTCAATTTCATCTTAGAGCTATTAACAATTTAGTTTTTTCCTTCAATCTTGAACTTGTTTTTGCTTAACAATTTTTTAATGAATAAAAATCAAGTGTTTTTTTCTTGAATTTTGTTTAGATTCTCAACTCAACTATTCAACATAAAAACTTAGAAAACCAAAATCAATAGTACAAAAAAATTTAGTTAAAAAGATTCAAAGCTTGGAAATCTAGTCAAGCAAGTTGCAAAAGAAATTTGTTTTCTTTACTTTGGATGCAAATATCTTGCAATCGATGTGGTCAAAGTTTCTAAAATTTCTTCCTAGTCTAGTATAAGATTCTATAGTTAGATATGTAAAAAATTAAAAATTAAAAAAAAATTAAAAAATTAAAAGGTTTTTGTTCTTTACAATAGAAATGCATTAAGGTAAACCTGCCTATGATAGGCAAACCACCCATGACAGGCACCTACTGACCCCCCCATTACAATCTTTTATCAATCTACGAGAAACTTTTTCTTAAAAATGGGATGAAGACTACATAAGGTTGATTTGTAGTTGTTATCAAAGCCTTGGGATATGGTTATGAAGTTATTAGTAACCGTTATGAATACTTACACCAATCTAGTCTAAAATTGGTAGTAAAAAATAGTTTTTTTATTTCTTCATGTCATGTCCATGTTAGAAAGTTTTGTAGCCATCTTAAAAAATGTTATGACTGTTTTAGGTGGAAAGATGACCATCATGGAAACAATTTTCTGCTGATTTGGGGTAGTCTACAGACTCTTTTGGGCTTACTGGACAGTACACTTCAAAAATTCACAAAAAATTCATATTTTATCCAAAAAATTAAATTCCAGTTGCTTTCTTCATTTCTCAAATGTGTCTTTGTATGGAAAAAAATTTGATTATTTTTGCTAATGGCAATACAACAAATCAGTCATTCTGCCTGTCATAAGCAAGTTTACCATAGATGAGATTGCGGGGTCCTAAAGGGCTGCAAGTTCTCGCACTACTAAGAATGCAGGAACTGCACCAAATTAGCCCAAAATCAGTAGTCTTATGTAGCAGAACGACTACCACAACAAAAAATAATATTGTATATTTTTTTTAATTTTTAATTTTTTTTAATTTTTTAATATTTCTAATTATATTTTAGTAAATTTTAATTTTGGACAGTAGTGTCTGGTTTCCAACATTTGGAACTAGTCTGAAACGACTCTTCAGAAGAGATGAAAAACATCTAATGGTAGTTTTGAGTATTTTTTTATGGAAAAAAGGCCTCAATCCTTCAAGGGTTAACATAGTCACTATTGATATGCTAAAGAATTTAATATTTACTTGAGAGCAAAAGGACTTCATTAGACCTTGAACTATTTTAGAACCTCCTATCTTAGCTTTCCTAAAGAAAAAACAAGTAACTAGTCAAAATAATCATGGAAAATTTTAGACAGGTTGTTTAAACTTGATCACCCATCAAATTTAAAAAGAAAATAAAAGATTTATAAATATTTTTTTAAATTTGGAAGATTTTCAAAGAAAAAAAGAGGGACACAAATTTAAAGACCTTAACCCCTAAAGATCCAAACAGCCTTTTTTGGCAACGTACTAATTTGGAGCAGCTCACTATGAATGGGATTTTTTTTTCTTTGAATTTTTCACACAATATGAGCCTAAAAAGTAGCTTTTATGCCCAACAATTTTCATAATTTTTGAGTACATGTTTAAAAAGTTATTGTATGATATGTAGTTTTCATTGCTTGATGGGTAGTTTGTAATAAAAAAAACTTCTTTAAAAATCATTTTATTAAGAAATGAAAATTTGAAATTGGTTTCCTAGATTTATATATTAGTGGAAAGCTTTGAAGCATTCTACTTTGATTAATAAGATGAAAGTTATGAGGATTTTTAGTTGTGAGTAGTATGTAGGTAGTTATGGAATCTCTCCTCTAAAGTAAACTTTGAAGCCCTTTATTTAACTCAATTTTCAATATTTTGGAAAAAAATCAAAACATATATAGGTGTAAATTGTTTATTACAACATTACAACCATTGGAATTAGCATTTTTCAATTCCATAAATAAATTGTTAACAATTTAGTATTTTGAATCATTCTCTACTTCTTTCTATTTACTATTTTTTCCTATATGGTGTACACTTACAAATGATCTAAAAAACTTCAAGCATGTAGACAACTTGACTTGAAGAATGAATACAAAGAATTACAACCATTTTGGATATTTTTTCATAGAAATGTAATCTTGTGAAGTTTAGCTGCCCGTATTTTCACAAGGTCAAAAAAAGGATTTATGTCATTTCAAATGCTAATATAATCTTGCAATTTACATGGTGGAGTTTCTGAAAATTTTCCCACATCTTTTCAAACTAGCATACAACAAGATCCTATTGTTACATGTGTCCAAAAATGTTTTTTTTTCTAAAATTTGGTACTTGTATTAGAAATGGAAATTTTAGAGTGTTTTTGGTGAAAACATAGTCAAAAACCTTTAGGGATTAATTATTTTGATGATTTATACACGTGTCTTATGAAACATCACGTGGAGAGAAGGGAAGAGCAATAGAACCTACCCTCATCGAAGGCCATACATTATTCCATCCAATCCCCTCTTCATTCCAAAATAATTTAATGTCTAACGCACATTGGACAAAATTGATTCGACCAAAGTTATCTCTTCCTCCAATATATCTAGAAAATACCTACAAAAATTTCAAGCACTACAAATCATCTAGTAAAATTAATTATCACAAAAACTCCAATGGGACCTTTGGAGGAGTCCAACAAGTTTCAAACTCCACAAGGCTAAGAGCAAAAATTCACAAAATTTAATCTTCCATGAGATGATGAGCAAATTCCCACAAAAAAATTCTTTCGCTCAGAACCTCAAGCAAAAAAATATATAATTTCACTACTAATATGTCTCTAGGCAAAACTCCACAAACTTCGTTCCATATGACACCTTGAACAAAAATCTAAAAAATTGTGTTTAAGATCTTGGAAGTTTACACGTCACATTTTATAACCTTCCAATCTAGATTCTTGCCTAAAATACACAATCTCCATATATGAGAGTTTAGAATTGATTTTAAATATGCCTATTTCTAACACTTTGATAATTCATAGTTTAATCATACTAATTCTAAAATATACTTAAGAAGAAAATCTAAAATCTCCTTTCAAATACCAACTAGAGTCATTAAAGCTTTTTCAATTATGTTGTAATAGGACCATACTCAAATTCCTATTCATGTGCATTTAGATGTTTTTACCTTGTTAAGAATGTATTTTGAGCAATTGGATAGTAATACAAAGTTTCCTTGACAAACTTGGCCATTACAAACACCAAGTCATCTTAAACAAAAGAATTGGAAAAATCCCATAGTCAAATATTTGAAAATCATGAATTATAAGAATTATAATTTTTAATATTATTTAAATTTGTGTTTCAAGGAGGACTAAATAGGGAAGGAAACCATTGTCACATGGTTGAGAACAGTGAACTACAACACGCTTAATGTAAACTTGCCCCTATTTTGTTGTGCAAAGGGAAGCTCCCTATTGAGAGCGTATTGACATAAGGGGGGAGTCCGATCACCACAACGCATTCACAAGACAATGCTTCTCATTGCATTTATTGAAAAATAACACTTCCAAATGAACATCCATTTATCCTTCATTAGTACTATAGCAACCGACATTAGCTTTTTAGTAGTGAAAATTGTTTTGTACATAACTATGCTGTTCTTCTTTGATCAATACACAAAAGTGTTAACTTGAGTTAGTTGTGTCAACCGCATTTAGCGTTGGCTGGAATTTCTTTCCGTCTCCAAATTCTTTATCAGGACTTCGTCAAAGGTCCCAATCTTGTGAGTTGTCCCCGCTCCAGCCCGCAAACCCAAGTGGTCACACACGGCACGTTTTTAACAGAAATGTTACATAAACGTTATGTAGGCCCTAATCCTAATGACTAAACACGGGAAAGATATATTTATCTGCTTTGAATGCTTTGCTTTTGAGTGTCTTGGGCGTCTCACTTTTTGCTTCTTCTAAATCTTCAATGTTGCGTGTTATTGTGCCCGGTTGCTGTAAGCTTGCAGATGGCAACGGCACTCACTGATGTGATCACTTTCCTCTGCTTCTGCCTAATGAAAGCATTCAGAGCAAGCTCCCGTAAGTTAGTCCCAAACTCCCATGCACGAGGCTCTGTCATACGGCAGCAGTCGTCCTGCAATAGCATACCGGCCATCAATTACACCAAACCATCTCACCTAACAAAATAACAAATGTGTTGCAATTAGATTGGCTGCCCAGGCTAGTTTGCAGAATCTTCACGTGACTTAGTACCACAACTCTGGAAGCGGAGTTGAGTGAGTTCAATCGGCTCAAGTACAATTAATGTGTCTACTTCATGCATTCATTGATGAAGACATCTTCTCGTACGCATGCTGTCATGCAGTAGTAGTGATGCTGCCAAATAGAAACAATTTATTACATCTAGTATAGGAGAAATTCAGTGAGACGTACTTATCCCCTAAGTTACAGCTCTATTAACAGTGTAAAATGGATTGAAATGAACTTAAGAACTTGCAGGTGACCTTTGTGAAGATGGAGATGCCCCACCTGGCAGTGAAGGTAATAGAGTTCTGGTCGGCCACACTCGGCTTGAAAGATGTTCGGCGCTTGTCTCCACGACTGTCCAAGTTTAACAGTACTAACTTCAATGTCTCTGGCCCGTGGGGGGGCCAGCGCACAGACTCGTCCAATCGAATCTGTTGTAGGTAAACATGTGATTAATGCGCATTGCAGCGTTTACGTTCCTCAACAATAACAAGTCCAAAGACAGTATGCAGATGCGATCTAACGTAAACCAAAAGTTCTTTTGGATATCTCATAGTGAAACAGGATAGCTACACATCTCCGCAGCCACTAAATGAGTAATACATATCAAGATTGTTGGTTACAAGTTGTAAACGATCCATCCAAAATGGAAAATTTCGAACTAGAAAGTAGCCGTCCTCACGAGCTAATGCAGTACGTTTCCGAAAGGTGTAACTTCCACCGAGCCTGAAACATGATGATCTTGAACTGCTTCAAAGAACATCAGATCTGTGCATGGGTAGCATAGTGCACAGAAGAAGTATTTAACTGCAGTATTCTAACAGCAGCACGCATAATGTGCCTGGCTCTGTAATATGGTCAGAAAATTCCGACACCAACGAGACGTCGACTTTCTCCAAACGAGAAGGAGGTGCCAGCCCTGGAGGCCTGCAAACCCTGGCTCCGCTGTACAGTTCCTACAAAACTTCTAGACTACAAAGGTGATGAAAACCCCGCCCGCATAGCTTGTGCCTTCCGCTTGGCAAATTTCTTCTCGTTTGCAATGGCGCGTGCCCTCGCTTCTTGTTGCCGCCTTCTTTCTGCATGATGCAAAAGATCATCCTAGATAAGTTCCAGTGCTTCCATACAAAACTCTTCAACTGCTCTTCAAATCTTTCCAGAGATATTACATTCTTTAATTTCCTATCCATCATTTCCCAATACCGAGTACTGTTTTATCCTGAATATTCCAGATTGATAATTTTCCAAATTGATGGCCAATTTTAAATAACAGAAATAATTTGCAAATTTTAAATTTCTACTTTCCATAATTAGTTATCATCAAGAATAAGCACGTCTATAGATTACAGACGTGCTCAAGCGAATTCCATCACCCCTACTTCCTATGCATTGATCTTCAAGACCTATTTTCTTTTTATCTCCACTTTTCCTGCAAATATTCGAGCAAGCTTCAAATCAGAGAGAACGGAAAACTGATACAAATGTAAAAATGTTCAAACGCTGACATTCTAGTGAACAGCAATTGACCTACATTCTTGGAAAATGGTTTGAGCAGATCCAGGAGCAGCGTACCAGTGGCGACCGATTTTTGTACAATGTTCGATTCCTCCGCTGCTTCACGATCCTGCTTAGGAAGCGAGGGATGAGATAACTTGTAGAGCCCTAGACGAATGTCGGCTCTCCAGTGCGCCAGCTTCTCCCCAAATAGGGCACTTGCCATAGTCACCTTCTTCCCTGAATTACCTCCCGACTTCGTGGTCGAGGCACTAGCCATCTTCTGCATGTTAGCAGGACGGTATTGCTATTCCGACGTCTTTGCCCAACAACCTTCTCCACAATAATCGCCACAAGAATGAGCCAATCTCCGTCTACCCGAATGGAAAAGTCTCCGATCTGTCGCGAGCCTTTTTTTAAACCTCCAATGTCAATCCCGTAATTATTACCCTTTCGCCAAGCCGATCACGGTACGTAGTCTCCCGGATAAGCCTGGAGCCAGTCGCAGATTAAGAAGGCCTCCAGATATTTCTTGTCGATCCAGAAGTTTCAACCAATACTCAGGTCAGAGGCCGAACACCTTCGAAAAACCTTCACATAAGCAAAGTCTCTCCTCAGACAAAAAGTTCGTAGAATGACACAGCAAATCTTCAATGCGATTGAGCCAAAACAATGCAAAGCTTTCGGAGCGCTTCAGACCTAAGGGACATTTATTGAATAAACAAAACGCGCCAAACACAACAAAACCATATCGAAAATGGTAGACCGTTCACGCTTCTATTGAACGAAAAAACCCAAAAGAAACACTTCGCTTTCGCTGGCGTGTACTAAACTCACACAACATCAAAGGCATATTACAATCTCCACTCTTCCGAGTGATCGAGTAGCAATTACACTCTCTTGATGACTTCCGCGAAATATATCAATTACCGTCCCTGTCCCAAAGACTAACGAAAACCGACACAGAAGAAACACAGCAACTCTCCGCTGGCATGTACTAACATAATCTTACACGCTAGCTAATGTAACATCATCAAACCACATAAGACTCTCCACAATCCACGATCTTTTAAAGACAAACATATAATTAATATGCTTCAATGGCATGCAGAAAACTTATATTACACGCTTACGTACTACATCAAAGCACATTTCAATCTCCACTCGGTCGCAAATACACTCACGACGACTTCCGCCAGCGAAGTCAATTACGGTGTGCGTAAAAACTGATACTGAACGAACACAGCATCTCTTCTCCCTCCTCCCTGTGCCGAGTTTTCAAAAAGCACGCGCACCGCAGGTTTTCAACGCAATACGCGCCGGTCGGTAAGAGAAAAGAGAGAAAAACCCTCAGAATATGTAGCATCGGATCTGTCTGTGCAAAAGCTCTCCGAAAACTCTCCTCTATCGGCCTCTTTCCAAGAACACGCGCATCACAGGTCATCAAAGTAGAAATCATGCGCACAATTACAAGACAAAACCGTCACTTCTCCATCCTTAACACCAGATACAGAGCAGCACATCTCCGCTGGCTGCACTAAATTAAAAAAATATATCAAAGCACATTACCATCTCCACTCCGTCAGTAAACTAGCCACCTCTGCCTCCTCCCTCAATCAACGTCTTTTCAACGTTCTTGTGGTACGCGCACCACAAGAAATCTAACAACGCACGCGCACAATTAACACGGCAAACGGTACGTCACTCCCTCATCGTAAACGCTTCTCGATCAACGCAATCGTAAGAGCTCATCAACACCAGATCCAAGCTCTAGTGAAGAACCTCCCCGTACCTCAAGTTGCTTCGCAGGCATTTACTAAACTTGCACAAATGTGCACCACATCGAATCACTCGATCGATTCAGCACGCAATTAAGCTTCACTCTGACGACATCAAATACCATGTCCCGAAGCCTATTGAATACCGAACACCAGAACACCAAACACACACACAGCGTCTCTCCCTCCTCCGTTTCAGAATTTTTTTGTTCGAGAGCACGGGAACCGCAAGAAATGTAACAATGCACGCTCACAATTCGCATAAGACAAACATTCATTTCCTCATCCTGAACAGCACAAGCAAGGAAATAGTGAAAGAACCGTACCTCAAGCGACCTACGTACAGCGAAGAAGCTCTGGAATCGATCCCGATTGTCTGCTCCACGGAACGCGCGCAGGTCGGTACAAACACACACCCGTATGCTCAGAATAGCTTTGGATCTGACTCCGCTAAAGTCCTCACACCGCAAAGCGAACAATCCGAAGCTGGAAATAGAATGGCGGTACCTCAAGCTCCGTCTCTCTGCTGGGGAAGGAGAGAGCTTGTATAGAGACCAGTAAGTTCTTAATACGAGTAGGAGCGGGTGGAAGGAAGCTTCCGGAAAGGCCCCTGCGAGGCGCGCGGAAGGTGCGCTTCCCCTGTGGTTTTCAGTGTCTGGGTACAGATTGTCTGTCTCTTTTTTATTATTTCTTTGGGAGCATTCAGTTTTGATAGTACTGTTCAAGTCTGACTGGTTTCCCTTCAACCAGGTCCCTCCTTTGAAGGGGATCCACGTATGAGGGTCATGATTTTATTTGTTTTGAAAGAATAATGTGGTTTGTTTTACCCTCCAAGGTAATTAAGGTTAACAGTCCATTGCGGTCAGAATTAGGAGTTTGCCCTTGTGCCGTTGCTAATTTTTTATATAAAAATTTCCATGTATAGATAGGTGTGAGAAACAACAAGAACAATTGAAATTATATTTTTCCGACAAAGTATGAATTTGTTATGAATTTTTGAAGTATTCAACCCATCACGGCCCAAAAGAGTCTCTAGACTATCTCAAAACCAATAAAAACTACAACCATAATGCTCATCTTACTCAAGTAATGCAGTTACAATATTTTCTAACATGGAAGGCCTCAAAAAGTCACTTCCTACAATACATTTACACTAAAAAGCTAAAAGTTCCTAATGAGGTCACTAATGACTCCATTACTATCACTTTAGACATTGATGCAGTCCAAAACTCATTTATTGAAAAAATCATGTAATGGGATTATTCCCTAGGTGTCCACTATGGATCTTTTGACCGCAATGGATTGTTCTACCCTTAAACCTAATGCATTTAACCCCTAAAACCCCGTTTGTCCCCTCGGGGGACAATTTGGGTCCGGGTAGGTTCCTATAACCTTAGTTTGTAGAGAATTTTTTTGGGACTTTTTGAGTTTGTGCGGTTTTGCGAGAGCTTTGTGGATATATAATTTTTATTTCAATTGGTGTCCGAGTAAAAAAATTATGCCAAAAATAGAGTTTGGCGGGCAGCACAAAAAAATCACAGAAAGTCAAAATAAATTTCTTAAATATTTTTTTCAAAATCTTTGTCCTTTTGTCTACATTTGAAGCTTTGATTCATTCTATTTGGACTAATAATGAAAAAGTTATGGACAATCTTAGTTTTTCGGGCAATCAAAGCATCTTCTTGAAAAAATAACTTTTAGGATTCATTTTTTAATGCCATTTTTACAATTTTCAGAATTTTTTTTTTAGACAAGTTTGAATTTGCTTTCTAGAACAATCTCACCGTTGGGATTATGGTATTTCAATTTTGTCTTAGAGCTATTAACGATTTAGTTATTCCTTCAATCTTGAACCTACTTCTACTTAACAATTTTTTAATGAGTAAAAATTTAGTGTTTTTTTCTTGAATTTTTTTCCTAGATTCTCAACTGAAGTATTCAACATATAAACTTAGAAAATCAAAATCAACAATACAAAAAATTTAAGTTAAATAGGTTCAAAGCCCAAAAATCTAGTCAAGCAAGATGCAAAAAAATTTGTTTTCTTCACTTTGAATGCAAATATCTTGCAATCTATTTGTTCAAAGTTTCTGAAATTTCTTGCACACATTCTCATACTAGTCTTGTATAAGATCCTACAGTTCGATATGCAAAAAAAAACAATTTTTATATTTTTTTGCTCTTTGCAATAGAAGTCTTTTGAATTAGGTGTTGTCATAATTGGGACTCATAAATGTCTATGTACAAAAATGAAAATATTTGTAGAAATATATGTTGACTTTGATGGCTTATAAAATATCTTTCTTAAAAGTAAGGCAAACTAATTTTAGGCTATTTATTATAGAACTTAATGGAAGTCAAAAGATTATTCTAGAACTTATTGACCAACTCTACTGGAAGCTTGGTTCTTTTTTTATTTCTCTGAAAATGGATCCCCATTTGTTTAAAAAAATAAAAAAATAAAATTTCTTCAATCATATGCATTTTTTTCTCTTTGAAATAGACTTGAAAGAGTACCTATTTAAAAAAGATAAAATACTTGAAATAATACTTCTTCCATCCTAAAATGATCTTCTAATTCTCCTTAAGTTTTTGTCTCCAAACAATCTTCCAAATGCTAAAAATGATCACTTTTGTTCTTGAAGATTCATTGAATGGATAATAAACTCCTTGAAATTCTTAGAAATGAATTGAAATAATGTTATTTTTAGTCTTAACCTCAAACATTTTATTCAATGAGAAGATCATTCTGAGACCAAGAGGATAATTTGATAAGATTTTATTTTCCGACAAAGTTTTGTCGATATTCAAATGAGTTTGTTTTTTTCCATTTAGAGGTTAATAATATTTCCAAGACATGGAGGTAGAAACTAACTTGTTGGGACTCATCTTCTTAATTCAAATGCAAAAAATGTCTGCATGTTTTATTTTTTTGGATACTAAAGTTGTTGCACATAATCCCGTAAGGAATGTGGATTTTGTTAGATTTTAAGAATGTGTGACTTATTGTAAAGTTCAATTTAGAAAATTATTTCAAGAATGACTTGAAAGTTGAAACAAAAATAATAAACTATGAGCATAAATTATATCAATATTTGATTGGATCAACCATTGTTAGTATTAAAAAAAACATTTATCAATATAAATTTGAAACCTAAAATAGAAAACTCCTTCTAAGATAGATTGTGGATTGAATCATTTTTTTTATTTTTACAAGGATTTTTACAAATAGTTTTTTTAAATTTGGAATGTTGAGGTGTAACTAAGATGGTTTTCCATAATTTTGTACACTTAATTTTTGAAACTATTTGTGAAGGGACATCTTTTGAAAGGAAATGTTGGTTTCTATTATAAATATATTTGTGCTCTTTAAACTATAAAATATTTGCAGAGAAGAGTTTTGAAAACCTATAGAATTCGAATGTTAGAAGACTAGTACAAAAAATTTACAAATATTTGTATGGATTGAAAAAACAAAGTTTTGGATGGATCAAGGTTTGTATTCGTTATTCTTTAAAAACTTGAAGGCCTAATTCTTCAAGGGTTATCCTTAAAGGACATATCCAATTCAAGGACCTTGGTTTTGAAAAAATCTTCATAATAGCGTCTCTAATACTCAACTAGAGACCAACTTCTAAATATTGTTCTATTTGTCTTCAAGAGATGTACCTATCGTGCTAAGTTTTGAGTTTCAAAACAAAACTTGAATGTGTGATTCTTGCATTGGAATGTTTGTTAGAATTTTTGAATAGTAGCTTTGAGGTTGAAGTAGTTGAAATAGTTGAATAGTAGCTTTAAGGTTGAAGTAGTTGAAATAGTTGAATACTAGCTATGAGGTTTACATGCTTTGAATTTTTGAATAGTAGCCTAGGGTAGTAAAGCTCATCATTTGTTGGTCATTTGAATAGGCTTTATGATGCCCATGTAAAAAAGATTATAAAATTCAAATTTGGGTTGCTTAGTAGGATCCAAGATGTCGTATAAGGATTAAAGGCCCTGAAGACATCCATGGATCATTGTTGAATAATGCTATAGTATCAATTGGTTGAAAGCATTTGAGACCATTGTTACTTTGAGACAAAAAAATATCATGTAATTGAAGTTTAGGGTTGACTAGTTATAGAAATAAATACATTCATGAATCCCTAAGAGAAACAAGTAAGAAATGTATGTATTACTTTTTAAGGCTAACTAAATTATATTTTGAAAAAAATTCAAATATATAATCTTAATTTTTGCATTTTTTTAATTCTTCTTATTTCTATATGAATTGATTTATAACCTTGCACAAAAATCACCAAGCTATAAAACTAAGTACATTTCTAAAGAATAGACAAGTTTGTTTTTTTAGAATACTTGCATGTATTTCATCATTAGCAATATTCACGAGTTGTAGAAATGTGAGAAGACCCATGTTAACTCTTAAAGTCCCAAGAGTCCCTCTGGGGAATTCTTGAAGGTTCGGGCAAGCACTTATGATCTCAATTTTTGGCAAAAAAATTTGAATTTTTTCTAAGATAATAAAACTAATTATCTTTATCATAGTATAATTTTTCTTTCAATTGATGCCCAGAAGCAAAAAGTATACTACAATATGCCTTAAATAGGTGAGTGTGGGTAGTGAAAAAAAATCCAAAACTTGATATAATTAAAAGAATTTTTTTTTATAGATCATGTTTTTGTCTATATAGAAAGATTTGATTTCCATTTGGATAAGTAATGTGAAAATTATGAAGCTTCTTTTCTACGAGCAATCTTAGTAGATAATTGAGAGAATAAAATATTGGATCCGTTTTTTAATTCAATTTTGATTATTTTTCAAAAACAAAGTTGCACATGGTTTAGTTTGTTTTCTAGAATCATCTAAAAAATTTGCACATGGTTTTTCCTTTAAAAAGAATCCTTAAACTCAACAAAAAATTTCATCATAAAAAAAATTTAATTCACAATTTGCAACACAAAAATTTTAAGCTAAGAGATTCAAAGCTTTATAATCTAGTTGAGCTAGGGACAAAAAACTCGTTTTCTTCACTTTAAATCTTTATATCTTATGATCAATAGAGTCAATGTTTTTGAAATTTCTTCTAGACATGTTTATAGTCGAGTGCAAGATCCTAAAATTGGATACAAAAAAAAAATGTTTAATTTTTTCATCGTTTGCATTGAAAATGGTAGTTTTGAATGTTTTTTGAGATAATAATGGCCTTGTAACTTAGGTACTAAATTGCAGAGAGTCCAAGTATCTAGAAAAGCACATACTTGAAAAGATGAGGTGACCTAAGGCTTCTTTGGGCCATAGAATCATATATCATCTATTATTAGGTCTTCAATGGTGTTTTAACCCCTAAGAGACCAAATCCTTTCTTTCACCCAAAACACTCAAAATTACTATTTCTTTTGCAAAGAGTAAAAATATTTGAAATTTTTTTTGCACATCTAACCATAGGATTTTATAGTATGAAAATTTGTGGAATAAATTTTAAAATTTTTGATTGCATAGATTACAAGATATCTGCATTTAAATTGAAGAAAACAAATTGTTTTGCACATTGCAAGATGAACTTTTTTGACTTTTAACCTTTTTAACTTAAATTTTTTTCTCTACAAAGTTTTGAGGTTTAAATCTATATAGTGGAGAATTGATTTGAGAGTCTAGGAAAAAAAATTATTTCAAAAATACTTAATTTTTATTCTTAAAAAATTGTTAAGTAGAAATAGGTATGAAAAAGAAGGAAAATCTAAATTGTTAATATGTCAAAGATGGAATTAATTTTCACTAATTCCAATAGTGAGATTGTTCTAGAAACAAAACTAAACCATGTGGAAGTTTTTTTTCTTGAAAAATTGTATAAATTACATTCACAATTGAATCCTACAAGTTATTTATTGAAGAAGATGATTAGATTGCTTCCAAAATAAGATTGTTTATAGCTTTCACATCACTTATCCAAATGAAATGAATCACAATTTTTCATGTAGAAAAAATTATAACCTATGAGGGAAAAAAAATTTAAAATTTTGATTTTTTTTTTGCTACCAAATTGTCCCCTATTTTTAGCTTATTTAGATGTAACTTTTGTTCCCCAGCACCAATTGAAAAAAAATAATATTCCCATGATGATAATTAATTTTTCTATCTCCAAAAAAATTTCAAAAAATCATGACAAAAATTGAAATTTGCAGGTACCTACCCAAAATCCAATTTGTTCTCTTAAGAGACAATGGTCCTGTAGGGGTTAAAGAGCCGTGTACTTATTAGGAGACATAAAAAATATTTAGAAGGAAAAATTAATTGGAATTTCGGTTTTCAAAAAAATACATCTACATTTCAAGCCAACCAACCACGTCACCAAAGGACGCCAATTTCTATTTTTTCTTCAAAATCATGGAAAGAAAGTGAATTTTGAACATCTTTTAGATTTTGAAAATTTATTTTTGTTGTTCTCTTCTTGCATATAACATTCAGTGGCACTGACTAATGCTCGAATGATGTCAAATATACCACACCATTTCATTCGTAAGATGAAAAGGTGTGGTGTATTCAACACCATGATCAGTAACTAAACACAAGTGTCAATCCACACAAGACTTGTTAGTAGTGGGCGTAGTTAGCAAGTTCAGTGCCATTGTGCTTCCAATTTTATTAGAGTAAATATAATAGAACCACCCATTGTCAACCACTTAAGTGATCTGTGCATGTTTGGGAGCAGTATAAGGCATGAAAATTTTCTGCCATGTAGGAAGATAGAAATCAAAGGGATTGCAATTTTTTCTGTAATTTTATGCCTTGAATTGAAATTACTATGAATTTTGGAAGCCGTCAACTAGTCCAAACCTATAAGCTAGTTGACATGTAGAGTCTCCAATGCCGATCATTCAAGAACTATTTTCTGCTCACTGCTTTTGGACATGTGTCATGACTTGATTAGTCTTAACTTTGAAAAGGAGAAAAAACACATTCCAAGCTTTGGTTAAAAATTTACAGCAACCTTGGTTGGACATAGTACACCCTACAGGTTGAGGATAGGTCCCTGGTCAACAATGGATGGTTCTACCATACCTAAGCTTTTAAACACAACTATGAAACACTGAGCAAAAAATTCTTTGAAAGTAATCAATTTACTTCTAACCCAATAAGTTTTGTAAGTTATTCACTTCTCGTGCGTAGAAAAGTGGAGACAAGCTCTTTATATACATATAGGGTGGTAGGAGGTAGAACAACCCATGTGGGATATCTAAATTAGAATTAGTAGGAGCTCAAGTCAAAAGCAGGAATTGTTTTTAAAGTAAAATTTTAGACTTCGTTTAGCATAGTACAATAAAAAAATTTTAAAAACCTTTGAACTAAGAAAAGTTGTTAAATTAAGTTAATTTTCATCTCCAAAAATCCGTTTGAGACTTTAAGTCTCCAATCAAAAGTTATGGACAAATTTTAGAGAGGGGTTGGAATGGACATTTTTTTGACATTTAAAAAAATCTTCTCTAAATTTTGTCCATAACTTTTGATTGGAGACTTTAAGTCTCAAACGGATTTTTGGAGATGAAAATTAACTTAATTTAACAATTTTTCTAAGGTCAAAGATTCTTGAAATTTTTTTTTTTACTATGCCTAAACGAGGTCTGAAATTTTACTTTAAAAAAAAATTCCTACTTTTGACTTAACTTATGAGTGGTTGAAAAACTACAAATTCTAATTTACTTATCCCACATGGGTTGTTCTACCTCCTACCACCTCATGAGTATATAAATATCTTCTTTTCAAAGATGAATAAGCCGAAGGAAGATGTTGGTGGCAATTGGATAGATTGCATTGGTACATGTTTCAATTGTATTATTTGGAGTTTTGGCGAATCATCTTTCATCTATACAAATATTTGTTAATTTGCAAGTATGTTCCTAGAATTAGCAAAAAAAAATGAAGCACACCATAAGTGTGTTGCTACTATCCCAGCACTGTAGCTCACATTAATGATGTCAGGATGAATTTCGTGGATGAGGAATTCGGAGAGGAAAAGGCAGCCTCTCTCAAGGCTCTTGAATGTTATGCATCCCCTTGTTTGATGGCAGCAATAAGGGCGTCAAAGATTTCCTTTTAGTTTGTCTTTTCTTGGAAGTTTTACATGCGTTAAAAGAAGCAATATATCTTTCCCTTCAAATTTCATTATTGACACCCTCTAATGTTAGTTGTGAGGTACTTTTGAAAAGCTCCCATAACATACTTCACAATGCACCAAAAAGATGCAATAACTACCTAAGGTAGTAGGCTCTAAAAGCGACCCTTTAAGGGCTGATTCGCCTTTTTCATAGGTTTGCATGATTAAAAATATTTTTAGCTCATTTTTCAGAGAAAGTCAAATAGATGCCGTATGTAAAACAAGTGGTTTCATATTTTTTGAAGCATTTTTGAATTAGTTATGAATTTTCAAAGATTTCTGTTGTAGGTACCTATTTGTGACCCTAGGTCTCCCAAAATCTGTCCCCTTGCAACTTCTAAAGTGATTTGAGGAAATCAGGATCAATGACTGGCTCTTGCAATAGAAAAACAATTTTTCCTTGATGCATTCAATAGCTAAAGTGGTCCATTCAAGGATCACCTACAATCCATTCTACAACTAATTATAGGGTCGGTTTGAAGGAGAGGGTTGCTTTTACAGCACATTACTTTACATGTATTCCATACTTCATTATGCATCTCCTTGTTTGATGGCATTTGTTGGATGCATGCTTATTTAGAGGTTAAAATAAGTATAAAGGTATTGAATAGCAATTTAAATCCTAAATGTTTTACTATGCATTGGATGGATGATAGATTTTTGAAGAGTACATCGGGAAAAAGCCACCCATTGCTGCAGTACTGCTTCAATGGAATAACAATATAATATTGAAAGTGTATTGTTGCAGTATTGAAACAATGTACTTTTAATAAAAATGCAAGGCTCCCATTGCTTCAATATTGTTGCATTATTATTTGCGATAATGCAACAATATACTTTCAATATTATACTATTAACCCATTGAAACAATATTGCAACAATATTGAAGTAATGAGGGGTACTTTCCTGATGTACATTTCAACTAATTTTTATATAATCATTGTCAAAGTTTCAAGAAAAATCATACTCCTTCCATTTCAAAATGATCTTGTTGGCCTTAATTTTTTGTCCCAAAATGATTTTTTTGTTGCACTTTGCGACTTTGCAAATTTATCAAATTCATACTTTGATTTCTATTTAGAACCAACAAAACAACTTTGAAGTAGTAGTTCCCCTTCCATGCATGCAATCATCAATAAAAAGACTGAAGAAGTCAATCAACATTATTTGTTCTTATTTTTTGCATCTATTTGAGTGTTGCCTAATAGAAGGAGATGAAGAGAGGTGGAACAAAGGTTTACATATGTCTTGGGCCCATACTAATTGCTTACAAAATGGCAAGCTCACACTCAACAATTAAATGGCCATTGGTACTCCTTGAAAGTGCCCCCAAAATTCCACTTTTCAATATTCCAAAACTACCACTTTGAAAAGGGTTGCAAAACTCAAAGTTTTTAGGATGCTAGGAGTGTACTAAACTCTACTTACAATGCAAAACGAGTTTAAAAAATGCTATTTTCAACCTTGATCTGAAACATTTTGTCCAACAAGAAGATCATTCTAAGATGGAAGGAGTATAATACATCAATGAAAAGAGAAAAAAAATGTTCTACATAAATCAATGATATGGATTTGTTGGGGGAGTTTCAATTATTGGTCATAAATTTACAAAAGCATATTTACTATATTTAAGTGGGCCTCAGGGAATAATAAAAAACAGGGCTCCCTCCTGTTCCCCACAACTGGTGATCGGGGTGGATTGACCCCCTCGCTTGGCCTTACCAGGGGTGCATGTAAAAAAAAAGCCCCCTATTTTGGGCCAATCCTAGGATTGTTATTGATGTGCTTAAACTAATTAGGGGTCTCTGATCTCAAATATGAATTCAAAATTTGCAAAAAAAAATTTGTGCGGAAATCAGGGTCGGCCCACAGGGCCAAGCGCCGAGCGAGGGGGTCAGTTCACCCCGGCCACAACTGGCACAGTGGCACATATCACAATTTACATGCCCCCACTGGAATATTAAATTGCAAGCTCGTGAACCTAATTTTAGTCATATGACAGGCGTAGCAAATTTCATGATCGAATACTGACTTAAGTTACACGTGTTGAGCAACGCGTTGCACACCGATTCCTGGTGTTTTCAGAAAATCCAAAAACCAATAAAAAATAACATAAAGTTGGTAACGGATGACGAAAAATTGACGAGTATGGTAACTAAACTACACAAAAGATGATATTTAGTGTCTTGTACACTAAATACGAAGGCATACACTAAAAGCCAATTACCCTATGAAAGTAAGTAACATTAAATGTCAATTCAAACACTAAATGTGAACCAGAGTTGTCATATCAGACGGAATATCACTGTTCACGGACAGAATCGGACCGATTAGGGCTAGGCGGCTGCAAACTTCAAAGCCTTGTAACTTTTGCAAAAATTCTTCAAATCAAGAAAATGAGATGTTTTTCGGCATCTACAGTTTTCGTAGATGCCGAAAAACATCTCATTTTCCTTATTTGAAGAATTTTTGCAAAAGTTACAAGGCTCTGAAGTTTGCAGCCGGCACATTCAAGTCTAACACTAATTGTGGACAAGTTCAGATTTAGTGTTGTAGCTAGTAGGGGGGTAAAAACACTAAATGTCACTCAACACTAAATATCATCTTTGGTGTAGTTACGGGGTCTTCGATTATTAACAAACTGATTCCCTGTGACTTCAAGAACGTAGGAAGAGAATACGTGTTTGCAGGAACAGCTGACTCGCCTATGATAATGGTACACCTGACCCATTCCTGAGTTTACAATTCGTGCTTCAAAAATTATTTCAAGCAACATTTTCGGCAACATCATTCGACTTACCGCCAACCTAATGCTAGTTCGATGAGCATGAAATTTGCACTAACTTTCTCAAGAGATAGCATGAACTTCCCAGCATTCATTTGCCCCACCAACTACAGGATAGCTTTGCCTTTCCGAGTGCGGTTTCTGTCTCTGCAATGGATATGCAGATTTAAGCAATTCAGGACAAGAGTTTCATAATATTATTGGACATGGAGCAAGTTATACAATCATGTACCAAGTTGACTGCATGTTGAAGCCAGGCAGAGTGGAGGCAGATCAGGCCGTAGCAATATTGGCGACGCAGTACGTGTCTAATATAAGAGAATTGATCGATTTGTACTATGATCACAATCTGCGACGAGATGGTAGGCAAAGATAGTGCACCAGAGATCGCCTCGTGCAATTTATTTTGTTGTTAATGCGGGTGACGAGTGTCGGTCAAGTTGCTACTGGTGCTGAAGCTGTTGAATTATCAATATCATTGCACTGCCTGTTGTTGACATCGTCATTCCACTGGCTGAAGTCGAGATTGCAGAGCTGTTTCCAGTTGGAGTGTAGCCCGTCCACAAACTGACCTGTGAGGAAGAATCGGACAATGACGCGGTAAAACGCTTCTGTGGAATGTTCGCCGTCCCAAATGAGGACGTGCTCGGGATCTGGGCAAGCCTTCGTGTTATTATTGAAGATGGCGGGACCCCCATCTGGGTAAGAGACATAGCCAGCTTCCCCGCAGAGCACAAGCGGGTTGAAGTTGTAAGGGCCGCAACACCCGCAGCATGCTGTTGTCAACATCTCTGTTTGAAAACCTGACCATGATTCACAAAAACTGTCAAAAAAATTCAAAATTCCTTTAAGAGACGTATCTCAGAATAATTTAATTTGTTTTTATTGCTGAAAATCATGTACTAACTCCGTCCCGAAATGATTGTCAACAATTTTGGAGATGTTTTTTTGAGCCAATTTCATTGAACATATTGTGAAAAACATAATTAAGAAAGGTTCCAAGTTTTATATCACTAGAATCTAGAATCAGTGAAAAACATTGCATGTGTTCATTGCAACCTAAATAAAATTAGCCACAAGGAAGTATTTTTTTGACCTACTCAAAACAATCTTAGAAAAACATGACATTCAAAGTGGACAATCATTTCGGGACGGAGGGAGTACTTTCCATACTTTTCCGAATTCACAATGACTTCGTAAGTGGCAGCAAAAGACTCGGAGAGAAAATGAAATAATTTTGTTTTTATGTCGACATGTACTTACCATACTTTTCCGGATTCTTAATGATTTCAAAGGAGGCATCAAAGAAGTCGAAGAGAAAAATATTGGCGTCAGGCAACTTCTCCCGGTAGTTATAGACGGTGGCGTTGAGCTGCACATTGTAGGCTTGAAAGACAGCGTTATAGTTGGTCAAGCAGCCGAATTCGTCGTATGAACCTTTCCCTGCGAAGATTGTGAGAAAGAGCGAAGAGCAACCTCCTGGTGGAATGTTGAAGATGGCGATGTTTCTGGCACCCCGGGCATAGATTTGCTGTCAGATGGCCACCCACATTCAGTTCTCAGATTGCTGATCTGTCGGGATTATTTCAAAACTGCATGATTGGTTGTTACCCATGTGGGTGGCGAGTTTTCGAAAGGAAAGGCTTTCTTGCGTGACCCAAGTTACTTCGGTAGGTAAGAGGGAGTAGGTACCTCTATAGTAACTTTCATTGCTTCCAAAACCTCACGAACCACAGTTCCAATTGCCATCTCGGGTGTCTGGCCAAGGCTGTAGGCGAAAACAAAATCGTTTCCACCAATCTCTGGTATAATGTGAAGTGCCGACGGTGAATCGTAAAGCGGACCTGCACAAGAATGTCGAAAGAGCTTCAGTTCTTGCAGGTGAATCAATACGGCTCTTTGTCATAAAAAGTCGCCAATTCAGCACGATTCACAATTTACAATTCAGGAGGAGGCTGGATTATTATCAAAACCAAGAGTTTGACCTGTATGGTTGGCTCTGAACTCAAGGTAGTCTTTTATCTCTCGTTCCAGATGAAATCGTGTTCCAGGTAGAGAGTAGACAGTGGCTGCAGTGGCGCCGGAAATTGCAAAGTTGACTCCTCGTTTGTATGCCTCATCATCGAAGTGTCTTAGATAAGGTTCGATGAACGGGAACTTGAATGCTTGAGCTGCAAGAACGATTCAGAACATTAAATTGAAGAACAAACGAGTTTGAAGTTGTTACGACTTGGCTCAAAGTTGTCAGTACAGACAAAATGAGTACTAACTTCAGCTGGAGGTTCGAACGAACTTATGAAATCAATGATCAGCCGACCGTTGCAATAACGCGTGCGCTCTTTGGGCCGGGCAGGAAAACAATACGATTCTCCATAAGGATATTTGAGCTCGGTGGTAGGAATGATCGCCTGCAAGTTCCCTGTGTCAGTATATGAATCCCCAAAAGCATAGATGTAGCTGGGACAGAGAAAATCTGACTTGGGCCCAGGCAAGGCCCTAGCACCCACTCTACCATCGCCTTGAGCACGGACTAACGATGCAGCTAAGAAGAAACTAAACAAATGCAATTGACGGGCCAAAGTCTGAAAACCCATAGCGGAAGCCCCCGTCGCTCAATTTGAATCACAAAGGCCGGCTTACATTCATTCTTCGGCACTAGTGTCCCTAGACTATATCAGCTGAGCAAGGACAGCCTGTGCAGGGACGATCTCCATGACGGACACGCACAAGCGTACCGCATAGGCTACTATTCAATTCCAATTTTTGAAGTCTCTTTCCACACTCAGGAGCAGAGAGTGAAAAAAAAAATATGAGCAAACTCAACATTTTTAACATCTGAATACCTGATATGCAAATGAATGGGAATACAGGTCAATTATGCTGTGAATTGAAATAGGTAACAACTCAGTGTTATTTCTGACCTGTCACTCATGCAGGTTTAAGACTACCACACTGGCTACCGCTTATGAGCTTAACATTATGAGTGAGTAGTTTTTCACTCCCTTGACCCAAATAGAATTTCGTCCATGTGGATTTAGTACGCTCGGATATAGTACAAGTCAATTTATGCGTGCGAATAAATTGAGGACCATCACTCCTCAATGGTGTGAAGCAGTGGTTGTAATGTTAAGGTCTTCATCATAAGAGACAGAATAAGCCTGTTCTCCCTGCGGCTTTTTATATAATTCACCTATCCGACACGGCACTCACAAATTCCGCATTGCACAAGGAACATGAGTTGAATTCTCTCCAGCATGCTTTCATGACAGTCCATGAATCAGGCTCACCTCAAGTTGATGACGCTATCCTGAATCGTAATAACCGCAGCTACTTGACCATCATGGGGAAGAATAGCTGAACGTCATCGCCAGGCTAGCTTCTGTGAGAATTTAAGTTTTCCTGTAAAGGCATTAGTTAAATAACAGGAATCCTCATCTTGATCAATTTCAAAACAGGCTACGAGCAGAGTACTTGCGATTTGGAGAGCAATAGGAACTTGGCAAGCAATGTCACTTAGTGATTCCTATAAAGAGCATCGTCCTCCAGGAATCGGTCAATTTGAGCAACCCTAAACCCATATATTCTCTGAAATGAGGATAAAAATGCTTCTAACCTGACTTGTTTCGCATCGTGGTCACGGTTATGCTCGTCCATCGATCCAAGCAATGGTCGACATTTCCGCGTTGAAGAATCTTCGACTCAGCTCATTTCCACACGAAGGATTTCCACATAACAGCTCGAAGGGATGTGTTCTGCAGAAATCCTGGAGACCGCTTCAGACATCTTCACAGTAGGTCCCCTTGACATCTGCTACAACACGTCCACATTTCAGATATTCTGTGAATGGCGCTCTGGTGATCTAAAGCTTTAGACTCAATTCTATGTTTTGAGGGTTTCAGTACAACTGATCACAAGCGGGAATGCGGGATCATAAGCTGTGAAGATAATTATTTTATTGCGGTGTTGAATAAGGTTAACTCCTGGTCTGAGCTGTCGATTTCAAGATGATTTTTAATTTTATAAAACCACAGGTTTCAAGATTAATTTTGATTACGTGGAGGACAATGTTTTCAGCTGTGAAAACTGCACCATTACTACGAATCAACATGTAAACATGGATTAAGCTTGTTATGTTACGAATTCCCTAGTCCAGTACAGGATGCACGACGAGCGCATTTGTTCCATTCAATTACCTTACAAATTCTTTAACATGAATTAAGCATTCTCAAGAACACGAAGCATAGTAGAGATTCCCATCAAATATGTCATCACGCTTTCGAAAGATGTCTTGTTTCAGTCCTTGATCATATTTCAGAACACAAGATAAACCGTCGAAATTTCGATGCCAAAAGAAGCTTTGTCCTATGGAAAAACAAATCACACTACTACCTAAAGGGAAACACATCCTGTTCAACAACTTTTCTATAAGAGATTCCCTGAAATACATTCCTGGAAGAGAATCATCAAGAGGATCAAAGAAAATTCTCATCACCGTAACCTATTCTCTGAGGAACAGAAATATCAAAATGCACATAAAATCAAAAGGAGTGCTCCACCACATCACTCTTCGTTCTGAGAACCCGGGAGGGGAGAGCTAAAATCATCAGCCACCAGCTTAAATTACACCGACACCTTCTCCAATTTCCCCAACGCGAGTCAGTCTGAGCACACAAAAGTGACCTCCGGAGCACTGATGCGTGAATGAGCTAAGCACAACAGAACAAGCAAACACGATCCAGAAAATGTACTCCCAAACGAGGAGGCGAATCACAAAGCAGCGGAATTAGGTCGAAGTTAGTGAGCCAAGAGAACTTTTAGAGAGATGAAGTTCCCTGTCGTGTTCTCACGTTCCCCCTCTGATGGATGAAATTATGCAAACGAATATTTCAGATGTCTCTAACTGATTCATAAGTACACATGAATGCATTTGATATCTGAATTTTCTGTATAAGGTAATTGCAATCACACCTAATTGCATCACAATATATACCTCCTCTTCATTTCAAAACTTGGGTCGGTTTTACCATGGCCAGACCAAAGGCTCTCTTTGAATTATCAAAGCACTAAGGTAGAAACACCTAATAGCGTCCATGTACCTAATCATTGTTCCTAGATAGACATTAAATCGTCCTTAGACTTCCATTGAATGATCTTTGACATGTGTCAAAAAGTTTTCTCGTCTCTTCACTCTGATTGGATAAGTGCTGAATTTGTCAGAACTCAGATTTAGGTCCACCTACAGGACAGTTCCAATGGTCTAGGGGATTGCAACTTTGAAAATTCATAGAAAATACATGCCAAGTCCGAAATTTTTTATTTATTTATTTTTAAAATTCATGATTTTCTCTCGCTAACACCACAAAAATATTAATTTCTTGAAACGGTGCCTCTAAGTATGTTGATTTCCTTTCTTTTACAATTTTGGATGCTTCCACAGTAATTGGTGGAGAAATTGGCATGATCCAAACTGGATTTACACTTTGGCTAAGGTCCATGCCAGTTGTCATGAATGAAAAGTCCACTTGAAATCCTACATGGCCATATTAGATAATGTATTTTTTCAATTTTGAGGAGCTTTTTTCTTGACCATTTCTTTGAAGTAGGCCTAACGAATTTCTAAGAGACCATGAAGGGCTAAGAACTTGCAATCATAGATTTTTATCTATTTAGTTGATCTTGTGGTTGGCAATGGTGAATTTAATAATAAATAGATATAATTCGGCAATGGTCTCTCTCGTTAGAAGAAGAATGAGCCCTAGGGAGGGCCAAGAGTTCCCAAACAATGGGAAACACTAGCCAAATCCCCTGATAAAAAAAGAAAAGAAAAATCCAACAAACTACAGGTTGTGAACTGCAGGGGACAATTTAATGACATCATTGGAAAAAAAATTTAATGGAAAAATCCTTTATGTTCAAATGAAATGGAAACTTACAATAGCCACATCACAAATTTGACTTGACATAGACATTGCCACATCAAATAATATTATTTGATTAATTTAAATAAATAAATATATATAATGGATTTTTTAAAACTAATTATAATAATTATAATAATTAATTATATTATATTTGGGTTAGCATTGTGGTGGTTCACAATCTTGGAACTGGCCTCCTATGGTCTCTTTTTTATTCTAATGTGGATTTACAATATGACCAAATTAAATGTCACTACTATTTTTTTTGTCTTAGGTACTCACTTTCCAAAGTTATATCTAACAAAGTAGAGTACCTTGGAGTGCTTGAGGTCCTTTGGTCTAGCCCTAGTGTAAACCGGACTTAAGTTAGTTTTACTTATTATATAAAATTTGTGTCAAATGAATAAAAAATAATGACACCTATAGATTAGGTTTCATAAAATGAAGATGGAATATACACTATAGTTTAATTAGGTGCACTTATCTTAAAATATGTGTATTCAATAGCTTTTCTGTTCATACTAGTCTCAAATTCTCAATAGACGACAATATTTATTTTCTTACATGCACCCATAATTTTCAATATTTGCACTCCCCCAAATGACTTGAATTTGGATGAAGGTGTACAACAATGTGTGCTTTTTAGCAATTAGAAGAGAAGATGCTGTAAAGTGAAAGTAAAGTACTTCAACCCAAATGAATGATACTAAAATAAATTATAAAATAGGAGTCAATCTAAGTTTTTCTTATCTATGTAGCAAAAAACAAAAAACAAAGACCAAACTTATTTTGATTTATAATTGATGTTCTTTTAGTTTCAATACTAGTTTAATTTGCTTCCACCAATGAGAATTTAAAAATTTGTGGACAAAAAATTAAAACTCAACTTTAGGATCTTAACTCAAGATTAGTTGTTGTGCTCAATAAAATGCATTTACTACACAAACCACATGTCAAGGACGAGGAAGTCATAGACAAATATAGGAAAGTAATTAGGACAAGATATTGTCAAGAAATACAAGAAGAATGGCAAACAAAGAAATCAAGGACAAATACAAAGTAGTCAAGAAAAGGAAAGACAATTGTATATTTAGGTGGGTTCTTACAAAGTCAATTTTGAATGGATGTTTCAAATTTTTTTATCCAAGGGGCTATGAGCGTTTTTTCTCCTCCTTTAACCCCTAAAGTCCCAAGGCCATTTTTCCATCAAAAACCACTCAAAA
The DNA here is from genome assembly GCA_951230915.1 of Antitrichia curtipendula. Lineage (NCBI taxonomy): Eukaryota > Viridiplantae > Streptophyta > Bryopsida > Hypnales > Leucodontaceae > Antitrichia > Antitrichia curtipendula. Next base: position 19,236,886 of record OX579633.1, on the reverse strand, counting down.
CTGCCATTTCTAGAGTAAAGAGCAAAAAATAAAATTTAATGTTTTTTTTTTGTTTTTTTTTTCATATTTTACCATAGGATCTTGTACTAGACTAGTGTAAGAATTTGTGGAAGAAATTTCAGAAATTTTGACCATGTAGATTGCAAGATATTTGCATTTAAAGTGAAGGAATCTAATTTTTTTGTACCTTGCTCAACTACATTTTTTGGCTTTGAACCTTTTTAACTTAAAATTTTTGCTCTAATGATTTTGAATTTCTAATTTTATATAATAAAGAATTGAATTGAGAATCTAGGATTTTTTTTTTAAAGAAGAAACACTTAGTTTTCACTCATTAAAAAATTGTTAAGTAGAAGTAGGTTCAAGATTGAAGGAATAATTAAATCATAAATAGTTCTAAGATAGAATTAAAATATACTAATCTCAACGGTGAGATTGTTCTAGCAAGAAATCTTGACCTTGTGAAACTTTAATTTTTTTTGAAATTGTTAAAATTGAGTCCAGAAATGAATCCTACAAGTTATTTTTTCAAAAATATACTCTAATTGCCCCAAAAATAAGATTGACCATAATTTTTGCATAAAAAATCCAAATGGAATGAATCAAAGCTTCCCATGTAAATAAAAATAAAATCTATATGAAATAAATTTTTTAAATTTTAAATTTAATGTTTTTTTGAAGATTTTTTCTGCCCACCAAACTAAAATTTGAGGTTTTTGTGCCATAACTTTTGCTCCAGCATCGATTGAAATAAAAATTACATTTTTGGAAAGCTAATCTGTCCACTTCCAACTTATAAAGAGATGTACAGAAATCAAAGACAATGATTGGCTCTTGCAATAGAAAAACAATTTTTCCTCAATGCATTCAATTGCTAAACTGGTCCATTTTAGGATCACCCCATCTCCATTCTTCACCTAAAAATAGGGGCGGTTTCAAGAAGATGGGCGCTTTTAGAGCACACTACCTTACTAAGACATATCACAAGCCAAATTTGTTGGGTCACATTTCATTATTTCTCCCAAGCAAGGTGGGTTCTTAGCTAACGTAACCAGTCCTTAAACCGCCACAATGGCAGATCTGACCTACTCGGGGCTGTCAGACACTGACCAAAAAAATTCATACATGGGCAAATCTAAATGTAGAAGCATGCAAGTGAAATCATACTTTTTTTTGACAAAATTTGTATTATTAGTGAATTTTTGAAGTGTGCTGGTCAAAAAGCTCAAAACCACCACTAGGTGGATAGTAAAAGCGTCATGTATCTCCAAAAGTTTGTGCCAATCACTTTATTGCCACACAAGAACTTTTCTTTCACATGTGTCAGTGAAGCACACTAAATGTTATGGTTTAGGGGCCATCTTGAAAGTGGCAGAGTTAGAACAGTGGCGATTTGAGGCCTGCTTAAGGTAGGAGGCTCTTGAATCGCCCATCTAAGGGCTGATCTGCCTTTTTCATATGCTTCCTTGGTTGGTAGTATTTTTAATTCATTTTTCAGAGATAGAAAAATAGATGAGGAATCTAACACAAGTGGTTTCATATTTTTTTGAGCAATATTGAATTAGTTATGAATTTTCAAAGGAGATGTATTGTAGGTCTCTATTTGTGACCCTAGGTCTTCCATAAACTGCTCACTTGCAAGATGGGAAAAAGCAAAGCCGATGATTGGCTGGGACCCCTTTTTTTCTAATTCATTCATAGCACTATAGCGGTCAACTTAAGGATCACTTCGTTCCATTTCAAGATCACCTCGTTCCATTCAAGAACCATTTATAGGGGCGGTTCTTAATGCCCGAGCGATTTCAGAGCCTCCTATCTTATACGCACTTTACTCTTGCCCACCCAAAAGTTTGTGCATGGGGAGAACAGGTGTGTTCAATGCAATAAAAAAAGAAGATTGTGCATGAACGGATGCTCGACATCCTCAGATGTACTCTCGCGGTACATACGGCGCAATTAGGGTCAGTGTTGGAATTAGAGCGCCTTACCTTCTTTCTGTCTTCGAAAGCACAGATGAGAAGACGCTGCAGATGAGGGGAGCTGTTACCGATGATGACAACAGCGATGACGAAGATGACGACGACGACCTCCATTTGGTATCATACAAGAGCTTTTCTGTTTGTTCTGCGAATATTGTGTTTGAATTGTGGTCATTCAACCATTTGTATCGCGAACGTCAAAATATATCAGACGAAGTGTTTGAATCATCTCGTGGTAGATTGAATGCTGGTGTTGGCATGTGTGTGGTGAAGTTAGGGAATGTAGACATCGAGCTGGATCGAGAATTTGAGGAACTTCGCAATCAAGAAGAGTAAAAGCCCTATCTGGTGGTTTCGTTTTTTGTGGACATAACTTTTCTGTATCACGAAGGGAAATTGAAAGTAAGGACTGTACCTCACTAAGCTTGGTCAAGTCTTTTCTGATGTGATATAAGGGCCTTGTCTTCATGAGGAGGATGATTTTTTGTTTTGTTAAGTTGTCACGACTTGTCTCTTCTTGAAATTAACGCTCAGAGAAAGAATCGGGAGCTGAATAAATCTCTCTTGTTACGATCTGGCCAGCTTAGGGTGCATGTTCTACTGAAAATGTACATTGTCTAAGGAGTCCAAAGGAGGCAGAATCTTTTTATTGATGTTCATTAAAGTAGTACGGCTGTGATTGACCTGATTGGCCATGTCCATGTTCATGTTTCTTAATTTTGAGTTTCTTAAGGATGTACTCAAGAGTTTATGTTTGTACTTTCACGCGCGTGCTGATGGATCCTCAGAGGACTGGTGTAGATTATGAAAAGGAGTTCATCGTCTGCTCCTTGAAATTACCTTTTATGGATACGTTTACTTGTTTGTGCAGACTGACTTTTCCGTGGCTTCTGACAAGTTTTTTGCAGTTATCGTATTTGTATGATAGTGCTGAAGATTTGTTCTCATTCTGCTAATTCAGTTCTTAACAGTCTACTGCTGCAGGATACGAAATGGCCTCGAGAAGGGCGCTGCATTCCGGGGCTTGTGCGCTATGGTAAGCTTGCTTTGTGTGTTTTCGTTGCAATAAATCAAACCTGATTTGGAGTTTATTGCATTTATGACTTTGGCCCTCTCTTACTGTTATGTTCGTTATGTTGATCCTGTCATAGAACTTACGGTGGACGTAGGAGCCATCCAAACACGGGCATTTTACATCATTTAAAATTGTCGTTTGGGTTTTTGATACTTACAAGATTTTAGCAGTGTGATCAAGCTTTGCATACATGTGTTTTCTATTGAGATTAGCAGGATGGAAGACCACTGTATTGCAGGTGCTTTTTCAACCCAGCTTGTGGGAACAGTATTTTGGAGCTCTGAATGGAACATTATTCGAGAAGCTAGCACAAATAAACGTGCTTTGAGATTGGCAACCAGCTGTTTATACTTCTAGGTTTTGGAAGTTACATTAGGATGATTTCAGTCTACTTAGTAGTGTACGTGTAGCACAGACGTAGTATAGACGTACCACATTAAACTCTGTTGTAGCGTGAAGAGACACACCAAACTCCTCGAAGACTAACTTACCTCACGGATGGCAACAGATCTCAAGTTGGCCCTAACAAGACGGTGAACACTGATTTGTCACTGTTTTGGATGCGTTTACTGTTTCGTCAACAGAAGCTCTCAATAAAACCAATCCGAATCTTTCCCATCTTCTGCAGCAGAGTTCGGAAGGCAGAGCAGAGCGCAGGGGTTTTGACGTGCAGTGCAGTCCTCCAATCCAGTGGTGCACTTGTTTCGTTGCTGCCATTTTCGAATCTGTTTAGGCTGCATGTGCCGGCCTCTGATCTGTGCTCTTTGGTGACAAGTGGGGATCTAGTCCGAGCCAGATTCAACTTTGCGGGGTTTTCAAGGGTAGCAATGCCGACATGACCGATTGGTGCGTTTCTCTCACGAATTCAGCGACCTGGGTAAGTAGCGCTTCATTTAGGTCTCTATTCTCTCCTATGAAAAACGCATTATAGCTCCTAAACGCATTATGAAAATTCAAATTGATGAACTTCTTACGTGGATTATTTTGAACTCCAGACTTTGAATGCAAGTGGTGCTGTTTTGTAACACGTGTATTAGATCTGCATGTTTGCGGAGCGTGTTGTAGTCATTTCTGATCTGAAGTAGTTTGCTCTATGTAGCCAACTGTTGAGTGAAATAGGGGGAAGAGGGTGAACCATCTGAACATACTATTGCTTTTGTGTGGCGGTGCTGGGAGGGAATTTAACAGTAATACAACTGAAAGCCAGAAGATCCTAGTGTACCTTGGGAACTTAAGTTTTGGGAGGAAGCATGTGCACTCGGAAGCTTTAGATGTAAGATGTGAAGCGGAATCCTTGTACTGCAAAGAGACTGAGATAGGAAGTAGCTAGAAGTGAAGATTTCTGACCTAGTTATCCGTTGTGTGGTTTCCTCTTCTTTTTCGTAAAGCTGTATCTCTTCAAAGCTGAACCAAATGTCCCGATTAGAGCTCCTCTTGCCGGTGGACTCTCCTCAGCGATGTCGATTTCCAGTATCAACACAGTGGTGCTTCTGACGTACTCAAGATGAAGATCTAGCAAGACCTGTAAGTGAAATTAGAAACTTTGTCGAATTTGGAGATCCTTCTTCTGTTCACTGCTCAATGGCACTCTGCTTGTATTGTCGAGCTCTGGACTAAGTCATTCGGCATGCAGCCAAGTAGCTTTGTATCTGATAAATATAGTTAGAAATTTCCAGGTGAAACAACTTACAAATAGGGATTGAACACATCAATCATCAATCATCTGAATAATATTTCATGAGTTCTCATTTATTTGCATGCTGGGTAGTGCTGCCAATGTAGTGCCCAAGTGCTCTTCCCCTCGATTTTCTTCTGCGACACAACATGAGGATAACACTCTCCTTGTTTTAGATAACATTGGATGGCACATTGAAGTAACATAGCCAGCCTAGTCCTGTGATCGTTTCTCTCTAAAACTCAAAGCCCTCGGCTCCTCCTCATGTCACAACAGTTCTTGGATTGCAGATAATAATGGTACCTCAATCAATCTTCGAGTGTCAAGGTCAGGAAGTGTGCACATGAACGAAGTTTAGTGTCGATGGATATTTGGAAGGGCGTCATGGCAGAGCATGAATTGGAGCCACCACCAGCAGTCCGGCGGTATGTTGTTATTCATACAAAGATTAAGTGAAGCTTTGCAATGCAGTTGCTCCTTATTGCACTACTAATGCATCCAATATGCCCCTACGTCTCTCTGCTTTTGAAGGGCCCAAATATAGCACAAGTCACTCCCTGCTCTACGGTTCTGAATTGATTGTCTTTGAACATTCTCTGTGTTCTGCTCTAATGCATGCAGATGCCTTCCGGAGCTCCTTCCCAAGCACACCATATTTCTTAGTCATAGTGGAGATGACAAGCCTTTTGTGGAGCGTCTTTACGAGGAATTGAAACGTGTAAACCATTCTCCCTTCTTTGATCAAGACTCAAACAGTTTGCCAAAAGGAGAGAGGTTTACTTCTTTGATTTTCCAAGCCGCAGAACAATGCTTATTGGCAGTGGTTGTGCTGTCAAAGAGCTTCTTGACTTCGAAATGGCCCATGCTAGAGTTGGCTGCCTTCGTGAAGGCCAAAGAGACGAACAATCCCAATTTAAAGTTGTTCCCCCTTTTCTACAAGCTCTTGCCCAGTGACCTCGTAGCAACAAACTGGGCTGTTTCCTGGACGAAAATGGTTGAAGAGGGCAAAATTCAGGGAAAGGAGATTGAAGTGTGGAGCAAGGCTGTGGAAGTGTTGATGAAAGCAAAGAATGTTGAGATAGAGAGAACAAAGGCTTTGACGGAGCAGCTTGTGGAGGGTGAGATTGAGGCAGAGAAGTATTCCAAGTTGCTGAGTGAAGCTGTGAGAGGGTTGCGGCCGTTCAATGGTATGGAATTTGGGAAGAGTGGAACTTCGGAAGGAAAATATATCAAGGAGGTGGTGGATGAGATTTGTAAAATTGTGCCTCCCACGTTGAAGTATAACGTTGATCGTATACGAGGATATCAACGCATGTGTGAGGTACGCTAAAAGTGTTACTAGTCCTAAAAGTTGGAGAGTCTTAGTAGTATGATGGATGTTGGTAGAATAATTTAGAGTTTGAAATTGTAAAGAGATGTGTTGTAAAGCTTGTGAGCTTTTTGAATGTTGGTGTTGTGTAGATGACATCGGCAATGTTTGAGGAGGGGATGTCCATGGGAGGTATGTGCAAAGAAGGATGTTCATATCTGGGATTATTTGGCATGGGCGGTGTGGGGAAAAGCACTCTATGTGAGGCAATGTGTGGATATTATCAAGCAGAATTCGGTGGTAAGGTTTGTCATGTGGAGTTACAAGGTGAAGCATCGAAGGAGGAGCGGATTGAAAGGTTGAAATTTGTGATACAGAAATTGGCTGGACTTGAGAATCGGATTGTAGACACCATCACTTCGGAATCTCAGGTAGGAGGTGTGGTAGATTGGCTAAGATTCAACAATTAGAGTTCTTGCTTTTACACCATTCAAATCTTCATCGTTCTGATGAACAACTTCGTGATTCTATTTTTGATATTGAACATAGTTTTGGTAGAGAAGCTTGTTGGTAGAGCTAATTTGTTATTTGAACTTGATGAATTTGTGGTATAGGGATTGAAGGTCTTACAAGGTGGATTGAGGGACCAACCACGAGTGTTCCTTGCAGTGGATAATGTTGGCGATTCTCAAAGCTCTCGAGAAGAAGCACAAGCATATATAAGTGCAAGACTTGCACGTGGTAGCAAGGTGATGGTCACATCAAGGAGTCGTTTGATTTTGGACTGTGTACTTGATGAGTCCAAGTGCTGTAAGCCCATCCCAAGGTTGGAAGAGCGTGAAGCTGAGGAGTTGTTTCTTTCAATAGCCGCACCGAGAAGATTGTTATCCCCACTTCAGCCTGCAGAAGTTAAGATTGTGCAAGCATGTGTTCAGGAATGTCTATTTGCAGATGATGGTTATGCTATGCAACAATATCATCCATTGGTGTTGCGAGCAATGGGGTCGTACTTTCAAGATGTTGACAAAGACAATATTATGAATTGGGAAGAAGCTTTGATGGTTGAGAAGAAAGTACAAGGATGTAGAGAATCAAAACATGTGAATGACATTCTTGGTCTTACCTATAGAACTTTGTCCACTGAACAGAAGTTGTTTTTCTTGGACTTGGTATTTTTGTTTGGGGAAAGATCTCGCAGATACGGGTCATTAATTCGTGTTTGTGAAAAGTTTTGGGAAACTGGATACGGGGTTTTGGCTTCAGTGCATGGAGTATCTCCATTTGATGTGAAGATGAAGGTGGGAATGTTGTTCTGATGTTCTCGGATATTAGTTGTTTAGAGATATGATTTGAGAATATGGTGAACTGAAGCTTATTATGTGTATATTTGTCATTTGAATCATGTTTTAGAAATGCTAGCAGTTGCAAGGATGCTTTTAGATTTTGATGTTTTGTGATGCTTGAGCTGCAGGTGAAGGAGTTGCAGCGAAAGTCTTTGATCTACGAGTCGGGTCCAATTTTCAGATTGCATGACCTATATATTGAGTTTGCCCATTCGTTAATCAAGGAGGAAGGCAGCAAGGAATGGGAGTGGTGGGTGGGTCAGGAGGATTCGAATGGAAACTATGCTACGTTGAAGAGACTATTTTTGTTCTCAGACAAGTCTTGGATTGGCCGTGCTCCTGAGCAATTTTGGGAATGTCGGAGTTTGGTATACCTTCATTTGTATCTCTGTGATGCTTCAGTGGGGCAGAGCTTGGATTTGAGAAATCTCAAGAATCTACACGTGTTGGTCATGGTCAACTGTAAAAATGTGGAGGAGATTGTGTGTAGTTGTAATGACTCAAGAAGTGACCTTTGTTGCTACGAACGGAAGAACCGTAATGGTGGGTGCCTGCCAAAACTTCAAAAGGTTGTGGTGTACCTCTGTGGTGTGAAGCGCATACCATTTTTGAGACATTGTTGGAATCTCAAGTCTCTCTATATTGATGAAGCTGAACTCGAGCGTTCTAATTTCACCAACAGTGAGATCTCATTATTTGAGAACCTAGAGGAGCTAGAGGCATTGAGTCTCTTTTATTCTTATAGTCCATTTCCATTATCAGTTTTTGATGAAATATTGGAGGGTCGTATGAAACTCAAGCGTATAAAATACCTTGAAATTATGGGAACTAGGCGAGGATGGGCTGTACCAAGTACAGGAGGTTCTGGTGTGCTTGATGTGAGTATACTTGGACACTTGACTTCCTTATCTGTCTTATCTTTACCCTATTTACCCAAGTGTATTTGGGAGCTAAAAGGTTTGGATCAATTATTATGCTTGAATGAACTCAACTTGGAGTGCGGTCGGGGGCTTCGCGAGGTGCCAGACTTAGACCTGTTGCCTAGTTTACGACGCATTTGTGTTTCTGGGTGTAATGACATGAAGGATCCTAGAGGTTTGCTGAAACGTTTTCAAGGAATCCATTCTGCAGAACACAGACACAACCATGAGGTATGCACATGGCTGAAGTGTAGCTATTTGATATAAATGTTTAGTATTGTAATGTTAATGAAGTTGAAATCAATGTTTTGTAATTGTTTGAACTTGATAGATATTAAATGTTTGTTAGTTGCATGTTTAAAAGAAATGTGCCTTAAATAGTTGACAAGTGTGGTGAAGTATAGAGGTGTTGTAATGTCAATATAATTAGTGTTTAAGTTAAATGTGCAATTTGTAAATGCTATAAAATAAACCTATAGGTTGCATGTTGATCATGTTCAAGTGATCATATGGTGGATTTGTATGTTTTGGTGGTTGGTTTCATTAACAACATGAATATCTGCACTTGTAGGTATTTTGTTTTTTAAGATATAGATCATTTCTAAACAATCCTTGTAGTTAAGTTGGAAGTTGACTGCTACTTCAAGCCTTGTAACCTACAACCATAATGTTGTAATTTATAACTTAATTTTATAATTTTTCATTTGTATTGTATTGTGCAGTGCCTAATTGCCTGGAGGTAAAGGGTTACAATCCTTGGTAAGATAGCGAAAGAGGTGATTGTAATTTTGGCAAATTTTTTTAGTTTTGAATTTGCTTTAGGGATTTCTTCCCAATACATAGAATCCTACTCAAGAAAAGTCTAACAATGTATTGAGAATATGAGTTTGCACTTCATGTCAATGAATGCATGTGTAGGCTTCTATATTTAATCATAGAAAAGGTGTTGATTTGAGTTGTTCAGTTAATAATTCTCTAATTGCTTGTTTAGTTGACAAATATTCAGTTGTTAAGAAAAGCTACATTTTTGGATTCCTCTATGCACCAAGGTATATAAGATTTTGTTAGATAAAAATGAAACTTACCAGTCACCTGACTCAAACGTCAAATCTACACCAGTGCTAGTTTATACTTGTCCTAGTGTTCAGATCTCTGGACCGTTGAACATCACATCATGGCGCTCCGAAACACGACATTTTATAGAAATTCATATGACCATTTCATCAGCTGTCAAAGGGGGTCAACCACCGGGACTGTTGGGCGAACATGACATGTTTGTGCAAGGCGGAGTATAAACCTGCTCACACACAAAAACCACAAATATAATTGTGATCTCGACTAACTGCAATTGGTACTTGTAAGACTGTGAAGATTCAAAGGAAGAGATTACAAGTTTGCTTTTGAAAACAATCCATTCCCAATTTCCCATGGTAGACAACTAGACATCAGCTGCCGCTGTCCTCTGTTTCTTCCAATGCCTTGAAATCACTGCCCAGTTTCAGTAACATAAGTTACCACACGAGGGGAACCCAGTTCATAAACACTGAAATTAAAGCGACGGATGCTGAAGCTTATTCGAAAGTACTCGTGGCCACAGTAACAAGAAATGGCTCAGCTCTAGTACTGTAACAATAGAGCTGCGCACATGGAACTCGGTGAGGGTTGAGTTCGACGTCAAACGAAATTTGGCGGGCCTCCACCCCGTTAGCTTCGGCTGTCAGACTGGGCTCGCACTGCACGCCACCTGGCCGGTTATTTATAGCAACTTGAAGGCCCAGGGTTCAACTACACATTTTCACGGAGATTCACGGAGAGAGACGGGCTTGCAGAGGGAGAGAATACCAGAGAGACAAGGAGGAGTTGCTAGGAGATTGCTCTAGTTCCTAATTTTGGAGTGTGTGAAGTTATCCTACGGGGAAAACCACCGGTAAACCCACCGTGAGGGCTCAGGTCGCATAAAATATTTGCTCTGCTTGTGAGGGCTGGCTTAAGCAAACCTGGGTTTCCGTGCCCTCATATCAGACGTCAAATGCCCTCCGTTAGCCTCATGTGTGCAGCTCTAGCACTGCCGCGCCTGTGATGATAGGGCCTCGGGCCCCCACCTTTTGCTCGCTGAAATTTTGGGATTTTCCCAGCAAGGTCGCTTGTGTCAGGTTGATCTCTGTGTCTGCATTTGCTGGCTTCCATTGGAGATTCTCCGCACTTTTCTGGTTTATCAAATTTCTCAGCTGGTTCTTGTCATTCGCCACGGAAATCGCCACTATAGCCATGGATTCTCTTTACCCATGCCTGTCGATTCATCTTCACTTACCGTGGTTTCTCGGATCCTCCAGTTGGTCTTCTTTGCCCAATCGGCCAAAGCTCGTCCCCTTGCTCGATTAGGTGGTTCCGTCTTCCACGAGTTTTCCCACCAATTCTCTAACCTACTACCAAAAATCCAATCCTAGTTTTGATTGTTTTTTCCTCATGAAAGCTCCAATCAACCCCTCGTAATTCTCCCAAAACCCTAAAATTCCATACTAAGGTTTCTAATCAGTTCATATTCTGATCTAAAAATCCTAATATTTTCACCCATTTTTTTCTCATAAACAAGTAAATCTATTCGACGGATTGTTCCTACTTTTGATCCTATCCCTTGCCCTAATCTTTCTAACATTTTATGTTCATTTTTTTTACCACAATTTTTACAAACTCCCCCTTAACCCAAAAAGGACCATGAGGACAGAATGTGTCCTTGACCAATTTTTGAAGTTAAATAAAACCTTATCAAACTATTATTTTTTGTAATTTATATTTTTGATAAATTATTTTTGAAGTTTAATTTTAGCTTCAAAAATCTGATTTTGAAAATGATTGATTATAATTTTTCTATTCAAGATTTTGTGCGCGGGTGTCCATTGCAATCTTGACTTTTGTAGTGTTGAAGGCTCTTGGGAATGAGCCTCAAATACACTAGATCTTTGAGAAAAAATCACATTAGAAATTCATCCAAAAAAATTGTAGAGTAGATTTTGAGAAGTTATAAATTGATTGGAGTTATGCATGTTAGGCCCTTCAACCTCATATTTTTTTGGTGACCAACTTTTTAGATTTGACATGTGAAAAGAGGATTGAAAGACTTCAAATCACTTTCACAGTTTTAACACCCTCATGATCAAACATTATAATCTTTCAATCCGTAAGAGATATTGTTGTGTTTTCTTTTCTAATGTGATGTCTAACATGTCTAGTTTGATTTTATATGGTTACAATTCAAAAAAATTGATACAACTTATCAAAATGTTGGTTTTTAATTCAATTTAGAACAAATTTCTAGAAGCTCAGGAATTTCTAGGGTCATTTTGGGGTTAAAAACATGCACAAACAAAACTTGCAAGAAGAAAGAGAGCGAGAGCTTGCAACCCTAATTTTGCTAATACCCCCACTCCTAACGGATTCTCTTTCCTAATTTTGTTCATCCATCACTACTTTTACTATAAAAATACTAATTTAGTGTGAAACGCCCAAATTAGTGAAAATTGCGCCAATTTAGTGCAAACCCCCTAAATTACTATTTTTTCCTAATTTTATTGTTTTTACTCTGTTTTAGTGTTTCTAACACTATTTTAGTATTCTGGTAGTAGTTTTAATTTTACTAACTTATTTTGTGCTTTTTTCATATTTTTTATTTTTTGTGGTTTTCCTACTTGTAGTATTTTGGTTTTCATTTTTATTTTTTTTTTTATTTTTTATTTTTTACTTTCTATTTTTTTGGTTTTCACTTTTATGTTTTTTATCTTTGGTATTTATTTTGGTTTCTAATGTCATTTTCTATTTGTAGGATATTTTATTTATTTTCTAAATATTTTATTATTTGCCTAATTTGGTTACTTTACCAAATCTTGCTTAAAGTCTTTTTTATTCTAAATCCCTATTTTTTTCCTAGACTTTTTCCATTCTTTTTTCTAATTGCATTTTGAGATTTTCACCCTAAGTTCCTAAAGTTCCTATCTCTATATCATGAAAAAAACCCTAAATCGTGGTCACGGCTTATTCCGGAGTACTAACACTTCCGGACTTGCAAATTCACCCATAATGTTTACATTTTTTATAATCTAAAAAGTGAATCAGTATGGTGGTTCACAATCAATTAGAAGGAGAAGTTTCACTTGAGAGTTTGTCCATGGAAATTGTTGATTTGTCAAGCAACTTGATAATCAAATAACCAATATCTCTTTTATTAATCTTCATGACTCTAATTTCAAATCTATGTGACTTGAGGACTACATTTGTCATTGTGTAATGTGTTTTAAAAGTTATTTTTATATATTTTTATTATTGAATATTAGAATTTTGTATAGATAAATTTTGATGTATGATTTAGCATGTTGAATTGTTGATCATTTGTCTAAATTGGATTTTGTGTATGTCATCTAATTGTGATGAAAGTACCTCTAAATCATGTCACTCAATTAGGTATTTTTTGCAGATTTGTGCAAAATAATTTTATAATGAGGTTTCCAATAAAAAAAATTTAATCTAAAATTCTCCAAGGCATTTAAAACACAAAATGTCATTAGAACTTTTTTAATGTTCTTTCTCCTTTAAATTTCTAGATCAATTTATAATTTCATTGTATCTATCAATTTAATAAGAAAAAAATTAAGTACTTATATCTAATAATTATTTGTAAATTTTATGTCCACCTATTTGGACTCCAACAATATAGCAAGCTTCCCACAAGATTTTTAGCTACCAATATCTTAGCAAATTAATAAACGTAAGATTCATAAATAATGTATATATTTATATATAATTATTTATTTATATTGTCTTTTTTGTGTGAAATATACATAAGTTTTCATGATTTTTATCTATTCATTAGACAGTGAAAATACCATACATTACATTTGATTTTTATAGTCTTTAGTCTACTCAAATAGAATGAAATTAATCCATGTTTATAATTTGTGTGTAGATTCATGCGTAATAATAAACTTTAATTATTTCTAGAATGATTATAGGATTTACTAAAACTAAAAGAAATGTAAGTTATTGTTGATTTCTTTTATGATAGCATTATGATTATTAGACTACTTTTCAAATTTTTTGAGCAAAATGAATGATTTGTTTTGAATCAATTACTAATACTCAATGCTATAGATTCCTAGTTTTTTAAATTAGTATTACAAATTAATTCTTTACAATGAATTAAGTTTTAGTAAAAAAACTAGACTCATGTAAACTCTAGATTTGCCTTCTTCAATGTTACATAGTATCAAAGACATCACTTTAATTATCATTCAATTAATGAAAATTAAAGTCTTGTAACTTTTATTCACCAGTATCACCAGAAGTTTACAATTCAAACTTCAAAAACATTGATAATTGTTTGTTCCATGTGCAGAATTTTGGATTCCAACCATATTACAAGACTGAAATTGCATCTACCAAACATTGTCAAGATTTCTACAATCAAGTTGAATTTACTCTTATATAATAGAATCACATGTTTTTATCCTTCCAATGATCCCTCATTATGTATTAGTGAATCAAAGATTTTGTCAAATAATAAAATCTTTTTAGGAAGAAATCCAATTTGCACAAACCAAAGTCTGCAAATAAGAGTATTACAATTGATATGTCAAGTCAATGCATCATCGTCTATTTTAGAAGGTAATCATTGACAAAATTTGCCATTACGTAGATTAAGTTCTATTTAAAATTAATGTATGTTTTATTGATTCAAATTATGAAATTTTGATAAAAAAATATATTACATAATCCACGATAGAATTTTGAATTTAAAAAAATCCATTCTTTAAACAAGTAGGAATTTATATCTACTACCTGTATGATGTGACTTTGCATAGTTCAAGCCCCCAATATTGTCAAAAGACAAACAAAACTCTAATAAGTGTCATTGCTAGTATAAGCCATGTGGTGCTTTTTGCCTTTATAATGGCATTCTTTGTAATCCAAAAGTTGAAGAAAAAAATTTCATTACTACGTGAGTTCTAAATTGGTAAGCCTGATTTATAAATTTATCAATTCATGCTATACATTGCATCTATTACTTCTGAAAAATTATTAAAATACATCATTTATTTATAAAAAATTGTTGTATTTTGTAGAACTACACAAGAAAGATGTGAAGCCCAACCTCTACTCATTTACTAAGTTGAAAGTTGTCACCTATGATTTTTATACTAGAAATGAATTGGGACAAGGTGGATTTGGTACAATATACAAGATATATTTTTTGCTACAAGTTTTGACATTGAACTTGAAAAAAAACTTTTAACTTTTGCAATATTCACTAGAATGATATGAAACAAAATTTTACGTGTAGATTATGATGAAAAGCTTCCATCTTAAAAAATTCATGTAAAAATTTCAAATTATAAAGTCAATAGAACCTGCCCAAGATCTCAAAAAATCCAAAGTGGCCTCCTTGGTCCTTTAGGGATTAATTAATTTTCTTAAGATTGCATTGTACATTAATCATGTTAGAGTAAAAAATCAGTTTATTGCCTAAAACCTCTATTATCACTTAGTGTATGTATTAGAAATGACTTTGGAGCAACTACAAAAAAAATTTAGACCCTTCATCACATTTGTGAATAGTATCCAAATGTTGTGTTCATTACTGCGTTGGAACCTTCTTTCACTTGCCAACAAGAAGATATGAAAATTTGAATAGTCTAATAATAATAACTAGGCATAATAGCAAAACTTCCTTTCACTTACCTACAAGAAAGTATGAAAATTTGAATAGTCTAATAATAGTAATAAAGCATAGTAGCATAAAAGGGCAGCTTTGGGGGTACCTACTTTAGTGTACAATTGCTTGAAGTTAATTTTGGTTCTAAGGTAGAATAGCCCATTGTAGTCAGATGACCCATAGTAGACGCCTAGGAAATGATCCCATTATGGGGGGGTTCAATTTGTGAGATTTTAATTACATTACATATTTTACATGACAGGAATTGAGTGATTAGTGGGTTCATTAGGAACTTTCAAATTTTTTAGTGTAAATTCATTGTGAGAATTGACTTTTTAGGCCTTCCATGTTAGAAAATACTATGATTGCTTTAGGTGAGCAAAATGAGCATGATGGATTCAGATTTTGTTGGTTCTAAGGTAGTGTACAGACTCTTTTGGGCATGATGCATTGAACACTTCAAAAATTCAAAAATTCATACTTTGTCAAAAAAAACATAATTTCAATTGCTCTCATTGTTTCTCACACTTGTACTACTGTGGAAAAAAAATTGAAAAATTTCAGCAATGGCATGAGGCCAAACTCCTAATTCTGACCACAATGGGTTGTTTTACCTTATTTAGATGCAACCAATGAGAGTTCACGCATTTTGTGCTTCAAGGATGTCCATACAAGATGGGAGACACTACTTTACCAAGGTCAAAAGATGATTGTACTGTACTAATTTTTACTCTATTTGGAAGAAAGTGACCATGATCTTAGAGATAGTAGATAGAATGTTTGAGAATGTCATTTCTATTTGATGAACATGCTTTTGAATAAGGGGACTAGAAACACTTTACTATTTAATGGCACTTTAATTCTAATCAATAATAATTTACTTGAGTACCAATAATTTTAATTTTTAAAAATCAACATCAATTTGATTTAATCAAGAGGCAGATTTTGTACATTGTTTACCACATTGCAGTTTATTTGAGTTCTGAAGTATTAAAATGTTTGACAAGCATAAAATTGCATAGAAAAGTACTCATAGAATTTTCACTTTAAAAATGAATAATAGTTTTATAGTATCGAATCTACACTTGATTATATCATCCCTATGAATACAATAATAAGAATAATGCTAATGGTAGGTATTCAAAATATTTTGTTAAGATAAGTTTATAAAAGTGGGAACTATAATTTCAAACTCACTTACTAAAAATGTTGTAGTAATGTGAATTTATAAAAGTGCAAACTAATGATTGGCAACTCATATAGTGAAATTTGTTTGTAAGATTCATGAAATTGGTAGAACTAACTTAAAGGGTTAGTATGATAAATTGAAGTATACTAAGTGTTGGCTGGCTACAAAGAAATATAAACTAGTTTAGAAGATTTATAAAATTAGTAATTTAGATGGTGCTAAAATTGACTGTCTAAAGGCGAACACAAACTCCTTGGGTATAGTGAGAAAAATAAGAGGTGAATTTTCATTGCATGACAATATTGAATTGAATTGATGAAACTTTGTTCCATAATTTTTTAGTGTTACGTAGAATTAGTTCTATTTAATAGAAGTGAAAAGCAATTAGCTTTCTATTTATGTTCATTAGTGGGATCAAAACATAAATTTTTGTATTCTAAAAATGATCTTTTGCATTTAGCTTAACTTTTTACTGTCATTGCAGACACTAACTAAGTGCTTGATAGATGACAAAGAATCCTTCTACATAAGATAGAATTGTAGATGTTTATCTTTAGAATGTTGTATAAAAAATGTTTAAAAAATATTACACCTTTGCAATGATGTGTTTATAGTATTTTTGGAGAATATTTCTTGAACATAATATGTAAAAATAAAAAAAGAATAAATTTGTCAAAGAAACATTGATGTCTAGGTAAAACATCAAATTAAAATGTGATAGAAATTTCACTACATTGATTAGATGAAGTACTTTCAGTGTTATTGTTTCAAAGCAAAAGAAAAGAAATCATTTGAAATTGTGAAGCAAGTTTTTTAATTTGTGTATTTGAATGAAAGTTGTCTTGAAGTATAATGAGAATTAACGAAACTCATAGAAAATGTTGCATGCAAAATGCACAATTAGATGTTAAAGAAGTCAAACTTCAAATATAAAGAAATTAGAATATTGCATAAAGAATGTTTGTAGTATGAAAATTAATTTTTGATAATTACAAAATACAAATGTCAAAAAAGATACTAAAAATTGTTAATGTTGATGTTGGAAATATGTTGTTAGTGCATTTAAAAATGTTGAAAATGTGATTAAATTCAAAGGTTTATAGTGGATTTCTGACAATTTTATTGACATATTTGTAAAATAATTGAAATAGATTTGCATCAATTTTATGTAGAAAAATGCAATCAATTTTTTTGTTGAAACACTTTTTTATTAAAAAAATTGTTATAAAATTGATTAAAAGAAGTTGATAAGGGAGTTATGTGTTGTAGAGTGTGCTCCAAATCAATTGGTGTCGGTTGAAAGCAGAGTTTAATCGTTGGATTGATGTTTAAAGAGTTTTATGCCACTTTGCCATGCGAAAATGTCGGAGCCACCTTGTCAAAGGTTTCATTCTCAGAGTCTGCCACAATCCCTTGCCATAGTCTCCATTCTTGCATGCATTCCATATTTCCATAGCTTGTTCTTTTCTTTATTTCTTTTTCTTTTCTAGGTCAAGTTGGATGGCAAATGGAACAATTGTATTGGTGGTTGTTGTGGCCCAAGAGAGGACTTGTGATGATTCAGGAAGGCAAGTACAATAATTTGATGATTCATGCAGGTAAGTACAATAATTTGAGATTTGTTTGCTTCTGTTTTCGTGTTGATATAGATATATTTGTTAGATATATATGAAAATTCAAGAAAATTAAGCTATAAAACTAGGACTAGTAGAGATTGAAGGTGCTGGATTGGTGTTTGAAATAGTGTCAAGTTTCTTGAAATTTTGATATTTTAGCAGGTACAGTGATTGATCTAGTGGAAGTAGGTGGTACTTCTACTGCAACTAATTTTTTTTGAGAGATTGGATGTGGAGATCTTTTGGTAGTTGAGTATGCAAAATTTGGAGTACATGGCGTTGGAAGGTATTCTTTTGGTTGCACATGTGGATTGTATTCTTTAGAGTTTAGATGAGGGGAAAAACGGAAAAAAATGTTGTGACAATGGTCATGTCTAGAGCTGGTAAGAATCTATCCATA
Source organism: Antitrichia curtipendula (assembly GCA_951230915.1). NCBI lineage: Eukaryota > Viridiplantae > Streptophyta > Bryopsida > Hypnales > Leucodontaceae > Antitrichia > Antitrichia curtipendula. The sequence continues at coordinate 19,218,677 of OX579633.1, read as the reverse complement.
CAAGTCCATTTCTTTTGAGAAGATGCTAAGACTTGTTGAAATTGCTCCTATGTGATACAAAAATAGAAAACTTTATTGTTTTGTGCTGTCTAATTTAGTGATAGTTTGAACATTATTGTAATATTTTTGAATCTTGGATGTCTACTTACAGCTTAAGAACAAGCAGAATCTATAAAATAGAATTTTAAAAAATTGATGTGAGGCAAATTAGAGACATAATTGATGGATTGTAGGAAGAAAGATATTTAGTTATTTGAGAATCTAATATCTCCTTCTATCTAACTCATTTTGAAAAATAAGAGGAAGGTAAGAAGGTTGGGAGGCTTAGCACTTATTTCTTTCCATTTGTTAAGTGTCTCTGTGACAACTTTTCAATCTAGTTTGGAAATGGGTGATTGCAGACTATAGTGTACTATATTTTTGTATAAAAAATACCAATAGTATGCAAAATTGAAATTTGGGGACAATTTGCTTAAAAATCTAAGCTCCAATCCAAAATTTTGGAGTTACAATTTCAAACTAGCTTCTACTTCTAATATTTCAATATGAAAAGACTGGAAACTTAAAATAAAATAAATTATTAAAAAAGCATAAAAAAGCATTCTTTCAAAAATTTAATTATCTGAAAGTATAATTTGTTAATTTTAGTAATCATTTGGCATTGTAACCATCCAAAAATTGCTTTTTAAAATCATTTTATATCTTTTATGGTTTTCCCAAGTGAAGACTCCCCAGTCCCCATATATATTGCACTTTTTGTACTTTTTACATTTAATGGAGTTGTTATAGGATTTTTTATTCATCCAAAAATACTAAATACTCTTGAATTCAGTTTACAATATTTGAATTTTTTTTCTAATGTATAATGTATAATCTGAGATGAAATCCAATAGAAAATATTTATTTTACTTCTAAAAATACTAATTCACTTTAATTTTCAAGATCCCTAAAGTCTCAACTCTTGAAAAATATCACATTGTTAGTGCTTTTTAATACTACTCTTATAGTTTGCAATTACCTAAATTAATTAATAGAATGGAAAAAATGATAAAGGAGTAGTTGAATTTTAATGTGTAGACAAAGGTTGTTATTATATGAGCCTAGTAGCGTGAGCCCATAAGCCTAGAAGATTGTACACCTATATTATAGGTGTCTATTATAGAAACTTATTATGATTACAATGTAACTATGTTAGATATATCACCTATTCACTTACACTTATCACTTATTATATCACTTATTCACTTATTCTATATTATAGGTGTTTATATTATAAGCACCTTCAATGCTTGTAAGATATGTATTTATACATAATCTCAATGTAGGAGAATTTGTTTTTGTGGCATGTTTCAATTGATTAAGGATAATACACACTAATTTACTGTGCAAATTTTCAACAAGGTAGATATGAAGTAGAAATTTCATTGGTCTAGTAGTGAAAGAAATCTAAAAGAAATCTCTACTACTACCAATTGGTATTAACTTACTGAGTATGAATCCACCTAACATGGAGAGTTTTTATATTGTAGCATGTTTTGATTGGTTAAGCAGCCAAGAAAGTCAAACATCTCAACTCTCCTACATTGAGATTATGTCAAGTAATTGCAAAGTAAGCCAAGTCATGGCAAAAAATAATTGCAAGTCAGTACCATTGTCACTGCCAACGGCTCAATAAGTCCGAACCAATGATTATTTTTAATAACTTAGCCTACTTTACAATTAACTAGTCCATATGCTCAAGGCTCACATGCTCACACACTAGCATCATTAATGTGCAGAGGATGTAGTCCCAAATGCTACAAACGCTACGAATGCTATTTGGGCCAACAACACACTGCGCGAGGTTCCTGCCTAAGTTAGCCCAGTGGCTGCTTCCCTTTGTGCCTACGCTTTGTGGATCTCCAGCAGTGACAATGGCGTTCCTGATTGAGCGATTTGTTTGAGATCCATTCAATCCCTGCGATGGCGCCGAAGAGGCGAAAGTCGTTTCCCGGGACGAGTCAGAAGAAGAAGATACATTTTACACCGCTGTACTTGCGGAAAATCCCGAGCTCATCTGTGCCAGGAGAAGCCCCACACATATCGACAGAAGAAGCGCCTCCCATTCTTCCAGATTCTCCTCCCACTGCTCCGGACAAGGATGACGATCGTAGGAGTTTATATGATGTTGCGAGTCTCGAACCCATTCAAGAAACGACTTGGTTCCCTGGTGTTCCTGCTCCCTACTCGATTGCGATCCCTCCATCGTTGTTGAACGGTAGAAATCCATTTTTCGCAAAACCCAAGAAGTCTCAAGATACAGAAATGGAGAATTTGGAGGGTAGTAGTTGTTCCAAGGATCTAGGTCCTGAAACCCCATCAGTACTGAAGAAACGCAAGAAGAAAAAAAGCACTTTGGTTGAATGCCAGTTCAAAGAGGAGTTTGACTCCAAGATGATGGAAGAAGATTCAAGTGTACGATTTAGCATTCTGCCTACTCCCAACAAAGTGATGTTTGCCGAACATGATGAGTATGAAGTTGTCGAAGAAGAGGAAGAAGGGGAACAGTATGACGGCAAGCCCGATCCAGTATTGGCGGAGTTTCGTGATGCACGCAGGAAGGAGATTTCGTTTGTGCACGATGTGGAAGCTGTTCACGATGGGCGCTCCCAAATTTCAAGAGACTCAATCCTTCTCGCTTCGAAGGTTTTTGAGAAGCAATCCCAGATCCATCGAGAAAGCAAGCGGATGGAGCGTAGTGCTGACGAAAGATTTGTACCCGAGGAGAGGTTTGGCAGTTATCCACCACGCCCACCGCTTTGGTTGATCTTCAAGCACGACGTCAAGAAGTTTATAGAGTACAAAGACCTCAATCACATGGAGTTTGTGGAGAATTGGACAGTGGATCCTATTCCAGAGACAGTGAATGCACCTACAGAATATTTTGCACGCCAGATTTTTACTCTCGACAAAGTGAAAACAGCCATCAACATGCCTCTCTATTACTTTGACAATCCTCTAGTGGATCTCAAGTATCCAGCTAAGGATCTCGAGGAGGTGAGTGGCCTCATCTTTGAAGTGGAGTATTAGTCTACGAACATCTTACATAAAACCCCGGTCATTGTTTAAGAATTGTCTTTCAAGTATGGTTGAAGCAAATTAAGGTATGTCTAAGCACTTGTTGCTAAAGAGTGTTGTTATTGAGGGCTGTAGGAACAAATTTAGACCTACATCTAAACTAGATTCACTTTGCAAACATCACCCCTAACACCAAGTGTGAATATACCTTAATTTAGAATATGGAAATAATTATTATATTTAAGTCATAATTGCTAAATGATTGCTCCATTATGATAATATGAAGTTATTTTTTTGTGAGCATTATTTCAATCTCAAAGGATACTTTTACTCAAAAATAAGTATTTTAGATTATGTGGTATATTCTTTTGTTGATGTTTACAACCCATCAAATTTGAGATTGAAAGAATTGGAATAATGGATCAATTGCAAAAGTTTTATTCTCTAAATACCTCTTGAATAGTATATGTGCATTACAATGATGTAAATGGTTGTTGTCCTGCAGTATCTAATACATGGTCAACAACTTTATTTCTAATAATGTGAGTATGTTTGATTTGCACTAGTAATTAATTGACTTGAATGTCGTTGGCAAGGCACGTAAAAGGGGCGAGAGAGGAGTTAAAGCTCGTTCAAGATATTATCTTATAGAGTCCAAAAGGTTCATTTGGGCTCCTTGTTTGATTGTGGACTACAATTGCAAAACTAATACTTTTGAGCTGGAGTGGGATGATAATGGTGCCCAAAAATACGTTAAGAGGTGATCACTTCCATCTAGAGAACCTTCCTCATGTTGTAGGGCCATGATCTTTCTCTAGAACTTTTGCTTTTTGGATTATCTTTTTTAGGTCAACACAATGTGTTTTTTAGTGTGCATGTGAGTGCTTTGTATCGGGCATGTCTCATTTCAAGAAAATAAGTATTCAATATTGGCTTGCCTTTCTATTTGACAACAATTCCAAGTCAATGACTTTGAGTATGTTGTTGTCGAGATGTGCAGAATTAATTTGATTCTAAACAGAGAAAATGAAAGTAGTTTTTTGTTGAGATTATGTGGTGCAAAGGATTTGAAAAAAAAGATCGAAGCTTCTAATGTGAGCTCATCTCTTGTATAAAGTCATCAATTCAATACTTATATTTGACTTCATTACTACAACACATGAATGTTTTCTCTGTTCATATTTTTTTGTCTCCTAGAGGTGGTTTCATTATTAATAGTTAGCTTGACATGTCACTTCCCTCATGTATTTTCCCGTTGTAAGCCCACAATGTTAAATTCTACTAAGAGATCAATTATTGTCATCTCTTTGTTTAAATTTAAGCTTTGATATATCTTAATATTCCAAAAAATACTCAATTGGAATGTATACATGGTAGTAAGTCCATCTTTAAGAACTTAATCACGAGCTCAACCATGCCACATTTAACTACTTCTAGACTACTTCAATGGATCCTAGACAAAACATTTGGAGATCTCCAGATGTTTGTATAGATCTTGTTGATTTTTAATTGACTTAAAAGAATGACCAAACCTTTCCCTTAGGAGCCTACATATAATTAGTTGTTGTTCCATCTCTCTTATTAATTTGTTCATTTTGGAAATTTTGAAAATCAAATTGATTTCTTAAAAATGACCTTGTTGATGTTGGATTTTGTGATTGAATACTAATCAAATCATAAATTTCTGTACATACAGCGTTACATGCACTACATCAAAGGACTTCCATTTGAGAATCCAGAGCTCGTCAACGAGAAATTCGAAATCAAGGTGAGGACTTTGGTCGGTTGGGAGCTCAGTCGAAGGTACCCGGAAACCTTGAAGGATGTTTTGGCCGAGTGCCGAGTCGACTACCATGATGCAGTCAACAAAGCTATTCAAGATTTTCGATTTGAAACTCAGCTTCAGGAGCGTGAAAAGCTGGTCACTTTGCAGATTTTTCCTTTGACAGGAACAAAGGCACCTTGCCCAAGGTTAGAGAGAGATTCGACTGTCTGTAGTAAAATTAATAATTCTCATTGCTACCAAATCCATATAACAGATAACGAGTTGTTGAAGGCCGAGATGCCTCAGTCGATTTTGTCTAAAAACAAATTAGATTGTTCCGAGGGTCATAACTTATTTTTCTTGTTGACAATGCCATTAAGTGTAGCTTCAGCGTTACATAATCTTTTTTCAATGTTATGGCTGTTCAAATTCTTTTTTGATGGAAGATGAAAACCTTCACAATGCTTGCCTACCTTACAAAAATCTAGACGTACTAAAACGTAACTTTACAATAAGGATTCCCTAGGAAGACAAAACGCCTAAAAAGGAAACCTTGCTTCTGAGGTTTCTCTGTAGACCATTCACGTGTCAAAAATTCATACACTTATCATGATCTTTACAGCTTGTGCATAGAACAAAATACTTGTCATCATGCAAAAGTAAATTTCTCCAAAATTTGTGCAATAGTGAGTATAGTGAATCAACCTCTAAAGGAACGGGAGGTTTTTTCAAGAGACATTGTCAAAAATTATTTTTTGGGGGTATGTTAATCAAAAATGAAAATGTAAACTTTTTCTTGAAACTTCAACTGTACAAAACTATAATAAAGTATTTTATGAATGTGTGGAAATTTTTTCAGTCTTTGGGATCAAATGCATTTGGGAAGATCAAATTATATGAGTTCACGACTTTAATGAATTATTTGCTCTCTATGAATGCAGACAAGGTTGTGCCCCTGTGCAGTATGATCCCGAGCTACGATTCCGAGCGATCAAAAGGTTGATCCACGACACCCTCGTCATTGCTGAACTGACCATGTTGTTTGGACTTCAACTCTTCCACAAAGAGTATGACATTAGTGAACTCAACTTGGTCAATCCGGTTCTTTTCAACAAAGAAAGGCCGATGCATTGGCCGTACTTCCCACCTCTACAAGATAATTGGTGCTCGGACAGAACAGAGGATCTCAAAGCTACGTAAGAATTCTTTCAAAGTGTTGAATACATTCGTGGACAATGGATTCTATCTCTTTTACGTCCGCATTTTCACAAATGAATCATCTTCCTTCGCTTATGTCAGTGAATATATATACTATCTCTCGAGGAGAATATTTCAATAGAATTTTCTCTTGATGTTGTGTACCTGTACAGGTTTCGTTGATAAGAATTCTTGCATAGTTTACATCCTCAGATTAGATTTTAGGGTTTTTAGGGTTTAGGGTTTATACACTTCAATTTAAGATTAACAAGAACTAATGAAAGATGTTGCTAAACATGAATGCAGGTGGATGGGGAATGTTGTTGGGCTAATCGCAGAAATCATACCACCCAATCGAGTTACCGAAAAGCAAAGAGACCACGTTCGCCGCTTCGCATATAGGCTCCACTACACCATGACTCAGCATCTCCGTGACGTTGTCCTAAATTCTGTCGCATCTTTTACAAAACTTTGGGATGCGTACACCATAAAGGAGACTGTCAAAGACGATGATCTCGATGACCTCACAGATCCCATGGGGCTACCTGCTGTTTCAGAACCTGATTTTAAAAAACCTCCAATGTTCTTAATCAAACTTGTGGTGGATGGGAAAGATCATTTCGTCTTTGTTCCTACCTTGGAGGAGATGGAGGAGGTCATTCTGATGATGCTTGATGACATTTGCGACCATGTTGGGGGGATCGAAGACTTAGTTTCGCGCCTGGATCCCAAAATTGTTGGAGTAGAGAAATTCCAAGATATCAAAACAATTGCGAGAGTTCATCACCACGTAGAAACTCACCGGGCTATTATAAAGGTTACCCCTCTTTTTTTCCCCAAGAATACCCACCTTTCATTTTTTTCTATTTCCCAATCAAGTAACTGTGTTTTCATCAAAATTAGATTGTTTCAAGAATTTTCACGAATTTCTACACCACCATTGGTCATAGAGAGGTTTGATCTTGTACTTGCTTATTGCCTAGTCTATATGGCCTTGTTGCAGTTTTTTCTTGTGTTTTAATATTTGTCATGTGTTAAGATCCTCTTTAATATGATCCTTCTTATGAGCGCAGAACAGCTTGAGCCAAAATATGGGTCAATGCGCTAAGCTGAAGGCAGATTACAATCCTTTTATAACAATCACAGAGACGAACATGGAGGAGTATTTGTCTGCTTTCAAGATTGAAAATAGTAGCATTGAAGCCTATGAAGCAGAGGTCAATCGTCTTAATAAGGTTCGAATTTCCAATCGTTTTAGGAGATAAACTACACTGACTGCTATTGTTTTATAATGATAAAATTCCAAGAGATTGGCATTTTCCAAACGTGCATCAAGAACCTCAAATTTACATCAGTCTCTCTTTTTTCAGAGCTTTCCGCACTTGAATTTCACAACTTCGGCTCTTTGAAACACACCATTTAGTAAATGTAACCATGATTTTATTGACCTCGTAATTTAGTTGAATTTTGGTCATTTCTTCAATCAATCTTCTAACTCATCCATGACTATGACACACTTCTTTAATTTCTTACAGATTGCTGCCGACGTCATGGTTGCATCGAAAGACGACGTATGGTTGAATATGTTTGTTGTGGATTGCAGATCCCTCCAAGAGTTTGTTAGTAAGAAGGCCAATCTTTTTGCAAAAGAATTGCTGAAGCAACAATTAGAAGCCGCTTTTCAGAGAAATACTGAAGTTTGTCGGAAGTTTCAAGCAATGTCGGACATTCTAACAAAGTACAACAGCAACCTTCTTAATGTGCACAATAAAATAATGCGCTTATTAGTGAATTCTATTGTGGTTTCTGTGACCACAAAATCTACAACAAAGGTTCATACTTGAAGAATTATAGAGAAACCTGTTCCATGGAGTCTGATGTAGATGATAAGGTCGTCCTGTTCATTACATTAAGTAGTTGCACATTATCTAATGTTGAGCTTGGTGCAAAAGAATCAACATTGTTCAATCAACATAAGGTTGTTGCTTTAATGATCTTTTGCATGACGTCCATGAGAAATTAGCCCACTTCGTTTATTCACACATTTAGGGATGAATAACAATAAAAGCATCTTTAATACGTTGAATTGCCACCACATCTTAAAACTAACTTAGTTTGAAGTTCACGTTTGTGGTCTTGTATTAAATAGGGAACTAGAGAATGTCGAAGATTTTTCTTTTTTGAAGGAATATTTAGAAGAGAACAAGAAGCGATTTAACGAGATGAAAGAATTGATCATTATACCTCAGAAGGTATTATTTATTCTCAAGACTCATGTTGTAAAACGACCATTGAATACAATTTATTGCTCAAATCAAAGCTTTCTGAAGTGTTTTTTTAGGGAACTTGCCATTTGAATTTGAATGATCAATTTTAATGTGAACGTGCATTGGAGGGGGTAGGTGGTAGATTTTTTTGAAAGGAAGAGCTTTTTAATGCCAACGGCAGATTCAGATTTGTATTGGACCACAATCGGCTGGCCTCAACAACTCCAAAAATACTTTGAACAATCTGAAAAAAGTCTCAACGCTGGCAAGGTATGGCTTAACTCATAAAATTCTTAAGTGGGGTATTGTAATTATTTGGAATTAGTCATGGTGCCTTGACTACTCAATGGTCCATCATGTACCTCAATAGTGTCATGACCAAGCTTGAACAGTGCTTTGCAAATGCAAGTTGAAGCTAGAAAGGATGCGCTATTTATTATATTATGCTTGATGTATCCAAAGGGAATATTAAGCTTCATCAACCTTTAGTTATCTACAATAGTTGCATTATGTTTCCAATCACAAGTGTAGAAAGAAGGGTAGAAATTCAATGAATCAAGCTTTAATTTTAATTTCATGTTGCTAGAGTCTCAAACATGATCTTAGCTTGAGGTCCGAGGTTTGAATTGTCCATCAATAAATAGCACTTGTTTTGACCACCAATGAGTTTTGAAAATGCTTACAGTTGAAATTTATGGGAGAGCTTGTGATGAACCAAATGCAACTAAAGAAAGATGTTGCTGAGATCGAAGTTCTTGTGAAGGACTTTATGGATCTGGGAGATCTTGAGAACTGGGAAGAAAGATACATTGTTTGCACAGAGATTGAGGCTAAGCTTCAAGCTTGCCGTGATAAGGCTGACTTATATGCAAGTAGGGAAGAGGTAGTTGCCATCATCTTTTATGTATATTTATTTGTGAAACAAACTTCAAATAATCATAAGATATGACCAGAAAATGTGGATAATAAAAATACTCAAATTCTGAAGCTATCTATAGAGGGTAAAGGTAGAACCTTTGTTAGTGCATCCTCTCTTAATGCATAATATGCAATAAGAGAGTTTGCATATAGTAGGTGGGCTTGCACTTGATTCAAGATGGAAAGTTGGATTAAATGTTTACAGTATTTGTAGCCTCTCTTAATGCATAAGGTAACATGTCCATAAATCGCCCACCTAAGAGCTGAAACTGAATTTTGGAAAGGCAAAACTTCTTGAAATACTTTTTAGTAAATTTTCCTTGAAAGAGAAGTGGATTTGGCATCTAACCTAAGTCGTTTCATATTTTTTGGAGCTTTTTGAAATTAGTTATGAAATTCTGAAGTTGAACTGGCATAGGGCTCCAAAATCGTCCACCCCTGAAATGTACACTGTTTGTACATCAGTGAAGGCTATGAAAAAACAGCATGTACAAATCGTGTACACTTTACAGGTGGGCGGTTCTTAATGCCCGAACTATTCTCGAGCCTGTTACCTTAGTTCCGGCACCATGCACTAAGACACACTAAGAGAGGTTCTACTTGTACTTGATATTCCGATAAAAAATTCATTTACAATAGCCTGTTGTCAGTAGTTTTATATTAACGAGTTGTAGTAGTAGGCAATGACTACCTCTTTTGGATGCATTGTAGTTTTATATTACAATGTACAATGTACAAAGTGTCACAATGCACCCAAAATCCAATTTTTTAAATTAATTTTTCGGTAACCTCCCAGAATTTTTTTAAATTCATTTTAAAATTTTAAAATTTTCATACCCTCCCCTTTCCCCCTACCCTCTTGTAATTTTCAGAAAGGAATGCAATTGACAAACAATATGGGATAAACATCCCATATCTTGTACCCGTATCCATATTCATATTCATATTTGTATCCATAATTGTACCATATTTGTATCCGTATTCATATTCAATATTTACTTTGTATTTGTATACAATATTGTATCTATATCCAGTAGTCATTTTGGTATCCATATCCGTATTGATATTTGGACGGTTCAAGTTAAATCTCACAAAATCAATGGCTTGTGATTTTCTGAGAAATCAACGGCAATTTCGAAGGTAAACATTTAAAAAAAACCCACAATCAACAGCCCTTTAAATTTTTTGAGAAGGGGGGGCGCAACTCATACAAACCGGGGGTGACAGCGTCTTTTCACTGGATTGGGATTGTGGATTGTGGGCTTGTGCAGATCTTCGCTCAAATTCCGCAAGAGCATCCCGCCATTGAGAGAACGGAAAAAGATTTTGAGAATCACATTTTGCTTTGGCATACAGCCAGTGATTTTTTTAGAATATATCCAAATTGGATGGATGGTCCTTTTACTCTGATTGATGGTGAAGGGATGCTGAATAATATGGACAAGTGGGTTCGTGCATCTGCGAAATGTGCGAAGCTACTAACAAAGGAGTCAAAAATTGCAGCAGAGCAGCTAAAGAAGAAAATTATGGACTTTAATGTAAGCTTGAATGGAAAGGGAATGATTTCATTCAAACTTCTATTCCCCAATATTGTGACTAACTTTTACTTGAATGACACCTAGAGTTGATTACCTTACACGAAACCTAACACTGTCTTTAGTAAAATTAGATTGTTTTCAGAATTTTTAAACATCATATGGACATTGATGATGAGGGAGGCAAGAAAAATTCAATTGTAGTCATGGAGAGACTTGCCTGCCTGTGATTTTTTTGATATTCCATCCCAATTTGGTAAAATATTTCATCATGACGGACTTTGGGGTCACGTCACACTTCGTGACATCCTGACGTCTTCAACCATGCGTGTTTGTTGGCAGGTGAACGTACCTATGATTTATGCCTTGAGAACCCCGGGCATATGTGATCGACATTGGAAGAGATTATCTGATCTGGTTGGTTTTGAGGTTGCTTGCACCCCCGACTTCACAGGAAGGATGGCTATCGAACTGAATCTGCCCAAATATATAGCCCAGTGTGAGGAGGTCAGTGAATTTGCTAGCAAAGAGCACGCGTTGGAAAAGTCGCTCAACAAGATGCAAAGTGACTGGCTAGGGGTCAATTTTGAATATGTGGAATGGAAGGGAACAGGGACAACGATTCTCCGCGGAACCGATGATATCCAGCAAGTGTTGGATGATCAGTTGATCAAAACGCAGTCCATGACAACGTCACCGTATATTGGTCCTTTTGAGGATCCTGTGCGCATCTGGTTTGAGAAGCTTCAATTCTTCAATAAGGTAAGAGATGGTTGTGCTTTCATTGCTAGTTAAAACATCGATGATGTTAGTGTGTGAGTGCATAGATGTGAGCCTATGAGCCTTGAACCTAGTTGTAGGTGTGTACTTACAACCATTGGAAGCTTGTGTTTACAACATATGTACCTATAACACAGATACACTAAGGTAGTATGCTCTTAAAGCGACCATTTAAGGGCTGGTCCTCTTTTTTCACAGGCTTTCGTGGACGAAAATATTTTTAGATCATTTTTCAGAGAAAGAAAAATAGATGTGGTACCTAACACAAGTGGTTTTGTATTTTTCCAAGCATTTTTGAATTACTTATGAATTTTCAAAGATTCAGGACATATGCACCTATTTGTGACCATAGGTCTTCCAAAATCTGTCCACTTGCAACTTGTAAAGAGATGTGCAGAAATCAAAGACAATGATTGGCTCTTGCAATAGAAAAACAATTTTTCCTCCATGCATTCAATTGCTAAACTGGTCCATTTAAGGATCACCCCATCTCCATTCTTCACCTAGAAATAGGGGCGGTTTCAAGAAGATGGGCGCTTTTAGAGCACACTACCTTATAACATAGTCAGACACCTATAACCATAGAAGGTGTTTATAATACAGACTCTTAGGCTCTTAGGCTTATAGATTCTATATTCACATGCTAACACTTCTTCTTAAAATATAAGAGGTCTAAGAGGATTAAATTGTTAGTCACAAATGAATCCTTGGTTCTTTAAAGGTCAATTTTGCTACTATAATTTTTTAATACCTCATTTTGACATGCAATCTTCCATAAAAACTTTGGACATAAGTTAAGGTTGGCAATGGCTTGGAATTTTCTATAATTGTTCATCAAAATTTTGCTTTATTGTATGTTGGAATCTCTTTGCTACAAGGACTAATGTGCGCAGCTGGAACTAAAGTGAGTAAACTAAAATTATACAGATCTTAAAAGAATGGTTGCAATGCCAAATGCAATGGTTGTATCTTGAACCCATTTTCACTTCAGAAGATATTATGTCGCAAATGCCAATTGAAGGTCAAAGATTTAAGCTTGTAGATGATGTATGGAGAAAGATCATGTTAAAACTTGCCAAAAATGCCGATGCTATGGTTGTAGGAGGCGACGAAGATATCATGAAACAATTGCAAGACTCTAACAAAGACCTTGATTTTGTAACAAGCGGGTTGAATGAGTATCTGGAGACAAAGCGCCTAGCCTTTCCACGGTGGGTGCTTGTTATGACTTTTTATGGTTTGAAGCCAATCGATTTGCAATTTGCTAAAAAACTCAAAGTAAGCTACAGTAGATGGTGTATAGTTGTTTAGCTACTATCTAAGTGCTTCTTCATTTTTTTGATCATAGGTTGTATTCTTTATTAATAAGGCTAAGGTTGTTTATGAATCCTTGTGATCCATACTAAATGATAAGATAGTGCTTGGATACTAATATCAATAGAGACTTGTTCTTCTTTTCTATCAAATCTTTCAAATTTGGCACATATTGAGGTATAAAATGTACACAAATGAAATAAGTATTTTAAAGTTTTAAACTTTAGTAGTGCACAAATTTTTTTAGGAATGTCAAAACATTTGTTATCTTTAACTTTGAACAACAAATCTTATTTTATAATTAGGCTTATGTTCTCTTTCATTGAATTACAACAAACTTGCATGTATGAAAGATTGCTTAAAGTTGCAGCGAGGATGGTATCCTTTGCCAAGTTATACATTCAAGCATATTTTTACATGTCATTAGAGGAGTTTTCGGCCTCTTGGAGGGCTGTGAGTTCCCCGGGCTGGGAACTCACCGAAACTGTCCGAAACTGTACCGCTGTACCTGCGTCGACGTGGCCGAGCGACTGCCACGTCGACTTTCGGAAAAAAAAAAAAAAAAAAAAAAAAAAAATTTACTTGGTTTATCATTTTTATTTTATTTTTTCAAAAAAAAAAATCTGACATCGGGGCTGGGGGAACGGGGCCGGGAACAGCCCCGAAACGGCCCTCCAGACCCCCCAAAACTCCTCTAATGCCTACTGCTAAATTAGTGGTGTGGAATAAACCTCTGCAGGTTCTATTTCTTATCAAATGATGAACTCTTGGAGATTCTTGCTGAAACCAAGGACCCATTGAAAGTGCAACCGTTTTTGAAAAAGATTTTTGAAGGCATACATGCTATTCAATTTGAGAAGAATTTGGACGTCACCGCGATGATTAGTGAAGAAGGTGAAAAAATCGAATTCATCAAACCTTTCAATCCCAAAGATGCAATGGGGTCTGTTGAGAAGTGGTTGACTCAGGTGAGGCAAGTGTGAAGATGGTGCTCATTTTTTTTTTTTTCCTTCAAAAATAGGTTGACTTATCTCAAATATTGTGAAATATTTTCAAATGCTTTAGAATGTGTGACATATGGGTTTTGTTAAACACAATGTCAAATATACAATACATGATGTTTGTCTGTCAAGGAAGACAACCCTACTTCAAACTAGGTCAACATTAGTAGAAAGTTGAGGGAGAAGGAACTCCGTCATGCCAAATTTGGACAACTAAACTTATGCATCTTTATGGAGAATTTTGTTTATAATGGTTCCATTCCACAACTTTGGCACTTTTATGGTTCAAACCGTGCGGTTTGAAATCTATATCTGTCCTAGATGATACTCTAATAATTTAGACCGTGTGGTCTGAAATCTATATTTGTTCTAGATGGCACTTTAATGGTTTGGACCGTGCACTGAAAATGGCGTACAAAATATGCCATTTTAATGAAATTGCCTATCTTTGTATTTTGTGTAGGCAGAAGTGCAGATGAGAACAAGTTTAAAGGATGTGACAAGACAAGCATTTGAAGCCTATGTTACTACAGAACGAGTGCCTTGGATAGTTTTTTGGCCAGGCCAAGTTGTCCTGTGCATATCTTCTATGTACTGGACCTTCGAAATGGGTGCTGCAATTCGTGCAAATAATTTGATTGCATACGAACACAAATGTACGTCCCAGCTACAAGATATTGTGAACAAGGTGAGCTCTATTAAGAACTGTCATAGAAATTATTGTACACTTGGGAATTTTGTTAAAATGGCGATATTCCATACGCCATTTTCAGACCACGCGTTCTAAATCATCTAGAATATATATAGATTCAGAACATGTGATCTAAACCATCCAAGACAAATATTGATTTCAATCCATACAATCTAAATTGTAAAAGTACCAAAGTTGCAAAATGACTGCCATTTTAACAAAATTCCCCATTGATAATGTAACATGGAGTACTTTTAAGTAGACTAGTTTAAGAATTATTACACATAATCATAGGGAGATTGATCATGAGAAGATAAGGTAAGGAAAGGTACGATTTTTAAGAATACTGATAATTCATCAGAAGAATTCCATATAATAAATAACTTATACCTCTTTGTAAAGTATTTATGCGAATATTTGAAATATGTAGTTCACATTGCTTAGGTTCGAGGCCAACTATCAAAGTTGGAGAGGAAGACAATTGGCGCACTCATTGTGATTGATGTGCATGCTCGAGATGTGTGCAAAATATTGGCTGAGCAAGGTGTAAATGATGAGTTGGATTTTGATTGGATAAGCCAACTAAGGTAAGATTGTTTTTGAAGAGTTCAATAAGAGCAATTACACAGTACTGACTTGTTTTTATATTTTTTTTCATAGCACTTGTTAATTATAGAATAATTATAATGCAATGTATTATAAAGGCTTGAAAGATAAATGTAAAATAAAACAAGAGATTACAATTGGACAACTCAATTTAGAACAATCAACTTAATTAATGGTGAAGATACCCATTCCCATCTCTATACCCAATTTTGTCATGATGTACTAAGAGAGCACATTTTTGTTATCTATTTTAAAAACTAAGTTGTACATAGTTGTAACTAAATGTGTGTAGCATAATTTAGAGGTTGTACTTTACTCAAGCTTCATAAAAGAATCATTTTTTGTTTCTCTTTTTGACCTCAAAGCTCTCTTTTTTGACCTCAAAGCTCACTTACATTGTGATTTTTAAGAACATGATTGCAATGAATGTATATTAGAATGAGTAATATCTTGACCTTATGATTGATTCATCTATATTTTTCATTTATTAAAGTATAAAGAAAGTGAATCATGTAGAAGTTTGTCACATTTAACTACTTTGGAACAATTTAGTGAATTTTGGACAAAATATTTTGAGATCTGCAGATAATTATGTCTTGATGTTTGTATAGATCTCTAGGTGTTTTGCATAGATCTACCAATGTTCTGCATACTCTCTTGACAGATGACCATTTATTTATTTATTATTAATTTTGGACTTTCAAAAAGTTTAGAAGTAGTTAAATATGGCATTTATTGTTGCTAGTTATAAACATGTATTTGGTGTACTTGTTAAAAATTGACATTATTTTTGAAAGAGCAAATTATGGTATGTGTTGCAGATACAACTACGTCGAGGATGATGACATTGAAGTACGCATGATCAATGCATGGCTTCTCTATGCTTTTGAGTATCTAGGCAACAGTGGGCGTTTGGTAATAACACCTTTGACAGATCGTTGCTACCGCACTCTGATGGGAGCTCTTCACCTCACTTTAGGTGGCGCTCCTGAAGGACCTGCAGGTTAGCATTAGAAGAAGTAAACGTTGCAAAAAATTTGGTCTGACCTTGAGCTTCTATCAGGTCCTGACTAATTAATCATCTAAGTATGTATCAAATTGTTATAGTTTCATAGTCTTGCCCGCAAGTGTTTTTTGTCACATACTGAGTGTGTCTAACATCATTCTTCAAAACAAAAAATTTCCAAGGGTTGGTCAATAGCAAATGTAAATGTGTAATAGGAATGAAGAATCTTGGGATCCAAATAACTATGGAATTTCTTCCAGTTAGAGACATCAATTTTTTGAGTTTCTTGAAATAAATTTAATCATTCTTGGTCGTCTTATCTGTTTTTGTGTCAAGAAAATATGTAGACTTTATAAAAATTTCCAACTCTATTTTGAGTTGGTTCAAAATTCAAATTATAGATATCGATATGTTTTAGGATTTAAGGGTTTAGGATTTAGGGTTCAATTCTGTTGACAAATGCGGATTACTGCATTAGAAATGGCTGCACACGAATTGGTGGAACTAAATTATCTTTCCTTGCAACTCATAGGTACTGGCAAGACTGAGACAACCAAAGATTTAGCGAAGGCCATTGCTATGCAATGTGTGGTTTTCAACTGTTCAGACGGTTTAGACTACTTAGCCATGGGTAAATTTTTCAAGGGTCTTGCTAGCTCTGGAGCATGGGCTTGTTTTGATGAGTTTAATCGCATTGACTTAGAGGTAATGTATCAAATTTTTTGACAATCTTAGAGAATTAAATTATGCCTTCTTATATACATTCTCATAATTAGGTTATTTTAATGGCAGCATTGATTGAAAGTATCATTGATGATGGCATCAAAACTAAAGAATACTAATGTCATTGATCCTTGCTTGGTTTCAAGCAGGTACTTAGTGTAATTGCTCAACAGATTCTGACAATCCAACGAGCTAAAGCTTCAAACGCTGTAAAATTTACATTTGAAGGGGTGATCCTTACATTGAAGAGGACATGCAATGTATTCATCACAATGAATCCGGGTTACGCCGGCCGGTCTGAGCTGCCGGACAATCTGAAGTCTTTGTTTCGTTCGGTGGCCATGATGGTTCCTGACTATGCTCTTATTTCAGAGATCACATTATATTCCTTTGGTTACTTGGATGCTCGATCATTGGCTCGTAAACTTGTAGCTACATATCGACTTTGCAGGTAATTATTTGCTCAGTTTGTTTTATGCCTCATATGATTCCTTAGTATTTGGATTACTTTGCCTTCCCTATTCAAAGTTTTAGTTGTTTGACAAGTTTTGCATTGCAGTTTACTTCTTAAATTGGACTATAATTTTACTCATGAGATTTAAGCTGGTTTCGTGGTTAAGGTGGTCTTTGGGTGTAAAACAATCATGCATGAATACATCAAAAAGCCTCAATCAATGCGTCCAATAATAATGATAAAAAAACTTGTTCTTATTTTCTTGTGCATGCTAACCCTGTTAGAGATTCAATGCAAAATCCAACAATTACCTTTTTACTCAAATGCAATCATGTAAATTGAAAAAATTACAGCATTCAAAATGTCCAAGGCTTCTTTTGAGGTGAAAGTTTCAATATTAGAAATGCTATTGTTGTCTTGTTGCAAATTGCGTTATCGTTCTAGTCTCTTGCAAATGTCATCTTTTGAATTTTCTACTATAATCAATACACATGAATTGATACAGCTAGTAGTGTTGTTTTTTTATCTATGCTATTGACACCCTAATTTCAATTGTATTTGTAACTCCAAAACAGTGAACAACTATCAAGTCAAAACCATTATGACTATGGTATGCGAGCTGTGATTTCCGTGCTCCGAGCTGCTGGTGCTGTGAAGCAAAAGTTCCCTGAGGAAGACGAAGACGTTTTGATGTTGAAATCACTCAAGGATGTCAACGCTCCAAAATTTCTCGCGCACGATGTTCCATTATTTGAAGGTATATTGTCCGATTTGTTTCCTGGTGTCGTGCTCCCTGAGCCTGATTACACCGACATGACCATAGCCATTCGGAAGAATTCTTGGATAAGAAACATCCAGCCCACCGCATTTTTCCTCGAGAAGGTTAGAAATCAGCCAGATCCTTACGCTACTTTGTGAAATAAAATTTGTCCTCGTTAGTCAAAATTTGATCATTTTCCCTAAAGCTTTCTAAATAATTTATTTCAATTCCTTTATATATGAAAGCAACTACTTCTGATCATATGGGTCTACCCATGTCATGAATTTATGGTGCAATCTTCATATTGATGTTGCACACAAACTGTTTGATCAGGCAATTTTCAGTATTGAGATGGTCGGTTTTCTGTGTGCAGATCTATCAGCTGTATGAAATGATTCTGGTACGCCATGGCCTGATGCTTGTGGGCTATTCTTATGGAGCCAAAACTGAAGCATACCGCATCTTAGGGATGTCGCTCACTGATATGAAAGAGCAAGGTCTAGAGGAGCGAACGGTCTTTTACGTGATGAATCCCAAATCCATCTACATTGGACAATTGTATGGGCAATTTGACCCTGTCTCTCATGAGTGGACGGACGGTGTTCTCGCCAAGTGGTTTCGACACGCCGCAGTTGACAGCTCTCCTGATCGCAAGTGGATCATTTTCGATGGACCTGTCGATGCGGTACGTATTAGCTCTTGACCTCAATCAAGCTTGACAAGTAACATAAGCACGTCAATGAACCAATTTTCTTAGCTACATGTCATCAGCTCTATTGTCTGACATATCGGATGATCGCTGTGAATGTGCCAGGTGTGGATTGAGAACATGAACACTGTATTGGATGACAACAAAAAACTTTGTTTAATGAGTGGTGAAATTGTTCAAATGACAATCCAAATGAATCTTATATTTGAGGTACCAGGTCATCAAGCTACCTATGCACCCCAATGTCTAGCTGAATTTTCTAAGATTATTCTTGTTGCATTTGTGCTTTTATTAGATTACATGGGGAAGTTAGTGAATTTTGAATATTCAGTTCTGACATAATTGACGTCAATGTATTTTTTTACTTCTACAATACATTGCTATCCATATTCTTTGCTACACACTGACCAATTCGATTATTGCTTTGTATGTGGTCAGTGATAGTAGCCTAGTAGACTTTTAAATGAAATTAGACTTTCTTAAGAACTTTTAGACAGCATCACAAAGAGAATTTTTTGTGATTCATGGGGAGGTCTCTTTAAGGTCATACTAATCATATTGAGGCATTTTTATGTATCATGGAGAAGAATTTCTATAATTGTATGATTACTCTGAACATTGGGAGACCTCCTTTTGAATGGGAGATTTTTTGGAAAGATTTTCTTCATGATGTTGTCTAAAAATCTTGAAATACTCTAATTATATTGAAAAATAATCATGTTTGATGCATTTGATGCTAGAGGAGATACATTTGTTGGATTCAGTGCCCTCCTTTCTAAACTCTAGTATGCGCAGGTACAAGATTTGGCAGTTGCCTCTCCAGCGACAGTAAGCCGATGCGGAATGGTGTACGTAGAGCCTAGTTCCATAGGATGCTGGCCACTGATTACATCATGGATGCGACACATGAAAGAGAATTTCCCGGGGCTTGTTTCCCATTTTGAAATGATATACCAATTGTTAGAGTGGTTCATAGACCCTTGTGTCGACTTTACAAAACGGCATTGCAGAGAAATATGCCCAACTGCACCAATCAACCAAGTTCAGAGCTTGCTGAAAATGTATGAATGTCTCCTCGATGAGTTCCGACTTGCTCCGGGAATACGAGCTTCTACAATTGGCTTCATTTTGATCACCACTCCTCCCACGGGGGAAGATATCAACACCTGGGTTCAGGCCTTATTCACTCAAGCTCTCGTATGGAGCGTGGGCGGAACAATTGATAATGATGGAAGGAACAAGTTGAATCTTTTCATTCGAAGGTATGCATATTAGTGATTTTGCAAAAATCAATTGCCCTTTGAACCATATAATCGCTCAAATTTTGCTTATGCCTGTCTCCTAAATTAGTATGCGTCATTTCGAATGTACAATCTTCTAAATTAAACTTCATAGGGAGGTCTCTGTATAATCTTTGTCATCAAAAAGATATTTCTTCAGCATCGTAGAGAAGGTTGTCTATAATTTATTGACTAATTATACTAGAAATCTTTAACCTACTTAACCAAAATTTTGTTAAAATGGCGATATTCCACAAACTTGGCACTTCTGCGCGTTTAGATTGTGCAATCTGAAATCTATACATCTCCTAGACTTTAGAGCTAAAGAAAAAAATGAATAGAAAAATGGCATATGGAATACTGCCATTTTAACAATATTTTCCATTCTTACATGGATGAGAACATTAAGCGTTGGTACTCAAATAACTTGAAATTTCAAGATTCCACGTCTATGTTTTGGACTTGGTGTTCTTTATTAATCTTGAAATCCAGTGATTCATTCAGGATTGCAATATGTGGTACTTCATGACTTGTGTGTCTACGCCTTTAATTTAGATTCATTCAATCTTTAATTGTAGACTTCTAGTTATACTCTATGCACTTTGGTGATGGATTGATAGATTGCTAGGAGGGGCAACGACGGAAGAAGAGCTCGGTTTTGAGCTCAGTGCTGGACAAATTATCAAGAAGCCTGCATTCAAGTGGATGCTTCCCTATCCCGAGAAAGGATCCATCTATTCCTTTTGTTTCTGGAAAACAGAGCAAGTTTGGAAAGACTGGTTGCTCACAGTTGACAATCAGCCTCCAAGCCCAGAAGCGAGCTATAACAACATTATCGTTCCGACTTTGGATACAGCTCGCTACTCTTCTTTGCTCATTCTTCTTGTGCTTCATCAGAAGCATGTGATGTTTTGCGGTCCTACTGGCACAGGTATGCTGTTTGCAACATTGCATCATCCTAACTTAAAAGTAACAAACAATGCATGGTCAAGTTCAACTTATTTTTATGAATTTTTCATTAGACTTTGATCGTGGTTTGTTCCCATTCTTATTTATTTAGTTTATAAGCTAGTCTTGGTTCCTTGAATTAAAAAAAAGAGTAGAATGTTTATTACTCCAAAATCATAGCTTAATCTAGGTCTATTTTGTTGTTTTCACCATAATAGAGTGTTGGTTTCTTAGTTATTCAAGTGGTCATCAATATTTATTTTCTTAAAACTTGTAATCGTAGTATGCCACTATTGTTGAAATTGGAGTTCCTATTTTTTTGCAAACAGGAAAAACCGTGTACATCAAAAATAATCTAACTAGCACATTGGACAAGTCCCAATTTCGTAACATCATGCTAACTTTCTCTGCCCAAACGAATGCAAATCAGACTCAGGTAGTTACTATGCTTCTCTAATTTGTTTCTCCACTAATTTATACGTAGTTGTGATCTTAATCATTCTTTGAATGAAATTTATTAGTTAAAAGGAAGACAACGGACAATCATTATTAGAAACTTCCAATTTAGATCACAATCTTTGAAATAGCTTAAGTGAAAAGTCCAGTTCAACCCTTTTTTTAAGCTTTTTGAGAAAGTGCCAGGGTGGCAATTACTTAAAATTTGGTGAAGCATTGTATTTCTACATTCATCCATCTTTTAGAACAAAAAATACTTTTCAATCATATTTATGCACTTTTTCATCCAAATTTGGCAACTTCATCCACATTTTTAATAGAAATGGGAAATTTTTGGCAAAAAAGGATTACTTTTATCTGGCGAAAAGTAGAATTTTATTTTGGAATGGTGCTATCTGACCCCATGGTGCCTAAAAGAAAAGGGCTGGTTTAGTTAGTATTCATTGAACTTAGCTTTTGTAGGCCGTTGTAAAATATCTACAAATTTTATAACAGACCTACTTACGTGATGATGTTTGGTGTCAATCAATAACCCACTGACATTAGTTTGAATTTGTGAGGGCATCAGGCCATCATAGAGAGCAAGCTGGACAAGAAAAAGAAGGGTATATACGGGCCATATCCTGAGGTGCACTGTGTCGTTTTTGTCGACGACTTGAACATGCCAACGCTTGAAACGTATGGTGCTCAGCCTCCAATCGAAATTCTACGTCAATGGATGGATCACGGTGGCTGGTATTGACTTGAATCTTTGTCATTTCTGTTAAAAGTTTGTTTATTGGAATCATAGATATAAGTGTCCTAAATTTTTTTTCAACCCCCTCTCCACCAATGGAAATGGAATTTAGATTATCATTCAAGCTAATAAGAGTGAAACATAATTGTCACGGATAATGGCTCTTGAGTTGGCAAAGACCCATCTCTCATTTTGCTATCACCAAATCCTATACTTCCTTTGAACGCTCATAATCGTGATTTTTGTTTCAAATGGTGATTTCTAATTTGACTGTGCTAGGATCCTAGTCTAAAGAATGTTATATCTTAATTAGCATTGATTAGAGCCAACACCTTTAGTTGTGAATCCTCTATTGGAGAGAGCTCATCTTTAGAATTTTTTTGGATTTCAAAGTTCAAATTTTCTTCTTTTTTGTGATATTTACCATTCATGAGGAGATCTCTCGATTGTCACAAATTTTAATCTAGTGGTTCGAATCCCTAATCTAATTAATTATGTTGGTCAAAACAAGCTATTTGATAATAGGTGTCTAAAATGATAGGTATGATAGAGAAGACAACTCCTTTCGATACCTGGTAGACATTCAATTTGTCACAGCTATGGGTCCTCCGGGAGGTGGTCGAAATCCGGTGACGCCGCGGTACATGCGCCATTTCAATGTGTTGGCCATCTTGGATTTCGAAGACACTAGTCTTGCTGTGGTTTTCTCGATTATTTTCGACTGGTGGGCTAGGAAGTCCAAGCTTCCTCACGATGTAAGTCAGTATCTTCTCACTTTTTGAATTGGTGTTAGGGTTTAGGATTTTAGGGTTTAGTCCAATAATCAATGACTACCGACACAAACATTTAGCCAAATCATGCTACCATTCGCCCCTTGCTAATGATTGTAGCAAATACGTGTGTAAATACGTGGGTTGTTGTTGCTATCAAGGATCGGATGAGTAGATAACATCAGATCCCTACCGGTTTTAGAAACCTCTACCTTATAGTTTATTCTTGTCATTATATTTCAGTCAAGCTTTTATGAGTGCAGTTCAATAATACAAGAATTAGTATAGAGCAGTGAAGAATTTTCAAAATTCTCATAGCTAAAGCACATATTTGGTCGTAAGTGTGAAAAACTGATGAGAAGGGTTTATTTGATAATAAGGTGGCGAGCATGAATTCCATCCTGGTGGATGCAACTATTGACATCTACCGCACCATTCAAAGGGAACTTCTGCCGACACCCTCCAAATCGCACTACCTGTTCAACTTACGAGACTTGTCCAAGGTGTTCCAGGGGATGTGCATGTTTGCCGGTGTGATGGAAGGGAAGAAAACCATGGTGAAGTTGTGGAGTCATGAATGCCTGCGCGTCTTTCACGACAGGCTTGTGAACGATGAAGATCGCCTCTGGTTCTTCAGGTACTTGCAAAACCGCATAGAGGTAAAGCTGCAACAAACCACTGATTATATGTACAACTCAACGGCTGATGAAGCTTCCATGACAAACGTATACAAAAATTTGGCGTTTGGAGATATTATGGATCCTACTGCAATACCAAAAAAGTCAGTACTACTCTGTTTATTTAAGTGTTCGTTTTTTGTGCATACCTCGCAATATTGAATCATGAGCTTGAATTATTAATATTACAATAGCTCATGAGATTTTACCATTAAGAAAAAATTTCAATGAAATTAGATTGTTTCAAGAATTTTTAGGCATCATAAAGAGAATCTTTATCATCGTTCTTGGGGAGGTCTCCCTTGTGGATACAGTTCAAATTAACTTATAAGGACGACTCATTTATATGAACATTGTACCCATTGAGAGACTTTCCTAGAAATTATGGAAATTTTTTCTTTTGTGATGTCTACTAAGCTCCTAAAATAGTCTAACTTTAAAAATAATCCTGAAATTTAGACTTAGTTTAGTTTTGAGTATTGTTGTTGTACAATCTTTGCATTCTTTCAAGTGTATGTCATCATGGTCGTATTCAAGCGTTTATGGGATGTAGGTATGAGGAGATTAGTGACCATGTCAAACTCTTACAAATGCTTCACGAAGGTCTAAATGAATTCAATGCTCAAACTAGAAGCCCTATGAATCTTGTTCTTTTTACATATGCTGCACAACATGTTTTGCGGATTAGTCGCATCATCAGGCAACCATTTGGTAATGCACTCTTGGTGGGAGTGGGAGGTGGAGGCCGCCAGTCCCTCACCCGATTAGCCACATTCATGGCTGGATTTGGAATTTTCCAAGTGGAAATCACAAAACTGTATGGTATTTTGGAATGGTGTGAGGATTTAAAGGTATTCAATACTATGCTTTTGTAAGGAATCATCATATAGCAACATTAGTCATATTTTGACTTAGAAACAACCAATAGAAATGCCTACATTAGAAGGGATTTGGGGCCAAGAAAGGGCTGTTTCAGGCCCGTTCCCCAATCTGTCTCCATGCTGTGAACAATGGTATGGGCTGTCAGAAAAATATATTTAAAAATAATAATTATTATTATTTTTGTTTATCAAATTTCATTTTAAGAATTTTTATTTTATTTTTTATTTTTTATTTTTTTATTTTTTATTTTTTTTGAAAATCTGATGTGGCTAAAGTTCGGCCATGTCACCCTGCTGCGGTGGCGCAGTTTCAGCAGTCTGGAACTGCACAAAACTTGTGGAGAACTTATGGGAACTCGCGGCCCCTTAGAGGGCCTAAATTTTTTCTAATGGAAACTACAAAAGGATGCAATTTTTGGCCACTGCTAGTATACACTTAGGAAGCTATTATTTGCTTACAATTTGTTTGTTGTTGAGTGTTTGGACCTAGTGTCACTCACTTCACTGTGGCACCCTCATCCACAGATAGTTTTGAAGAAAGCAGGAGCAGACAACATGCCCACGGTATTCCTGTTCAACGACACGCAGCTAAAGTTGGAGCAATTTTTGGAAGATATCAATAACATCTTGAACACAGGCGAGGTATGTCTACTCAAACTGAATCCAACCAAAGTTGTGCCAATCATTTGAATGTGTGGTTGGATTACCTTCTCTTTTGATTTCTATTGAATCATTAATACAAAGTTAGTCAGCTCTTTAATTCAATTTTTTGAAAAAATGGCGGCATTCCAGACACCATTTTTCCATTCATTTCCTTCTTTAGCTCTAAAATCCAGGACTGGTATAGATTTCAGACCGCACAGTCTAAACATAAACGTGCCAAGTTTATGGAATACCGCAATTTTAACGAAATTTTGGTTGCAATTGCTTCTAACCAATGGATCAATTGCCAAGTGTATTAAGTGTTAACTGGAATAACTCTCAGACACATCTTCTCAATTACAATACTTTCTCAAAAAAACACCTTCCAGCCATGATCTAAGTTTGTTCTATTATGTTCTGATATAGACCCTAAACCTTGATAACTGTATGACTTTTTGACGCATAGAAATGAATTATAGAATTTGGGATCCAAGTCTACAATTTTTCCTTCCAATGCTATGTTTCTTCCAGGTACCCAATCTGTACCCTAAGGATGAAATTATGCCGTTGTTGGATGCCGTTCGAAACCGTGCCAAAAAAGTTGGTCGAGATGGTTCCATTGCAGAATTGTATATGTACTTCGTTGATCAGTGTCGGACCAACCTCCACATGGTTATTGCCATGAGTCCCTTTGGAGATGCCTTTCGCACTCGTTTACGTATGTTCCCTTCTCTAGTGAATTGTTGTACCATTGATTGGTTCAGTGAATGGCCCGAGGAGGCTCTGAGCTCAGTCGCCACCAATTTTGTTTCCTCGGTAAGCTCAATCAACATCCTGTGTAATGGTCTTTAATTGGTTTGTCAAACTTTCAATTCATTCACGGAAATGAATTGATATATAAATACTAGATAGCTCAAATTGGAGCCTTGCAATAGAAATTAGTATTGCAAATGACGAGCTAAGGAAGCAATGAATGATTCATTTTCCCCATGATCAGGCTTCCACATGAATCCTTAGTATTCTATGAGAAGAAGTAGATGTCATTGTCAATACTTGTGAACCTTTTTGACTTTTTTCAGTGTGTAAGAAAATTGTATTGTTGATGAATATGTGAATGTTAATAAAAATTAATGTGGACTAATAAACTTGTTTTCTCGAATGGTGAACAGATAGGCATCGACGAGAAATATCACATAGCGGTGCGTGATATGTGCATGAGGTTTCATACCCGAGGCTCAGCTTTGTCTACTGCTTTTCTTCAAGAACAAGGACGCTACATTTACGTCACGCCCACCTCGTATTTGGAGCTCTTGGCTACATACAAAGATCTTCTTCAATTGAAGCGCGAAGAGGTTGACCGCGTCAGAAACAGATATTCGGTAAACCATTACGCTAGCCTTGCAAAAAAACACTATAGTCCCCAAACAATTTCTTCTTTCAACGCATTCAAATTTGGTTTTATGACCTGTTTTGTATTTTTGGAGGCTAGGTTGTTAAAAAGTCTAACAAAGACATTAAGTCTGATTCATTAGTTTTCCAGATTATCCAACCCGGATTCTGTGTCCCTTATTGTATGACACGTTGAGTCATCTTATTCTGAAAATATAACCTTGTTGGAGTAGTAGATGTAATATCAATGATCCGTTACTTTCTTGATCCATTTTCAAATCTTGACCTTCATTTCCTGGAATGTGATGCAAAGTAGAAAAAAGTACTTAGGTTGGTTTTAAGATCGTAGTGAAATAGGATTTTGTTCATGGTTTCTATGATGCTTATTTCATGATTGTGTGAACCTCCAGATGGGATTAGAAAAGGTATTCTTTGCAGAAGGTCAAGTGACTGTCATGAAACAAGAATTGGAAAATCTTCAGCCAATTTTGCTCCAGACTGCAGAAGATACCAACAAATTACTGGCGCAAATTGACAAAGATACCAAGGAAGCAGAAGCAACTCGTGCAGTCGTCGAGGCAGAAGAAGCAATAGCTAATATTAAAGCAGCAGAGGCCAAAGCCATCAAGGATGATTGTGAGGCTGAACTTGCTGTGGTAAAAAAGAACTTGTATGGGATGAGCTGCTAGATTAAGTAAATTGAAACTTAGAAAGATATTACAGCCTGTGCGTTCAAAAGTTTATATTATACACAAAATGTGGATTTATGTCAATAATTACATTTATGGGGAATTTCATTAAAATGGCATCATTCCGCAACTTTGGCACTTTTACAGTTTAGACCACGTGATCTGAAATGGACATTTGTCTTAGATGTTTGAAATCTATACCAATCATAGATGGCACTTTTCTTAGTCAGACTGTGCGGTTTGAAAATGGCATATATGGAATACACCATTTTAATGAAATTTTGTATGGTAGAGGATACTCTTTGCATCAATTGAAGTACTTCAATATCTGTAAGAGTGTCACTTTTGGAACATTATAGAGTTACGGAAAAATGTTTTTGTCAAAAGCCAAATCTATTGAGATTTAAATTTATCATGCACTTAATTCTTATGCAATTTCAAAGTGGGAGGTTGTACACCACTATAAGTGAAACTTTGAAAGTAGACAATTCCATTTCCATTCAAAGATTAGTAGCCATAGACATTTAGCAAAAAAGTGATCAAGTCTCTAATAGTTTTGCATCTTCTACCTTATAATGTAGGTACCTTACTCATCTTGTTAAAAATAATTCAAACTTCAATGATATGAAGTAATATTTATTTTTGACAAAAGATTATGCTGTTCAAGATCATTACATATTTAATTGGGGACTGTCTTGTGGTTTTCTGCTCAGGCGATGCCCATGTTGAACGCTGCCCTTGTTGCGTTGGATACGCTCACTAAAGCTGATATCACTGAAGTCAAGGCCATGAAGAATCCTCCTGCTGCTGTCAAGCTTGTAGTGGAGGCATGTTGTATCATGAAAGGGGTAAACATATTAAGCAGTTTTCATTGCTAAATCATGTCTTCAACTTGCAAGTAAGGTTTGTAATCTGAAAATCTGAAATTGAATTTCTGGGATCATTGCAAAACGTCTAGTTTCCAGATACTGCAAAATCTATCGTAAAGCGTTTTCTACAAACAAACTGCATTTCAATGTGTTGCTTAACAGTTGTATACTTGGATAATTTACTTGGCTACCTGCAATGTTTATATAAGTTTTTAGCATTCATCCTTCTTTAAATACTATCAATCTACATGGCAACCGGAAAAAATGACTCGAAAGTTGAAAATCATTGTACAAACACTCAGTGAGACTCCAACAACAAACTGTCTTTTCTTTTTTGTAACATTTGGTCCATGAATCCCACATGGGATGAGGTCAACATTATGTGCACAAAGTATATGAATCCCTTGTCTAAGCTTGTGTAGGCAACTTCGCAAAAATGTTATATTAACATTCGTCGGGAATTTTGAACTTGGATTCAATGTACTTCTTGCTTGTGATTGTGATTGCAGGTGGCATACAAGAAGATTCCAGATCCTAATAAACCCGGCTCAAAGATGATCGATTACTGGGGACCAGCGCAGCAGATGCTAGCTGACAACAACTTTCTGGCATCTCTCAAGACCTACGACAAGGACAATATGTCCGAGGCTTTAATGCTCCAGATCCAACCCTACATTGCTGACCCCAATTTTGACCCTGCTGTGGTGAGAAAGGCATCAAAAGCAGCTTATGGGCTTTGCTGTTGGATTCGTGCTATGGAAAGCTACCACAAAGTCAATAAGGTATATATATTGAAGTTAGATGCTTAATAAGTTATATGAGTACTGGGTGTTTTTAGTTGCGTTTTGGTCAAAAAAGCACTTATGGCCCAATTTGTATCCCAAACATTGTCATGCTGTAAAATCTATCAGAAGGTTTGGTTGAAACAACATAGAAATGGAAATGCTGTCCCAGTCAAAAATTGCAACAATATTTTTGGGTGAATTTTGTTTCGATAGGGTGGTTCACCTCCATCCTGCCCGGCACCCCTTATTTTTGGTGAAAGCAACATAATAGAGATGCCGTTGTTTTTACAAGGAATTTATTACTAGTGTCTGAGTTCTAGCATTTTAATCACATTATTCGACCGGTGATGAAAATTTACCACATGTATCATGGCCAACTCATCACAGATTGTGGCACCAAAGAAGGCGAAGCTGGCTGCCGCAACTGCTGAATTTGAAGAACTGCAGGCAGCGTTGGCTGCAAAGAAAGCGATTCTAAAGCAGGTTGAAGAGAAGCTTGCGGAGCTTCAAGAGCAACTAGAGCAAAAAGGAGAAGAGAAAGCCGCTCTTGAAGCTGAAGTGCTGAGTTGTGAAAATGTAAGAGCCTTAATATTTCATCACCATTTGCGACTACAATCTAGATTTATAAAGGCAGATGTGGAAGGGATGATGTAACTAAAGCTAGCTGCTTTGATCAAATATGTTGAGATTACGTGGATGATAAGCACTTGCAATGAAGGCGATAGTCGTAGTTGTAGGTGCATGTGTTACAACGCATTGAGCCCTAGTTGCTTATCCCACATTAAAAACCTTAAGAATTTTATGGAAAGAAATTTATCATACAATTTGGTTCATGAACCATAAAATTGATGCAAGAAAGCTCATTCGACATACAGATAAATATTTTATACAACTTACTCAGTCCTATATTTATCTGTTGCTTAGTAAATACTGAGTAGAAGATGGTTCTATACATTCAACTACAAACGTGATCAAAACTTGTCATGGTTGGGTGCGTGCAGAAACTTACCCGAGCAGCCCAGCTCATCAATGGACTTGGAAGTGAAAAAGTTCGATGGACAGAGATTATCAAAGATCTAGGAGTCCAGTACATCAACCTGATGGGAGACGTGTTGCTTTCGTCTGGATACATCGCCTATCTCGGCGCTGTGAGCATAGCGTACCGCGAAGCCACCATGAAAGACTGGGACACTACTTGTCGAGAATATGAGATTCCTTGCTCCGAGGAATTTTCATTGGCAAAGATTCTTGGCGATCCTGTGATGATTCGAGACTGGGTGATTTCTGGCCTTCCTAATGACAACTTCTCGATTGATAATGCAATTATTATGAGCGTGGCAAGGCGGTGGCCGTTGCTAATTGATCCGCAGGGACAGGCCAATAAGTGGATTAGAGTAAGCCATTTCTATTGCTCTTTTGGGTTAATTCATTTTTCTCGATTATGGATACTATACTATACTCCCCCTTTTTCAATTGTGACTCTTTTTTATTCAGATAATGCTTCTAATTGTTCATGACACATGTTGCGAACTTTTGCCTCATGTAGTCATGTTAATGTTGAAATCCATGTCATGAATATTGAAATGACATGTTTCAAAACGCTGAATTTGTGACATCTAAGAGTAGAGAGTTTAAAAACCTAAAGCCATGGTTCCCAATGAGTGCCTAGAAGAATATTGATTCCTTGAAACTTTATTAAAGGCGGGCGGGGGAGAATTTGTGCAAGTTGCCCATCTCCCACCTCCCATACCTGACTCCGCAAGTTACGGCTTATCACCCCACGTAACATGGGAGCTCAAGTCTCGTATTTGTAATTGAGCTTATGGTTGTACACCAAGCCTCCTGCTTTTTTTGCACGCATTCCACCCAGGAAGCTCGGTGCACAACCGCATGGGTGCCTACAATAGAAGAAAACTGATTATTATTTTAGCAAATGCGACCTATTTCCATGAGTTTATTCTAAACTAATTGGGTCTATAGTCTCTCATCTTCTTCAATTTTGGATTGAAGCAGAACAAAGAAAAAAAAAACAATCTACAAACCATGAAGCTGAGCGATGGAGACTTCATGCATAAGCTAGAAAGGTGCCTTCAATTTGGCTTTCCACTGCTCCTTGAGAACGTCCTTGAAGAGCTTGATCCAGCGTTAGAACCCGTCCTCAAAAAAGCTATCTTCAAGGCTGGTGGATCATACCAAATCAAACTTGGGGAGAACCTCTTTGAATACAATCAAAAGTTTAAGTTCTACATCACTACTAAACTCCGCAATCCACATTATTTTCCAGAGGTAAATTTGTGATTGATTATTAAATTAAGTGCTTCCATATTCAAACTTATTAATGCTTGTAATTACTTAGACATGGGTGTTTCTAATTTCAACTGATCCCTGAAAGGAATCTGCTCAAAAGGACTCACTCAATAGGACACTAAAAGAACAGAAAGGACTAAGTACAGATGGAACTTGTGAATCTATTGCTCAAAATCAGAGATACTGAAAATAGCGTGTTATAATTTACATCAGGGTTGGTTTAGAATGTATTACAAAACCTAAATTTAAAAGATTTGTCATTTAGCCAATATAACGCATTAGAAGAGTATTTGAACACATGTTCTTACATGTTATTCTTCCTATTTTAATGGTCGCGTTCTATTCCAAGTTTATTTCATGTTTTTCTCAGTTTTGAAGCATGAATCCGGTACTTGCTTTCCAGTAATCTTGCTCAGAATCTCTTGATAGCCATGCATTTCTGTCTTGACTTGTCTGATTACTCATGGCTGATTTTACACTGACAATTGATACTGAAAATGATCAAGTTTGCAACTTATCGTTGATGACAACAACAACAATTTAGACAAGTGTAAAGAATATTTTGCGATGCTTACCAGCTCTCGTGTGATTCCTTTCCATGCCAATCGAATTGAACCGTTGTTCTTGTGTAGGTAGCAGTGAAGGTTACATTGCTAAATTTCATGATTACCCCTGAGGGTTTGCAAGACCAGCTGTTGGGCGAGGCTGTGAAGCATGAGAGACCTGACTTGGAGGAAGAAAAGACTCAATTGGTATTACAGGGTGCTGAGAATGCCAAACAACTGAAAGAAACTGAAGATCGGATAATAGAGGTACTCCCTGATAAATCTCTTTGATATGCCCTAGAGCAAAAGGTCTTAAAAAAATAGTGGGACGTAGGCTAAATGTTTGACAAGTATACTCTGTGTTGTCAAAAAATGTTACAAGTGTGCCAAATATTCTAGACTGTTTCTTTTGAGAAGGTGGGTGTGAGAATACCAACTCGGTCCTCCGAACCCTTGAAATAAACTAGATGTTGGAGACGAACCTAGAGGTCTTAATTCGAGAGCCTAAGCATCCAAGGAACTACTAAAGGATGGTGTAGAATTTTAATAATTAGATTCAATTGTAACTAGTTGTCTAAGTCAGGCAGGAGGATAATTGACAGTCGTCACAGTAATCTGTAGAATGTGCAACAATCCGGCAGGTATTGTCAAGTGCTGAGGGGAATATACTCGAAGACGAGACAGCAATCAACATCATCTCTTCATCAAAGGTGCTCTCCACGGAGATCTCAGAGAAGCAGAAGATTGCCGTGGTCACAGAAGCTAAGATCGACACAACACGCTTGGGCTACATTCCGGTTGCTCAACATGTGTCTGCACTTTTCTTCACAGTCTCTTCCCTCGCCAACATTGATCCAATGTATCAGTACTCACTCACATGGTAAGCTCCACTCAATTACACTTGATAAAAATGGCGTCCATTTATTAACAAACTTAAGTTCGTTCTCACATGCGTACTTGAAGGTCTTTACCATGGTTGCAAGTCCTGATCTGCTCAGGTACCTAACCTTGTTCAATTCAGCAATGGTGAAGTCAGAGAAGTCCAAAGACCTCCCAAAGCGAATCGCTATCTTGAATGACTTTTTTCAATATCTTTTATATTGCAATGTTGCACGGAGTCTCTTCGAGAAAGACAAGATGCTGTTGTCTTTGCTCATAAATACAACAAATATGATGAGAGAGGGGAGCATGGATCCAGAAGAGTGGGCTTTCTTTTTGGTTGGCCCTTCGTCCACTGCAAAAGTCTCAGAGCCTAATCCTTCCAAATGGTTGTCTGATAAGCTATGGAATGAAATGGTTTGGCTTTCAAGGATTCCGACATTTGCGGTACTATTAAATATTTTCTTTTATAGTCTGAACGCAACTCACATTTCCAATTGTTGAGACCAGAATCCTTTAATCCCGTGGTGCTTGAACAAAGTCAACTTGTAAAATCTTGGTCAAAATAATCATTGTAACATTCATTTGAAACATATCAATAGTTATCATATTTTGGTTCATCTTTTGGTTGGTGAATTTGTTACCTTCTTTGAAACTTCTTAGATGATTCAATTTAACCCATAAAGTTGTGGTCATTTAGCCAACCTTGAGAGTTCAAATGTTGGACAAGATGAATTGATGGACAAGTTTTTTCCAATCATTGAATTCATTGTGAGCTTTGTAGTGCCAATATTTGCCTTTGAGACAATACAACAAGTTAGATGGTTGATAAAAGTGCATGTCACCAAGTCTATTTTGGCATAGAGATGCACCAAACTAAGCACTTTCTATTTCTCTTTGTGCGATATAATTGGTAGAACACTAGAACTATCTCCAACATACTCTTAATTTTTGGTCATCTCAATCCCATAATTGTTTTTTGTTTGTGACTAGATATTAGAATTATTTTTAAGTAAGACAAAGGAAAAATTTTAACCTTGTGTTAGTTAAAATAAGGAGGTGAATCTAGAAAAAGAAATCTTTGAATTCATGAAGGTAACCATATTGTAACAATGGAATTGAACATCTAAATATTTCACATGAACTGATTGTAGGGATTGTCAACCTCATTCACACAAAATAGTGTAGGTTGGCAAGGTTTTTATAATTGTCCAGAGCCCTACAATGAAACGATGCCTGAGAAATGGCCTCAAAGGTTGAATATTTTTCAAAGACTTCTTGTCATCCGCGTATTGCGACCGGACAAATTAGTGGGTGCTATCAATAGCTATCTATTGGATTCTATGGGACATCGTTACATTGAACCTCCTGGGTTCAATTTGGCAAGCGCATTTAGAGATTCAAGTGCCCTCATCCCCCTCATTTTTATGCTCTCTCCTGGGTCCGATCCAATGGCCACTTTGTTGAAGTATGCAGAAGAAGATGCTCATGAGGTAATGAATTCACTTCTTTATCTCAATGTGGATGTACATCTTAAGTTAGGTTTTTACAAACTAAATGGGTAACTTACACTACCTTGCCAAAAATTGAAGTTGATTAGTTTTTTATTTTGCATATTTTTGTTGCTCTTTAGCATAAATAAAAAAGAATTGATGATTATCACGTACTAAACATGTATTAATGAACCAATCAACTATAAATCTCAAATGGTAGAAATTCTCAAGACTCAAGATCCTTGAATGTTGTGTAATTGCTATATCTATTGAAATGGCAAGGTTGATGAAATTAGTACCATTTGGGGTTCTTGTCTAGAACTACAAATCTATATCAAGTTTATTTTTTAGATCTTGTGTCCTTGCATGTCAGAATTGCAAGCCATTGAAAAGACCCATTTTATCTATGTAGGTCATCACAATCTCTTTAGGGCAAGGGCAAGGTCCAAAGGCAGCAGAATTGATTGCAAATGGAACAAAAAGTGGAGATTGGATAGTGCTGCAAAATTGTCACCTAGCGCCTTCATGGATGCCTCATTTGGAAAAGATCTGTGAGGACCTCACTCTTGAACTTACCAATTTTATGTTCCGATTATGGCTCACGAGCTATCCATCTGATCAATTTCCAGTAGCTATCCTCCAGAATGGAGTGAAGATGACAAATGAATCACCCAAAGGATTGCGGGCTAACATGATTCAAGTAAATATCTCAAATACTTTGTATTGAGTTGGTATGTGCAGAAATAGATTTGGCAATTGAGTGGAATGTAGAGCTTTGTTACGAGAAACAAAATAGTAAGCCATATGATTTGTGAAGAGTATTATTTCCATAACAGGGCTATACTTTCAAGTGATTTGAAATAACTTCAATGATTGGATCTTGCTCAATCAAGGGTTTGAAAGGTAAAAAAGAATAAGATAATGAGATTGTGTACATGAGTCTCCACATCTAATGCTTTTTTGCATCCTATACAATAAAGATTTTCATTGAAGTTACATTCAACAAAGAACACAATGAGTAATTGATAAGTAGTTTTTGCAGTGAATTAACAACATTGTCAAATTCAAAAACATTGAAATCCTATACATGATTTTAGTATATTAGATTGTTATAAAAATTGTTAAACAACATCCTAAAGAGATTAATTGTAAAGGAATCAAAATAAGCATGATGTTATTCATGGAAGACTTTTCTATGGTTCATCAAGAGACTTTTTTTATAATCACTTAGAAGAAACTTACATATGTTACTATGCAAAAAAAAATTAAAACAGTTTGCAATAAATTTGTTTATTTAAATACCAATTGATCTAAGATTAGATGTTACAATCAGAGCTATTCAAGTTATCCTATCAATGATTCTAAGTTTTTCTACAAGATCCAAGGTGACAAAGCCCCAACTTGGCAGAAAATGTTATTTGGACTTTGCTTTTTCCATGCTGCAGTTCAAGAACGTGTAAAGTTTGGCCCTCTTGGATGGAATATTCCTTACCAATTTAGTGATCCTGACTTGAAAATTAGTATGAGACAACTGCAATCATTTCTCATCGAATGGCCTGATGTTGTTCCATGGAAGGTACAACAATCTCACTTGTTTTTATCAATTTTCCATTGTCTTATTTATTGCTTAGAATGTGTGGTAACTTGCATATCCAAGGAACTTGCTTATCTTTTCTGAGGTACTTTTTTAATAATCTTTTAGTACGTATGTACATTTAGGATAAATGTCTACATCCAAAAGAAGATCCAAATGGTGGCATTTTCTGTTGGTGTTCATACATGTGGTATATGCTCATGAGAAATTGTTATGTAGTAGAATTGCCTCTAGTAGATTCTTTATACATATTGGTTTTGGATTAGTCTTATTTATCTTTGGATGGCATATAAGTCTTTTCATTTAGGATGATATGGATTACACTTAGATCAATTATGTTGGTTTTCATTCTATACTTACATGAAAATATACATTCATTTGTCTAAAGTCCCAAAGCATCATAGCTATTGTCCCACTTCAACAAATTTTAGTGTCAATTGCATTAGTGACATATTTGCCATTGTTTGGAAAATGTAGGCTTTAAACTATGTGATAGGAGAGTGTAACTACGGTGGCAGGGTAACGGACTCGCACGACCGAAGAACTCTCATAAGCATCCTTGCAGTCATCTACAAGCCAGAGATTTTAACTGAATATGAGTACAAGCTATCACCGTCTGGCATCTACTACGTCCCAGAAGATTGCCAATGGGAGGAGTACATAGAACATGTAAAAAGTTTTCCACTACTTGCTACTCCAGAAGTGTTTGGCTTACACGAGAATGCAGATATCACCAAGGATCAACAAGAAGTGGACTTGCTCCTTAGTTCTATTCGATCTACTCAGGTTTGACCTCCCTTAGTCTTTTTGTTGTGAAATGACATGAGGTTATGTTTCATTTAAATGACAAAACATGTTCTCTTGATTAGTAGTGTTTAGTTGTTCATTTGGAAAACTTTCAAAATTTATATCTTGTGAGTATAGTACCATTGTTTTATATAAAATATTTTCATCATTGAAAAGAATACAATTACAATTGAAATTAAACACATTTAGCACTTAATTGAAAATTTTGCAGGCCCAAAGTAAAACAGGTGGAGGACGGAGTCGAGAGAATATCATAATTGAGATAGTTGTTGACCAATTGGCGAGGTTGCCACCTGCATTTGATTTGGAGTTGGCTCGATTCAAATATCCTGTTTGCTATGAAGAAAGTATGAACTCAATGCTTGTACAAGAAATGGTTCGCTTCAATAAACTTACAGATGTAAGTACAAAATCCTTTCCTACAACAATTTTTTTAATAGAAGTAAATTACCTTGACTAGTACAATAGCATGTATACTTTGTTTAAAAGAATTTTTAAGCATCATTAAAAAATCTTCCTTGTAAGTGATCTCTCTGGCCAATAGGTCCTAGTGTCTTCTTACTTGATGACCATAGCATGTAGACTCCTTCATGGGGGTCATTTTCATTCTATTTGGATTTGATTTGAACACATCCAAATTTTTCGTTGGCTCCAAGGCATCACTCTAAATGCTAGACAATTTTAGATTCATGTATTGTTTAAGAGGATGCACACTTCTTCAACATCTAATCAATTGGCGGTTTTAAACTTTGACCCTTCACAATCATTTCATGTAGTACCCAAATGGCTCATTCATTAGCAAATCAGCATGTTCAAATCCTCATTCATTTGTCAACAAAAAGCATATGAAAATTCATCTCTAGTCTCTATATAATAGCTTTGCTACAAAATTATATTCCTTACCTCTATATGTAATGCAATATAGGTCATCCGTACAAGTTTGGGGACGCTCCAGAAGGCCCTACAAGGCTTGGTAGTGATGTCAACAACTATTGAGACCCTATCCATAAACTTCTTCAACCAAAAAATGCCAGTGTTGTGGGCACCCGCGAGCTACCCAACCATGATGCCATTGGGCAGTTACTTCAACGACTTAGTGGCTCGGCTAAACATGCTACAAAATTGGATGGACCATGGCCCACCCGTGCAATTTTGGATTAGTGGCTTCTATTTTACGCATGCATTTCTCACGGGTGTACTACAAAACTATGCCAGGAAGTATCGGATCCCCATTGACACCGTGTGCTTTGAGTTCATTACATTGAAGAAGGCCGGAGATTATAGCAAGAAGCCCGAGGATGGGTGTTATGTGTACGGCATGTTTATGAATGGGGCACGTTGGGATGACGGAGAAATGTCGGTCATGGAATCTTTTGAAAAGGTAAGATAATATAATCCATTTGTCAATCAATGACATTAGTGAGTTAGAAGTGAAGTTTTCTTGATTTGCAGTTGGTTCCTACCCCTATGTGCCCTAGCTAAAAATACAATGAAAGCCGTTTATGAAGGCTAACAGTCAATTCTAATAACATTGGAAACATGTTTCTAGGATTGTTTGATTAGATATGTAGGATAGTCTAGTATTAAAATGTCAAGACTGTTTCCAATTGGCCTCCATCATTAAATTGATCTTTCATGAAATTTTCATAGGTTTTAAGGCAGTCCGTGGAATTGATAAATAAGAGCTATTTTAAACTACTATAATAGAGCCTATTGAAAAATTTATATGGAAATTTGATTCTTAAATTGAAGCTCATCATGGTTCTAACTAATTGTTTTTGACATGCATGAAGGTTCTCTTCTCTGAAGCCCCATGGTTGTGGTTGTATCCCACAACAATGGCCGAGAAAAGACACCAACGATGCTACATGTGTCCATTGTATCGAACATCGGAACGGCGAGGCGTGCTAGCTACCACAGGGCATTCATCTAACTTTGTTTTCAATTGCGAGTTGCATACCATTGAGGACCCTGATCATTGGATTCGTCGAGGGGTGGCCATGCTCTTATCCTTGAATGATTGATTGATTGAAATTTCAACCTCTAGACTTGGACATTACAAGTTCATTTGGATGTGGCCTAACTTGCTTTGATGTAAGTCATTCTACCCTAAAGCTAGAATCTTCACTTTCAATGGGTTAGTTTCTTAAGTCATTCTTTGGATTATAATTGAGAGTGGAATCTAAAGACTAGTTTCGGGTGAATTTTAATACTAACAACTCAAGATCATACTATTTTGAAGGTTGAATTTAGCACTAGAAAACAATTATAAGTTTTACTTCTTGAACCAGAGCCAAATCATGTTTATATGGATTATGTAACTGATGGAGAGCTAGGAGTTTGGTATGCATGCGATTGTGGAAATTAAGATCTCATTTTTTGCCAAATCTTAGAATTCATCTAGTTGTGAGTATTAAATGTGTAGCTAATAATGTACAATCTTCCAATTTTGTAGTAAAATTTGTAAAGAACACTTTCACTCTTCATTATTTACAACATTGTACCATTTTAGACATTTTTTAATAGTATGATA
Organism: Antitrichia curtipendula; assembly: GCA_951230915.1. Classification (NCBI taxonomy): domain Eukaryota; kingdom Viridiplantae; phylum Streptophyta; class Bryopsida; order Hypnales; family Leucodontaceae; genus Antitrichia; species Antitrichia curtipendula. The sequence goes on along the minus strand of OX579633.1, from coordinate 19,179,614 downwards.
CCAAATGTTGTCATGTTAACTAGGATATTTAAGTGAACTTCTTTGTTGATGATTTTCATCTTAAGCCCTAAAGTCCCATTGGCCCTATAGGGGCCAAAATGCAACCTTGGGTAGGCTCATGCAGTCTCAATATTCATCGTGATTTTTTGAAACATTTTTTGAAGCTAGAAAAAGACATAAGCTTTATGGAAATATAATTTTTTTATTTCAATTGGTGCCCGGGAACAAAAGTTATGGCATAATTTGCCCAAAACAGAGGTCAGCAGGCAGCATAAAAAAATAAAATAAAATAAAATAAAAAAATAAAATTTACTTAAAAACTATATTTTTGTCTACATGTGAAGCTTTGATTCATTCTATTTGGACTAGTGATGAGAAAGTTATCAACAATCTTGTTTTTTGGGCAATCTAAGCATCTTCTTCAAAAAATAACTTATAGAATTGATTATTGAATGCAATTTCACATTTTTTCAAGAAAAATTGTTTGACAAGGTTAATTATTCTTGCTAGAACAATCTCATTGTTGAAATTATTGTGTTTCAGTTCCATCTTAGAGGTATTAACAATTTAGTCTTTCTTTCAATCTTAGACTTACTTCTACATAACAATTTTTTAAAGAATGAAATCAAGTTTGTTTGTTTTGAATTTTTTTTCCTAGACTTTCAAATCAATTTTTCAACATTAATAATAAATTTTAAATTCAAAGTAAGTAGTGTAAAAAATTTCACAAATAGCGGTCAAAATCATTTGAAATTGCAAGCTATAATTAAAAAAAAAATTATTTTTTCAATTTTGAATGCTAATATCTTCCAATCTATGCTGTCAAACTTCATGAAACTCTTACCACATGATCTAAGACAAATCAAGTACAAGATCCTACAATTTACATTCTTAAATAAACATTTTTTCTGTTTTCTTGGACAAATGTAGCAGAAATGACAGTTTTGAGTGTTTTTTGATAGAAAAATGGCCTTGGAACTTTAAAGATTAATTGCATGTTTTAATCTATTTGTGCAATGCTTCTCAAAAATAATATATTGGATTCAATTTGTCATGTATAGGATATACCATAAATATTGTTTTCAAATTGTAGTTTTGCTTGTATTGTTTTTGCAATGGCAGATTTTTTCTTAGAGGTATGTGTCTAAGAAGCTATAAGCTCCCAATTTGTCACTTGAGATTCATAGTCTTTTTTATTTTATTTTTTAACCTATAAATATGCAAAATTTGGGTTATTTTGGATATAACATTCTATTTCGGACCAAATACCATATGAGCCTGTCTCCTATGATGATGCAAACACCCTATTTGAATTCAATTTCTCCTTCCTCCAAAAAAAAATCCACAATCGTTGATTTCACATTACAACCTCCCCCCCCCCCAAAATATTGTTGATCCTCTAATAATTCAGAACCTTGATGACGATCTTGGCCATCCAAAAGCAAATATAGAATATAGTACATAATATACATAATACAATATAAAGATAGTTACGAACTTCAAAGTACGGATGAATACATTTTGACATATATGAATATGGATATAGATACATATTGAAATATCCCATATCAGTTGTATCAATTTTACAACTTTCAAAAATACAAGTAGGGGGGTGGTAGGGGGATTTATAAAATTGAAATTAGTTAATTTCAATTCAATTGAATTTGAATGCATGAGTGACTATGCACTCAAAAGATAGATTACAAAGCTATGAGCCTATGCTAGAAAATGATACTTCCACATTTTTATTTTTTTAAGTTGGAAAATGTACTAAATTTTTTTATTATAAAGATCAAAGCTAGAATTAAATAACCATTTTTAATTCAACATAAAATCAACTAGAAATAGCACATTTGAAGCCAACATAGGAAATTTCATTAGAATGGCATATTCCATATGTCATTTTCAAATTGTGTGGTCTAAACTATAAAAGTGACATCTAAAACACGTATAGATTTCAAACTGCGTGGTCTAAATTGTAAAAGTATCAAAGTTGCAAATTGGTGCCATTTAAACAAAAATTTCCATCAATAGAAAACACATAAATTGGAAGATGTTTTTGGAAATTCTTCTCTTGAGAAGATGTATTTCTATTAGAAGAGCCAACCTATCCAAATTGATGACGTAACTCTTCAAAAAAGGTACTTGATATTACTAAAATCCACCCAAACTACATGTACAATATATATTTGGAATTCATTCTCACCTATTGAATTAATTTTGAAAAAATTGAAATAATTCAAGTACATTTTATATTTCTATAGAAATCTTACGTCTAAATTTCATGTCCATTTAATCATTTTTGCAATATTTATGGCACAAAACAACTTCCGTAGTGAATGCTTGACTAAAAATAGGATAAGTGTTTCTTGCAATCACCTTAGGTTTTGATGCCTTTTGTGATAGAAAAAGGTGGGGTGTTTTTTCTAAAAATGAAATTCTAGAGCCAATGGCACAATCTACTTGTGATTTGGAGTCTTTCACCCAAAGTTAGAGTTTTGGACCATTGTAGAAAGTAGAAATCCCAAAGATTAGGATGAAAATCTTAAGTGATAGGATTACCATTAGAAAAATGAAAAGAGGGGAATAACCTTAGGAAAGTATTTAAAGACACCCATTCCTCTCTTTAAAAAACTTATTGACACTTTGACTCCATTAGATCCATTTTAGTGAATTTTTGGCTATTTGAGCCAAACTTGCCAAATGGTTGTTTTTGAAGCGTTTGTTGCTCCATTGTACTTGTTTTTGAAGCAATTTTTTAAGGACATTGGAGTCTCTTCAAAGCTTGCATTTTCATGCACTTGTTACTGTTTGTTTTTATACTAATAAATTGTTATGTGAAAAGCTAAGGATAACAAAGCTTTGAACTTAAGATTAATGGTTATCCATAGAGACAAAAAAAATCCCAACTAAATCTTAAAGAACCAAGGTTCTATGTTATAGGTACCTATGCTATAATCACCTTCCATGGTTACAAGATACTTATGTTATAGGTATTCTTATTATAAACACCTATAATAGTTATAGATTATCTACTTATCTCAAGGCTAGTAGGCTCGCATTTTTAGTCTCACACTAGCGTTGTTGGTTCATAGTTCTAATATAGAATTGAAATACACTAATCTCAACGTGATATTGTTCTAACAAACAAAATCAACAATGTAGATCTTTTTTTTTGAAAAATTATAAAAATTGAGTTTAAAAAAATCCTACAAATTATTTTTTAAAGAAGATGCTAAAAGTGCCCCCCAAACAAGACTCTCCATAACTTTCTCATTGCTAGTCCAAATGAAATGAATTAAAGCTTTTTATGTACACAAAAATATTTTCTACAAGAAATTTTTTAATTTAAAATATTTGAGTTTAAAAAAAAATTATACTACTTGAAGAGCTACTTTTTGAGCTTAGGATTGCATAACTTTGTTCCAAGGCAAAAATTGAAATAAAAATTCTATTCTCCCATAACTAATGTGGTATTTTATCTCTAAATTTTTCTTAGAAAATCCTGTCAAAAATTGAGGTCACACAGGCTTGCCCAAAATCCCAAGAGCCACACAAGGGGACTTGGGGACTTTAGAGGTTAAGATTTCAATTGTTTGACTGTTTTATAGGAATTTTAGTCCATTACCTTCATTTTGTTCCACTGAACTAAACTAGTCCAAAATTTAATCCATATCTTAAGTTTGTTTGTTTGTTTTGTTGTTTTCCATTGTTATGTTGAAATCTTTTGAGACGTGCGTCTAATGGTCACATTTTTGGTACCATCAAAAAGCTCTCTGCGAGAGAAGTGCACAGACTTTGTTCTATAGTATTTAGACCTATATAGTGTGAAAGTTATGGGTTTTTGAGTTAATTTTTCTATATTAAAAATTAGAACATTATTTATACTTTACTTCAGCCGTGGCAACAACACAGGGCACCCTGGTACATATTATAAAACTTTCCACTCAAAAGATGATTTCAGCCTCGGCCTTGCAATTTCATGCCCCCCTCCTGAAAAAAAACAAGAGCCGTTAATGTGAATACTGAGACACTGTCGTCGATCAGATGATCAACTGAAAAGTAAGTAGTCGTTGATCGCGTCGACAAAGAGATGATCTGGGTCGTCAAAAAATTAAGGTTTGGCACTCTAAGATTTCCCTTCGTTTCCGTTGTGTACTAGGGAGTGCACCGCAGGAAATGTAAATCTCAACAACAAGAGGTTTGTTTCCTTCTGTTGCTTGCTTGTGTTTGCTTGCTTCCTGTGTTTGCTTCACAGCATGTTAACTCCTCCTCTAGTGCTTTGAGCCAATTCTGATAATGTGCTCAAAAGATGATTACAATGGACTTAATCCCTAAAAACCCGAGGGGTTCGGACAAAACACAAATGTGTTCTAAAATATAAGTTCTATAACTTTTTTGAAGTTTGCATCAAAGAAGATAATGTGAAGCATGAAAAGTAGAAAGTATCTGTATGGTCAAAATTATAAATTTATTTTAGATTCTCTTCAAATGAATTTTGAAAATATAACTTCAAAAATGCACCAAAAATACAATTTCTACCTTTAGGATTTGAACTTTTTTTTTATTGGTCAAAATTGCAGTACTATTGATTTGTGAAAAAATGCATAAGATCTAGAAATGAGAACACCATCACTTTTCCAAAATAATCAATTTTTCAACACTAGCCAATTCTAAAAACACTTTGTGCTATTTCTCTTATAATTTATTTTGTTGACCGTAGCAATCTTAGTTTTGAATATAAATATTGAAAGACGATCCAATTTTTTGAAAAAAATAAAAAATAAAAAATAAAATTGAAAAAAAGTTTTATTTGCCTGAAAATTCTGCCCGAAGTTGGGCAACAACCAAAAAATGGTCGTTAGAGTGCTTAGGGGTTAAGATTTTAGGAGTTTAGGGCAAGACTCCTTAGAGCAGCTCCACTGCATCAACGTAACTAGGAACATTAATAGCTTTTTCAAGAGTGAAGTCATGAGGCGGTTGCCAATCCATCTCCTCTTTTCTCGTAACTACCACAATGCAATGCATGTGACACCCCTCAGCACCGCGACCTTGATTCACCTCAATTCAACAACTTCAACTTGATTCATCTGCTCAAAGTTAGAAAACAACTAATGAGTCGAATTTTAGTAGTAGTAAGAAAAATTTGTAACATTCCAATTTCACAAGGAGGGCTTGCACAATCAAGTTGAATCGAGCCCTTGCAGAAATTACACAGTTGAATCAAGGTAGAAATTAAATAATCGACTTAAATTGAGGAAGAAATTACTCTCTAAGGGTGCTCTATGTAAACCCAGAAAGCAAAACACCAAATCAACTTGTCAATGCTCATCATTCTTGAAATCTCTTGCAGTCTGGAGCAGTGCGCCTAATAAGAATTTCACAATTACAATTGCAGATACCTCAAGCTACTAAAAACACTCCGCCCGAAGGTAAGCTTCCAAATCAACACATTAATAATGCACACATAAATTACATAATCGGCTTGAATTGAGGTAGAAATTACAGAGTTGAATCGAGCCCTTGCAGAAATTACACAGAGAGACCTTGCAGAAATTACATGGGACAACTTGCAAATATTACACAGTCCTTTGCACAATTGGAATTTTCAGAAGTTACATCATCTTTGAGATCAATGGTGCAACTCAACAATCAAAGCTCCAAAGTTTCTATATTTTGTGTCACACATGGTCTGTAAGCCACGGGGAGAGATGGACTCCTTGATGCATGAGCTCTTGCAAGGATGGAAAACATCTTGAAAATGGCGTGGACGGAAGCTTGTAGTGTTCCCCATGAAAACCAGAAAGCCTTTTGCGTGCCTGCGGTGGAGCCCAAAAGTGGCGCCTTCCCGCAACAGTAGCGTTTCCATCTGCTGTGGCAATGCTCTTAAGCGCACCACGATAGGGTGGGACACTCAACTATATGTGTTTTCGTGGCTAGGAATTTCTAGCATGGAGGAGTTGTTGCTAGAATTAGGGTGGAGTATTTGCAACAAGTCAAGTAAGAGTGCCCTTCTTCGGATACAATGCTTATTGTTCTTGCATTGTACTCTTTTGCAAAATTAATTATCTGGTTATTTTTAGTCTAAACTTGAATAATTTGGAATTGCAAAATTGCATCCATTGAAAGTTTGCAGCTTGTACTTTGAATGTCATAGTCAAACGTTTTGGCAATTGAGTTGTGAAGGAGGTTCTGTGTGAGCAAAGGATTTGAGATGTGAACTTGTTTTATTGCTTTGTCTAATAGAAGACTTGATTGTCAGATATGCAAATTGTTTGTTCTTATGCTCTCTTATGTAATTACAATGTCTTATTAACGTATAGTTAATGTGGGAGATGTTTATGGTAGGTTTGTGTACTCGCTAAATGATTGTTACTCTAAATCTTGATGGTAAAGAACGGGTTAGGTGTTAAAATCTAGCAGCTAGTACAATGAAGGTTTTGAATGTATAGAGTTAATTAGATACCTTGATTTTCCCTTGGCTAGTGGTCTACTACTTCCTAGTGGGAAATTAACAATGCTTTAGCCTAACACGGTTTCAATGGAGTAGAAGGGTTTGCTTCTCGCGTAGACGGGACAATCTTATGGACTATGGCCTTATCCTGTAAGTTGATGGCCCTACATTACAAAAAAATTGGGGGGTCCAGAAGGCCGTTAAGCCTGGACCCCTGTAGTGATACTACCGAGTTTTTTTTCGAAAAAAAAAATCCTGAAACTGAAATTCTGACGTGGTCAAAGTGCCACGTCAGCGTGATGTCACTTTTTAATTTTCTTTTTCGAAAAAAGAAAAAAGAAAAAAAGAAAAATTAAATTTTTTAAAATTAATTTTTTTTTTCCGTAATATCACCCGCGGGTCCCGATAATCAGCACTCACAGCCTTGTTGAGGCCTCATATTTTTTGTAATGCTTTGATGTGCTTCTGCATTTTGTATTCGAAGTCAAAATGCCATCATATGGAATTGAGTCACTAAGAGAATAAGACTAGAAACAATATTAGATTCACTTCTAAAGTAATATTATGCCTATGAGATTTTTTGTAATAGCTGCAAAGGTGGCAAAATTGATGTATTCTTGAAGGTGCTTGAAGCCAAAGGATGGCCAAAGTTTGAAAGAATGCTTGCAAAAGTTCGAAAGTTGCAAAGATTTGAGGGTTCAACAGGCTGAGTCTATGATGACTATGGATTTTTCTTAAAACATTTATACCAAATTTGTGCGAAAAATTTGAAGTTCTTATTAAAAAAACAACTTGTATCCCTATTAGAATTTATAGTCAATGGAAAAATAGTTTGTTCACCCTTGCGGGAAGATGCATGGGTGAGTGCCACAATAAACTGGTCACAAAAATGTTTTAAATTTTTTTTAGCATTACAAAAGTTCTTGGCCACAAATGGTCACGTCTTCCTACAACTTTTTTGCCCCAAATACTTAATAAATTGAATATAAAGACATTTATGTAGTTAGTTTAAGAACTTTCAATTTCTAATAGGAATATGGGATTTTTGAAGTGTAGTATATGAACTTGTCCTAGATAAATAAAACATTACATATGAACTTTTTTTGAGAATATAAATATATTTAAATATTTTGTAGTGACTTTTTTATAAGTGCTCCAAAGTTTTTTCTTGAATGAAATGCTTCCTATATTATAAAAAATTCTCTTACTATAGAACTAGAGACTTTTTAGTAGTTAGAATGAAGGTCGATCTATGGTTACATTTTTTTTAATAGTAACTATTATTATCAATATTATTATTTTTCTATTGTATTTTAGTTTAGAAGATTAAGTGGGTTGCCCTTCATTTTGAATTTTTTTTCCTATATATTTCTAATGTATGAGTCATCAAAGGAAATAGCCTTCACTTTTAGTGACTTATAGTAAGGCACAAGTGCCGTTTTTGAGCCACTCATTCATGCAACTGCCCCTATCAGAATTTGGAAGTAAAAATTTTACAACCAATGAAAAAATGACACGTGTATCCCTTGTGTTAATGAGGTGTGGTTAATATGAGAAACCATACTTTCATCACTGTGCACTCAAAAGAGGCAATGACTACCTGTACATTCAAACTACGTGCAATTATCACTCATTGTTGCTACCACCAAAATAATTATCAGTATTTTATAATAGCTGAGATGATAATGAAAATCTTTCTTTAGAAGTTTCATTTTACATCACAAAAAAAATTCATTCAATTAATGCATGAGCTTACATAATTCCTTTGAAACTCAATATCTCGCACTTGAGAAAAAAACATCAACAATTGTGCACAACTTCACCAAATCCAAAACTAATTAGTCAAATATGATGGAAAATAAAATAAATACCATAAAATATTATCTAAAGTTAAATTTTAGACATTCATTGGAAAGATTTTCATTTGCAAAAAAAAACTTTGTTAAGAACATCTACAATCAAATCAACTCAAATATTAAAAAAAACAATCTTAAACAATAATTTATGATTCTTTAAAAGATAAAAATCCTAAACTAACACAAGCATTGAAAAATTAATAACAATCACAAAATATAATAGCTATACTAAAAGTCTAAGTACTACATAAAACATCTACTTTGAGATTCTACTTGCTTAGTAATCCAATCTCACACAATTGAAGAGATTGTTTGTGACTATCAGAATCCAAATACAAATTGTTATCATCCTTTGCAATATATTGCATAGATGAGTTTAGTGTTGAAAAACAAAAGCTAGGTGATTCCGTAACATATGATGAGCTAGAACCTTCATGATATTCTTCCAAAGCACAGTCATCCACATTTTTGTTACCAATGAGCATGGCCACAACTTCAGACATCACTGGACGCCTTGCCGCAATGTGGTGCAAACAATGCAACCCAACTTTCACAACTTGTTTGAACATGTCTTCTTCTACCATTGTCATTTCTTCAAGTGATTTGTCTTTTAAATTTGGCAAGTTGTCATTGGAATGCAATTCGTGAGCCTAAACATCAACACAATTCAATCAATTCAATAAGTGGACAAGAATCCTAACTAGCATGATTGTCTCCATTTTTATAAACCTTGCAACATTATAAAATGTAAATTAGTTACTTACCCATTGCACCAAATATTGTTCTCCAAATGGTGCCTTGAGATCAATCTTCTTTCTTCCACTCACAATCTCCAATAGCAATACACCAAAACTAAACACATCGAGTTTGGTAGAAACTTGGCCATAGCACAGATATTCTGGTGCCATGTATCCCCTATATAAAATCAAAACAATGAAGTTAGAAAGAATCTTGTTTCATATCTTCAACAATGCTATAAACAATTGAAAGATACAATACTTGACTACAACATGAGTTTAACATAGTGCCTTACGTAGTTCCAGCAATTGTGGATACATTCATGTGAGTTTCTCCATCATCAAATGAGGGAAAAAAGAGTGCTAAACCAAAGTCCGCAATCTTGGGATGGAAGTTCCTATCAAGGAGGATATTTTCGCCTTTGATGTCTCGATGTACAATGGTGGGTTGGACATCTTCATGGAGGTAAGTTAAGCCTCGAGCAATCCCCAAGATGATGTTGAACCGAGTTGGCCAATCATAATGTTTGTCGCTTTTTGAATCTCCCCATAAGGCATCTGCGAGGTTTTTATTTTCTACAAACTCATGAATCAAAATCCTTTGGTTTTCTCGTATGCAACATCCTTTCAATTGCACCAAATTGTGATGCTTGATATTTGATACGGTGATGATTTCACTTAGGAAATCTTGGATTCCTTGCTCCATACTTAATTTAGTCAATTTCTTCACTGCCACCTGACTTCCATCTGCAAGGACCCCCTAGTATGCATCCAAATTCAAAACAAGAAGTTTTGAAGTCAAAAATCAACATTAATATTTAGCACAAAATATGACTATTTGTCATCGCTATAGAATAATTATACATATTCAAGGATGACAACAAAATAAGAATATTGATTTTGAATTAAAATATAATGTGATATAGAATTGGACCAAGTAAGTATTTGTACTAGTAATCAATATGCCTAAAGTAGGATCTTGAGTTCAAGTTAGAAGTATACCTTGTACACTATACCAAATCCACCTCGTCCCAACTCGTTTCGAATATGAAAATCTTGGGTCGCAACTTTCAACTCACTAAATGAATAGAGATTAGGCTTCACATCCCTTTTATCAAATTCTACACAATACAACAAGTTTTTCAAAATACAACAAATATTTGAAAATCATTTGAAAGAGAATTGTAGAAGCATTTGATAACATCAAATATAATTATTCATCAAACTTACCACTTTGGATTTCACGAAGCAATGAAATTTTTTTCTTCAACTTTTGGATCGCAAAGAATCCCATGATAAAGAGAACAACTACTACACTGCTTACACAAGCAATGATAATCAAAAGAATTTTGTTTGACTTCTTGATAGTGGTGAGTTCCTCAACTGCCAATCCACATGGAATAGTTAGAGGACAAACTTATAAAGTATTCAAGAATGAATGTTGTTTGATTCAAAAGTTCATCATCTAGAGACTAGTATATCAAATAGATTATATGAAAAGGTTCCAAATTTCTATTAATAAGAACCATAAAAAAACCAATAATAATAAATAATCTTTATAGAAAAAAAATTAAAAATATATATCATAGAAAAATTGCAATAATTACCTTCTAAAGGAGACGTTGCATTGATTCGGCATACAAAGCGCAATAGTTTAGTTTTGTGACTTGGATTCGTACAAACTGGATTTCCGTATAAAAAGATTTTGGCATCCAATAAAATGCTTGATTCACTAAAGCATGATGTGGTATCATTAGAAGGGTAAAAATAGGTGATATTGTTATACAATAGTGAAATCAACTTGATTTTTGAATATTGACATGAAATATTTGGTAGATATAATTCTCCTGTAATACGGTTGAAATCCATAATTCTGCAAAGAAAACAAATAGTCTAAGTTAATCTTGACATGTGCAAGTATTTGAGACATTAAAAGTTTCACATTAGTTTGAGTTGTTGTGAGTGAAATAGTGTAGCACATTAATGAATGAAAATCAATTTTTTTCTATATTAATCTAGAAAGCCAATTTCATAACAATTTAATCAATGTTTTTCACTAATTTGTTTATTATTAAACTAATCATTTAATATATTAAGAATTCATTACATTTATAAAGTTGATTTAAATCACAAGTGCTCATTGAGATTGATCATCAATAATCATAGTTTATTTCTTTCAAGTCATGAATCAACAAATACTCACATTTCCTCCAAATTTGGTAATTGTAGTAGCCCTTCTGGAAATGATTGAAACTTATTATTGCTCAAGGATCTATACATAAGATGCACAAAAATAAGTTATTTTTTTTTTCAATTGAATAAATTCAAACGTATGAAAAGAAAACTAAATACACAAGAACAAAAAAATTCACCAAAAAACAAACTCATATGCATTAAATCTTTCACTTACATCCTTTGTATTGTTGAAACATTGATATTTGGAAATTCTTGCACAATGCTTGATATATTGTTTAAGTCCAAATAGCTGCATATAAACGTGTACAAAAAGACTATTAGATATTTTTTTCAAAAACAACACAAGACTTACTATTTGAATTCAATGCCAAATGAAAACAAATTAGATGGTTAGACCCTAAACTCTAAAAACCTACAGAATCGTAAAAAAAACACTCTATTGACATTTATGCACTTACATGTCTTGAAGAGTCTCGTAGGTCAAATATTCGATTGGAAATCTACTTATAGAATTATTTTGCGCGTATCTGCAAAAAAAAGCAAGATGGAAGGTTATAATATAAAGTGAATTGAAATCAAAATTATTACAATTTGAAATTAAAAAGTCCAATTAAAATATAAAATATCAACAAATGCAAGTATATCTCCAAATCATCTTGACAAGTTCAAATATTCATTGATGAAAGTATATCAAGGAAAACTTTCATAAACAAATAGTGGCATATAAAACTCTTAACTTACATGGATTTGAGTGATAAGCTAAGATCAGATGTGTTTCCCCAAAAGGAAATATTGGTAATGAAGTTGTTTGAAATATCAACAATTTCCAAGAAATAGCTCCAAATGGAAAAGTCCCCTCTTATTTGGTTGTGGCTGACATTTCTACAATCAATGAACAAAAACAATTCAGTTCAATAAATACTAGAACATTATATGTAGTTTGATCAAAGTTAGGGTCAAGCTAGGACATTGAACATTATCGACCTCAAACAATCAAAATCAAACTTAAAGAATAATTTTTCAAAAAACTTACAGATGTTGAAGACTATAATATGTAACATGACTCATTTCTGTGAAAGAATTCCACGATAAGTCTCTGCAAAAATAGTAGATAAAAATCACAAAATGGCAATGTTTGATTGCCCAAAGTTTTGAATTCTAGGCCTGCAAGTGCTCAAACGGGTTTCCAAAAGTTGAAAGTTAGGAACCAAATTGGAACCTCATAACTCTAAAATCTAGGATCTGTATATATTGATATGAGTAAATTTAAATTGCTCCAAGTCCATATTGTTGTAAGTTCTCTACCATGGACACCAATCCCATGAAATTCCACCACCAATAATGTAACAAATATGATGTCTTTATGCTCCAGCTTTAGTGCAAATATAAAGTACTTACTCAAGAGTCTTTCATAATGAAATCAAAAGAGATACAAGTGTATGTATTGGACTTACAGGTACTCAAGCCCTTCATTACCGCTGTCACAACCAGGTCCAAACCCACTGCTTATGCTTCCATTGAAGGAACAGTTGGAAAGTGTTCTGAAGGAGGCATGCCACACTTGGAATTAGACTTCAATCGGTTAAATACTTTATATCTACAGTTCTTGCAAACTGTTCTGAAGCTGTGATCTGTGGACGCCCGAAGCGTGAATCAAAAGAACGTGAACTTTAGAACAGCAAGCCCACGTATTTATACAGGCACCACTCACATGGTCTGAAGAACTTCAGAGGAACAGAAAAGTCCTATAGGAAGAGGTCCAGAGAGCTTTCTCCAATCTGATATCCCTCTGGGCACAAGAGAAATCAATGAGACAATGCTTAAAACTGGATTAATGAAATCAATTGAAAGGACCAAAGGCACATTGAGCAACAGTTGAACATGGAAGGGAGGTCCCATCAAAACAACTCCAGTTGCAAGCTCGTAACGTGGTCACTCAGTTGATAGTTGATTTTATTAAATTGGTCGTTTCCGGCACCAAACATTGTGACAAATATGTATATATGTACATAAAGGTCTAAAATATGTGGTATAGATTCATGTTTCAGAATGAGCATTTTGAAACGTGCCAAAGTATTGGAATACCACCAATTTAACAAGATTGATGTTGTTGCAAGTAGATGATGTATGGTTTCCAGTCTGAAAGATGGGTACAATCAATCAGGGCCAGGGAGGATTGACACCTCTATTGCCCCATCAAAGGATAAATGTAAAAATTGCCCCCTATTTTGTGCTACTTACATTTTGTACTTCTCAATGATTCCCAGCTAATTTGGAGCCTCTGGTTGCATATATGAATTCAAAATTTGAAAATTTTATCATATGCAGCAAATAAAAAATTCCAATGTTTTTTGCAAGGTTAAAGAATGGGACAATACAGATGTCAATCCTCCCTGGCCGTACATCAATATCTGGAATTGAAAATTAAAGTGTTGACTGCTTTGAAAATTTGCTTACAGAATCTCAAGGTTGGTCAGATTCACAATTGCAGGAGGCAGTTCACCTACAAGTGGTGTGGAGGCATAATCATCACTGTCCCTGCAAGCAGATGCACAAAGATTAAGTTCGTCACCTGAAGGTCTTTCATCACAATTCCTGGGCTTTAAAAAAGGATCCATCCCTGACATGGACTGAAATGAGACTGCACTCAGAACTTGCGATCCAGTTCACCGAATTACTTGCTTAAGTAAAGCTCCAATAATGAACATCTATCTATCTGAAGCTCAGTTCTTATTGAATTGAATGAAACCAAACTTTCTTTAATCTAATAATCTAACCACTATGTTCACTGATATGCCATTGGAACTGGAGATCTGCCCAGGTATGCAACTTAAAATCTGCCCCCCAAAATCAATTTTTGTTGATATGGAGTATTTCACTACTTTGAACGTCAATTTTGTTATATTGGCCGTACTCCATTACTTTGTCACCTTCTAGAACATCTGTGCTAGAATATAAGTTTTGAAATACAAATGCATACCAGTCCTGGATGTTAGACCTTTTATGTACACATATGTCACAATTTTTGGCACTTGACTTGCACCACTTTAATGAAATTGATGTTTTTAGTACTTTGAGGTCGAGAGTCACAAAACCTAATTCTACACTTGTGCTAGTTTTTTGAACTTTGTCTAGATGTATGTCACAATACTTAACAAAAATGACGTTTTCTTCAGTTGGTTAAATTTTTTACTTCTAAACCTCTCCCAACCATTGGGGGGTCTCCAAAGATTCCAAATATGAACTCAAAAATTTCCATCATTTAGTGGTAAATAATAAACTCCAAGGTTTCTATTTACTAGGCATGAAGTGGATAGGTTGTTGGTTCTCCCTTCCCTTTATCCTATTGGTGCATATGACTCTAATTTACCAAAGTGACACTAGATATAAATTATATCCTTAATTTAGACAGTGCAGGCTGAAATAGCTGTACAGGAACTTAGTTGTGACACTAATCTCACAGTCACAGTGACACTAACTTAACTTGCTCAATGATTTACTGAATGGATTTGTGTGCAAGCTTCAATCAGATGCATCAGGGAAAGGGGTTTGATCAAGGTCAAGAGTGTTGCAAACTCACAGAACTAGCCACGTCAAAGTGTGATATTGGACAAAGCTGTTGTTGTCAGTCTGATAGGACATAGTGGAGCAATCAATTCCTTCCCATTGAGCAGGTTCGTCCAATTCGTTGTTTGTATAACAGGGGTGTTCCTCAAGATTCCAACGCAAGACACTGAAGAAGAAATCAGGACTGGTGCTTGAGTTTAGCCAAGACTGCATCATGCTGTGCACAGCCTCTCCTGCACAAAGAGAAGCACAAACATGCACGAGAAGGTGACTCCACACATCATGTACCATGATAATGGTGACATGTACAAAGACACTGAGATGTCCCTAAGATTTAGTCGAGAACTAATGAGAAGATGAGGATGTGACGGATGAAATTGTGACACAATTTATATTTAAATCTGCATTTATTACAAGAAATAAGGGATAGGAATCTGAACTAGCTAGGAACTGTAACACACACAAATTATCCAATGAAAAAATGCGATGCACTTGGTTTCAATTAACCGTCCCCTCTCCCCTCTCCCCGACATTGTTGATCTTGAAAAGAAATATAAATATTGATATAAAACATAGAATACAAACATCTTGAAATACGATAGGGAATATGATATGGTACATATATAGAGACATATACATACAATAAATATGATACAAAATATATAAAGCATTAACCCATATCGTTTCCCCATACATGTAGGTCTGGAAAATATAAGTACGGTTGAAGGGGGGGTGCCAAATTAAAAATTTATTGCATTCTGAATTAATCACCAAATTCAAAATGAGCATTGTGAGCCACTATGCCTATGCACTCAAAAGAGGTAGCAACTGCCTAACTGCCTGCTAAGGTAGGAGGCTCTGAAAGCGAGCGGGCATTTAGAATTGTTCATATAGGCTCGCCTGAAATGGACGTAAGGTGGTCTTTAAATGGACCTTATGTAGTCATTGAATGGATCAATAATAAAAATATTATTTATTGCAAGAGCCAATCATTCTCTTTGTTTTCCCCATTTCTCTCTAAAAACTGCATGTGAACAATTTATGGAAGACCTAGGGTCATAAATAGGGACCTATGACTCATCACGTTTGAAAATTCATAAGTAATTCAAAAATGCTTCAAAAAATACGAAACAACTTGTGTTACAATCAAAATATATTTTTCTTTGTCTGAAAAATGAGCTAAAAATAATCCCATCCAAGAAACCACATGAAAAAGGCAGACCAGCCCTTAGATGCTCGCTTTCAGAGCCTCCTACCTTACATTCAGGAAGATGTACACAAACAAGGAAGCTCAACCTGCTTAAGGTTGGCATGAATTTTCGGCATGTTCATTCTTGATCCCATATTCATCTTCAAGGAATGGTCAAGTGACACCGTGACACCGTGACACCATAACTACATATCTGTGAATGGATTGATGCACCCGTCTACAACTCCAACTGCATGGAGTGTGAAACATTCATTTGAAACCTAGTGTGTAGATTTAATTTACAGTTTAGAGCTTGCTGTTACAGGCAGAGGCACATCTAAATAAGCACTTTGAAGTCTTCAGTGGCATGGCAGCCCTTTGCTCTTAAATGCTCAACTGAAGACACCATATTTGGGAGTCATTTGCATTTTCAATTTTCAATAAAACCTTACCAAATTATTAGTTTTATTAGTTTTTTTCAGTTAAATTTTTCTTCATTGATTCACTGAATAGGGATATTGAGGGGACAAAAAAATGAAAGGGGCTTATTGTAGAAAATTGTAGATGTTTGAAACATCATATACAATCCTCTAGACACTTCATTAACGATTGATGTACAACAAAGGTAGATATTTATATATTGTGTAATGTTAATTACTTAGTATGGGTCTCCTTAAAATCTTTATTCAGTATTGAAGTCTAATTTAGCATAAAAAATATGATTATGAAAATAAATGTTTATGAGTTTCCTACTCAAGATTTTGTGTAAGGGTGTCTGTAGCAAATTTTGATTTTCTAGTGTTGAGGGGCTTTTGGAAATGAGCCTCAAATACACTAGATTTTTGAGAAAAAAAGAACATAAGAAATTCATTTAAAAAAATTGTAGAGTATATTATATAAAGCTGTAAATTGATTGTGGGTATACATGCTATGTCTTTTAATGTCATATTTTTTAACTTGTGACTTCAATTTTAGATTTGACATGTGAAAGAGGATTGCGTGACTTCACATCAAGGACATCACGTGTACAATTTAACACCCTCATGATCAAACATTATAATCTTTCAATCTAGAAGTGATATTGTTGTGTGTTCTTTTTCCCACATGACCTCTAACATGTCTAATTTGAATCAGTATGGTTATAATTTTTTTTAAATTGATGAAACTTATCAAAATGTTGAATTTTTGTTCAATTTACATCAAATTCTAAAAAGTCAAGAAGCTCAAAAAAAGCCTTGGCAGCATTTAGAGGTTAAAAAATTGTTAAGTAGAAGTAGGTCCAAAATTGAAATAAAAACTAAATGTTAATAGTTCTAAGATGGGATTGAAACATGTTAATGACAATAGTGAAATTGTTTTAGAAAGCTAACTTAAATTTTTCAAACAATCATTTTTTTGAGAAATTTTAAAAATTGCATTAAAAAATGATCCTATAAGTTATTTTTTATAGATGATGCTTAAATTGCCCAAAAAATAAGATTGTCTTTAACTTTATAATCAATGGTCCAAATAGAATAAACCCAAGCCTCACATGCAAACAAAAATACAATTTTTTATAAAAAAATATTATTGTGATTTTTTGCGATTTTTTGTTCAATTACAGGCTTTTTGTAGTATAACTTTGCTTCTGGGCACCAATTCAAATAAAAATTATATTTCCAAGAAGATAATTAGCTTTTCTATCTAAATTATAAGAAAGCTTCAAAAAATTTCACCAAAATTGAGGCCATAGGAACCTCCTCCAAATCCATTTTGCCCCTCTAAAGGAAGGACATTGGAACTTTAGAGATTAAAGAATGAAAATCAATTGTGTTTCTTTTGAAATTATTTTCCTAGATTTTGAACTCAAATCTTCAAACTAAATAAAATAAAATCAAAGTCTAGTGCAAAAAATTTCCACAAATGGCGAGCAAAGTCATTTGCAATTACAAGCCATCATTAAAAACAAAATTTCCAACTATGAATGCTAATATCTTTCAATCTGTACGGTCAAACTTCATGAAAATTTGACTACATGATCAGAGGCAAGTTAACCCCTAAAGGACCAGCCTGCACAATTTGGCAACATAAAAAAATTGGGCAGGTACATGTGGCCAGAGATTTATAAGTTTGAGGCTGAAATTTTAATAGAAGTTGTGGACAAGGAGTACCTTTCATTTTAACTAAATTTTTTGACATTTGGAAATACGAGTCAAAAGTTATGGCCTAATATGTTACTTTTTTTCTCAGCCAGGCAGTTAGGTCAGATTAGAAAAAACCACTTTTTTCAGAAACAAAAATTTGAAACTGGTTTTCCAGAGCTATCTATACGTGGAAAGCTTTTAATCATTCCATTTTGACCAATGAGTCAAAAGTTATGAGGAGTTTTAGTTTGCGGGCAGTTTTGGAATCTCTACTCTAAAATAAACTTTGAAGTCTTTTATCTTACTCAATTTTCAATATTTTTTGAAAAAAATAAAATCATAGGATGTAGATTGTTTAATACAACATTTCAACCATTGGGATTGGCATTTTTCAATTTCATATCTAAATTCTAACAATTTAGTATTTTGAATCATTCTCTACTTCATTCTACTTACTATTTTTTTCCTATATGTTATACAATTCCAAATGATGTGAAATTTTTCAAGCATGTAGCCAACTTGTTTAGGAAAAAGAATCCAAAGAAGCACCACCATTTTGGACATTTTTCATAGAAAAGTGAGCTTTTGAAGTGCAGCTGCCCGGTTTTTTGCAGGGGTCAAAAAACGATTTTAGTGATTTTGAATGCTTATATCTTGCAATCCACGTGGTGGAAATTTCTGAAATTTTTACCACATACTCTCAAGTCAGCATACTACAAGATCCTACGGTTACATGAGTCAAAAAAAAAGTTTTTTTCAAAAATTTGGTACTTGTACTAAAAACGGCAGTTCTTGAGCGTTTTCAGTGAAAACATAGTCACGGAACTTTAGGGGTTAAGTACAAGATCCTACAGTAGGATTCTAAAAGAAATAAAATTCTATTATCTTGGAGGACTTCAGCAGAACCGACAATTTCGAGTGGTTTTTGAATGAAAATTGACCCTAGAACTTTAGGGGTTGAAATGGCACGTTTTGTGTCAACAGTTGAAACATAAATGTACACAAAAAATTAGGACAAGTTGCACATCCTAAGAGGTGCCAAACTTTAATAAAATTACGATTTTCCACAAACATGGCACTTTTACATAGACCATGCAAAATCTGAACCAGTCCTTGACTTTAGAGCTAAAAGAAGAAAATGAATGGAAAAATGGCGTATGGAATACCGCCATTTTAACAAAAAATTTCAGCAGTGTAAAGAGGAAGACAGTAGATTACCGCCGATTAAAGAAGTCAACGTTATTGATTTACGACTGAAGAGAAATTAACGAGCAAAATCAATTAAGAAGAAAATCTAGTACTGTACCTTCAAAAGCCTGGTCATGGATAAGGTCTTCCTCAGTTGAATTGACTTGTGAATGAACCCCAGCCATGGCAGCCATGGCACAGAACAGGTGAAGCAAGAAAAGCACGTTCCACCCCATCTTCGACAGATCGACTCCTCGACTTTGAGTTTTCTAGAACTGGATCGACTTCCAGCAGTATACCGACACCCTGCGGAATCTTTGAACTTCGATGCTTTCTGTCCAACAGTATTCACCAGATGTCAAATTCATCAACTAGGCAGAAGTGCAGAACCTCACGTCGCACGAAACTAGCACTTTCCAGACACTCGTCTAGAACCTAAGACCAGTCCTATTTTTACTGCACTCGGATGTCAGAAGCGAAACGCTGCCTCAAATTAACATCGACCGGTAAAGATCGACTTAACCGACACCTTCCGGAATCGTTGAACTTTAACGCTTTCTGTCCAACAGTATCCACCAAATGTCAAATTCATCATATGAGTTCAATTTTTACTGCACTCGTATGTCAGAAGAGAAACGCTGGCTCAACATCGACCGGTCAAGTACGAGGAAAAATTAACTCGATCCGTACGTACTGGTTGCAATGCGGGAGGTGTGGTAGTTCTACCCGAGTCCTGGGACACGCTGAAATAGGATACGGAGTAATTATCTAGAGTACTTATCAATTAAGTGCTTGGTACAACTGCGTTTCAAGATCGAGCAGATGAGCCCCCAGCTAGCGAGTACACCCAAGTGATTGAATCAAACGTACTCCCACTGCAAGACTAGTCCACCAGTCTGCCACTCCACAAGGTTCACTCAGCAGCAGGAGGAATTGCAGGCGTCGCAAAGGTCTGTACAAAGCTGGCTCATCTTCGACCTCTCTTTCAGGAGGGATCCACTTCCGCCAGGGCTTGACCGTCGCCAGTTGAAGAGTGCGAAAGTACGTGTAAGAGCCGTGTCGTAATAAGCATGCTCACCGTCCTGGCCAACGCGTAAAAGGGGTGTTGAAATGACAAAGGTGCTCAACCTTTCAACGACGGGCTCATAACAGTGGAAATCATCTGTTTTGTCACCGTGTGAATTGTTGGATTAAAATAAGCAGGAGCACTCAATGGAGGACAAACTATTGTAGATGATTTTCCTTTTTCACATAAAATTGAGAGGATGAATAGTTGCACTTTTGTCCTATAGGGAGAGATTATTTGTCATTCATCGGCCAGAAAACGTCCTCGACGTTGTTTATGGGTTACATGACATACATGTTGAAATGACATTTTTCAGAAAAATGTCATTAACCCATAAACACCGCCGAGGATGTTTTCTGGCCAATGAATGACAAATAATCTCTCCCTATAGGACAAAAGTGCAACTATTCATCCTCTCAATTTTATGTGAAAAGGAAAAATCATTTACAGTAGTTTGTCTTCCAATGAGTGCTTTTGCATTATTTTAATCCAACAATTCACACGGTGACAAAACAGATGATTTCCACTGTTATGAGCCCGTCATTTAACCCCTAAAGTCCCAAGGCCATTTTTTCATCAAAAAACAGTCAAACTTCCATTTCTAGAGCAAAGAGCAAAAAAATAAATTTAATGTTTTTTTTGCATATTTAACCATAGGATCTTGTATTAGACTAATGTAAGAATGTTTGGAAGAAATTTCAGAATTTTTGACCGTGTAGATTCCAAGATATTTGCATTTAAAGTGAAGGAATCTAGTTTTTATTGCACCTTGCTCAACTACATTTTTTGGTTTTGAACCTTTTTAACTTAAAAATTTTGCTCTAATAATTTTGAATCTCTAATTTTTTATGATGAAGAATTGAGTTGAGAATCTAGAAGAAAAAAATTTAAGAAGAAACATTTAGTTTTCACTCATTAAAAATTTATTAATTAGAAGTAGGTTCAAGATTGAAGGAAAAATTAAATCATTAATAGCTCTAAGATAGAATTGAAATATACTAATCTCAATGATGAGATTGTTCTAGCAAGAAATCTTGACCTTATGAAACTTTTTTTTTTTTTAATTTGTTAAATTTGAATTCAGAAATGAATCCTACGAGTTATTTTTTCAAAAAGATGCTCTAATTGCCCAAAAACTAAGATTGACCATAACTTTTGCATAACAAATCCAAATGGAATGAATCAAAGCTTTCTATGTAAATAAAAATAAAACCTATATGAAACAATTTTTTTTAATTTTAAATTTTAAGTTTTTTTGAGGATTTTTTTTTGCCCGCTGATCTAAAATTTAGGATTTTTGTGCCATAACTTTTGCTCCTCAGCACCGATTGAAATAAAAATTACATTTTCGGAAAGCTAATGTGATTCTCTATCTTCATTAAAAAAAAATTAGAAAATTCCAAAAAAAATTGAGACCGTAGGAGCCTGCCCGAAATCCATTTTGTCCCCCGAGGGGACAACGGGACTTTAGGGGTTAAGTGTTAAACCTCGTCATTTCAACACCACTTTTGCACTAGTACGCACAGACAATGCGAAGTTTAATCATTCATCGAGTGGATTACGTACGGGAAGATGCTGACCACTCTTCGGATGTGATTTCAAATTTTCCATGATCAAGACTCCATTGCTAAGGATTGGAAGTTTTTAATTTTTCCATTTTTTGTACATTACAATCTGTAGAATAAGCCTTACAATGAAAGCCCCAGTCCGATAGACTGACTTTGCCCGGAAATTGGGACTCCGTCAAATGAATCTCTTCCGGGCTTGCAAATGAAAAGAAGAATCCGATCCATTTCAAAAGCAGCATAAGGTACAATCCAAGTGCTTTTACCAGTTTAGCTTAGAGCATCCCCACTCCAACTTGGCAAAAAGACACTCCAAGTGGCTCTTTGGAGTGTTCGAGAAATGCGGCCGGGTCGTGGGAAGGGAGTGTGGTCCACAGCAACACGGTGAACCCCACACTGCAACATTGTTTCGCGATTTAAAAGGCTAAATATTAAAATTTTAATTCATTGAGAGAAATGAATTAAGCGACTAACTTCCGTCACTTCTGAAGTCAATTCCATTTTGTAATATTGATGGAGATGGGGGAGAGAATCTCTTTATATACACATGGGGTGATAGGAGGTAGAACAACCCATGTGGGATAAATAATATTAGAATTGGTAAGAGCTCAACCACTCATAGTTAAGTCAAAATAGGAATTGTGTTAAAAATAGAATTTTAGACCTAATTTAGGTATAGTAGAATAACTTTTTCTAAAAAAATTTGAACTAAAAAAAGTTGTTAAATTAATATAAATTTCACCTCAAACAATCCGTTTGAGATTTGAATCTTCCAATAAAAAGTTATGGACAAATTTCAGAGAAGATGCTTGAAAATGTCAAAAAAAAATTCCCTTCCACCCCCTTTGTGAATTTTGTCCATAAATTTTGATTAGAAAATCCAAATCTCAAACAGATTTTTGGAGGTGAAATTTATATTTATTTAACAACTTTTCTTAGTTCAAATTTTTTTAGAAAAAGTTATTGTATTGTGACTAAATTAGGTCTAAAATTCTACTTTCAACACAATTCTAACTTTTTACAATGAGGAGTCAAGCTCTTTTATTCTAATTATCCCATACTTTTTGAGGGCTCACAATGGACAATGAATTTCTCTATAAAAGCTACCTCTCCAACCTTACTTTTCACCATCTACTTATGAAACTATTCATTCAATTTGTCATCCAATTTATATTGATGATAATTGATTGTAGTAGGAATAGTGACATTGGTATATAAATCATTTAAGTTGATTTATTTCTTGGTTATTAGGAATATGGCAGTAGCCTGGTGTGCCTAATACAGTAGGTTGTCATGCGTAGCCTGGAGCTCGTTCGTGGGGAAACCTGCCTGAAAACTTGCGCTCCGTACCTCAATTCCTGTGTCCTCTGACATACCCAGCCACGGGAAACGAACAGTATTTCCCCGTCCGCTCTCCAGATTTTGCCGCGCCCGGCCACTCTCTGGGACTTGCCGTGTCTGCCGTGGAGCACCCATTTTGGCTGGGCACGGCCATGTGCCTAGTTTGAGTCACATGTTGAGCTGGAGTGGGGATGCCCTTAGGCTTACTGTATGTAGATCGACAAGGAGGACAGAGCCGTGCAGTTGACACTCTCCTAATTTTTCTCCGTCTGTCCATGGCCTTTCCACCGACTGCTCTTCCTAGTACCTTCGGACTACCGAATTTTCTTCCTACGGATCAGCGTGCGGGGAGTTTTATACAATAACCAGGCGAGGCGATTGCCCTTCCTCGTACCCCCCGTGGGGTTTCACTTCAGATAGGTCAAAGTAGGACAATCACTTTAAAGTGATGAACAAGAGAGAGTGATGAATTGGTGGTAATTAAATTCACGTTACCTGGGAATGAGATTTGAACCCCTATTGAAATCCACGTTCACGGAAGCTTCCACTTGCCAAAGTTTCTACACTCTCAAGCTTCACAATCTGACTCCTTTGCACCTCATGTTTCAACCATCAGATTCCTTTGCATCAATTTCGATCAAGATTCCTTCAATTTGCATAAGATTCCTTCATATGCACTCGTATTGTTTGCACCCATGTTAGAATTTATGTGTATTTTATTTAACCTCTAAAGTTTCTTCACTATGTTTTCACCAAAAATGCTCCAAAACTGCTGTTTCTAGTTCAAGCACCAAATTATTTTAAAAAATCATTTTTGGACACATGTAATCATAGGAACTTGTAAGTATGCTAGTTTGAAAAGATGTGGAAAATATTTCAGAAATTTACACCGTATAGATCACAAGATATTAGCATTTGAAATGACAAAAAACAAAATTTTAACCCTGCGAAAAATCAGGTAGCTGTACTTCACAATGTTACATTTGTATGAAAAAATGCCCCAAATGGTGTGCTTCTTTGGATTCATTCTTCAAGGCAAGTTGTCTACATGCTTGGAAAATTTCAGATCATTTAGAATTGTACAACATATAGAAAAAAAATAGTAAGTAAAAAAAAGTAGAAAATGATCCAAAATGCTAAATTGTTAACAATTTATTTATGGAATTGAAAAATGCCAATTCCAATGGTCAGTGTAATTTTTTAATAAGCAACCTACATCCTATGTTTTAATTTTTTCAAAAAATATTGAAAATTGAGTTCTATAAGGAATTTCAAAGTTTATTTTAGAGTAAAGATTCCATAACTACCCGCAAACTAAAACTCCTCATAACTATCATCTCATTAATCAAAATAGAATGATTCAAAGCTTAATTTCCACGTATACATAAACATAGAAAATCAATTCTAAGTTTTTATTTTTTTTTAAAGTGATTTTTCTAATCTGCCCAGGCCGCCTGAGTTGAGAAACAAACTATATATTATATAATAACTTTTTAAATATGTAGTCAAAACTTATAAAATTGTTGGGCCTTAAAGGTATATTTCTTGTACACATGTTGTATAAAAAATTTAGCAAATTAAAAAAAATTCCATTCATAATCAACTGCCCAAAATCACTATGTTGTCAAAAAACGTAACTTGGTCCTTTAGGGGTTAATATACAAATTTATCATACATGTAAAACTATGATGATTTAGAGAATTTAGTTGTCATATTGATGATTTTTAAAAAGCATTGGTTTTCATTTATGTATGTTCTTATTTGAACACATATTTTCTTTTGTAGCAATAAAATGACAAATCTTATTGCAATCATTTGGTATTTCCTTCACTTCACGATATGATTTCTTTTATTTTTATTTCATTTTTGATAATTTCATTCACTATATAGAATTTATAATCAATTTATCATTATTGATTTTTTTTCAATAATGTTAAATGATATTATATTTTATTTTAATCTAAATATACCTAATTAAAAAATAAAAAATAAAAACATTTACCATGAAATTGAAATATATATAAGACACTGATCATTGTTTTAGAATATTTAATTTTTATATTTTAAAATCATGTTAAAGATTTATTTAATTATTTATAAAATATTAAACTGATTCATGAATTGAATTAAAAAAAATTCTTCTTCTTAAATGCATAAACTTTTTTGTTATTATCTTTTATTAATTTAAGATCAATGTAATTTTTTAAAGCTCAACCTATAAACAACTTATGGGGCATTGTGCACTTGTCCAAGTGTTTTCCGTGGTTTATCTATGAATTCTTTAATTTTTAATTTTTAGAATAATTTATCCATAAAAAAATTTAATTTATAGAAACAAAATTTAATTGAAAATTCATAACTTTTACACTTAAGAATCCAAAGTGCAAAACAACTTTGGTACATTTCTACTCATTGAGAGCTTTTTGGCGATGCCAAGAATGACATCAAAAATTCTTATACTCCATTTTTCATAATTTAACTCAATTTATAGTCTTAAAAATTGCTCACAAATCCATTGTGCATCCAAAAGCAATAATTTGACTTTAGTGCAACCTTTGTCAAGTCAAGCTTTCTAGTGGTATAAAGAGAATGACGGGCGAGCACTTAGCTGGGGATATTTTATATTATACATAAAACAAACTAAAAAATATTTACCATTGTATTTTTATTTCTAATTTTATTTAATTTTTACTTTGTATATATAAGTAAATAAAGGATGCAAAGCCTCAACACTCTAGATTGATAATGAATCAAGAAGTCAAACTCTCTTCTTTAACCCCTAAAGGTCCAAATAGCGGTTTTTGGCAACATAGAAATTTTGGGCAGCTCACTATAGGCGGAGTTTTTTTCATTTTTCTTTGAAAATTTCACACAATACGGGGATGAGGAGTATCTTTAAGGCCCAACAATTTTCATAACTTTTGACTACATGGTTCTAAAGTTATTGCATGATATGTAATTTTTAGTGTTCGGCGGGCAGCCCGGGCAGAAAAAAAAACTTCTTTGAAAATTACTTTTAAGAAAAATTAAAATTTGAAATTGATTCTATAGATTTTAATATATGTGATAAGCTTTGAATCATTCCATTTTGATAAATGAATCTAAAGTTATGAGGAATTTTAGTTTGGGTTAGTTTATAGGTAGTTATGGAATCTCTATTCTAAAATAAACTTTGAAGTCCTTTATCTAATTCAATTTTAAATATTTTTGGAAAAAAATAAAAATATTGGGTGTGTATTTTTAATTAAAACATTATAACCATTGGGATTGGCATTTTTCAATTCTATAAATAAATTGTTAACAATTTAGTATTTTTAATCATTCTCTACTTCTTTCTACTTACCATTTTTTTCCTATATGTTGTACAATTCCAAATGATCTAAAAATTTTCAAGCATGTAGCCAACTTGACTCGAGGAATGAATCCAAGGAGTAACCACCATTTTGGACATATTTCCATACAAATGTGACCTTGTGAAGTGCAACTGCCCGTATTTTGACAGGGCCAAAAAAGGAATTTTTGTCACTTCAAACGTTAATATCTTGCAATCTACACGGTGGAAAATTCTGAATTTTTTTCCACATCTTCTCAAACCAGTTTAATACAAGATCCTACGGTTACATGTTTCTAAAAATATTTTTTTTGGTAAAATTTGGTGCTTGTAAATGCAAGGGCAGTTTTGGAGCAGTTTTGGTGAAAACATAGTCTCTGACCTTTAGGGGTTAAGGTATTGATGTTGAAATTTTGTTTTCAATCGCTTTAAAAGCTCTATTTTTTTTATTTTTTTTTTCCCCTCTTTCCCCTTTTTTTTTCTTTCCTCCCTCCCCGTCCCCCCCCCCTTTTTTTTGCCTTTCCCCCTCCAAGCGAAAGGAGAGAGCTGCAGTGGGCTCTTTTCTAGCAAATAAACTCACTTTCTTGCAATTTTCCGTTCCATAGATTTGGGCCCTGTTCGGGTTCCATTCTTGCTAAGTGTCCCTCGGCCTAGCGCTCCAGATTACCTCCCAAGTTCAGATGCAACCCTTTCATATATCATAAGGCCATGTACATGTATGGGGGTGAAGTTCAGGTGCGACGTCGCATGGCTTGAGGTGGGCTCCCATCCTCCCTGAGCCAACTACTAGGAGCGGGACATTTACTGCTTCCACCTGGTGCCTGTGAGAAGCTCCTTCGCAGCAACATGTAAGTTTGCGAACCCCCTTCTGTTTATGTCAACGGGGTGTTTTAAAAAACACTTTGTCAGTGGTTTTAGTGGAGAAGAAGAGAGATAATCTTTTTCTTTCTCTAAGGTAGGACCACCCATACCTAATCACTTAAGGATCTGTAGAGAAAATGGTGAACTATTTAGTGCAATGGAATTTTTTCCCATGTAGGAAGATAGAAAATATTGTGATTGTAGGATTTTCAGAATTTTATTTGCAAAACTGAAATTTCTGTGAATTTAAGAAGGCAAAAAGTGTTCTGAACTAATACCCAATATGTAGAGTCTTGCAATTCCGATCATAGAAGAGACTACTTCCTACTCATGTATACAAATTTCAAACTAACACGTGGCATTTAGCAATTGCTCCTCGCAGCCTTGGGTATCGTGCATGTCATTAAATCTAGCGATTCTCAAAAAAATCTGCCTGGTCGGAATTAGCTTACCTCTACAGGTTGGAAATCCATCCCTGGTTGGTAATGGGTGGTCCGACCTTATTGAGCAGATTGAAAAATCTAGGAGGGTTTTTGTGTTGAAGTTTGGAAGAGCTTGGGAGAGCTTCAACTTTGTGTTTAATCGTTTTGGTAAGTGTATAATTTTTTTTCATTATTCTTTTTGCAAATGTAGTACATGCCGTGGAAAATGTTTCTTTATTATTTTTTACTTGCATTTTGTATTTGGAGTAAGATTCCTAAGGTTTTCTTCTTCATAGGTTTTGAGTATCAAATTCTTTTTTGCAAACAATTTGAGAGAGTTGCTTAAGTAGATATGGAGACCACTTTTTGTACTCAAGTGGTGCTCATGTGGATCATGTTGTCTATGAGAATGACCAACTCCTTCAGTTACAAATCTTGGGTTTGGGAGGTATTAACCCCTAAGTGCCTAAGCCTTTCCAAGGGTGTTTTTCCTATGAAAAAAGAGCATAGGAGAGTAGTTATCCCCCATGAAGCAAAATTTATTTTTTTCGAAATCTGACCGCATAGATGTTTCTAGAGCTTGCTTGTTAGTATGTATACCAATTTTGAGTATAAAATTCAATAGGAGTTGTGAGATTATAACAAAAGAAAAGTATGCATTCTATTTTTAGTGTGCTGTTCTTCCCCACTATGTTGCTGAAATTTGCATATAAAAGTTTTTTGGGATGGGAGGTGACATGAACAACTACAAATAGTGTTAGTACACTAAAATGCACTTTCAAAAAGCTTAATTTCACATGAAAAGCAGTGTTTTTTTTTTCATTTTTCATGAAGTGGCAAAGTGGCGATATTAAATGTTACGGTGGTGCTCCAAGTTTCAACATTCATCCAATTACAGTATAGAAAATGTGATACTACGTATCTATAATTCTATTTTCATTCACAATGTGGCGATTTCATCCAAGATTTTTCTTGAACTTGAAGTTTTTTGGCGATTTCATCCAAAATTTTACTAAAAATTTCCTATAGGCTTGGTGCTAGGTCAAAAAATTTGGTGCAATTTTGCACCAAATCGCCGGAAAAAAAAACACTGATGAAAAGCTATCAAACTCATTATACAGTCGACCTTGTAATTGTTGGAAAGCAATTTTGTTTGATAAGTGGAAATTGCAAAAAACTCCAAATCAACACTTGCATGTTTAAATTTTCATACGGTGAAAATCACGAAAACACTTTACTCTTTCCATTGGGACCATTTTCAAAGCAAATGAATATGTACAATTTTTTAGATCTCAAATCAAGTGCAATTGATAAACTTTGTTCAAAACCGAGAAATGAAGTAAAATTGGCAAGCTTTACTCTTCACTAATGGTACATATATGTAGTTGAGGACCTCTAGAAAATCAAATATTAACCTTTTTCAGTGAAAAATGAAAGTTTTCGATAGTTAACCCTCAAAATTGCCCGTAAATTTTTTTAAAACGGTCAAACGTTTTTAACTACCCACTGCAAAATGAGCCTGAAATTTCAGGTCGACCATATATGGTTACCCAGGCAGTTAGGGGTTAACTTTTAGTGGAGGGATTTCAATGGGGTTTCATTTTCTTTCTTTGTTGTTGTTCTTTAGCAAGAAGAAGAAATTAAATGCTCCCGCCTCATTTGGGAAGAGCCTTGACAAGCAACACACTGGAATTATGTAGAGATGGTAGTGTGGAGATCAAGTAATGAAATGCACTACAACAAATTCAAAAAGTTTTATAGAATGAGTTTTGGTGCATTTGAGAATTTGTTGAACATGTTGACCTCATTCTTGAGAAGTAGGTGTGTTAATCAAATAAGGACACAAATGAAAATTAAAAAAATTGTGGCATGTGTGATTTATAAATTTTTACATGGCCATAGTCCAGAGCACATGGTAGATCTTTTAAGATCGGGGCTTCAACCACTAGAAAATATGTGGACATAGTTTGCCAAAAAAATTTACAAACAAAGACAAATTATTTAGCCATTATATAATTAGTATTCCTAGACTGCTTTGAAACTATAATCTCGAATTTCAAAGAAATAACATGATTGCCAAACATTTATGGAGCTACCAATAGGACTCATATATTTTTAGCAGAGAATTCTAGTAGAAGAGTGGCATTAGTTGCTAGTGACTTTTTCAATAGGAAAAAATTCCATTCTACTGTTCTACAAACGGTATGTGATTCACAAAAGATTTTCTGAAATGTGTGTGCCAGTCAACCAAGAGGAGTGCATGACAATGGTTAATTTACAGTTTCAAGTTTGTACAAGAGTTTGAGGAAGCATGAGATTCTTCAAGAATTGGTTGTTTTGGTGGAAGATGTCCATTGTATTCTTTATTTAACCCTTGAAGGACCATTGTCCTTTCGGGGGACAAATGGGATTTTGGGCAAGTACCTACTGTCTGAAATTTTTGTCATGTTTTTTTGAAACTTTTTTTGAAGATAGAAAAACTACTAAGCTTTGCGGGAATCTCATTTTTTTTCAATTGATGCCCGAAAAAAAAAGTTATGCCCAAATAAGCTCAAAATAGGGGATGTGGGGCAGCAAAATTTTTTTTGCAGTTTTTATTTTTATTTTTTATAGATTATATTTTTGTCTATCTGGAAAGCGTTGATTCACTTCATTTGGATTTGTTATGAGAAAGTTATGGACAATCTTGTTTTTCGAGCACTTAGAGCATCTTCCTGAAAAAATAACTTGTAGGATTCATTTCTGAATGCAATTTTTATAATTTTTCAAAAGAAAAAGTTCCACAAGGTTTAGTTTTTTTGCTAGAAGAATCTCACCATTGGGATTAGTGCTTTTTAATTCCATATAAAAGATATTAATATTTTAGATTTTCTTTCTATCTTGTACCTACTTCTACTTAACAATTTTTTTAATAATGAAAATTAAGTTTTTTTGGATTTTTTTTTCCCCTAGACTCTCAATTCAATTCTCCATTATAAAGATTAAAAGCTCAAAACTTTGTAGTGCAAAACATTTAAGTTAAAAATGTTCAAAGTCATAAAATCTAGTCCTGCAATGTGCTGAAAAACTTGTTTTTTGCACTTTAAACGCAGATATCTTGCAATCTGTGCGGTCAAAAATTCTGAAAATTTTTCCACACATTTTCATACTAGTTAGGTATAAGATCCTACGGTTAGATGTGGGAAAAAAATTCAGTTTGTTTTACTCTTTGCTATAGAAATGGCAGTTTTGAGTGTTTTTTGGCAGAAAAATGGCCTTGGTCCTTTAGGGGTTAATTGGAGACATTGCATACTCCAAACACATCTATTTGATGAAGAATTGGAAGGCCCTGAACAATTTGGAGAAAAATATTCAATAAGTCAATGAACTCTAAAAAAGTTGTCATTGAATAAGTGTTTGGCACATTAAAGAACAGGTGGAGGATCTTGAAGCACTTCAATTCCAAAGTGGATAAGGTCGCTAGGATCATTGTGGCCTGTTGCTGGATCTAAAATTATTGTAAGTTCTTGAACGAATTAGAGTCTCATCTAGCTAATGCACATTTGAGAGGAGATCCATTAGTTGGATTCAAGAATATATGGTTACTTGTGGCTAGGGATGGAAAAGCATCAAAATATGAGGGAAAAAGATTGAGGGAGAAATTGTTTAGAGAATGGCTTTTGAAAAATCCTAATGATGAATGATTAAATATGTTGGACTTGCATTTTTTCAAGGTTTAGAATTCTAATACTTGTATATATGTATGTAGAATCATGTTGAAAAAAAGTCTTTTATTCAATGTAATGGAATTTGGAACAAATCTAAACAAATCCAAGAAAATCCAAGAAAATCCCATGTAAGATTGGAAAACCATTCCACTATTCTAAAGTCCTAGAACTATAAAGCACCAAAAAAAAATTCTACTTAAAAGTACTGGAGAAGTCCTTGCCCTTCAACACTTCAACAAATAAAGCGTCCATTTGTAATTGACTTTTCATTGCCAACTTCCTACTCTCTTTCATTTCTTTGCAATTGATATTTTCATTTTCTCCATCTTAAGAATACCTTTAGAGAAATTGGTAATGACGGAAGCAATAGAGTCCTCTATACTAATCAACTTTCTATTTCTCTTTCCAGTACTCTTGTTGACTTGTTTTTCACATTCTGGTTGGTTAACCGCTTGTATGCGTGGGGATTGTATAAACATAACACTTGTAGAAGGGGGAATAGGAGAAGTAGTAGATAAAGTGTTTTCCTCTTCATTACTCACGATATGAACTTCTGAATGTTGCAAATGACCGCCCTGATCAATACCATGAGGGACCTTGTTGATTCTAGCCGTACCATCAAAGATATTGTCAAAGATTTCATACCATGGAGTCCGAGAAGACAATGGAACTCTTGTCTCTTTTTGCTTTACCTTCTTAGTAAGTACTCTTCATCTTATTCTACTTGTTACGAATTTGGTTCCATGTTCTCTGAAGGTTGTTAGAAAAATGTATGTTCAACTTCCTTGCAAAGGCCTCCCAATTCACTTGCTTGAACGACTTCCGGTTGTACTCCCAATTCTTCTCCTCATACATGTCTATAAGAAACTTCAAATCTCTTTCCGTCCACTTTCTCTTCAAATTTGAAGTACCACCCTTAAGTTTTCTTTCTCTTGAGTCCATTGAAAATCAACCCCTCCCTCATCACCAAGCATAAGTGCTAATAAGCCCCCTTCCCCCCCCCCTCCCTTTGAACCTCCATAATGTCTCAAAAGCAAAGTCTCTAACTCACACTAACCAAGATTCAAAAATGCAATCACTCCTTGGAGTAGTTGAGGAGAGTACTCGGGAGAGTACCGCAAGGTAGACTCTGTGGCAAAGAAGAAGAAGCAACAAAGTTGCCAGGAGGCTCCAATAATGTCTACAATGTTTATGGGAGGGTATGATATGGAAGTAAGAACACCATGAGGGCTTCAGTCGTAGATTTAATTTGTCCAACATATGAAGGCTCGGTGAGGACTAACCCACATTTCCGCTCCCTCATTTGTAACGTTGCACAGCCTCTGTTGGCTCCATGTGCGTGGGCCTATAGTGGGAGGGCTGGTTTTGCACACAATAGTTTTTTTATTTTTATCAATGAAGGCATTTGAAAGCATTACTTTATCTTAGTTGTAGTGAAAGTTGGTGTGATAGAAATGATTTTTAATTTCAAATCTACAAACCACTTCTGCACACTGGAGTTCCCCAAGAACTCAAGAAATTTCAAAGCACATTGCACATTGGAATAGTTGATGTGAGCACAAATGTAAGGTAGTTGCTACACCACCAATTAAAGCCCAGAGATGCATACATGTTACATATCCACGAGTTCCTATGACCCATGCAAACTAAGCAACATAATTTCCAATTTTCCATTTATACGCATTTACATGCACTCAAGTTCCTATCTCTCAAGCGAACTAAGCAACATACACACCGCATACAATTGAGAATACATGCTAGCTTCACAAACATGTATTATGAGAGAAACATCTGCAACACTGATGTTAAGCTTGAATGTGGAACGCTCTTCTTGACTCTGGCCGTGCGGCACAATGCAGTTAAAAGCTCAAATTGGGGCTCACCATCGTCTTCATTAGGCTTCTACCATTTGGTGTAAGTTTGATTGTATTTCCAAGATCCATTCACCGATTTTGGCTTGTAGGATTGAATCTCAAATTATCTGGAACAAGAAGGGCCCTCCTCTCCTTGTTTCAGTAGGCTTTTTGGTTTATTTGCATTTTGCTCTTATCTCTTTAGAATCTAGCCTCCAGGCTTGGCTGTCTTTATTCTGTGATTCTTCTTAATGGTTCTTCTATTAGTTCAAAATAAAAAGGCTTGAATGACGTACAGGGATGTAATGAATTGAAATTCTAGATGTGATAAATTGCTGAAACTTACCAAAGATTGAAATTTAAGCATACCCTTAGCAGATCGTCAATTCCACTACTTGCTTAGGATTGCAACTGAAATTGAGAGGCGATATGGAGCAGGAGGTTGAGGATGGGAGGCTGAGGGACGCTCAGCAGGGACGGGACCGGACCGGACCTGGGCAGGGCTGAAATTTGTAGATCGGAGAGTTGCAAGAAAGCAAGCTAGTCTGCTAGGAAAAGGTCCACTACATGCCCACTTGTTTTGCTCAAGGGGGTACTTAACCCATAAACGACATAGAGGACATTTTTTGGCTAATGAGTGACAAAGAATCTCTTCATGTAGGATAGAAATGCAACTATTCATCATCCAAATTTTGTGCGGAAAGGGAAAATCTTCTACAATAGTTTGTCTTTCAATGAGTGCTTTTTCATTTTTTTAAGTCAACAATTCACACAGTACCCAAACAGATGATTTCCATAGTGACTAGCTCGTCGTTTAAGGTTAACGTCTTGCAATAACTAGTATCATTATCTTGTTTGAGAACTTGACTTGACCCATGTATTGGATGAACTAAATAGATGCCTAACTTAGATGAGTCCATAGCTATTAACATGTAATTTTATTTGTTTTTTCTCCTTGAAATTGCAACATACCCAATTTCAAATCTTTAACATTAACATTTCTATTTGATTGAAATCCTAAATATCATATATAAAGCCAGTTAACATGCAATTATAATATCCTTGGTAGGACTTGAACTTGGTAACCAACATTCATTTAATGGCCAAGGATTCACCTTGCCGACAAACTAAACCACCTTAAAATGAAAGGACTTGGTATGTTGAAAAGATTTTGTATATACACAAAGGTATATATATATACAAAAAGATTTAGGCATTCTGAAGATCATCACGATCATTATAAACATGTAAACAAGATATCAATTTGGGATAGAACTTAACCCCTAAAGTCTCAAGGCCATTTTTCTTTTAAAAACCAATCAAAACTATCACTTTTGCTATGTTTACCTACAAAATAATAAAAAATAAAATAATAATCTAATCATAGGATCTTATTTTACACTTGTTTTAGATCATGTGGTAAAACTTTGTAGTTTTTGACTATATAGATTAAAAGATATTAGCATTCAAAAGAAAAGAAAAATTTCTTTCAAAATGTTGCTCTAATTGTGTGCAAAACAAGAAGCTCCATAACTTCCACATCACTAATCCAAATGGAAAAAATCAAAGTTCTCCATTTAGACAAAAATATAATTATAAGAAAAAAAATATTAAATTTTTTTTTTCAATTTTTTTTGGATTTTTTTGCTACCCAGTCTCCCCTATTTTGAGGTTATTGTGGTATAACTTTTGCTTTCGAAGTGCCGGACACTAATTGAAATAAATATTATATTCCTAGAAAGCTAATAAATCTTTTCATCTTATGAGAAATTTTCAAAAAAATTCAATAAAAATTGAGATCACAAGAACCTACTCAAAATCCATTTTATCCCTTGTAGGACATTACAATAGATGAAGTCTAACTGGTCTATAGGGTTGTGAATTATGCCAAGTTCCTAAACTATGGGAACTCTGCTACAACCATAGATTGACATGGCAAAGTGACTACCACATCAAATAATAATAATAAATTATTTTTTGAATTTTTTAAATATTTAAATAGTTATTATTTTATTTTTATTTATTCTGACTAGCACTAGTTGGTTTACAGCATTAGGAACATGCTTGAAACAACCCTCTAATGCTTCCAAATAATACCTAATGACAATGGGACTTTAGAGGATTAAATATTGCTATCCAATATCCAAATCTACTTTGCATAAGGAACTTTTAGAAAATTCCTTGTATTGCACAACGGGAAACTAGTCTTATACCATATACCACATTACTACATTCCTTGTGGTCAAAGGGTATTTGTGATTCCCTTAATATTTTGTGTTTAAGAAAAGGCTTGTGATATATTTCCTGTTACATAAAATATAAATACCAATCTTACACCTTGTACCACATTATATGGTCACAAGGAATACTTCTATTTACATTACTTAACCCCTAAAGGTTGGAGACTTTGTTTTCATCAACGCTCCAAAAATGTCATTTCTAGTACAAGTACCAAATTTTAGGAAAAAAAAAATTTGGACAAATAAAACTATAGAATCTTGTAGTATGCTGGTTTGAAAAGATGTTAAAATAAATTCAGAAATTTCCACCGTGTTGATTGTAACATACTAGCGTTTGAAATGATAAAAATCCTTTTTTTGTCCTTGCAAAAACCCAGGCAGCTAGTTGCACTTCACAAGGTCACATTTGTATGAAAAATGTCTAAAATGATGGTTATTATTTGGTTTTATTCTTCAAGTCAAGTTACCTACATGCTCAAAAAATTTAGATAATTTGGAATTGTACAACATATAGGAAAAAAATAGTAAGTAGCAAGAAGTAGAGAATATTTAAAAATACTAAATTGTTAAGAATTTATTTATGGAATTGAAAACTGCCAATACCAATGGTTGTAAAGTTGTAATAAAAAATCTACACCCAATTTATTTATTTATTTTTAATTCCAGTGAAAATTGAGTTCAATAAAGGACTTCAAAGTTTATTTTAGAGTAGAGATTCCATAACTACCCGCAAACTAAAACTCCTTATAACTTTCATCTCATTAATAAAAATGGAATGATTCAAAGCTTTCCACTTATATAAAAATTTCAAATTTTTATTTCTTAAAAAGCGATTTTCAAAGAATTTTTTGAGCTGCCTACTAAACAATGAAACCTACATATCATGCAATAACTTTTTAACCGTGCAGTCAAAAGTTATGAAAATTGTTGGGTTGTAAAGCTACTCCTTGGGCACATGTGGTGTGAAATTTTTAAAGAAAAACAAAACTATATTCATAGTGAACTGCCCAAAGTTGCTATGTTGCCAAAAAAATGATGTTTGATCCTTTAGGGGTTATTTAGGGGTTAAAGGAAAATATAATTTACATTTCTGGTGAGCATCTTAAAAATTGACTAGTAAGCAATTGTCACATGGGAAATGCTTGGAAAAACACAATTTGATTCATCACAACAAAAAAACTTATACATAACTACTCTCAAGCACCAGAAGAAAATTCTTGTACATATCTACATTCTTGCATCCCATATTGTTAGCCATCACCAAGTGTATCTATATGATTACACCCTTACCTAGTGGATTATTCAAACAAAAGCTAAGAGATTGATCAGCTACTCTAATTGTGTTTTCAGTATTGGCTTAACTTTGTGTTATAGTGTTGTCCAAGAGGCACATGGCAATACTCCACTCATCCCTAAGGAAGGTATTCGTCAGGCTCCACTCTCCTCGTCAAAGCTTTTTTTCACATGTTTAGGGATTGATTTTCCTTTTTGATTTCCTCTATGTTTTGTGATTGTTTTTCCTTTGTGATTTGCTAATTCCTTTTAAGGCTCCACAAAAATGTTGCAAAATTCCCTATGTTGCACAATTCCTTGTTATTTGTTGTTCTTTTTTACAGGGG
The DNA here is from genome assembly GCA_951230915.1 of Antitrichia curtipendula. NCBI lineage: Eukaryota > Viridiplantae > Streptophyta > Bryopsida > Hypnales > Leucodontaceae > Antitrichia > Antitrichia curtipendula. The sequence goes on along the minus strand of OX579633.1, from coordinate 19,142,299 downwards.
AAGTTTATCTATTTTTCCTAGAGGGAGTTTCCAAATCCCCTTGTGTTCTTCTATCTAGCCGCTCTTAATGCATTGTCAAGTAATTGAAAAAAAGTAATTCTTTGATGATATAGAAATACAATGTTTTTTAGGGGGTCGACATCCATTATGTGGGATTGGGATTACATCGCTAATTTTAGTAATAATATAAGACCTCCTAGTCGTAAATCACGTAGAGATAATTCGTTTCTATAACCAAATCTTTTTATTTCAATTGTTGCCTAAACGATTGCTTGAATCAATGGTTTTGGTGATGCCTAGCTTTAATTCTCTTATAGACACTTAACAAAAAAAATTGCAATTTTCTTGAAAATAATTTTACTCCAACACAAGGTAAAACAATCCATTGCAATCAGAAATTGACCCATAGTTGGACACCTAGGGAATGATCCCATTACAGGTTTTTTCAACAAATGTAATTTGGGCCAGAATCAATATCCTATCTAATAGTTATAGAGTGATGAATGAACTCTTTAGGAACTTTTAACTTTTAGTGTAATTTTATTGTAGGAAGTGACATTTTGAGGCCTTCCATGTTAAAAACTATTGTGATTGCTTTAGGTGAATAAAATGAGCATTACGGATACAAATTTTTGTTGGTTCCATGGTATTATGGAGACTCTTTGGAGCCATGATGGGCTAAATACTTCAAAAGTTTATAGCAAATTTATACTTTGTCAAAACAAATATAATTTCAATTGCTCTCATTGTTTCTCACACTTGAACTTTATGTGAGGAAAAAAATAAAAATTTCATCAATGATAATATAACAAACTTCTAACTCTGGATACAATTGGTTGTTTTACTTTAAGGTAATAGGCTCTAAAATCACCCACCTCCTTAAATGTGCACTATGCGTAAATGTTTCTTTTTCATAGCCTTCAGCAATGTACAAAAAATGTACAATTTAGGAGGTGGGAGATTTTAGAGCCCTATGCCATTTCAACTTGAAAACTTTATAACTAATTTCACAAAGCTCAAAAAAAATATGAAACGACTTGGGTTAGATGCCAATTCCACTTGTCTTTCAAGGAAAATTTTCTAAAAATTATTTTAAGAACCTTTGCCTCCCCAAAATTCAGTTTCAGCTCTTAGGTGGGCAATTTATGAACCTCTTACCTTAGTAGGCTATATCTTGATCTACCCCCTTCATTACTCTTTTATGTTAGTAAGTTCAATAATAACTCATTGGTGTCTTTTGACCATAAGTGTAGAGATGGAACTCCATTTCTGAAGCACAAACATAGAACCCATTGATTATTTCACCTAGTTGGTCTCAAATTTAGTAAAGATAATTTTTCTAGCTAAAATTCAAATTCAAAGAAAAAAAGTACAAGTTGTCAAAGTACGCCACAAGGTGATATGTGGATTGAGCATATTCTTATGTAGAATAGTCAGCAATACAACATTGAAGAAATTTCTAACAACATTTTTTGAAAATGCATTAAAGAAACTTTTCCTCTAAAAATATTTAATGAAGAATTGTGTTGGTTTTTAGTTTGAAAGAGTTCTTGAAAGCCATCTAGAGGCCCAAATTAATGGCCTTACCATTGTTTTAGGATTATCCCTTTTAAGTGCCTACTAAGTGTTCAACCATATCAATGATTCACTGGAATCCAATTATTATGAAAAATATATTTAAAATTCAAAGTTCAAAATTCAAATATTAGTTTATTTAATAAATTTAAATCTCATCTTGTATTAAAATTTTAATTCAAGCATTTAAGGGTTAATTCTTTAAGTCACAAGTTTTATAATGCATACAAATTTAGTTTTTGATGCAATTGAAAGATTTAAATTATTAAATTTTTGTACTACAAATCTAAATTTAGAATTGCAATAAAAATATTCAATTTTTTTTATCTTTCAAATTTCTACAACTAGAATAGAGATCAGGTTTTATAAATTTAATTTCATTAATTGTCCAAGGTGGCAACTCTAATACTTCCTCCGTCTCATAATACTAGTGCATTTTTTTCAGTATGTCCCAAATTGACTTATCTCCTTTACTTCATATCTGAATTTAGGATTAAAGATGATTTCTTCTGTTTTTGACATTAGCTAATGAAATGAAGCACAATAAGTCTAGTTTATTATCCACTTTACAAACAAAAAAAGATTCTAAAAATTGAATTTTTTTAAGCAATTAAAAATTAACTAGGTCATAGGCCAAAAGACATTGAATTTTTCATTGAATGTATTGAACTCCAACCTATTCTAGTACAAATTTGAATATACAGAGGGCAAGGTAGTTGCATAGAAAGTCTTCTTTTTCTATATTTAAAGCTTATATATACCTTAAGTTAGGTTGTTTTGTTTTGTGTGTTTTGTTTGATATGTTGAGATCTAAGAAATTATGAGGCATCTTGGCAGCATTCTTGGTACTATCAAAAAGCTCTTTGCAAGGAAGGTTGTATGGACTTTGTTTTGTGGTGTTTGGACCTACGATATGAAAGTTTTGGTTATTTTAAGCTAAAAAAATTTAATTTAATTATTTTTTATTTTTGAAAAAAAATGACTTTCACATGGCATGTCCAAATGCCACAAGAAAAATCTTTGCACTCCTTTGTGCATAGAGCTTTGCATTTGTACCACTTGCAAGAACGGAATCTCTCACACTATAGTGTGAAAGTTATTGAATTTCAAAGTTTTAATGAGTTAAAATTTTATTTTTATTTTTATTTTGGTTGTGACAATGGCACATGGCACAATAGGCTTATTTAAGTATCACACTTTGTATCTACTGCAACCTCTTACTTTTTGAACTTTCCTTGATTGCAATTAAATAGCCACATCTACTTGTTTTTGCACTTGAGAGGACACATTGCACATTCACTATACAATCATTCAATTGTAATATGCATTAAAAAATTGTTGCCAAATCCTTAATACTTTCATTACTACAAAAATGAACTTGGCCTACAGTCTGGAGGGAGTATATTGTTGAGAGAAGGCCAATGTCAAAAAGTCATTAAAAAACGGGTTATAAATTTATCATTTTACACCATATATGCATATTAAAAGTGCATGAAGCCTTGGCTATTAGAAGAATATAAAGATAACATATTTAGAAAGTCTTGTATAGTAATTTTATATTATAGAATATCATAATATATTATATTGTATTATGGTTTTTTAATTCATACTATACTTTATTAATCTCTTAATCTCTAAGTGCCCAAGCCTTTCGAAGTGTGTTTTTCCTATGAAAAAAGGCATTCGCTTATAGTTATCTCCAATAAATCAAATTGTCATTGTTTTTTAAAATTTAACCATATAGATGTTAAAAGAGTTTACTTATTAGTATGCTTACCAATTTTGAGTGTAAAATTGCATAGGAGTTGTGAGATTATATTAAGAAAAATGTGCATGTTTTATTTTTAGTATGTTGTCCCTCTCCACAATGTTCAAGAAATTTGCATATAAGATTGGAGGTGACATGAACAACTAGAAATTGTGTTAGAATACTAAAATGCACTTTCAAAAACCTTAAAGTTCAAATGAAAAGCTATCAAATTCATTACATAATGGACCTTGCAATTGGCAAGCTTTATACTTCCACTAATGGTACATATATGCCTTTGATGACCTCTAAAAAAAAATTGGTTTTTGGTACATCCCTACTTGAGGGCATCATTCTATTAATTACCTGTCAAATAGCTTCAAATTTATTGTTGATAACATTTTCCTATCATAAGCCTAGCTAGTTGAAAAGCTCCTTTGAAAAAAATCCATTTGGCATATTTTTTTTAGTAAAACAAAACATGGCATCTGTATTTGTTTCATGACCTAAGGAGCTTAAGCTTACACAGTGTTGTGTAGCAATCTTTTTTCAAAAAAAGTTGAAAGAAAACAACAACCTATATTTTTGAGTCATGAGATGCATCAAAATATAGAGTTGAACTTGGTAAGGCATCCATTTGTTTTTGTTCAAATATAAGTAAAGATTGTCAGAACATCCAAAGAACATGGTTCTTCAATAATCTCCTAACTAGGTGGAAGTAGTGGTTTGCAAACTCAAATAATTGCTCCAAGAGGATGTGGTACTCACTTGTGCCCATCCTAGCAGCAAAAAACAATCCAATGTCATGTTAGTGAGGTGCAACTGGTGTCTTCAAACCACAATGCGTGTTATAGCTTTTGCAAGGGACAAATGAAATGAGAAGAAAGCAAAATCCACAATGTAACTATTGCACAAGAAAAAAACTCTTGTGAACTTAGTTGTTGCAAGATTGCTATGATGAAGTCATGATATGTCCAAGTATTCACACCAAGATTTTCAACTTGAGTTTCTAGCTATCGTCCCACTATGCAAATTTGCAGAATTACAGAAGTAAGAATTGTTTTGCTTCAACCTGCTATTTTGTCCTTGGTCTATTGCTCAATCCTTCAAGACAACAAACCGAAATGAGTCCTCCAACAGTCTAACAAGCCGAAATGAGACTCTGCCTCCCGATTACAGGTATGTCCAGTGCTTTGGAGGCACTGTCTGGATCTTTTTTAGTGTTTTACAAAATGTAATTAATCTCTGTTGGTGTAATATTTAGATCAAAAGCTTTTGCTTCATGGGAACAAGTTCTCCCAACACCTCAACATGGTTTGTTTTATTTGCTACAAGTCGGATATAAATGTTGGCGTCCATTTGGTACCCAGTCAACAAATCTTGTCATTTACTTTTAAGTCAAGCATCAGATTGCTAGAATTTTAAAGATCCTCTATAACTCCTGTAAATTGGAACTACTTCGCTGGCAACATAGTAACTGCCAAGCAAGCCTATTAAGACATCACAAATAACTCCATCAAGGGATGCTTTTAATTAAGCATGAGTAATTGGGATCAATCTTAATCTAAAAATTGCTTTTAATTAGGCATGTGTAAATAGATTAGTATCATATCTTAATGAAAAAATCTTGGATCGTCAAGTAATGAGAAAATCAATGTTGAAGCATAATTTTATCTACTACATTTTTTTTGAACAGTCAATAAGTGGGAAGCATTCTTAGTCATGAGTAGATGAGTTAGAATCTTATCTCATGCCTCAAATGATGAAAATTACCATCTATAAAAAGCTTTATTTATTCTATATTTTTTTGAAAAAAATAGTAATAAGTGGTCGTTTTCCTAGTCATGTATCTATAGATTAAAACCATGTTTTTGTACATCAAGTAGTGAAAATCAACATCAATAAATGGCATCACTACTACATTTTTTTGAAACAATAAATAGTAATAAGTGGAGATTTTCCTAGTCAAGATTCTAATACTTGGACATGGAATGTTAGAAAAAAACAAAAACAAAAACAAAAAAACTTTCTTAGTACATCTCTTTATTCAAAGAGCATCGATCTGATTTCCTCTTTTCTAGTGCAGTATGGCTTCTTAAACAAGTTTCAATTAGGACGATGCTTCATAGTTATCTATTTTCCATCACATCAAGTAGTAATCAGATTTCAAGTAGTAAGGATCATTGAAAAGTTTAACAAGTATGGAATTTTACTCAAGTTGTCCTACCTCCTAATTTACAAGGATCAATTTCAGCATATGTATCAATAGACAAGATCATTTATCTTACGAGAATATGCTCAAGGCTCAAAGAAGTAACATAAAATATCTTACAGTGAACCGGTAAGAATTGTGAGATCAAACGACATTATCAAACTATATACACTTTTTTCTTCTAGAAGGACTAATAGGAGTTTAGGAAAAAACCTTGTTTGTGCATTCTAAGTGATTCCATGAGGATTAGGACCTCACCTGCACCCATGCACCACCACAAACCGTTAGTATGTCAAGGTACATATGCGAGGTGTTTAGGGTCCTAACTCACATGTATTGCGATAATAGTGACATATACACAATTTCTCAATTTCACTTAAAAATGTTTGTCTTGAACGGAGCTTGTTGCAATGCAACAACATCCAAAAGGTTTCTTTAAACTTCAAAGTTCATTGAGAAGGCGCTTGGATGTTGTTAAGCAAAGAACTAATGAGTATATGAGAACATGACAGATAAAATTGTAATACAAATTGCATTTAATAGAAGACATAAAAGAGAGGGAGCCAAATTAGCTAGAAACCATAGTGGAAATATATATATAAATAAATATGGAAGTCCAACCTTTTCTAAGGTTGGTATGAATTAACGGCATGTTCTTGGTCCCATATTCATCTTAAGGAATGATCAAGTGACATTGTGATACTATAACTACATAACTTACCTCTTAAGGAATTGATACACATGTATACAACAACTACATGGAGTGTGAAATATTAATGTGAAACCTCATGTCTAGATTTAAATTGCAATTTAGAGTTTGTTGTTACAAGCACAACATATCTAAAGGAGATCACCCATTTTCAACCAGCATCCCATTCTTGAAGATTAGGCTACTATATTTCTAATCAGCTATGCTTTAGGAGACAGCTCACATAGAAAAGGAACAACGAGAGCAACAAAAATGTATGGAAGGTGTACATTTGAATGCATACAAAAATACAAAATTACAAACATGTACATTGAAAGCGACAATTATTAGTTCCTTCAATTTTTCAATCAACCTATGGTTTGAAATAGGTTTGCCTCCATATTGAGAATTGAACAAACAAAATCTTAATGAAAAAAATTAATGGTAATTATGTTTTAAAGGAAAAAAATGTAAAAAATTATGAAATCCTTTTGAAATATATTTCTCTACATGGAGTTTTTTTTCCCTCAACCTTCCCTACATGTGCCACAAATAAGCTAAATTGGTTGGAAATGGATGATCGTCTTGATAAGTAAGCACATGAAACCCTCACTACATGGCAATCCTTATTTCCTAAATGCCTAAGGCACCATATTCTTTGTCGACAAAACTTTGAATTTAAATAAAACCTTATTAAGTTACTATTTTCAATAGTTCTTTTCCAAACGAATTTTTTTTGAAGTCTAATTTTAGCCTCAAAATCTAACTTTGAAAATGAATATTTGTGATTTTTCATTTCAAGATTTTGTGCAAGGGTGTCCCTAGAAAATTTTGATTTTCTAATGTTAAGGCTTTAAAAAATGAGCCTCAAATACACTAGATCTTCAAAAAAAAATTACATAAGAAATTCATTTAAAAAATTGTAAAGTAGATTTCATGAAGCTGAAAATTGATTGTAGATATACGTGCTATGTCTTTTAACTTCATATGTTTTTGGTGACCTCAATTTTAGATTTGTTGTGTGATAAGAGGGTTGAGAGACTTCACATCAATGACATCACACATACAATTTTAAAACTCTCATGATCAAATAGTATAATCTTTCAATCCGTAAGTGATATTGTTGTGTTTTCTTTTCCCATATAATCTCTAACATGTTTAATTTGAACTTGTATGGTTATAAATTACTAAAAATTGATGAAACTTATCAAAATGTTGACTTTCTGTTCAATGTACATCAATTTCCAAGAAGCACAAAAGCTCAGAACAAAAACCTTGGGCATTTACGGGTTAATTGCTGAATTCTGGCACCTTCAAATCCGCCAAAATTGTGAATATTTAGATAATTGCAATGAAATATGGATAATTATGTTTGTGCAACATATGCAGACAGAGACCACGTCAATATCTAACGATACTGAAGTTAATATTTACTACATTCTCCACAGATTGCATTTAATTATTAATCGTCTCTATATAGTGTGGACCACCGCATTTCAATATTTCCACACTATTTCAGTTGCTCCGTTGTACGTGGTGGCTTTCTAGCGAATGGATTGCAGTGCCTCCGAACTCTGGGACCTACCTCGAAATCTCGAATGAATGCATGCCACGCTGATTAGAAAGAACAGTGCACTCGGTGATGTAAATTGGGCAGATAGGCCGCACCTATAGCATTGATTAATCGACTATTTCGTTAAAATGGCATGATTCCTGTGTCAAATATTGGAACATAAATCTACACATAATATTAAGACAGGTCGCCCGTCCTGAAAAGTGCCTAAGTAAAAAAGAAGTGGATTACCTCTGATGTAAAGAAGTCAACGTTATTAATTTACGACTGAAGAGAAATTAACGAGCAAATTCAATTGAGAAGAAAATCTAGTACTGTACCTTCAAAAGCCTGGTTAAGGATAAGGTCTTGCTTCGTTGAATTGACTTGCGAATGAACCCCAGTCATGGCAGCCATGGCACAGAACAGGTGAAGCAAGGAAAGCACGTTCCACCCCATCTTCGACAGATCGACTCCTCGACTTTAAGCTTCCTAGAACTGGATCGACTTCCAGCAGTATACCGACACCCTGCGGAATCTTTGAACTTCAGTGCTTTCTGTCCAACAGTATCCATCCAATGTCAACTTCTTCAACTAGGCAGAACCTCACGCTGCACGAAACTAGCACTTTCCAGACACTCGTCTAGAACGGCCGGGGTGGATTGACCCCCTAGCTCGGCCCTACGGGGTAACCTTGTTTTTTGCACATGATTTTTTCGCAAATTTTGAATTCATATTTGCGATCAGAGACCCCAAATTTGCTAATTGGAATCAATAATATATCCTGAAACGGCCCAATATAGGGGGCTTTTTTTTTTACATGTACCCCTGATAAGGCCGAGCGAGGGGGTCAATCCACCCCGATCTCTAGAACCTAAGACCAGTCCTATTTTCACTGCACTCGGATGTCGGAAGCGAAACACTGCCTCAAATTAACAATTACCGAGTCAAACACAAGAACGAATAAAATCAATCCGCACGTACTGGAAGCAATGCGGGAGGTGTGGTAGTTCTACTTGAGTAATGGGACACGCTGAAATAGGATACTTAGAGAAATTATCTTGCTTCAGTTGGTACAGCTATGTTTCAAGAGCGAGCAGGTCGATCCCCAGCTAGCTAGTACCCACAAGTGATCGAATCAAATGTACTAGCTCCCACTGCAAGACTGGTCCACCAGTGTGCCACACAAAGAGCACGAGGAATCGGAGGCGACGAAACGGCACCTCGATCACAATAGTGGTAGTCACAGCTTGTTCACCGTGATGGTGAACAATGAACATTGAAGTGGTGGCGGCGTAGGGTTGGCTTGCTTGCTTTTGACGGAATATTCATAGCGGAACATTGATTGTTCACTCCCAAAATCCACCTCCGGAGGTGGATGTTGGGAGTGAACAATCAATGTTCCGCTAAGATTATTCCTTTGTTCTCTTAACTTTCAATTACATCCGTCCATCTTGCCATTATCCATCCTCCATTGTTCATTCTCAACATTTGAACAAAAAGGGTGGTCACGGCTTGTTCAATATTCGTCACTTCTCATTGACCCCTCAAAGCACTTTCCATTGTTCATTGTTCATTGTTCACCATCACGGTGAACAAGCTGTGACTACCACTATTGTAGTATCCCTCAAACAATTGCAATTCCTTGAAACAATCTTCACGCATAAAAGAAATTCCACAACGGTCAAAGAGAGAATTAAAGAATCAGATGGACCTACCTGCGCCTTCAAGCTTACGGTGATTCCTGCAGCGTTTTAATCGGTTGAAGAGCCACAGTTGTCACTTCGGTTGCGCAGTGCATCAACAGTCGAGTGCTGCAACGACGACAACAGCTTGAGGGCGCCCGTAAACTTTGGATCTGAAGTGGGAAGGGGAGCAGGCGGGGGAGGATTTGTGCAAGCTGCCCATATCCCGCCTCCCATACCTGACCCCGCCACAACGGACTTTCTTGGAATTCCCTCCGACTAATTTGGAGATTCTGCAGTTTTTCCCTGCAAGTTTCTCCTAGTTTTCATGTTTCCTTGTGTTCTAATGTTACCATGGAGGGATCTTCAAAGAATTCCTATACAAGAGAAAAACCATGGATTTTCTTTGCAAATATTTCATAAATTCTCTCCAAATTCCCTGTGTAAAATTCAAATTGGTAGACTTTGTATACATTTTACATTTCAATGTTTTTCCACCTGATATTTGGTAGATTTTAGAAGATGCAATTGTCCCATATCAATTGTCAAGGATACGGTGAGGTTGGACACATAAGACTTGTAAATTGTCACGTAATCTCCAAAGCAATGAATTTCATTGATTTCACAATAATCTAACTTTTCTCTAGAGTTTGTACTATCTAAGAAGTTTTGAAACGTGCAAATCTGAAATGTACAAATTTTGAAATGTACAAATCAATAAGATTGGAAATTCAATATCTACATTTCCGTCAGATTTCAGCTTTCAAAATCTGTAAATTGTATTGACTATGCAAGCTAAAATCTACATTAAGCTTAGATTTTGAAGGCATAAATCTACATTCTGAAATATTAAATTTCACAAATTCAATAGATTTGGAGGTGGGAACATCACTGAAAAATGCACAAATTACCCCCTAAAAAATGCACAAAGTTCCTTGTCTCACATTTCCCTGTGAGAGCTACATTCCCTGTGTACTTGAAAAAAGGCCAAAAAACTAAATTCTAGGAGGGGATTTTTGTTATAGTGCCTACAGGGAACATTGAGAATGTTTGGTGTGAGCAACTAACGGCTCGTCACACTACTACAGTGGCACCCCACGTAACACGGGAGCTCAAGTCTCGTCTTCGTAATTAAGCTTATGGTTGTGCGCCGAGCCTCCTGCGTTTTTTGCGCGCATTCCACCCAAGAGGCTCGGCGCACAACCGCATGGATGCCTACAGTAGAAGAAAACTGATTACTGTTTTAGCTTTTACTATTTAAGTGCTTCCATATTCAGCCGGGGTGGATTGACCCCCTTGCTCGGCCCTGCGGGCAAACCCTGTTTTTTGCACATGATTTTTTTTTGTTAATTTTGAATTCATATTTGCGATCATAGACCCCAAATTTATTAAACGAAGTTGAGAATATACCCTGGAACGGCCCAAAATAGGGGGCTTTTTTTCTTACGTGCACCCCTGGTAAGGTCGAGCGAGGGGGTCAATCCACCCCGATCCCATATTCAAACTTATCAATGCTTGTAATTACTCAGACATGGGTGTTTCCAATTTTAGTTGATCCCTGCAAGGAATCTGCTCAAAAGGACTCATTGAATAGGACAATGAAAGAACAGAAAGGACTAAGTACAGATGGAACTTGTGAATCTACTGCTCAAAATCAGAGATACTGAAAATAGCGTGTTATAGTTTAGATCAGGGTTAGTTTAGAACATATTACAAAACTTGAATTAAAAAGATTTGTCATGTAGCCATTATAACGCATTAGAAGAGTATTGGAACACATGTTACTATTTTAATTGTCGCGTTCTATTCCAAATTTATTTCATGTTTTCTCAGTTTTGAAGTATGAACCCGGTACTTGCTTTCCAGTAATCTTGCTCAAAATCTCTTGGTAGCCATGCATTTATGTCTTGACTTGCTTGATTACTCATGGCTGAGTTCATTCTAGAGAACAACACCGAAAATGATCAAGTTTGCAACTTACCGTTGACGACAACAACAATTTAGACAAGTGTGAAGAATATTTTGCAATGCTTGCTAGCTCTCGTGCGGTTCCTTTCCATGCCAATGGAACTGAACCGTTGTTCTTGTGTAGGTAGCAGTGAAGGTTACATTGCTGAATTTCATGATTACCCCTGAAGGTTTGCAAGACCAGCTGTTGGGCGAGGCTGTGAAGCATGAGGGACCTGACTTGGAGGAAGAGGAGAAGACTCCACTGATATTACATGGTGCTGAGAATGCCAAACAACTGAATGAAACTGAAGATCGGATAATAGAGGTACTCCGTAATCAATCTCTTTGATATGCCCTGGAGCGAAACTTAAGGTCTTAAAAAAAGTGGGACGTAGGCTGAATGTTTGACAAGTGTACTCTGTATTCAGTCAACTATAGTTAGTACCTTCTTACAAGTGTGCCGGATATTCTAGACTGTTGCTTTTGAGAAGATTGTATTAGAGACTGAGTTGTGAGTGTACCAACTCGGTCCTTTGAACCCTTGAAATACACTGGATGTTGTCCAAAGACGAACCTGGAGGTGTTGGTATTGAAGTCTTGGTCGGAAAGCTTGAGCATCTAAGGAACTAGCGAAGGATGGTAAAGAAATTTAATAATTAGATAAACCCTATCAATTTTCATTTTGGAGATCCGGACATGTGTCACTTTTCACTTAAACTTATGTGAGTAAGGTAACAGGCTCCACAATTGCACAAGCTCTGTAACTACCCACATCCTCAAATGTACACTATGTGTTCATGTTGCTTTTTCATAGCCTTTAGCAATGTACAAACAATGTACATTTTAGGAGGTGATCAATTTTAGAGCCCTAAGCCATTTCAACTTCAAAATTTTATAACTAATTCCACAAAGCTTCAAAAAATATGAAACGACTTGGACTAGATGCCAATTCCTCTTGTCTTTCAAGGAAAATTTACTAAAAATTATATCAAGGAGCTTTGCCTCCCCAAAATTCAGTTTCAGTCTTAGGGTGATGATTTATGGACATTTTACCTCAGCCAAGTCGGCCGCACGTTTTGTCATTTGTGACTTTCTTCACTCATCCCATGCTTTGTCACTATTTCAAGGAATAAAAAGCAACAAGGGTTGTAATAGTGATCTAATTGTGACTAGCACTAGTAATTTTGCCACATTTATCTACTTGTGGACTTTTTTTGAATATCTCCCAATGAATTGTATATTATGTAAAATGAGACCATAATGATGTTGAAAGTAGGAAGGGAAATAATAGATATTTCAAGGAACATGTCACTCCTTAGATAAAAAGAAGCATTTAGAGCCTAAACTCTTCATGGACCTCCTACCTTACTCCAAGATAGAGTTTTAAACTATCTGAGTGAATTAGTGAACTAGCTTGGGTGAAGAATGCTGCACTGTCTGATCTAGAGAATTTTTTTTTTTAAATCCCTTGAAATTGCTACAATGAATCCTTAATGAATTCATAATAAGCTAGTTATTATACAAAAACAAACCCTTGAAAATGAACTGAACACGACATGTGCTCATCAATACTTCGATAGAGAAAAAATGGAAAATGAATTGACAATGAATAAGTTAGAGAATCAAATGGACTCGAATTGGACTCAGCAGGAATGGAATATTTTATTAAATCTGTGATAACTTGAGCTGAATGGAATTTGAAACAAAAAAAGACCCTGGTGCCAGAATATGAAACTTTCTTAACCCCTAAAGGACCAAACACCGTTTTTTTGACAACATAGCGTTTTGGGGCAGCTCACCACGAATGGAATTTTTTTTTTTTTCTTTGAAATTTTCACACAAGATGTGCCCAAGGAGTAGCTTTAGGGCCCAACAATTTTCATAACTTTTGACCACATGGTTAAAAAGTTATGGCATAATATGTAGTTTTCATTGTTCGGCGGGCAGCCCGGGCAACAAAAAAAACTTCTTTAAAAATCATTTTCTAGAGAAATAAAAATTTGAAATTGGTTCTCTAGATTATGTGCATAAGGAAGGCTTTGAATCATTCCACTTTGATTTATGAGAAGAAAGTTATGAGGAATTTTAGTTGTGGGTAGTTTGCGGGTACTTATGGAATCTCTACTCTAAAATAAACTTTGAAGTCCTTTATTTAACTCAATTTTCAATATTTTTGGAAAAAAAATATAAACACAAGGTGTAGATTGTTTATTACAACATTACAATCTTTTGGATTGGCATTTTTCAATTCCATAATTAAATCCTTAATAATTTAGTGTTTTGAATCATTTTCTACTTCTTTCTACTTACTATTTTTTTCCTATATGTTGTACAATTCCAAATGATCTGAAATTTTTTAAGCATGTAGCTAACTTGCTTTGAAGAATGAAACCAAAGAGTTACCACCATTTTGGACATTTTTTCATACAAATGTGACCATGTGAAGTGCAGCTGCCCGGTTTTTTGCAAGGACAAAAAAAGGTTTTTTGTCACTTCAAATGCTAATTTCTTGCAATCTACACGGTGAAAATTTCTGAAATTTTTTCCACATCTTCTCAAACTAGTTTACTACAAGATCCTACGGTTACATGTGTCCAAAAATGTTTTTTTTTTCAAAATTTGGTACTTGTACTAGAAATGGCAGTTTGGGAGCGTTTTTTGTGAAAACATAGTCAAAAAACTTTAGGGGTTAACTACAATTTTTTCATTTAGATACATTGAAAACAAAGAAAAACATTACTTGCGGTTTTGAAGCTAGTATACTTGATCTATGTAATCCGGTTTATTCTTACTTGGGTCATTGCAAGAAACACCATCCACTTTCTGTAGCGTTTTGACAAAATCTACATTTCAGTACTGGAGTATTAGGAATATTATGTAATGGAATAAATGAATAATCTCAGTCGTTGATTTTCCCAATCATTGACTGAAAGTACCATTGCAAGTACTATGGACTACTTGCAAGTATTGAAATAGTATTACGGGGAGAAAAGGACAAATATTCACAAAAAAATAGAAACAATGAGTTATAAATTAATAATAAATAGAACATCATGAACAAAAAAACTAAAAATTGGCCATTTGAGAGGACTTAATGGTGATCAAATTTCACCAATAAAATAAAATTGATACCATTTTCAATGTTCAAAAGTGCACGTACAAGAGAGCCCTATTTGCATGGACCTGGAGGGCATAAAATAATATCTTTTTAGATGCCTCTTGGTAGGCATATGCCCACCTATTGTGGAAATAGACCACCAAAATTCAACTCTAGATTATTTAATTTGGGTATTCTGAATGTATTAAAAATCCCTAAATCTCAATTGTGAAAAATACACGAAATTGATTTTTAAAACTAAAATGATTTCTTTTAATTTCAAAAAAATAAGGGATCTAATGAACATCAAGGTAGACATGCTTTATAGAAATTTCATGTTCTTAGAATTTGGGATTCAAAAGTGATATAGGCAAATAACAATGTCACTCCAATTATGAAAGAGAATAGGAGCGGTGTTTCTTGCAATGACCCAGCTAACACGTATCACTAGGGATATTATGTAATTTTATTGCATGTTTAAAAAATCCATGTCAATGAATACAACAATTTGATTCCTAAATACCTTGTGCATTGTAGCCTTACTAAAGCAATTTGTCATGACATTGCAAAGATCAAGATGCAACTCCGACTTGTCCTATAAATCACATTTGTAAAGAAGAAGTAGCCTTGAAATAATCTTATTTTGAAGCATACAAAATAAGCATACGTTGAAGGAGGTTAGGAGGTTAGGAGGTCTTCCAATGTCAAAGAATTCATCTTCAACTAAAAATCAACATAATTTTTTGCCATCAAACCTCCAATAAGTGCTTAGAAGCCACACAAAATTTTGATATTTTGTCAAATATCTAGGAATCCGCCTTCAATGCAAAAGGGAGTGGTCAGTATAATGATCACTTCCTTTTGCAAAGACCCACTTCAATGCACAGTCAATTGCCAACAACATTTAACCACATAATAGATGACCTCCAATCACCAAAAGACCTCACATTACATACTGTCAAATCAGATTTATTAGAAGGTCTTTATTGCAAAATGTATTATACAATAACAAAGGATCCATCTATTGTGAATAATTCAAGGCACTTGCTACAATAATTTAATATTTTTCATTTGCCAAAAATTAGCAAGTTAATCACATCCTACTTAGGTGGGACACATATTTGACTCTCTCCAAGTGGGTGCCTTTCAAATCGGAGAGGAGAGACTTAAAAAGATTCACCATCAACCAGCTCAACCGCCAATTTGGGAATTACTACCTACAACCATTTCAACCTTAACTTTCCTAACTATCAAATTGGTAGACCTTTTTCTACTTGAAAATTGAGACTTATACTTGGGAGCATTAAAAAGATCATTTATCCAAAAACAAAACCTTTCAAATCCAAAATTGGAAATTTACCTATTAAAAAATAATAAGTGTGTCCACACGGACCTTCGCGTTGTGCATGGCATGGTTGTCAGCGACAGAAAGTCATTGCACACAATAATTTATTTTTAAAACGCCAACTTATGTTAATTGTTGTGTCGAAGTTACTTAACCTACAACCAAGCCCGATTGCCTAACATCTATGTCTTTGTATAATCTACCAGCTACAATAATTTTGCACAATACATCATTTCTTTAAAAACTCCTTTGCCTTCAACACAACTCACCACTATTCTTTTCGCCTCTTCAAAGTAGCTCCACGTAGGATTGGCATTCCCTATTGCTGCTAGGTGTGGGCATGCGCTCCCATTTTACCACATTTCCACCCAATCAAGACTCGCTTAGCACCAGATGTGAAAGCACCTTTAGAGTCATACTATTGATAAGTTCAACTCTCACATGCAAATAATCATAGACTTCACTTGTTGAATCAGAGCAAAAATTTCATGTTATTATATAGAGATTGCATAATCTATTTTAAGCCTAGAAGCTCAATATACACTGAAGAGCCAAGACAAAAATGCTTGGCATGCATGCAATTGTGGATGTTGAGATCTTATTTTTTGCCAAATTAGAGGGTTTATCAAGTTGTGACCACTCACTAAGTGAACTATTGTGCAATTTTATATTTTTGTAGTAAGTTTTGTGTATGAGGCTAAAGCCTAAGGACATATATATGCAAGAAACCATTGTACTCTTCATTTCAATGTTGCACTATTTGAGACATTTCTTCCTAGTATGGTACTACATATTGCGTAGAAGACGTAGACCTCATTGTTGGTGATTGTCATCTTGATTACATATTTAAATCTATTTGTGTAAAGCCTCTCAAAAATAATATAATGGTTGTGAACCACCATACTAGTTCACATTTTAGATTATGGAAAATTTAAACAATTTCGACCAATTTACAAGTCTAGAAGTGTTAATATTATGGATTAAACTACAACTATTAATTATAGGACAATCCATTACATAGGGATAGAAATGTTGGTAGGTTAAGGCAAAATGCTCAAGAAAATGTAAGTAGGAAAAAATGAAGGGAAAATTATAGGAAAAAATTAAGAATTTAAAACTAAAATGGCTTTAAGTAAAATTTGGTATAGTAACCAAATTAGGCAAACAAGAAAATGTTGACAAAATGAAAACCAAAATGCTAAGTAGAAAAAAAAAATTAGAATTCTCTAAAAAATAAAAAAAGATAACATTTGATTACAAAAAGTACAAAACAAAAATGACAACAAAATTCCATGGGGCATGGGTAGGAAATGGGATTAGAATTAAATTGCAAACCACAAAATAAGAAATACAAAAATTTCAAAAATGAATTAGAAAAGAAGATTAGAAGTAGAAAATAAAACAAAAAGTAAATTGAAAATCACAAATATAATAAATAAGAAAAAACACAAAAGAAGTTAGTAAAATTAAAACTACTACTTGATTACTAGAGTATTGAAGGAAACACTCAAATAGGGATGGAGAATTACTAAAATAAGAGTTTTAGAGTAATTTAGAGGATTTTGCACTAATTTAGGGGATTCAACATTATTGTAGCGCAATTTGCACTAAATTAGCACATTTGCATTAACTTATTGTGATTTGCACTAATTTGGTGCGTTTGACACTAATTTAAAGGATTAACAATAAATTAAGGTAGGATGAAATTATTAGGAGAATTAGTCTGTTAGAAAATTTTATATATGCAAAATTAGGGTTTGGAGAGCTCTCTCTCTCTCTCTTTCTTTGTGGTGTTTTGAAAGAGCATGGATTTTTTGAGAATTGTGAGTATGTTATGGGTGTTTTAAGCATGAATTGTGAAAGATTGTGAGAAGAAACCATGTAGGTTAATTTGTTGAGTCGGTTCATTATTTTTTTAGTAAAAAAGGGATTAAAATCCTAGTTTTTTAGGTTAAAAGGAAAATTGTTTGAAAATGGTGGGAGAATTTTGAGTCGAGACTTGGACTACCAACTTCAATAAGCAACAGTGAAAGAATAGCAATGCGGATTGAGCTAAAAATTAACGGAAAGGTGTAACTTAAAGCTGAATCTTTAAAAAGCCTAGAATCAATCCATTTGGAGCATGGACAAGGTGGTGGTGGTGGTTTTTATGGCGGAAGGTCTATTGGCGTAAGACTTTTGAAGCTGCAACTTTGGGGAGCAATTGCGCAAGAATGTCGAGGCAGATTGGGCTAAATTTTTGGGAAGAAGTGGATCTTAAAGTTAATTTTTTGGAAAGCTAAAGCTTGCCTCATTTAGAACAAGGATAAAGCAGTGGTGGCTGTTTTTATAGAGAGAGGTCAATTGCCTTATTGGCAATGAATTGTGTTGTGTCTCTTATTGTTCTTGTGATTCCAATTGAGTTTAAATGTAATGATGATTACAATCCATATTGGTCTTGCAAAGATTTAATTAAGTTTCAATTGGCTTGTATGAATTGCTTTTGTTGGAAAATTTAGAGTGTGATTCTTGGAGTGATTAGTACCTTGTGGAAAGGTTGGCCCAAATCTTCCAAAAATGACATTCTATATTCCAATTTTATGAGTTGAGAGTCTACAAAGAATGCATAAATGTGAGTTTGACATTTTAGAATTTTGAATGTTTTGAATGATAAAAAAGAAATGAAATTTTATTTCTTGCATTGAGGTGGTGCATGTCTTAGTATCAAATCTATAAACTTAAATGAGGTGCAAAATGAGAGGTTAATGTATGAGTGAATTTTGGTCTTAGATAAAATTTGACCAAAAAGTATAATAGGTGTCCATTTCTTGGAGGCAAAATAATTTAGAATTCTGTACATTCACCATTGGCCCAACTCTAGGGGGGGTGGGGTGCCTAGTGGTGAAAATACCTCATAAAATTAGCACAATTGCCGAGAAGGAGTATCTTTTCTAATTTGTTGTACAAGACGTTTTATTTTACTTTTGCTAGTTTTTGAGCATATTTTAAGAGCATAAATATTATATATTACATACTTTTATTTGTTTTATTTTATTCATAGGGATTGTTTTGTAGATGTTTCCATGTATATTATTCCCGTACCAGAAGGTATGGGAACACTAAGAAGACTATCCTACCATTGTTGGGTGGAATCTTCTTTGACATTGTTTTAGCCGCTTTTCATTATTAGTTGTCTACTATATTACAATAAGGCCGGGTTGATGACTAGCGAGACCAGTATGTTGTTTAAAATTGAGCATAGAGAGAGTGATGCCTTAAAGCCCCAAGAGCTTGTGTTTGTAAGTCAAACCCACAAGTTGTCCATAATTCTTGTCCATCAAATCTTTTTTCATGGACGTGCTCTACGAAAAAACCAAAAATTTATAAAAGAAACCTCGTTGATTGGACACCTAAAGGGAATTGGAAGTGAATTGGTGATACCGCCCATTTAGAAAACTGGCACGGGGGGTTCTAGGTGGAATTTCACTTCCAAGACGTGTACTGTACAATGAAGGGTGAAAAGTTATTGTATTCATATTTAGTATTCACTAGCTTGTTTATTTTAAAACTCA
This sequence comes from Antitrichia curtipendula, assembly GCA_951230915.1. NCBI lineage: Eukaryota > Viridiplantae > Streptophyta > Bryopsida > Hypnales > Leucodontaceae > Antitrichia > Antitrichia curtipendula. The sequence continues at coordinate 19,122,897 of OX579633.1, read as the reverse complement.
CAAAAAAATTGTTTTTCTTTGATTTCATGAGCTGTTTTTTTTCTCCTTCTCCGTAGATAGGTCCTTAGAACTATTTAAATCCTTAAAATCACCAAAAAAAAATAGTCTTGGGTAGTTGCAAGAAACACTTGTCCTATTCTTTGTCCCCTTGCCCTAAGACATGTACTTTTTAGTTCATAACTTTTGCATACTTTGTCTAGTTGGCATGAAATTTGGAGTGAAGGTAGCTAAAAAAGTTTCAAACATTCTGTAATTCTTTGAATTTTTTAAAAATTAGTTTACTATTTTAGAGTTGCTCCCAATTGGGTGTCTACCTTAGGCATTTTGGGGGGTTTTAGTCCTATTTTTGACCCAAAAATGCGAATTGGAAGCTACAAATTGCACATGAAGGAGGTTTAGGGTCCTTACAAGGATTGATGAGGAGATTTTGTGAAAAAAAGAATACTAGAGTTGTTTATAGGGGCTCAATGTAACCATCCTTTGCACAAAAGTCCTAAAGAGGGAAAAAAAATTCCTAAGGAAATTTTTGGTGCAATGAGAGCCTTTTGTTGTCAATAAACATGGCTTTTTTGGGGGAAAATTTTCTGAATTTTTTTCCCATTTTTAAAAAATGAAAAGGGACACAGACCTTTTTTCTGCTATTTTCTAGCATATTCAAACGACAGTGCCTTCGGTAGTATCCCGCAATAGTCCACAATACTGCTGAGTACTCATAAGTGCTCCGCAGTAGGATCTCATTTTTGTATGCCACCCTGCTTTAATGCGCTTATTGTTGTACCCGTCACCTGTCAAAATCGCAGCTCAACTGAAATTCGAAATCAACGGTGGAATTTGCCATTGTAGCGCGACGGTGTAGTACTTGATGTATCGATAGTACTACCAATCCTATGCCCCAAAAATGCATTTTTGGCCAAGAACTGCGAAGTGTTTCTTGCAACTACCCTCTTCCTTAATTTAATACTCTCTACCTTGAAATTTCAGCAACTCCATGTGTTCTGTCCTTTTTCTTACCTCTAGATAGACCCTTAGACCTATTTAAATCCTTAAAATCACCAAAAAAATTAGTTTTCCATTTGTTAGTACTATCCACCTAGAAAATTCAGCAATTCCATGTGTTGTCTTTCTGTGCCTTAGTCTGAGTTCATCGAACAAGGCCATCATCTCCCCCCCTCCCCCCGTTGCTTGTGCACGTGCATGGTATGAATTTCTTGGAATGGAGGACCCTTGAGACCCTTGAGCCAATTGGTGTTTTAATTCCAAAATTGTGACCCTCACATTTCGTTATCTAATTGCCTTGTGACTTCAGGTGTTTCACATGTTAGGATCACGATTTTTATCAAACTGTCAAAAATATTGAACCATAGGAGTGAACAATTAGGATACTCTTATAGCACAAGTAAGGTATATTTTTTTTTGAAGAGGTGAAAAGGTTTATGATAACCTTTAAACCGTCATTAGGAATGATGGATTAGGGTTAGTATGGAAGGTTATTAGAGCACCTAAAATGTGACACTCCTATGTGGAGTTCCCCAATGGATGATTAAGATTATTAATCGTAGTATTTTACACTAAACTAGTGTAAGAACCAATATAAGAATTTATGGAAGAATTTCAAAACTTTTGATTGCATAGATTGCAAGATATTGCGTTTAAAGTAAAGAGTGTTGTTTTTTTGCACCTTGCTTGACTAGATATTTAGGCTTTGAATCTTCTTAATTAAAAATTTCTACACTTCTAATTTTGAATTTTATTTTTTATGTTGAAGAATCAAGTTGAAAGTTTGGAATTTTTGTTATTAAATCATTCAATTTCTTAATCTAAAAAGAAATTGTTGTATGGAAGTAGACATGAAATAGAAGGAAAAACTAAATTGTTCATAATCCTAATATGGAATTAAAATACACTCTTTTCAACATGAGATAATTTTAGCAAAGTCAATTATATGGATTATTTTTTTGAAAATTTGAGTTCAAAAATGAATCTTATAAGTTATTTTGTGAAGAAAATGCTATGAATACCTCCAAAACAAGATTCTCTATAACTTTTTCAGCACTAGTCTAAATGGAATGAATCAAATTTTTTTCTTGAAGGCAAAAGTATTTTCTATTAGAAAAAAAATTATTCAAAAAATATATTTTGAGGGTTTTTTGTTTTTTTAAAATTGCCCAACAAACTACTTTTGAGCTTAGGATGGCATAACTTTTGCTTTCATGCATTGATTGAAATAAAAATTATACTCCCAAAAATATAATTTAGTTTTTTATATATAAAAAAGTCTTAAAAAATCATAACAAAATTGAGGTTACACAAGCCTACTCAAAAATCTCTAAAGTCCCAAAATGAGATAGTGGAACTCTAGGGGTTAAAAGTTCAATTGTTCAATTGTGTTATGAGGTTTTAATCCATTTGTCTGCATTGTATATTCCATATTTTAATTCATATCATAAAACTATGTGCATTTATAATTTTTTTTTAATACCACCAAATTAATTCTCAAGATTTTATGATGGTGAAAATCTTACTTTAGAAGTATTTTTTTATAGCACTAAAAAGTCTCATTCAATTAATGCATGAGCTCAAATAATTCCTTTCAAATTCATATAATTCTAATTCTATCAAAAAAATCATCAGCAATTGTGCACGGTTTCACCAAACCGAGAAATAATAAGTCGAACATGATGAGAAAGAAAATAAATCCCTTCATATTTATCTGAAGTTATATTCCAAATATTCATTGTGAAGATTTTTATTTTAAAAAGAGTTCTTTATTAACCCCTAAAGGTCATAGACTATGTTTCCACCAAAACAGCTCCAAAATTGCTATTTCTAATATAAGTACCGAATCTTAGGGAAATTTTTTTTTTAAAAACATAACCGTAGGATCTTGTATTAAACTAGTCTGAGAAATTATGAAAAAAAATTCCAAAGTTTGTGGATTGCAAGATAATAGCGTTTGAATTGACAAAAATCTTTTTTTTGACCCTTCAAAAATCCGGGCAGCTGCACTTCACAAGGTCACATTTGTATGAAAAAATATTCAAAATGGTGGTTACTCTTTGAATTCATTCTTCAAGGCAAGTTGGCTACATGCTTGAAAATTTTCAGATTGTTTGGAATTGTAAAACATATAGGAAAAAAATAGTAAGTAGAAAGAGGTAGAGAATGTTCAAAACACTAAATTGTTAAGAATTTAAATATGAAATTGAAAAATTCCAATCCTAAAATTTTTAATGTTTTAATCAACAATCTACATCCAGAATTTTTATTTTTTTCAAAAATATTGAAAATTGAGTTAAATAAAAGACTTCAAAGTTTATCTTAGAGTAGAGATTCTATAACTATCCTCAAACTAAAACTCCTCATAACTATCATCTCATTAATAAAAAAGGAATGATTCAAAGCTTCCCATCTATATGTAAATCTAAAGAACCAATTCCAAATTTTTATTTTTAAAAAAAGTGATTTTTTAAGAAGTTTTTTCAGTTGCCCACCGACCAATGAAAATGACATATCATGCAATAACTTTTAAACCACGTAGTCAAAAGTTATGAAAATTGTTGGGCCTTTAAGCTACTCCTTGGTCACATCTTGTGTGAAAGATTCAAAGAAAAAAAAAATTCCAGTCATAGTGAGCTGCCCAAAAATCGCTATGTTATCAAAAAACGGTATTTGGTCCTTTAGGGGTTAAGAACATCTACAGTCAAAGTAACTGGAATATAAAAATCAGTGATCATAAAACAAGAATTCTTGATTCTTTAAGAGATAAGATTTCTAAAATGGCATGAACTATGAAAAAATTAATGCCAAATCACAACATCTAATATTTACAATTAAAGCCTATGCACTACATAAAACATCCACTTTGAGCTTCTACTTGCTTAGTAATCCAATCTCACACAATTGAAGAGATTGTTTGTGACTATCAGAATCCAAATACAAATTGTTATCATCCTTTGCAATACATTGCACAGAAGAGTTCAATGTTGAAAAACGAAAGCTCGGAGATTCCATAATATATGATGAGCTAGAAACTTCACGATAGTCTTCCAAAGCACAATCATCCACATTTTTGTTACCAATGAGCATGGCCACAACTTCGGACATTGCCGGACGCCTTGCCGCAATGTGGTGCAAACATTGCAACCCAACTTTCACAACTTGTTTGAACATGTCTTCTTCTACCATTGTCATTTCTTCAAGTGATTTGTCTTTTAGATTTGGCAAGTTGTCATAGGAATGCAATTCTTGAGCCTAAACATCCACACAATTCAATTACATACAATAGGTAGACAAGAATCCTAACTAGCGTGATTCTCTTCATTTTTACAAACCTTGCAACATTATAAAATGTAAATTAGTTACTTACCCATTGCACCAAATATTGTTCTCCAAATGGTGCCTTGAGATCAATCTTCTTTCTTCCACTCACAATCTCCAATAGCAATACACCAAAACTAAACACATCGAGTTTGGTAGAAACTTGGCCATAGCACAGATATTCTGGTGCCATGTATCCCCTATATAAAATCAAAACAATGAAGTTAGAAAGAATCTTGTTTCATATCTTCAACAATGCTATAAACAATTGAAAGATACAATACTTGACTACAACATGAGTTTAACATAGTGCCTTACGTAGTTCCAGCAATTGTGGATACATTCATGTGAGTTTCTCCATCATCAAATGAGGGAAAAAAGAGTGCTAAACCAAAGTCCGCAATCTTGGGATGGAAGTTCCTATCAAGGAGGATATTTTTGCCTTTGATGTCTCGATGTACAATGGTGGGTTGGACATCTTCATGGAGGTAAGTTAAGCCTCGAGCAATTCCCAAGATGATGTTGAACCGAGTTGGCCAATCATAATGTTTGTCGCTTTTTGAATCTCCCCATAAGGCATCTGCGAGGTTTTTATTTTCTACAAACTCATGAATCAAAATCCTTTGGTTTTCTCTTATGCAACATCCCTTCAATTGCACCAAATTGCGATGCTTGATATTTGATACGGTGATGATTTCACTTAGGAAATCTTGGATTCCTTGCTCCATACTTAATTTAGTCAATTTCTTCACTGCCACCTAACTTCCATCTGCAAGGACCCCCTAGTATGCATCCAAATTCAAAACAAGAAGTTTTGAAGTCAAAAATCAACATTAGTATTTAGCACAAAATATGACTATTTGTCATCACTATAGAATAATTATACATATTCAAGGATGACAACAAAATAAGAATATTGTTTTTAAATTAAAATATAATGTGATATAGAATTGGACCAAGTAAGTATTTGTACTAGTAATCAATATGCCTAAAGTAGGATCTTGAGTTCAAGTTAGAAGTATACCTTGTATACTATACCAAATCCACCTCGTCCCAACTCGTTTCGAATATGAAAATCTTGGGTTGCAGCTTTCAACTCACTAAATGAATAGAGATTAGGCTTCACATCCCTTTTATCAAATTCTACACAATACAACAAGTTTTTCAAAATACAACAAATATTTGAAAATCATTTGAAAGAGAATTGTAGAAGCATTTGATAACATCAAATACTATTATTCATCAAACTTACCACTTTGGATTTCATGAAGCAATGAAATTTTTTTCTTCAACTTTTGGATCACAAAGAATCCTATGATAAAGAGAACAACTACTACACTGCTTACACAAGCAATGATAATCAAAAGAATTTTGTTTGACTTCTTGATAGTGGTGAGTTCCTCAACTGCCAATCTACATGGAATAGTTAGAGGACAAACTTGTAAAGTATTCAAGAATGAATGTTGTTTGATTCAAAAGTTCATCATCTAGAGACTAGTATATCAAATAGATTATATGAAAAGGTTCCAAATTTCTATTTTTAAGAAACATAAAAAACCCAGTAATAATAAATAATCTTTATAGAAAAAAAATTAAAAATATATATCATAGAAAAATTGCAATAATTACCTTCTAAAGGAGACGTTGCATTGATTCGGCATACAAAGCGTAATAGTTTAGTTTTGTGGCTTGGAGACGTACAAATTAGATGTCCATATAAAAACACTTTGGCATCCAATAAAATGCTTGATTCACTAAAGCATGATGTGGTTACATTGGAAGGGTAAAAATGGGTGATGTTGTTATACAATAGTGAAATCAACTTGATTTTTGAATATTGACATGAAATATTTGGTAGATATAACTCTCCTATAATATGGTTGGAATCCATAATTTTGCAAAGAAAACAAACAATCCAAGTTAATCAATATCTCTTGACATTTGCAAGTAATTGAAACATCAAAAGTTTCACATTAGTTTGAGTTGTTGTGAGTGAAATAGTGTAGCACATGGCAATCGATTTTTTTTCTATATTAATCTAGAAAGCCAAATTCTTAACAATTTAATCAATGTTTTTCACTAATTTATTTATTATTAAACTAATCATTTAATATATCAAGAATTAATTACATTTGTAAACTTGATTTAAATCACAAGTGCTTGTTGAGATTAATCATCAATGATCATAGTTTATTTCTTTCAAGTCATGAATCAACAAATACTCACATTTCCTCCAAATTTGGTAATTGTAGTAGCCTTTCTGGAAATGATTGAAACTTATTATTGCTCAAGGATCTATACATAAGATGCACAAAAATAGGTTATTTTTTTTCAATTGAATAAAATCAAACGTATGAAAAGAAAATTAAATACACAAGAACCAAACAAATTCACCAAAAAAGAAATCCATATGCATTAAATCTTTCACTTACATCCTTTGTATTGTTGAGACATTGATATTTGGAAATTCTTGCACAATGCTTGATATATTGTTTAAGTCCAATTGGCTGCATATAAACGTGTACAAAAAGACTATTAGATATTTTTTTCAAAAACAACACAAGTCTTACTATTTGAATTCAATGCCAAATGAAAACAAATTAGATGGTTAGACCCTAAACTCACCTAGAGAACCGTAAAAAATCCTCTTATGACATTAATGTACTTACATTTCTTGAAGAGTCTCACAGTCCAAATATTCGATTGGAAATCTGCTTATAGAATTATTTTGTGCGTATCTGCAAAAAAAGGCAAGATGGAAGGTTATAATATAAAGTAATTTGAAATTGAATTCATTACAATTTGAAATTAAAAAGTCCAATTAAAATATAAAATATCAACAAATGCAAGTATACCTCCAAATCATCTTGACAAGCTCAAATATTCATTGATGAAAGTATATCAAGGAAAACTTTCATAAACAGATAGTGGCATATATAGCTCTTAACTTACATGGATTTGAGTGAAGAGGTAAGATCAGATGTGTATCCCAAAAAGGAAATATTGGTAATGAAGTTGTTTGAAATATCAACAATTTCCAAGGAATAGCACCAAATGGAAAAGTCCCCTTTTATTTGATTGTGGCTGACATTTCTACAATCAATGAACAAAAACAATTCAATTCAATAAATACTAGAACACTATATGCAGTTTGATCAAAGTTAGGGCCAAGCTAGGACATTGAACATTACCAACCTCAAACAATCAAAATCAAACTTAAAGAATAATTTGTCAAAAAACTTACAGATATTGAAGACTATAATATGTAACAAGCCCTGTAATCAAGGAAATAGGACTCATTTCTGTGAAAGAATTCCACGATAAGTCTCTGCAAAAATAGTAGATAAAAGTTACAAAATGGCAATGTTTGATTGCCCAAATATTGAATTCTAGTCCTGCAAGTGCTCAAATGGGTTTCCAAAAGTTGAAAGGTAGGAACCAAATTGGAACCTCATAACTCTAAAATCTAGGATCTATATATATTGATCTGAGTAAATTTAAATTGCTCCAAGTCCATATTGTTGTAAGTTCTCTACCATGGACACCAATCCCATGAAATTCCACCACCAATAATGTAACAAATATGATGTCTTTATGCTCCAGCTTTAGTGCAAATATAAAGTACTTACTCAAGAGTCTTTCATAATGAAATCAAAAGAGATACAAGTGTATGTATTGGACTTACAGGTACTCAAGCCCTTCATTACCGCTGTCACAACCAGGTCCAAACCCACTGCTTATGCTTCCATTGAAGGAACAGTTGGAAAGTGTTCTGAAGGAGCATGCCACACTTGGAATTAGACTTCAATCGGTTAAGTACTTTATATCTACAGTTCTTGCAAACTGTTCTGAAGCTGTGATCTGTGGACGCCCGAAGCGTGAATCAAAAGAACGTGAACTTTAGAACAGCAAGCCCACGTATTTATACAGGCACCACTCACATGGTTTGAAGAACTTCAGAGGAACAGAAAAGTCCTATAGGAAGAGGTCCAGAGAGCTTTCTCCAATCTGATATCCCTCTGGGCACAAGAGAAATCAATGAGACAATGCTTAAAACTGGATTAATGAAATCAATTGAAAGGACTAAAGGCACATTGAGCAACAGTTGAACATGGAAGGGAGGTCCCATCAAAACAACTCCAGTTGCAAGCTCGTAACGTGGTCACTCAGTTGATAGTTGATTTTATTAAATTGGTCGTTTCCGGCACCAAACATTGTGACAAATATGTATATATGTACATAAAGGTCTAAAATATGTGGTATGGATTCATGTTTCAGAATGAGCATTTTGAAATGTGCCAAAGTATTGGAATACCACAATTTAACAAGATTGATGTTGTTGCAAGTAGATGATGTATGGTTTCCAGTCTAAAAGATGGGTATAATCAATCAGGGCCAGGGAGGATTGACACCTCTATTGCCCCATCAAAGGATAAATGTAAAAATTGCCCCCTATTTTGTGCTACTTACATTTTGTACTTCTCAAAGATTCCCAGCTAATTTGGAGCCTCTGGTTGCATATATGAATTCAAAATTTGAAAATTTTATCATATGCAGCAAATAAAATATTCCAGTGTTTTTTGCAGGGTTAAAAAACAGGGCAGTACAGGTGTCAATCCTCCCTGGCCGTACATCAGTATCTGGAATTGAAAATTAAAGTGTTGACTGCTTTGAAAAATTGCTTACAGAATCTCAAGGTTGGTCAGATTCACAATTGCAGGAGGCAGTTCACCTACAAGTGCTTGGGAGGCATAATCATCACCTTCCCTATAGGCAGATGCACAAAGATTAAGTTCGTCACCTGAAGGTCTTTCATCACAATTCCTGGGCTTTAAAAAAGGATCCATCCCTGACATGGACTGAAATGAGACTGCACTCAGAACTTGCGATCCAGTTCACCGAATTACTTGCTTAAGTAAAGCTCCAATAATGAACATCTATCTATCTGAAGCTCAGTTCTTATTGAATTGAATGAAACCAAACTTTCTTTAATCTAATAATCTAACGACTATGTTCACTGATATGCCATTGGAACTGGAGATCTGCCCAGGTATGCAACTTAAAATCTGCCCCCCAAAATCAATTTTTGTTGATATGGAGTATTTCACTACTTTGAACGTCAATTTTGTTATATTGGCCGTACTCCATTACTTTGTCACCTTCTAGAACATCTGTGCTAGAATATAAGTTTTGAAATACAAATGCATACCAATCCTGGATGTTAGACCTTTTATGTACACATATGCTACAATTTTTGGCACTTGATATGCACCACTTTAATGAAATTGATGTTTTTCGCACTTTGAGGTCGAGAGTCCCAAAACCTAATTCTACACTTGTGCTAATTTTTTGAACTTTGTCTAGATGTATGTCACAATACTTAACAAAAATGATGTTTTCTTCAGTTGGTTAATTTTTTTACTTCTAAACCTCTCCCAACCATTGGGGGGTCTCCAAAGATTCCAAATATGAACTCAAAATTTTCATCATTTAGTGGTAAATAATAAACTCCAAGGCTTCTATTTACTAGGCATGAAGTGGATAGGTTGTTGGTTCCCCCTTCCCTTTATCCTACTGGTGCACGTGACTCTAGTTTACCAAAGTGACACTAGATATAAATTATATCCTTAATTTAGACAGTGCAGGCTGAAATAGCTGTACAGGAATTTAGTTGTGTCACTCATCTCACAATGATAGTGACACTAACTTGACTTGCTCAATGATTTACTGAATGGATCCTTGTGCAAGCTTCAATCTGATGCATCAGGGAAAGGAGTTTGATCAAGGTCAAGGGTGTTGCAAACTCACAGCCATAGCGTCGTCAAAGTGTGATATTGGACAAAGTTGTTGTCGTCAGTCTGATAGGACACATTGGAGCAACCAATTCCCACCCAGTCACTAGATTCATCCGATTTGGTGTTTGTATAACAGGGGTGTTCCTCAAGACTCCAGCCCCAGTCATTGAAGAGATCAGGACTGGTGCCTGAGTTTAGCCAAGACTGCATCATGCTGTGCACAGCCTCTCCTGCACAGAGCGAGAAGCACACGCATGCACGAGAAGGTGACTCCACACATCATGTACCATGATAATGGTGACATGTACAAAGACACTGAGATGTCCCTAAGATTTAGTCGAGAACTAATGAGAAGATGAGGATGTGACGGATGAAATTGTGACACAATTTATATTTAAATCTGCATTTATTACAAGAAATAAGGGATAGGAATCTGAACTAGCTAGGAACTGTAACACACACAAACTATCCAATGAAAAAATGCGATGCACTTGGTTTCAATTAACCGTCCCCTCTCCCCGACACTATTGATCTTGAAAAGAAATATAAATATTGATATAAAACATAGAATACAAACATCTTGAAATATGATAGGGAATATGATATGGTACATATATAGAGACATATACATACAATAAATATGATACAAAATATATAAAGCATTAACCCATATCGTTTCCCCATACATGTAGGTCTGGAAAATATAAGTACGGTTGAAGGGGGGGTGCCAAATTAAAAATTTATTGCATTCTGAATTAATCACCAAATTCAAAATGAGCATTGTGAGCCACTATGCCTATGCACTCAAAAGAGGTAGCAACTGCCTAACTGCCTGCTAAGGTAGGAGGCTTTGAAAGCGAGCGGGCATTTAGAACTGTTCATATAGGCTCGCCTGAAATGGACGTAAGGTGGTCTTTAAATGGACCTTATGTAGTCATTGAATGGATCAATAATAAAAATATTATTTATTGCAAGAGCCAATCATTCTCTTTGTTTTCCCCATTTCTCTCTAGAAACTGCATGTGAACAATTTATGGAAGACCTAGGGTCATAAATAGGGACCTATGACTCATCACGTTTGAAAATTCATAAGTAATTCAAAAATGCTTCAAAAAATACGAAACAACTTGTGTTACAATCAAAATATATTTTTCTTTGTCTGAAAAATGAGCTAAAAATAATCCCATCCAAGAAACCACATGAAAAAGGCAGACCAGCCCTTAGATGCTCGCTTTCAGAGCCTCCTACCTTACATTCAGGAAGATGTACATAAACAAGGAAGCTCAACCTGCTTAAGGTTGGCATGAATTTTCGGCATGTTCATTCTTGATCCCATATTCATCTTCAAGGAATGGTCAAGTGACACCGTGACACCGTGACACCATAACTACATATCTGTGAATGGATTGATGCTCCCATCTACAACTCCAACTGCATGGAGTGTGAAACATTCATTTGAAACCTCGTGTGTAGATTTAATTTACAGTTTAGAGCTTGCTGTTACAGGCAGAGCACATCTAAATAAGCACTTTGAAGTCTTCAGTGGCATGGCAGCCCTTTGCTCTTAAATGCTCAACTGAAGACACCATATTTGGGAGTCATTTGCATTTTCAATTTTCAATAAAACCTTACCAAATTATTAGTTTTATTAGTTTTTTTCAGTTAAATTTTTCTTCATTGATTCACTGAATAGGGATATTGAGGGGACAAAAAAATGAAAGGGGCTTATTGTAGAAAATTGTAGATGTTTGAAACATCATATACAATCCTCTAGACACTTCATTAACGATTGATGTACAACAAAGGTAGATATTTATATATTGTGTAATGTTAATTACTTAGTATGGGTCTCCTTAAAATCTTTATTTAGTATTGAAGTCTAATTTAGCATAAAAAATATGATTATGAAAATAAATGTTTATGAGTTTCCTACTCAAGATTTTGTGTAAGGGTGTCTGTAGCAAATTTTGATTTTCTAGTGTTGAGGGGCTTTTGGAAATGAGCCTCAAATACACTAGATTTTTGAGAAAAAAAGAACATAAGAAATTCATTTAAAAATATTGTAGAGTATATTATATAAAGCTGTAAATTGATTGTGGGTATACATGCTATGTCTTTTAATGTCATATTTTTTAACTTGTGACTTCAATTTTAGATTTGCAATGTGAAAGAGGATTGCGTGACTTCACATCAAGGACATCACGTGTACAATTTAACACCCTCATGATCAAACATTATAATCTTTCAATCTAGAAGTGATATTGTTGTGTGTTCTTTTTCCCACATGACCTCTAACATGTCTAATTTGAATCAGTATGGTTATAATTTTTTTTAAATTGATGAAACTTATCAAAATGTTGAATTTTTGTTCAATTTACATCAAATTCTAAAAAGTCAAGAAGCTCAAAAAAAGCCTTGGCAGCATTTAGAGGTTAAAAAATTGTTAAGTAGAAGTAGGTCCAAAATTGAAATAAAAACTAAATGTTAATAGTTCTAAGATGGGATTGAAACATGTTAATGACAATAGTGAAATTGTTTTAGAAAGCTAACTTAACTTTTTCAAACAATCATTTTTTTGAGAAATTGTAAAAATTGCATTAAAAAATGATCCTATAAGTTATTTTTTTATAGATGATGCTTAAATTGCCCAAAAAATAAGATTGTCTTTAACTTTATAATCAATGGTCCAAATAGAATAAACCCAAGCCTCACATGCAAACAAAAATACAATTTTTTATAAAAAAATATTATTGTGATTTTTTGCGATTTTTTGTTCAATTACAGGCTTTTTGTAGTATAACTTTGCTTCTGGGCACCAATTCAAATAAAAATTATATTTCCAAGAAGATAATTAACTTTTCTATCTAAATTATAAGAAAGCTTCAAAAAATTTCACCAAAATTGAGGCCATAGGAACCTCCTCCAAATCCATTTTGCCCCTCTAAAGGAAGGACATTGGAACTTTACAGATTAAAGAATGAAAATCAATTGTGTTTCTTTTGAAATTATTTTCCTAGACTTTGAACTCAAATCTTCAAACTAAATAAAATCAAATCAAAGTCTAGTGCAAAAAATTTCCACAAATGGCGAGCGAAGTCATTTGCAATTACAAGCCATCATTAAAAACAAAATTTCCAACTTTGAATGCTAATATCTTTCAATCTGTACGGTCAAACTTCATGAAAATTTGACTACATGATCAGAGGCAAGTTAACCCCTAAAGGACCAGCCTGCACAATTTGGCAACATAAAAAAATTGGGCAGGTACATGTGGCCAGAGATTTATAAGTTTGAGGCTGAAATTTTAATAGAAATTGTGGACAAGGAGTACCTTTCATTTTAACTAAATTTTATGACATTTGGAAATACGAGTCAAAAGTTATGGCCTAATATGTTACTTTTTTTCTCAGCCAGGCAGTTAGGTCAGATTAGAAAAAACCACTTTTTTCAGAAACAAAAATTTGAAACTGGTTTTCCAGAGCTATCGATACGTGGAAAGCTTTTAATCATTCCATTTTGACCAATGAGTCAAAAGTTATGAGGAGTTTTAGTTTGCGGGCAGTTTTGGAATCTCTACTCTAAAATAAACTTTGAAGTCTTTTATCTTAATCAATTTTCAATATTTTTTGAAAAAAATAAAATCATAGGATGTAGATTGTTTAATACAACATTTCAACCATTGGGATTGGCATTTTTCAATTTCATATCTAAATTCTAACAATTTAGTATTTTGAATCATTCTCTACTTCATTCTACTTACTATTTTTTTCCTATATGTTATACAATTCCAAATGATGTGAAATTTTTCAAGCATGTAGCCAACTTGTTTAGGAAAAAGAATCCAAAGAAGCACCACCATTTTGGACATTTTTCATAGAAAAGTGAGCTTTTGAAGTGCAGCTGCCCGGTTTTTTGCAGGGGTCAAAAAACGATTTTAGTGATTTTGAATGCTTATATCTTGCAATCCACGTGGTGGAAATTTCTGAAATTTTTACCACATATTCTCAAGTCAGCATACTACAAGATCCTACGGTTACATGAGTCAAAAAAAAGTTTTTTTCAAAAATTTGGTACTTGTACTAAAAACGGCAGTTCTTGAGCGTTTTCAGTGAAAACATAGTCACGGAACTTTAGGGGTTAAGTACAAGATCCTACAGTAGGATTCTAAAAGAAATAAAATTCTATTATCTTGGAGGACTTCAGCAGAACCGACAATTTCAAGTGGTTTTTGAATGAAAATTGACCCTAGAACTTTAGGGGTTGAAATGGCACGTTCTGTGTCAAAAGTTGAAACATAAATGTACACAAAAAATTAGGACAAGTTGCACATCCTAAGAGGTGCCAAACTTTAATAAAATTACGATTTTCCACAAACATGGCACTTTTACATAGACCATGCAAAATCTGAACCAGTCCTTGACTTTAGAGCTAAAAGAAGAAAATGAATGGAAAAATGGCCTATGGAATACCGCCATTTTAACAAAATTTCCCAGCAGTGTAAAGAGGAAGACAGTAGATTACCGCCGATTAAAGAAGTCAACGTTATTGATTTACGACTGAAGAGAAATTAACGAGCAAAATCAATTAAGAAGAAAATCTAGTACTGTACCTTCAAAAGCCTGGTCATGGATAAGGTCTTCCTCAGTTGACGAATGAACCCCAGCCATGGCAGCCATGGCACAGAACAGGTGAAGCAAGAAAAGCACGTTCCACCCCATCTTCGACAGATCGACTCCTCGACTTTGAGTTTTCTAGAACTGGATCGACTTCCAGCAGTATACCGACACCCTGCGGAATCTTTGAACTTCGATGCTTTCTGTCCAACAGTATTCACCAGATGTCAAATTCATCAACTAGGCAGAAGTGCAGAACCTCACGTCGCACGAAACTAGCACTTTCCAGACACTCGTCTAGAACCTAAGACCAGTCCTATTTTTACTGCACTCGGATGTCAGAAGCGAAACGCTGCCTCAAATTAACATCGACCGGTAAAGATCGACTTAACCGACACCTTCCGGAATCGTTGAACTTTAACGCTTTCTGTCCAACAGTATCCACCAAATGTCAAATTCATCATATGAGTTCAATTTTTACTGCACTCGTATGTCAGAAGAGAAACGCTGGCTCAACATCGACCGGTCAAGTACGAGGAAAAATTAACTCGATCCGTACGTACTGGTTGCAATGCGGGAGGTGTGGTAGTTCTACCCGAGTCCTCGGACACGCTGAAATAGGATACGGAGTAATTATCTAGAGTACTTATCAATTAAGTGCTTGGTACAACTGCGTTTCAAGATCGAGCAGATGAGCCCCCAGCTAGCGAGTACACCCAAGTGATTGAATCAAACGTACTCCCACTGCAAGACTAGTCCACCAGTCTGCCACTCCACAAGGTTCACTCAGGAGCAGGAGGAATTGCAGGCGTCGCAAAGGTCTGTACAAAGCTGGCTCATCTTCGACCTCTCTTTCAGGAGGGATCCACTTCCGCCAGGGCTTGACCGTCGCCAGTTGAAGAGTGCGAAAGTACGTGTAAGAGCCGTGTCGTAATAAGCATGCTCACCGTCCTGGCCAACGCGTAAAAGGGGTGTTGAAATGACAAAGGTGCTCAACCTTTCAACGACGGGCTCATAACAGTGGAAATCATCTGTTTTGTCACCGTGTGAATTGTTGGATTAAAATAAGCAGGAGCACTCAATGGAGGACAAACTATTGTAGATGATTTTCCTTTTTCACATAAAATTGAGAGGATGAATAGTTGCACTTTTGTCCTATAGGGAGAGATTATTTGTCATTCATCGGCCAGAAAACGTCCTCGACGTTGTTTATGGGTTACATGACATACATGTTGAAATGACATTTTTCAGAAAAATGTCATTAACCCATAAACACCGCCAAGGATGTTTTCTGGCCAATGAATGACAAATAATCTCTCCCTATAGGACAAAAGTGCAACTATTCATCCTCTCAATTTTATGTGAAAAGGGAAAATCATTTACAGTAGTTTGTCTTCCAATGAGTGCTTTTGCATTATTTTAATCCAACAATTCACACGGTGACAAAACAGATGATTTCCACTGTTATGAGCCCGTCATTTAACCCCTAGAGTCCCAAGGCCATTTTTTCATCAAAAAACACTCAAAACTTCCATTTCTAGAGCAAAGAGCAAAAAAATAAATTTAATGTTTTTTTTGCATATTTAACCATAGGATCTTGTACTAGACTAATGTAAGAATGTTTGGAATAAATTTCAGAATTTTTGACCGTGTAGATTCCAAGATATTTGCATTTAAAGTGAAGGAATCTAGTTTTTATTGCACCTTGCTCAACTACATTTTTTGGTTTTGAACCTTTTTAACTTAAAAATTTTGCTCTAATAATTTTGAATCTCTAATTTTTTATGATGAAGAATTGAGTTGAGAATCTAGAAGAAAAAAATTTAAGAAGAAACATTTAGTTTTCACTCATTAAAAAATTATTAAGTAGAAGTAGGTTCAAGATTGAAGGAAAAATTAAATCATTAATAGCTCTAAGATAGAATTGAAATATACTAATCTCAATGATGAGATTGTTCTAGCAAGAAATCTTGACCTTATGAAACTTTTTCTTTTTTTAATTTGTTAAATTTGAATTCAGAAATGAATCCTACGAGTTATTTTTTCAAAAAGATGCTCTAATTGCCCGAAAACTAAGATTGACCATAACTTTTGCATAACAAATCCAAATGGAATGAATCAAAGCTTCTTATGTAAATAAAAATAAAACCTATATGAAACAATTTTTTTTAATTTTAAATTTTAAGTTTTTTTGAGGATTTTTTTTTGCCCGCTGATCTAAAATTTAGGATTTTTGTGCCATAACTTTCGCTCCTCAGCACCGATTGAAATAAAAATTACATTTTCGGAAAGCTAATGTGATTCTCTATCTTCATTAAAAAAAAAATTAGAAAATTCCAAAAAAAATTGAGACCGTAGGAGCCTGCCCGAAATCCATTTTGTCCCCTGAGGGGACAACGGGACTTCAGGGGTTAAGTGTTAAACCTCGTCATTTCAACACCACTTTTGCACTAGTACGCACAGACAATGCGAAGTTTAATCATTCATCGAGTGGATTACGTACGGAAGATGCTGACCACTCTTCGGATGTGATTTCAAATTTTCCATGATCAAGACTCCATTGCTAAGGATTGGAAGTTTTTAATTTTTCCATTTTTTGTACATTACAATCTGTAGAATAAGCCTTACAAAAGAAAGCCCCAGTCCGATAGACTGACTTTGCCCGGAAATTGGGACTCCGTCAAATGAATCTCTTCCGGGCTTGCAAATGAAAAGAAGAATCCGATCCATTTCAAAAGCAGCGTAAGGTACAATCCAAGTGCTTTTACCAGTTTAGCTTAGGCTTACTGTATCTAGATCGACAAGGAGGACGGAGCCGTGCAGTTGACACTCTCCTAATTTTTCTCCGTCTGTCCATGGCCTTTCCACCGACTGCTCTTCCTAGTACCTTCGGACTACCGAATTTTCTTCCTACGGATCAGCGTTCGAGGAGTTTTATACAATAACCAGGCGAGGCAATTGCCCTTCCTCGTACCCCCGTGGGGTTTCACTTCAGATAGGTCAAAGTAGGACAATCACTTTAAAGTGATGAACAAGAGAGAGTGATGAATTGGTGGTAATTAAATTCACGTTACCTGGGAATGAGATTTGAACCCCTATTGAAATCCACGTTCACGGAAGCTTCCACTTGCCAAAGTTTCT
Source organism: Antitrichia curtipendula (assembly GCA_951230915.1). Taxonomy (NCBI): domain Eukaryota; kingdom Viridiplantae; phylum Streptophyta; class Bryopsida; order Hypnales; family Leucodontaceae; genus Antitrichia; species Antitrichia curtipendula. The sequence goes on along the minus strand of OX579633.1, from coordinate 19,105,031 downwards.
ACACTCTCAAGCTTCACAATCTGACTCCTTTGCACCTCATGTTTCAACCATCAGATTCCTTTGCATCAATTTCGATCAAGATTCCTTCAATTTGCATAAGATTCCTTCATATGCACTCGTATTGTTTGCACCCATGTTAGAATTTATGTGTATTTTATTTAACCTCTAAAGTTTCTTCACTATGTTTTCACCAAAAATGCTCCAAAACTGCCGTTTCTAGTTCAAGCACCAAATTATTTTAAAAAATCATTTTTGGACACATGTAATCATAGGAACTTGTAAGTATGCTAGTTTGAAAAGATGTGGAAAATATTTCAGAAATTTACACCGTATAGATCACAAGATATTAGCATTTGAAATGACAAAAAATAAAATTTTAACCCTGCGAAAAATCAGGTAGCTGTACTTCACAATGTCACATTTGTATGAAAAAATGCCCCAAATGGTGTGCTTCTTTGGATTCATTCTTCAAGGCAAGTTGTCTACATGCTTGGAAAATTTCAGATCATTTGGAATTGTACAACATATAGAAAAAAAATAGTAAGTAAAAAAAAGTAGAAAATGATCCAAAATGCTAAATTGTTAACAATTTATTTATGGAATTGAAAAATGCCAATTCCAATGGTCAGTGTAATTTTTTAATAAGCAACCTACATCCTATGTTTTAATTTTTTCAAAAAATATTGAAAATTGAGTTCTATAAGGAATTTCAAAGTTTATTTTAGAGTAAAGATTCCATAACTACCCGCAAACTAAAACTCCTCATAACTATCATCTCATTACTCAAAATAGAATGATTCAAAGCTTAATTTCCACGTATACATAAACATAGAAAATCAATTCTAAGTTTTTATTTTTTTTTAAAGTGATTTTTCTAATCTGCCCAGGCCGCCTGAGTTGAGAAACAAACTATATATTATATAATAACTTTTTAAATATGTAGTCAAAACTTATAAAATTGTTGGGCCTTAAAGGTATATTTCTTGTACACATGTTGTATAAAAAATTTAGCAAATTAAAAAAAATTCCATTCATAATCAACTGCCCAAAATCACTATGTTGTCAAAAAACGTAACTTGGTCCTTTAGGGGTTAATATACAAATTTATCATACATGTAAAACTATGATGATTTAGAGAATTTAGTTGTCATATTGATGCTTTTTAAAAAGCATTGGTTTTCATTTATGTATGTTCTTATTTGAACACATATTTTCTTTTGTAGCAATAAAATGACAAATCTTATTGCAATCATTTGGTATTTCCTTCACTTCACGATATGATTTCTTTTATTTTTATTTCATTTTCGATAATTTCATTCACTATATAGAATTTATAATCAATTTATCATTATTGATTTTTTTTCAATAATGTTAAATGATATTATATTTTATTTTAATCTAAATATACCTAATTAAAAAATAAAAAATAAAAACATTTACCATGAAATTGAAATATATATAAGACACTGATCATTGTTTTAGAATATTTAATTTTTATATTTTAAAATCATGTTAAAGATTTATTTAATTATTTATAAAATATTAAACTGATTCATGAATTGAATTAAAAAAAATTCTTCTTCTTAAATGCATAAACTTTTTTGTTATTATCTTTTATTAATTTAAGATCAATGTAATTTTTTAAAGCTCAACCTATAAACAACTTATGGGGCATTGTGCACTTGTCCAAGTGTTTTCCGTGGTTTATCTATGAATTCTTTAATTTTTAATTTTTAGAATAATTTATCCATAAAAAAATTTAATTTATAGAAACAAAATTTAATTGAAAATTCATAACTTTTACACTTAAGAATCCAAAGTGCAAAACAACTTTGGTACATTTCTACTCATTGAGAGCTTTTTGGCGATGCCAAGAATGACATCAAAAATTCTTATACTCCATTTTTCATAATTTAACTCAATTTATAGTCTTAAAAATTGCTCACAAATCCATTGTGCATCCAAAAGCAATAATTTGACTTTAGTGCAACCTTTGTCAAGTCAAGCTTTCTAGTGGTATAAAGAGAATGACCGGCGAGCACTTAGCTGGGGATATTTTATATTATACATAAAACAAACTAAAAAATATTTACCATTGTATTTTTATTTCTAATTTTATTTAATTTTTACTTTGTATATATAAGTAAATAAAGGATGCAAAGCCTCAACACTCTAGATTGATAATGAATCAAGAAGTCAAACTCTCTTCTTTAACCCCTAAAGGTCCAAATAGCGGTTTTTGGCAACATAGAAATTTTGGGCAGCTCACTATAGGCGGAGTTTTTTTCATTTTTCTTTGAAAATTTCACACAATACGGGGATGAGGAGTATCTTTAAGGCCCAACAATTTTCATAACTTTTGACTACATGGTTCTAAAGTTATTGCATGATATGTAATTTTTAGTGTTCGGCGGGCAGCCCGGGCAGAAAAAAAAACTTCTTTGAAAATTACTTTTAAGAAAAATTAAAATTTGAAATTGATTCTATAGATTTTAATATATGTGGTAAGCTTTGAATCATTCCATTTTGATAAATGAATCTAAAGTTATGAGGAATTTTAGTTTGGGTTAGTTTATAGGTAGTTATGGAATCTCTATTCTAAAATAAACTTTGAAGTCCTTTATCTAATTCAATTTTAAATATTTTTGGAAAAAAATAAAAATATTGGGTGTGTATTTTTAATTAAAACATTATAACCATTGGGATTGGCATTTTTCAATTCTATAAATAAATTGTTAACAATTTAGTATTTTTAATCATTCTCTACTTCTTTCTACTTACCATTTTTTTCCTATATGTTGTACAATTCCAAATGATCTAAAAATTTTCAAGCATGTAGCCAACTTGACTTGAGGAATGAATCCAAGGAGTAACCACCATTTTGGACATATTTCCATACAAATGTGACCTTGTGAAGTGCAACTGCCCGTATTTTGACAGGGCCAAAAAAGGAATTTTTGTCACTTCAAACGTTAATATCTTGCAATCTACACGGTGGAAAATTCTGAAATTTTTTCCACATCTTCTCAAACCAGTTTAATACAAGATCCTACGGTTACATGTTTCTAAAAATATTTTTTTTGGTAAAATTTGGTGCTTGTAAATGCAAGGGCAGTTTTGGAGCAGTTTTGGTGAAAACATAGTCTCTGACCTTTAGGGGTTAAGGTATTGATGTTGAAATTTTGTTTTCAATCGCTTTAAAAGCTCTATTTTTTTTATTTTTTTTTTCCCCTCTTTCCCCTTTTTTTTTCTTTCCTCCCTCCCCGTCCCCCTCCCCCTTTTTTTTGCCTTTCCCCCTCCAAGCGAAAGGAGAGAGCTGCAGTGGGCTCTTTTCTAGCAAATAAACTCACTTTCTTGCAATTTTCCGTTCCATAGATTTGGGCCCTGTTCGGGTTCCATTCTTGCTAAGTGTCCCTCGGCCTAGCGCTCCAGATTACCTCCCAAGTTCAGATGCAACCCTTTCATATATCATAAGGCCATGTACATGTATGGGGGTGAAGTTCAGGTGCGACGTCGCATGGCTTGAGGTGGGCTCCCATCCTCCCTGAGCCAACTACGAGGAGCGGGACATTTACTGCTTCCACCTGGTGCCTGTGAGAAGCTCCTTCGCAGCAACATGTAAGTTTGCGAACCCCCTTCTGTTTATGTCAACGGGGTGTTTTAAAAAACACTTTGTCAGTGGTTTTAGTGGAGAAGAAGAGAGATAATCTTTTTCTTTCTCTATTGAGCAGATTGAAAAATCTAGGAGGGTTTTTGTGTTGAAGTTTGGAAGAGCTTGGGAGAGCTTCAACTTTGTGTTTAATCGTTTTGGTAAGTGTATAATTTTTTTTCATTATTCTTTTTGCAAATGTAGTACATGCCGTGGAAAATGTTTCTTTATTATTTTTTACTTGCATTTTGTATTTGGAGTAAGATTCCTACGGTTTTCTTCTTCATAGGTTTTGAGTATCAAATTCTTTTTTGCAAACAATTTGAGAGAGTTGCTTAAGTAGATATGGAGACCACTTTTTGTACTCAAGTGGTGCTCATGTGGATCATGTTGTCTATGAGAATGACCAACTCCTTCAGTTACAAATCTTGGGTTTGGGAGGTATTAACCCCTAAGTGCCTAAGCCTTTCCAAGGGTGTTTTTCCTATGAAAAAAGAGCATAGGAGAGTAGTTATCCCCCATGAAGCAAAATTTATTTTTTTCAAAATCTGACCGCATAGATGTTTCTAGAGCTTGCTTGTTAGTATGTATACCAATTTTGAGTATAAAATTCAATAGGAGTTGTGAGATTATAACAAAAGAAAAGTATGCATTCTATTTTTAGTGTGCTGTTCTTCCCCACTATGTTGCTGAAATTTGCATATAAAAGTTTTTTGGGATGGGAGGTGACATGAACAACTACAAATAGTGTTAGTACACTAAAATGCACTTTCAAAAAGCTTAATTTCACATGAAAAGCTATCAAACTCATTATACAGTCGACCTTGTAATTGTTGGAAAGCAATTTTGTTTGATAAGTGGAAATTGCAAAAAACTCCAAATCAACACTTGCATGTTTAAATTTTCATACGGTGAAAATCACGAAAACACTTTACTCTTTCCATTGGGACCATTTTCAAAGCAAATGAATATGTACAATTTTTTAGATCTCAAATCAAGTGCAATTGATAAGCTTTGTTCAAAACCGAGAAATGAAGTAAAATTGGCAAGCTTTACTCTTCACTAATGGTACATATATGTAGTTGAGGACCTCTAGAAAATCAAATATTAACCTTTTTCAGTGAAAAATGAAAGTTTTCGATAGTTAACCCTCAAAATTGCCCGTAAATTTTTTTTAAGCGGTCAAACGTTTTTAACTGCCCACTGCAAAATGAGCCTGAAATTTCAGGTCGACCATATATGGTTACCCAGGCAGTTAGGGGTTAACTTTTAGTGGAGGGATTTCAATGGGGTTTCATTTTCTTTCTTTGTTGTTGTTCTTTAGCAAGAAGAAGAAATTAAATGCTCCCGCCTCATTTGGGAAGAGCCTTGACAAGCAACACACTGGAATTATGTAGAGATGGTAGTGTGGAGATCAAGTAATGAAATGCACTACAACAAATTCAAAAAGTTTTATAGAATGAGTTTTGGTGCATTTGAGAATTTGTTGAACATGTTGACCTCATTCTTGAGAAGTAGGTGTGTTAATCAAATAAGGACACAAATGAAAATTAAAAAAATTGTGGCATGTGTGATTTATAAATTTTTACATGGCCATAGTCCAGAGCACATGGTAGATCTTTTAAGATCGGGGCTTCAACCACTAGAAAATATGTGGACATAGTTTGCCAAAAAAATTTACAAACAAAGACAAATTATTTAGCCATTATATAATTAGTATTCCTAGACTGCTTTGAAACTATAATCTCGAATTTCAAAGAAATAACATGATTGCCAAACATTTATGGAGCTACCAATAGGACTCATATATTTTTAGCAGAGAATTCTAGTAGAAGAGTGGCATTAGTTGCTAGTGACTTTTTCAATAGGAAAAAATTCCATTCTACTGTTCTACAAACGGTATGTGATTCACAAAAGATTTTCTGAAATGTGTGTGCCAGTCAACCAAGAGGAGTGCATGACAATGGTTAATTTACAGTTTCAAGTTTGTACAAGAGTTTGAGGAAGCATGAGATTCTTCAAGAATTGGTTGTTTTGGTGGAAGATGTCCATTGTATTCTTTATTTAACCCTTGAAGGACCATTGTCCTTTCGGGGGACAAATGGGATTTTGGGCAAGTACCTACTGTCTGAAATTTTTGTCATGTTTTTTTGAAACTTTTTTTGAAGATAGAAAAACTACTAAGCTTTGCGGGAATCTAATTTTTTTTCAATCGATGCCCGAAAAAAAAAGTTATGCCCAAATAAGCTCAAAATAGGGGATGTGGGGCAGCAAAAAAAATTTTGCAGTTTTTATTTTTATTTTTTATAGATTATATTTTTGTCTATCTGGAAAGCGTTGATTCATTTCATTTGGATTTGTTATGAGAAAGTTATGGACAATCTTGTTTTTCGAGCACTTAGAGCATCTTCCTGAAAAAATAACTTGTAGGATTCATTTCTGAATGCAATTTTTATAATTTTTCAAAAAAAAAAGTTCCACAAGGTTTAGTTTTTTTGCTAGAAGAATCTCACCATTGGGATTAGTGCTTTTTAATTCCATATAAAAGATATTAATATTTTAGATTTTCTTTCTATCTTGTACCTACTTCTACTTAACAATTTTTTTAATAATGAAAATTAAGTTTTTTTGGATTTTTTTTTTCCCCTAGACTCTCAATTCAATTCTCCATTATAAAGATTAAAAGCTCAAAACTTTGTAGTGCAAAACATTTAAGTTAAAAATGTTCAAAGTCATAAAATCTAGTCCTGCAATGTGCTGAAAAACTTGTTTTTTGCACTTTAAACGCAGATATCTTGCAATCTGTGCGGTCAAAAATTCTGAAAATTTTTCCACACATTTTCATACTAGTTAGGTATAAGATCCTACGGTTAGATGTGGGAAAAAAATTCAGTTTGTTTTACTCTTTGCTATAGAAATGGCAGTTTTGAGTGTTTTTTGGCAGAAAAATGGCCTTGGTCCTTTAGGGGTTAATTGGAGACATTGCATACTCCAAACACATCTATTTGATGAAGAATTGGAAGGCCCTGAACAATTTGGAGAAAAATATTCAATAAGTCAATGAACTCTAAAAAAGTTGTCATTGAATAAGTGTTTGGCACATTAAAGAACAGGTGGAGGATCTTGAAGCACTTCAATTCCAAAGTGGATAAGGTCGCTAGGATCATTGTGGCCTGTTGCTGGATCTAAAATTATTGTAAGTTCTTGAACGAATTAGAGTCTCATCTAGCTAATGCACATTTGAGAGGAGATCCATTAGTTGGATTCAAGAATATATGGTTACTTGTGGCTAGGGATGGAAAAGCATCAAAATATGAGGGAAAAAGATTGAGGGAGAAATTGTTTAGAGAATGGCTTTTGAAAAATCCTAATGATGAATGATTAAATATGTTGGACTTGCATTTTTTCAAGGTTTAGAATTCTAATACTTGTATATATGTATGTAGAATCATGTTGAAAAAAAGTCTTTTATTCAATGTAATGGAATTTGGAAAAAATCTAAACAAATCCAAGAAAATCCAAGAAAATCCCATGTAAGATTGGAAAACCATTCCACTATTCTAAAGTCCTAGAACTATAAAGCACCAAAAAAAAATTCTACTTAAAAGTACTGGAGAAGTCCTTGCCCTTCAACACTTCAACAAATAAAGCGTCCATTTGTAATTGACTTTTCATTGCCAACTTCCTACTCTCTTTCATTTCTTTGCAATTGATATTTTCATTTTCTCCATCTTAAGAATACCTTTAGAGAAATTGGTAATGACGGAAGCAATAGAGTCCTCTATACTAATCAACTTTCTATTTCTCTTTCCAGTACTCTTGTTGACTTGTTTTTCACATTCTGGTTGGTTAACCGCTTGTATGCGTGGGGACTGTATAAACATAACACTTGTAGAAGGGGGAATAGGAGAAGTAGTAGATAAAGTGTTTTCCTCTTCATTACTCACGATATGAACTTCTGAATGTTGCAAATGACCGCCCTGATCAATACCATGAGGGACCTTGTTGATTCTAGCCGTACCATCAAAGATATTGTCAAAGATTTCATACCATGGAGTCCGAGAAGACAATGGAACTCTTGTCTCTTTTTGCTTTACCTTCTTAGTAAGTACTCTTCATCTTGTTCTACTTGTTACGAATTTGGTTCCATGTTCTTTGAAGGTTGTTAGAAAAATGTATGTTCAACTTCCTTGCAAAGGCCTCCCAATTCACTTGCTTGAACGACTTCCGGTTGTACTCCCAATTCTTCTCCTCATACATGTCTATAAGAAACTTCAAATCTCTTTCCGTCTACTTTCTCTTCAAATTTGAAGTACCACCCTTAAGTTTTCTTTCTCTTGAGTCCATTGAAAATCAACCCCTCCCTCATCACCAAGCATAAGTGCTAATAAGCCCCCTTCCCCCCCCCCCCCCTCCCTTTGAACCTCCATAATGTCTCAAAAGCAAAGTCTCTAACTCACACTAACCAAGATTCAAAAATGCAATCACTCCTTGGAGTAGTTGAGGAGAGTACTCGGGAGAGTACCGCAAGGTAGACTCTGTGGCAAAGAAGAAGAAGCAACAAAGTTGCCAGGAGGCTCCAATAATGTCTACAATGTTTATGGGAGGGTATGATATGGAAGTAAGAATACCATGAGGGCTTCAGTCGTAGATTTAATTTGTCCAACATATGAAGGCTCGGTGAGGATTAACCCACATTTCCGCTCCCTCATTTGTAACGTTGCACAGCCTCTGTTGGCTCCATGTACGTGGGCCTATAGTGGGAGGGCTGGTTTTGCACACAATAGTTTTTTTATTTTTATCAATGAAGGCATTTGAAAGCATTACTTTATCTTAGTTGTAGTGAAAGTTGGTGTGATAGAAATGATTTTTAATTTCAAATCTACAAACCACTTCTGCACACTGGAGTTCCCCAAGAACTCAAGAAATTTCAAAGCACATTGCACATTGGAATAGTTGATGTGAGCACAAATGTAAGGTAGTTGCTACACCACCAATTAAAGCCCAGAGATGCATACATGTTACATATCCACGAGTTCCTATGACCCATGCAAACTAAGCAACATAATTTCCAATTTTCCATTTATACGCATTTACATGCACTCAAGTTCCTATCTCTCAAGCGAACTAAGCAACATACACACCGCATACAATTGAGAATACATGCTAGCTTCACAAACATGTATTATGAGAGAAACATCTGCAACACTGATGTTAAGCTTGAATGTGGAACGCTCTTCTTGACTCTGGCCGTGCGGCACAATGCAGTTAAAAGCTCAAATTGGGGCTCACCATCGTCTTCATTAGGCTTCTACCATTTGGTGTAAGTTTGATTGTATTTCCAAGATCCATTCACCGATTTTGGCTTGTAGGATTGAATCTCAAATTATCTGGAACAAGAAGGGCCCTCCTCTCCTTGTTTCAGTAGGCTTTTTGGTTTATTTGCATTTTGCTCTTATCTCTTTAGAATCTAGCCTCCAGGCTTGGCTGTCTTTATTCTGTGATTCTTCTTAATGGTTCTTCTATTAGTTCAAAATAAAAAGGCTTGAATGACGTACAGGGATGTAATGAATTGAAATTCTAGATGTGATAAATTGCTGAAACTTACCAAAGATTGAAATTTAAGCATACCCTTAGCAGATCGTCAATTCCACTACTTGCTTAGGATTGCAACTGAAATTGAGAGGCGATATGGAGCAGGAGGTTGAGGATGGGAGGCTGAGGGACGCTCAGCAGGGACGGGACCGGACCGGACCTGGGCAGGGCTGAAATTTGTAGATCGGAGAGTTGCAAGAAAGCAAGCTAGTCTGCTAGGAAAAGGTCCACTACATGCCCACTTGTTTTGCTCAAGGGGGTACTTAACCCATAAACGACATAGAGGACATTTTTTGGCTAATGAGTGACAAAGAATCTCTTCATGTAGGATAGAAATGCAACTATTCATCATCCAAATTTTGTGCGGAAAGGGAAAATCTTCTACAATAGTTTGTCTTTCAATGAGTGCTTTTTCATTTTTTTAAGTCAACAATTCACACAGTACCCAAACAGATGATTTCCATAGTGACTAGCTCGTCGTTTAAGGTTAACGTCTTGCAATAACTAGTATCATTATCTTGTTTGAGAACTTGACTTGACCCATGTATTGGATGAACTAAATAGATGCCTAACTTAGATGAGTCCATAGCTATTAACATGTAATTTTATTTGTTTTTTCTCCTTGAAATTGCAACATACCCAATTTCAAATCTTTAACATTAACATTTCTATTTGATTGAAATCCTAAATATCATATATAAAGCCAGTTAACATGCAATTATAATATCCTTGGTAGGACTTGAACTTGGTAACCAACATTCATTTAATGGCCAAGGATTCACCTTGCCGACAAACTAAACCACCTTAAAATGAAAGGACTTGGTATGTTGAAAAGATTTTGTATATACACAAAGGTATATATATATAAAAAAAGATTTAGGCATTCTGAAGATCATCACGTTCATTATAAACATGTAAACAAGATATCAATTTGGGATAGAACTTAACCCCTAAAGTCTCAAGGCCATTTTTCTTTTAAAAACCAATCAAAACTATCACTTTTGCTATGTTTACCTACAAAATAATAAAAAATAAAATAATAATCTAATCATAGGATCTTGTTTTACACTTGTTTTAGATCATGTGGTAAAACTTTGTAGTTTTTGACTATATAGATTAAAAGATATTAGCATTCAAAAGAAAAGAAAAATTTCTTTCAAAATGTTGCTCTAATTGTGTGCAAAACAAGAAGCTCCATAACTTCCACATCACTAATCCAAATGGAAAAAATCAAAGTTCTCCATTTAGACAAAAATATAATTATAAGAAAAAAAATATTAAATTTTTTTTTTCAATTTTTTTTGGATTTTTTTGCTACCCAGTCTCCCCTATTTTGAGGTTATTGTGGTATAACTTTTGCTTTCAAAGTGCCGGACACTAATTGAAATAAAAATTATATTCCTAGAAAGCTAATAAATCTTTTCATCTTATGAGAAATTTTCAAAAAAATTCAATAAAAATTGAGATCACAAGAACCTACTCAAAATCCATTTTATCCCTTGTAGGACATTACAATAGATGAAGTCTAACTGGTCTATAGGGTTGTGAATTATGCCAAGTTCCTAAACTATGGGAACTCTGCTACAACCATAGATTGACATGGCAAAGTGACTACCACATCAAATAATAATAATAAATTATTTTTTGAATTTTTTAAATATTTAAATAGTTATTATTTTATTTTTATTTATTCTGACTAGCACTAGTTGGTTTACAGCATTAGGAACATGCTTGAAACAACCCTCTAATGCTTCCAAATAATACCTAATGACAATGGGACTTTAGAGGATTAAATATTGCTATCCAATATCCAAATCTACTTTGCATAAGGAACTTTTAGAAAATTCCTTGTATTGCACAACGGGAAACTAGTCTTATACCATATACCACATTACTACATTCCTTGTGGTCAAAGGGTATTTGTGATTCCCTTAATATTTTGTGTTTAAGAAAAGGCTTGTGATATATTTCCTGTTACATAAAATATAAAAACCAATCTTACACCTTGTACCACATTATATGGTCACAAGGAATACTTCTATTTACATTACTTAACCCCTAAAGGTTGGAGACTTTGTTTTCATCAACGCTCCAAAAATGTCATTTCTAGTACAAGTACCAAATTTTAGGAAAAAAAAAATTTGGACAAATAAAACTATAGAATCTTGTAGTATGCTGGTTTGAAAAGATGTTAAAAAAAATCCAGAAATTTCCACCGTGTTGATTGTAACATACTAGCGTTTGAAATGATAAAAATCCTTTTTTTGTCCTTGCAAAAACCCAGGCAGCTAGTTGCACTTCACAAGGTCACATTTGTATGAAAAATGTCTAAAATGGTGGTTATTATTTGGTTTTATTCTTCAAGTCAAGTTACCTACATGCTCAAAAAATTTAGATAATTTGGAATTGTACAACATATAGGAAAAAAATAGTAAGTAGCAAGAAGTAGAGAATATTTAAAAATACTAAATTGTTAAGAATTTATTTATGGAATTGAAAACTGCCAATACCAATGGTTGTAAAGTTGTAATAAAAAATCTACACCCAATTTATTTATTTATTTTTAATTCCAGTGAAAATTGAGTTCAATAAAGGACTTCAAAGTTTATTTTAGAGTAGAGATTCCATAACTACCCGCAAACTAAAACTCCTTATAACTTTCATCTCATTAATAAAAATGGAATGATTCAAAGCTTTCCACTTATATAAAAATTTCAAATTTTTATTTCTTAAAAAGCGATTTTCAAAGAATTTTTTGAGCTGCCTACTAAACAATGAAACCTACATATCATGCAATAACTTTTTAACCGTGCAGTCAAAAGTTATGAAAATTGTTGGGTTGTAAAGCTACTCCTTGGGCACATGTGGTGTGAAATTTTTAAAGAAAAACAAAACTATATTCATAGTGAACTGCCCAAAGTTGCTATGTTGCCAAAAAAATGATGTTTGATCCTTTAGGGGTTATTTAGGGGTTAAAGGAAAATATAATTTACATTTCTGGTGAGCATCTTAAAAATTGACTAGTAAGCAATTGTCACATGGGAAATGCTTGGAAAAACACAATTTGATTCATCACAACAAAAAAACTTATACATAACTACTCTCAAGCACCAGAAGAAAATTCTTGTACATATCTACATTCTTGCATCCCATATTGTTAGCCATCACCAAGTGTATCTATATGATTACACCCTTACCTAGTGGATTATTCAAACAAAAGCTAAGAGATTGATCAGCTACTCTAATTGTGTTTTCAGTATTGGCTTAACTTTGTGTTATAGTGTTGTCCAAGAGGCACATGGCAATACTCCACTCATCCCTAAGGAAGGTATTTGTCAGGCTCCACTCTCCTCGTCAAAGCTTTTTTTCACATGTTTAGGGATTGATTTTCCTTTTTGATTTCCTCTATGTTTTGTGATTGTTTTTCCTTTGTGATTTGCTAATTCCTTTTAAGGCTCCACAAAAATGTTGCAAAATTCCCTATGTTGCACAATTCCTTGTTATTTGTTGTTCTTTTTTACAGGGGAAGTTTATCTATTTTTCCTAGAGGGAGTTTCCAAATCCCCTTGTGTTCTTCTATCTAGCCGCTCTTAATGCATTGTCAAGTAATTGAAAAAAAGTAATTCTTTGATGATATAGAAATACAATGTTTTTTAGGGGGTCGACATCCATTATGTGGGATTGGGATTACATCGCTAATTTTAGTAATAATATAAGACCTCCTAGTCGTAAATCACGTAGAGATAATTCGTTTCTATAACCAAATCTTTTTATTTCAATTGTTGCCTAAACGATTGCTTGAATCAATGGTTTTGGTGATGCCTAGCTTTAATTCTCTTATAGACACTTAACAAAAAAAATTGCAATTTTCTTGAAAATAATTTTACTCCAACACAAGGTAAAACAATCCATTGCAATCAGAAATTGACCCATAGTTGGACACCTAGGGAATGATCCCATTACAGGTTTTTTCAACAAATGTAATTTGGGCCAGAATCAATATCCTATCTAATAGTTATAGAGTGATGAATGAACTCTTTAGGAACTTTTAACTTTTAGTGTAATTTTATTGTAGGAAGTGACATTTTGAGGCCTTCCATGTTAAAAACTATTGTGATTGCTTTAGGTGAATAAAATGAGCATTACGGATACAAATTTTTGTTGGTTCCATGGTATTATGGAGACTCTTTGGAGCCATGATGGGCTAAATACTTCAAAAGTTTATAGCAAATTTATACTTTGTCAAAACAAATATAATTTCAATTGCTCTCATTGTTTCTCACACTTGAACTTTATGTGAGGAAAAAAATAAAAATTTCATCAATGATAATATAACAAACTTCTAACTCTGGATACAATTGGTTGTTTTACTTTAAGGTAATAGGCTCTAAAATCACCCACCTCCTTAAATGTGCACTATGCGTAAATGTTTCTTTTTCATAGCCTTCAGCAATGTACAAAAAATGTACAATTTAGGAGGTGGGAGATTTTAGAGCCCTATGCCATTTCAACTTGAAAACTTTATAACTAATTTCACAAAGCTCAAAAAAAATATGAAACGACTTGGGTTAGATGCCAATTCCACTTGTCTTTCAAGGAAAATTTTCTAAAAATTATTTTAAGAACCTTTGCCTCCCCAAAATTCAGTTTCAGCTCTTAGGTGGGCAATTTATGAACCTCTTACCTTAGTAGGCTATATCTTGATCTACCCCCTTCATTACTCTTTTATGTTAGTAAGTTCAATAATAACTCATTGGTGTCTTTTGACCATAAGTGTAGAGATGGAACTCCATTTCTGAAGCACAAACATAGAACCCATTGATTATTTCACCTAGTTGGTCTCAAATTTAGTAAAGATAATTTTTCTAGCTAAAATTCAAATTCAAAGAAAAAAAGTACAAGTTGTCAAAGTACGCCACAAGGTGATATGTGGATTGAGCATATTCTTATGTAGAATAGTCAGCAATACAACATTGAAGAAATTTCTAACAACATTTTTTGAAAATGCATTAAAGAAACTTTTCCTCTAAAAATATTTAATGAAGAATTGTGTTGGTTTTTAGTTTGAAAGAGTTCTTAAAAGCCATCTAGAGGCCCAAATTAATGGCCTTACCATTGTTTTAGGATTATCCCTTTTAAGTGCCTACTAAGTGTTCAACCATATCAATGATTCACTGGAATCCAATTATTATGAAAAATATATTTAAAATTCAAAGTTCAAAATTCAAATATTAGTTTATTTAATAAATTTAAATCTCATCTTGTATTAAAATTTTAATTCAAGCATTTAAGGGTTAATTCTTTAAGTCACAAGTTTTATAATGCATACAAATTTAGTTTTTGATGCAATTGAAAGATTTAAATTATTAAATTTTTGTACTACAAATCTAAATTTAGAATTGCAATAAAAATATTCAATTTTTTTTATCTTTCAAATTTCTACAACTAGAATAGAGATCAGGTTTTATAAATTTAATTTCATTAATTGTCCAAGGTGGCAACTCTAATACTTCCTCCGTCTCATAATACTAGTGCATTTTTTTCAGTATGTCCCAAATTGACTTATCTCCTTTACTTCATATCTGAATTTAGGATTAAAGATGATTTCTTCTGTTTTTGACATTAGCTAATGAAATGAAGCACAATAAGTCTAGTTTATTATCCACTTTACAAACAAAAAAAGATTCTAAAAACTGAATTTTTTTAAGCAATTAAAAATTAACTAGGTCATAGGCCAAAAGACATTGAATTTTTCATTGAATGTATTGAACTCCAACCTATTCTAGTACAAATTTGAATATACAGAGGGCAAGGTAGTTGCATAGAAAGTCTTCTTTTTCTATATTTAAAGCTTATATATACCTTAAGTTAGGTTGTTTTGTTTTGTGTGTTTTGTTTGATATGTTGAGATCTAAGAAATTATGAGGCATCTTGGCAGCATTCTTGGTACTATCAAAAAGCTCTTTGCAAGGAAGGTTGTATGGACTTTGTTTTGTGGTGTTTGGACCTACGATATGAAAGTTTTGGTTATTTTAAGCTAAAAAAATTTAATTTAATTATTTTTTATTTTTGAAAAAAAATGACTTTCACATGGCATGTCCAAATGCCACAAGAAAAATCTTTGCACTCCTTTGTGCATAGAGCTTTGCATTTGTACCACTTGCAAGAACGGAATCTCTCACACTATAGTGTGAAAGTTATTGAATTTCAAAGTTTTAATGAGTTAAAATTTTATTTTTATTTTTATTTTGGTTGTGACAATGGCACATGGCACAGTAGGCTTATTTAAGTATCACACTTTGTATCTACTGCAACCTCTTACTTTTTGAACTTTCCTTGATTGCAATTAAATAGCCACATCTACTTGTTTTGCACTTGAGAGGACACATTGCACATTCACTATACGATTATTCAATTGTAATATGCATTAAAAAATTGTTGCCAAATCCTTAATACTTTCATTACTACAAAAATGAACTTGGCCTACAGTCTGGAGGGAGTATATTGTTGAGAGAAGGCCAATGTCAAAAAGTCATTAAAAAACGGGTTATAAATTTATCATTTTACACCATATATGCATATTAAAAGTGCATGAAGCCTTGGCTATTAGAAGAATATAAAGATAACATATTTAGAAAGTCTTGTATAGTAATTTTATATTATAGAATATCATAATATATTATATTGTATTATGGTTTTTTAATTCATACTATACTTTATTAATCTCTTAATCTCTAAGTGCCCAAGCCTTTCGAAGTGTGTTTTTCCTATGAAAAAAGGCATTCGCTTATAGTTATCTCCAATAAATCAAATTGTCATTGTTTTTTAAAATTTAACCATATAGATGTTAAAAGAGTTTACTTATTAGTATGCTTACCAATTTTGAGTGTAAAATTGCATAGGAGTTGTGAGATTATATTAAGAAAAATGTGCATGTTTTATTTTTAGTATGTTGTCCCTCTCCACAATGTTCAAGAAATTTGCATATAAGATTGGAGGTGACATGAACAACTAGAAATTGTGTTAGAATACTAAAATGCACTTTCAAAAACCTTAAAGTTCAAATGAAAAGCTATCAAATTCATTACATAATGGACCTTGCAATTGGCAAGCTTTATACTTCCACTAATGGTACATATATGCCTTTGATGACCTCTAAAAAAAAATTGGTTTTTGGTACATCCCTACTTGAGGGCATCATTCTATTAATTACCTGTCAAATAGCTTCAAATTTATTGTTGATAACATTTTCCTATCATAAGCCTAGCTAGTTGAAAAGCTCCTTTGAAAAAAATCCATTTGGCATATTTTTTTTAGTAAAACAAAACATGGCATCTGTATTTGTTTCATGACCTAAGGAGCTTAAGCTTACACAGTGTTGTGTAGCAATCTTTTTTCAAAAAAAGTTGAAAGAAAACAACAACCTATATTTTTGAGTCATGAGATGCATCAAAATATAGAGTTGAACTTGGTAAGGCATCCATTTGTTTTTGTTCAAATATAAGTAAAGATTGTCAGAACATCCAAAGAACATGGTTCTTCAATAATCTCCTAACTAGGTGGAAGTAGTGGTTTGCAAACTCAAATAATTGCTCCAAGAGGATGTGGTACTCACTTGTGCCCATCCTAGCAGCAAAAAACAATCCAATGTCATGTTAGTGAGGTGCAACTGGTGTCTTCAAACCACAATGCGTGTTATAGCTTTTGCAAGGGACAAATGAAATGAGAAGAAAGCAAAATCCACAATGTAACTATTGCACAAGAAAAAAACTCTTGTGAACTTAGTTGTTGCAAGATTGCTATGATGAAGTCATGATATGTCCAAGTATTCACACCAAGATTTTCAACTTGAGTTTCTAGCTATCGTCCCACTATGCAAATTTGCAGAATTACAGAAGTAAGAATTGTTTTGCTTCAACCTGCTATTTTGTCCTTGGTCTATTGCTCAATCCTTCAAGACAACAAACCGAAATGAGTCCTCCAACAGTCTAACAAGCCGAAATGAGACTCTGCCTCCCGATTACAGGTATGTCCGGTGCTTTGGAGGCACTGTCTGGATCTTTTTTAGTGTTTTACAAAATGTAATTAATCTCTGTTGGTGTAATATTTAGATCAAAAGCTTTTGCTTCATGGGAACAAGTTCTCCCAACACCTCAACATGGTTTGTTTTATTTGCTACAAGTCGGATATAAATGTTGGCGTCCATTTGGTACCCAGTCAACAAATCTTGTCATTTACTTTTAAGTCAAGCATCAGATTGCTAGAATTTTAAAGATCCTCTATAACTCCTGTAAATTGGAACTACTTCGCTGGCAACATAGTAACTGCCAAGCAAGCCTATTAAGACATCACAAATAACTCCATCAAGGGATGCTTTTAATTAAGCATGAGTAATTGGGATCAATCTTAATCTAAAAATTGCTTTTAATTAGGCATGTGTAAATAGATTAGTATCATATCTTAATGAAAAAATCTTGGATCGTCAAGTAATGAGAAAATCAATGTTGAAGCATAATTTTATCTACTACATTTTTTTTGAACAGTCAATAAGTGGGAAGCATTCTTAGTCATGAGTAGATGAGTTAGAATCTTATCTCATGCCTCAAATGATGAAAATTACCATCTATAAAAAGCTTTATTTATTCTATATTTTTTTGAAAAAAATAGTAATAAGTGGTCGTTTTCCTAGTCATGTATCTATAGATTAAAACCATGTTTTTGTACATCAAGTAGTGAAAATCAACATCAATAAATGGCATCACTACTACATTTTTTTGAAACAATAAATAGTAATAAGTGGAGATTTTCCTAGTCAAGATTCTAATACTTGGACATGGAATGTTAGAAAAAAACAAAAACAAAAACAAAAAAACTTTCTTAGTACATCTCTTTATTCAAAGAGCATCGATCTGATTTCCTCTTTTCTAGTGCAGTATGGCTTCTTAAACAAGTTTCAATTAGGACGATGCTTCATAGTTATCTATTTTCCATCACATCAAGTAGTAATCAGATTTCAAGTAGTAAGGATCATTGAAAAGTTTAACAAGTATGGAATTTTACTCAAGTTGTCCTACCTCCTAATTTACAAGGATCAATTTCAGCATATGTATCAATAGACAAGATCATTTATCTTACGAGAATATGCTCAAGGCTCAAAGAAGTAACATAAAATATCTTACAGTGAACCGGTAAGAATTGTGAGATCAAACGACATTATCAAACTATATACACTTTTTTCTTCTAGAAGGACTAATAGGAGTTTAGGAAAAAACCTTGTTTGTGCATTCTAAGTGATTCCATGAGGATTAGGACCTCACCTGCACCCATGCACCACCACAAACCGTTAGTATGTCAAGGTACATATGCGAGGTGTTTAGGGTCCTAACTCACATGTATTGCGATAATAGTGACATATACACAATTTCTCAATTTCACTTAAAAATGTTTGTCTTGAACGGAGCTTGTTGCAATGCAACAACATCCAAAAGGTTTCTTTAAACTTCAAAGTTCATTGAGAAGGCGCTTGGATGTTGTTAAGCAAAGAACTAATGAGTATATGAGAACATGACAGATAAAATTGTAATACAAATTGCATTTAATAGAAGACATAAAAGAGAGGGAGCCAAATTAGCTAGAAACCATAGTGGAAATATATATATAAATAAATATGGAAGTCCAACCTTTTCTAAGGTTGGTGTGAATTAACGGCATGTTCTTGGTCCCATATTCATCTTAAGGAATGATCAAGTGACATTGTGATACTATAACTACATAACTTACCTCTTAAGGAATTGATACACATGTGTACAACAACTACATGGAGTGTGAAATATTAATGTGAAACCTCATGTCTAGATTTAAATTGCAATTTAGAGCTTGTTGTTACAAGCACAACATATCTAAAGGAGATCACCCATTTTCAACCAGCATCCCATTCTTGAAGATTAGGCTACTATATTTCTAATCAGCTATGCTTTAGGAGACAGCTCACATAGAAAAGGAACAACGAGAGCAACAAAAATGTATGGAAGGTGTACATTTGAATGCATACAAAAATACAAAATTACAAACATGTACATTGAAAGCGACAATTATTAGTTCCTTCAATTTTTCAATCAACCTATGGTTTGAAATAGGTTTGCCTCCATATTGAGAATTGAACAAACAAAATCTTAATGAAAAAAATTAATGGTAATTATGTTTTAAAGGAAAAAAATGTAAAAAATTATGAAATCCTTTTGAAATATATTTCTCTACACGGAGTTTTTTTTCCCTCAACCTTCCCTACATGTGCCACAAATAAGCTAAATTGGTTGGAAATGGATGATCGTCTTGATAAGTAAGCACATGAAACCCTCACTACATGGCAATCCTTATTTCCTAAATGCCTAAGGCACCATATTCTTTGTCGACAAAACTTTGAATTTAAATAAAACCTTATTAAGTTACTATTTTCAATAGTTCTTTTCCAAACGAATTTTTTTTGAAGTCTAATTTTAGCCTCAAAATCTAACTTTGAAAATGAATATTTGTGATTTTTCATTTCAAGATTTTGTGCAAGGGTGTCCCTAGAAAATTTTGATTTTCTAATGTTAAGGCTTTAAAAAATGAGCCTCAAATACACTAGATCTTCAAAAAAAAATTACATAAGAAATTCATTTAAAAAATTGTAAAGTAGATTTCATGAAGCTGAAAATTGATTGTAGATATACGTGCTATGTCTTTTAACTTCATATGTTTTTGGTGACTTCAATTTTAGATTTGTTGTGTGATAAGAGGGTTGAGAGACTTCACATCAATGACATCACACATACAATTTTAAAACTCTCATGATCAAATAGTATAATCTTTCAATCCGTAAGTGATATTGTTGTGTTTTCTTTTCCCATATAATCTCTAACATGTTTAATTTGAACTTGTATGGTTATAAATTACTAAAAATTGATGAAACTTATCAAAATGTTGACTTTCTGTTCAATGTACATCAATTTCCAAGAAGCACAAAAGCTCAGAACAAAAACCTTGGGCATTTACGGGTTAATTGCTGAATTCTGGCACCTTCAAATCCGCCAAAATTGTGAATATTTAGATAATTGCAATGAAATATGGATAATTATGTTTGTGCAACATATGCAGACAGAGACCACGTCAATATCTAACGATACTGAAGTTAATATTTACTACATTCTCCACAGATTGCATTTAATTATTAATCGTCTCTATATAGTGTGGACCACCGCATTTCAATATTTCCACACTATTTCAGTTGCTCCGTTGTACGTGGTGGCTTTCTAGCGAATGGATTGCAGTGCCTCCGAACTCTGGGACCTACCTCGAAATCTCGAATGAATGCATGCCACGCTGATTAGAAAGAACAGTGCACTCGGTGATGTAAATTGGGCAGATAGGCCGCACCTATAGCATTGATTAATCGACTATTTCGTTAAAATGGCATGATTCCTGTGTCAAATATTGGAACATAAATCTACACATAATATTAAGACAGGTCGCCCGTCCTGAAAAGTGCCTAAGTAAAAAAGAAGTGGATTACCTCTGATGTAAAGAAGTCAACGTTATTAATTTACGACTGAAGAGAAATTAACGAGCAAATTCAATTGAGAAGAAAATCTAGTACTGTACCTTCAAAAGCCTGGTTAAGGATAAGGTCTTGCTTCGTTGAATTGACTTGCGAATGAACCCCAGTCATGGCAGCCATGGCACAGAACAGGTGAAGCAAGGAAAGCACGTTCCACCCCATCTTCGACAGATCGACTCCTCGACTTTAAGCTTCCTAGAACTGGATCGACTTCCAGCAGTATACCGACACCCTGCGGAATCTTTGAACTTCAGTGCTTTCTGTCCAACAGTATCCATCCAATGTCAACTTCTTCAACTAGGCAGAACCTCACGCTGCACGAAACTAGCACTTTCCAGACACTCGTCTAGAACGGCCGGGGTGGATTGACCCCCTAGCTCGGCCCTACGGGGTAACCTTGTTTTTTGCACATGATTTTTTCGCAAATTTTGAATTCATATTTGCGATCAGAGACCCCAAATTTGCTAATTGGAATCAATAATATATCCTGAAACGGCCCAATATAGGGGGCTTTTTTTTTTACATGTACCCCTGATAAGGCCGAGCGAGGGGGTCAATCCACCCCGATCTCTAGAACCTAAGACCAGTCCTATTTTCACTGCACTCGGATGTCGGAAGCGAAACACTGCCTCAAATTAACAATTACCGAGTCAAACACAAGAACGAATAAAATCAATCCGCACGTACTGGAAGCAATGCGGGAGGTGTGGTAGTTCTACTTGAGTAATGGGACACGCTGAAATAGGATACTTAGAGAAATTATCTTGCTTCAGTTGGTACAGCTATGTTTCTAGAGCGAGCAGGTCGATCCCCAGCTAGCTAGTACCCACAAGTGATCGAATCAAATGTACTAGCTCCCACTGCAAGACTGGTCCACCAGTGTGCCACACAAAGAGCACGAGGAATCGGAGGCGACGAAACGGCACCTCGATCACAATAGTGGTAGTCACAGCTTGTTCACCGTGATGGTGAACAATGAACATTGAAGTGGTGGCGGCGTAGGGTTGGCTTGCTTTTGACGGAATATTCATAGCGGAACATTGATTGTTCTCCCAAAATCCACCTCCGGAGGTGGATGTTGGGAGTGAACAATCAATGTTCCGCTAAGATTATTCCTTTGTTCTCTTAACTTTCAATTACATCCGTCCATCTTGCCATTATCCATCCTCCATTGTTCATTCTCAACATTTGAACAAAAAGGGTGGTCACGGCTTGTTCAATATTCGTCACTTCTCATTGACCCCTCAAAGCACTTTCCATTGTTCATTGTTCATTGTTCACCATCACGGTGAACAAGCTGTGACTACCACTATTGTAGTATCCCTCAAACAATTGCAATTCCTTGAAACAATCTTCACGCATAAAAGAAATTCCACAACGGTCAAAGAGAGAATTAAAGAATCAGATGGACCTACCTGCGCCTTCAAGCTTACGGTGATTCCTGCAGCGTTTTAACCGGTTGAAGAGCCACAGTTGTCACTTCGGTTGCGCAGTGCATCAACAGTCGAGTGCTGCAACGACGACAACAGCTTGAGGGCGCCCGTAAACTTTGGATCTGAAGTGGGAAGGGGAGCAGGCGGGGGAGGATTTGTGCAAGCTGCCCATATCCCGCCTCCCATACCTGACCCCGCCACAACGGACTTTCTTGGAATTCCCTCCGACTAATTTGGAGATTCTGCAGTTTTTCCCTGCAAGTTTCTCCTAGTTTTCATGTTTCCTTGTGTTCTAATGTTACCATGGAGGGATCTTCAAAGAATTCCTATACAAGAAAAAAACCATGGATTTTCTTTGCAAATATTTCATAAATTCTCTCCAAATTCCCTGTGTAAAATTCAAATTGGTAGACTTTGTATACATTTTACATTTCAATGTTTTTCCACCTGATATTTGGTAGATTTTAGAAGATGCAATTGTCCCATATCAATTGTCAAGGATACGGTGAGGTTGGACACATAAGACTTGTAAATTGTCACGTAATCTCCAAAGCAATGAATTTCATTGATTTCACAATAATCTAACTTTTCTCTAGAGTTTGTACTATCTAAGAAGTTTTGAAACGTGCAAATCTGAAATGTACAAATCAATAAGATTGGAAATTCAATATCTACATTTCCGTCAGATTTCAGCTTTCAAAATCTGTAAATTGTATTGACTATGCAAGCTAAAATCTACATTAAGCTTAGATTTTGAAGGCATAAATCTACATTCTGAAATATTAAATTTCACAAATTCAATAGATTTGGAGGTGGGAACATCACTGAAAAATGCACAAATTACCCCCTACAAAATGCACAAAGTTCCTTGTCTCACATTTCCCTGTGAGAGCTACATTCCCTGTGTACTTGAAAAAAGGCCAAAAAACTAAATTCTAGGAGGGGATTTTTGTTATAGTGCCTACAGGGAACATTGAGAATGTTTGGTGTGAGCAACTAACGGCTCGTCACACTACTACAGTGGCACCCCACGTAACACGGGAGCTCAAGTCTCGTCTTCGTAATTAAGCTTATGGTTGTGCGCCGAGCCTCCTGCGTTTTTTGCGCGCATTCCACCCAAGAGGCTCGGCGCACAACCGCATGGATGCCTACAGTAGAAGAAAACTGATTACTGTTTTAGCTTTTACTATTTAAGTGCTTCCATATTCAGCCGGGGTGGATTGACCCCCTTGCTCGGCCCTGCGGGCAAACCCTGTTTTTTGCACATGATTTTTTTTTGTTAATTTTGAATTCATATTTGCGATCATAGACCCCAAATTTATTAAACGAAGTCGAGAATATACCCTAGAACGGCCCAAAATAGGGGGCTTTTTTTCTTACGTGCACCCCTGGTAAGGTCGAGCGAGGGGGTCAATCCACCCCGATCCCATATTCAAACTTATCAATGCTTGTAATTACTCAGACATGGGTGTTTCCAATTTTAGTTGATCCCTGCAAGGAATCTGCTCAAAAGGACTCATTGAATAGGACAATGAAAGAACAGAAAGGACTAAGTACAGATGGAACTTGTGAATCTACTGCTCAAAATTAGAGATACTGAAAATAGCGTGTTATAGTTTAGATCAGGGTTAGTTTAGAACGTATTACAAAACTTGAATTAAAAAGATTTGTCATATAGCCATATAACGCATTAGAAGAGTATTGGAACACATGTTACTATTTTAATTGTCGCGTTCTATTCCAAGTTTATTTCATGTTTTCTCAGTTTTGAAGTATGAACCCGGTACTTGCTTTCCAGTAATCTTGCTCAAAATCTCTTGGTAGCCATGCATTTCTGTCTTGACTTGCTTGATTACTCATGGCTGAGTTCATTCTAGAGAACAACACCGAAAATGATCAAGTTTGCAACTTACCGTTGACGACAACAACAATTTAGACAAGTGTGAAGAATATTTTGCAATGCTTGCCAGCTCTCGTGCGGTTCCTTTCCATGCCAATGGAACTGAACCGTTGTTCTTGTGCAGGTAGCAGTGAAGGTTACATTGCTGAATTTCATGATTACCCCTGAAGGTTTGCAAGACCAGCTGTTGGGCGAGGCTGTGAAGCATGAGGGACCTGACTTGGAGGAAGAGGAGAAGACTCCACTGATATTACAGGGTGCTGAGAATGCCAAACAACTGAATGAAACTGAAGATCGGATAATAGAGGTACTCCGTAATCAATCTCTTTGATATGCCCTGGAGCGAAACTTAAGGTCTTAAAAAAAGTGGGACGTAGGCTGAATGTTTGACAAGTGTACTCTGTATTCAGTCAACTATAGTTAGTACCTTCTTACAAGTGTGCCGGATATTCTAAACTGTTGCTTTTGAGAAGATTGTATTAGAGACTGAGTTGTGAGTGTACCAACTCGGTCCTCTGAACCCTTGAAATACACTGGATGTTGTCCAAAGACGAACCTGGAGGTGTTGGTATTGAAGTCTTGGTCGGAAAGCTTGAGCATCTAAGGAACTAGCGAAGGATGGTAAAGAAATTTAATAATTAGATAAACCCTATCAATTTTCATTTTGGAGATCCGGACATGTGTCACTTTTCACTTAAACTTATGTGAGTAAGGTAACAGGCTCCACAATTGCACAAGCTCTGTAACTACCCACATCCTCAAATGTACACTATGTGTTCATGTTGCTTTTTCATAGCCTTTAGCAATGTACAAACAATGTACATTTTAGGAGGTGATCAATTTTAGAGCCCTAAGCCATTTCAACTTCAAAATTTTATAACTAATTCCACAAAGCTTCAAAAAATATGAAACGACTTGGACTAGACGCCAATTCCTCTTGTCTTTCAAGGAAAATTTACTAAAAATTATATCAAGGAGCTTTGCCTCCCCAAAATTCAGTTTCAGTCTTAGGGTGATGATTTATGGACATTTTACCTCAGCCAAGTCGGCCGCACGTTTTGTCATTTGTGACTTTCTTCACTCATCCCATGCTTTGTCACTATTTCAAGGAATAAAAAGCAACAAGGGTTGTAATAGTGATCTAATTGTGACTAGCACTAGTAATTTTGCCACATTTATCTACTTGTGGACTTTTTTTGAATATCTCCCAATGAATTGTATATTATGTAAAATGAGACCATAATGATGTTGAAAGTAGGAAGGGAAATAATAGATATTTCAAGGAACATGTCACTCCTTAGATAAAAAGAAGCATTTAGAGCCTAAACTCTTCATGGACCTCCTACCTTACTCCAAGATAGAGTTTTAAACTATCTGAGTGAATTAGTGAACTAGCTTGGGTGAAGAATGCTGCACTGTCTGATCTAGAGAATTTTTTTTTTTAAATCCCTTGAAATTGCTACAATGAATCCTTAATGAATTCATAATAAGCTAGTTATTATACAAAAACAAACCCTTGAAAATGAACTGAACACGACATGTGCTCATCAATACTTCGATAGAGAAAAAATGGAAAATGAATTGACAATGAATAAGTTAGAGAATCAAATGGACTCAAATTGGACTCAGCAGGAATGGAATATTTTATTAAATCTGTGATAACTTGAGCTGAATGGAATTTGAAACAAAAAAAGACCCTGGTGCCAGAATATGAAACTTTCTTAACCCCTAAAGGACCAAACACCGTTTTTTTGACAACATAGCGTTTGGGGGCAGCTCACCACGAATGGAATTTTTTTTTTTTTTCTTTGAAATTTTCACACAAGATGTGCCCAAGGAGTAGCTTTAGGGCCCAACAATTTTCATAACTTTTGACCACATGGTTAAAAAGTTATGGCATAATATGTAGTTTTCATTGTTCGGCGGGCAGCCCGGGCAACAAAAAAAACTTCTTTAAAAATCATTTTCTAGAGAAATAAAAATTTGAAATTGGTTCTCTAGATTATGTGCACAAGGAAAGCTTTGAATCATTCCACTTTGATTTATGAGAAGAAAGTTATGAGGAATTTTAGTTGTGGGTAGTTTGCGGGTACTTATGGAATCTCTACTCTAAAATAAACTTTGAAGTCCTTTATTTAACTCAATTTTCAATATTTTTGGAAAAAAAATATAAACACAAGGTGTAGATTGTTTATTACAACATTACAATCTTTTGGATTGGCATTTTTCAATTCCATAATTAAATCCTTAATAATTTAGTGTTTTGAATCATTTTCTACTTCTTTCTACTTACTATTTTTTTCCTATATGTTGTACAATTCCAAATGATCTGAAATTTTTTAAGCATGTAGCTAACTTGCTTTGAAGAATGAATCCAAAGAGTTACCACCATTTTGGACATTTTTTCATACAAATGTGACCATGTGAAGTGCAGCTGCCCGGTTTTTTGCAAGGACAAAAAAAGGTTTTTTGTCACTTCAAATGCTAATTTCTTGCAATCTACACGGTGAAAATTTCTGAAATTTTTTCCACATCTTCTCAAACTAGTTTACTACAAGATCCTACGGTTACATGTGTCCAAAAATGTTTTTTTTTCCAAAATTTGGTACTTGTACTAGAAATGGCAGTTTGGGAGCGTTTTTTGTGAAAACATAGTCAAAAAACTTTAGGGGTTAACTACAATTTTTTCATTTAGATACATTGAAAACAAAGAAAAACATTACTTGCGGTTTTGAAGCTAGTATACTTGATCTATGTAATCCGGTTTATTCTTACTTGGGTCATTGCAAGAAACACCATCCACTTTCTGTAGCGTTTTGACAAAATCTACATTTCAGTACTGGAGTATTAGGAATATTATGTAATGGAATAAATGAATAATCTCAGTCGTTGATTTTCCCAATCATTGACTGAAAGTACCATTGCAAGTACTATGGACTACTTGCAAGTATTGAAATAGTATTACGGGGAGAAAAGGACAAATATTCACAAAAAAATAGAAACAATGAGTTATAAATTAATAATAAATAGAACATCATGAACAAAAAAACTAAAAATTGGCCATTTGAGAGGACTTAATGGTGATCAAATTTCACCAATAAAATAAAATTGATACCATTTTCAGTGTTCAAAAGTGCACGTACAAGAGAGCCCTATTTGCATGGACCTGGAGGGCATAAAATAATATCTTTTTAGATGCCTCTTGGTAGGCATATGCCCACCTATTGTGGAAATAGACCACCAAAATTCAACTCTAGATTATTTAATTTGGGTATTCTGAATGTATTAAAAATCCCTAAATCTCAATTGTGAAAAATACACGAAATTGATTTTTAAAACTAAAATGATTTCTTTTAATTTCAAAAAAATAAGGGATCTAATGAACACCAAGGTAGACATGCTTTATAGAAATTTCATGTTCTTAGAATTTGGGATTCAAAAGTGATATAGGCAAATAACAATGTCACTCCAATTATGAAAGAGAATAGGAGCGGTGTTTCTTGCAATGACCCAGCTAACACGTATCACTAGGGATATTATGTAATTTTATTGCATGTTTAAAAAATCCATGTCAATGAATACAACAATTTGATTCCTAAATACCTTGTGCATTGTAGCCTTACTAAAGCAATTTGTCATGACATTGCAAAGATCAAGATGCAACTCCGACTTGTCCTATAAATCACATTTGTAAAGAAGAAGTAGCCTTGAAATAATCTTATTTTGAAGCATACAAAATAAGCATACGTTGAAGGAGGTTAGGAGGTTAGGAGGTCTTCCAATGTCAAAGAATTCATCTTCAACTAAAAATCAACATAATTTTTTGCCATCAAACCTCCAATAAGTGCTTAGAAGCCACACAAAATTTTGATATTTTGTCAAATATCTAGGAATCCGCCTTCAATGCACAAGGGAGTGGTCAGTATAATGATCACTTCCTTTTGCAAAGACCCACTTCAATGCACAGTCAATTGCCAACAACATTTAACCACATAATAGATGACCTCCAATCACCAAAAGACCTCACATTACATACTGTCAAATCAGATTTATTAGAAGGTCTTTATTGCAAAATGTATTATACAATAACAAAGGATCCATCTATCGTGAATAATTCAAGGCACTTGCTACAATAATTTAATATTTTTCATTTGCCAAAAATTAGCAAGTTAATCACATCCTACTTAGGTGGGACACATATTTGACTCTCTCCAAGTGGGTGCCTTTCAAATCGGAGAGGAGAGACTTAAAAAGATTCACCATCAACCAGCTCAACCGCCAATTTGGGAATTACTACCTACAACCATTTCAACCTTAACTTTCCTAACTATCAAATTGGTAGACCTTTTTCTACTTGAAAATTGAGACTTATACTTGGGAGCATTAAAAAGATCATTTATCCAAAAACAAAACCTTTCAAATCCAAAATTGGAAATTTACCTATTAAAAAATAATAAGTGTGTCCACACGGACCTTCGCGTTGTGCATGGCATGGTTGTCAGCGACAGAAAGTCATTGCACACAATAATTTATTTTTAAAACGCCAACTTATGTTAATTGTTGTGTCGAAGTTACTTAACCTACAACCAAGCCCGATTGCCTAACATCTATGTCTTTGTATAATCTACCAGCTACAATAATTTTGCACAATACATCATTTCTTTAAAAACTCCTTTGCCTTCAACACAACTCACCACTATTCTTTTCGCCTCTTCAAAGTAGCTCCACGTAGGATTGGCATTCCCTATTGCTGCTAGGTGTGGGCATGCGCTCCCATTTTACCACATTTCCACCCAATCAAGACTCGCTTAGCACCAGATGTGAAAGCACCTTTAGAGTCATACTATTGATAAGTTCAACTCTCACATGCAAATAATCATAGACTTCACTTGTTGAATCAGAGCAAAAATTTCATGTTATTATATAGAGATTGCATAATCTATTTTAAGCCTAGAAGCTCAATATACACTGAAGAGCCAAGACAAAAATGCTTGGCATGCATGCAATTGTGGATGTTGAGATCTTATTTTTTGCCAAATTGGAGGGTTTATCAAGTTGTGACCACTCACTAAGTGAACTATTGTGCAATTTTATATTTTTGTAGTAAGTTTTGTGTATGAGGCTAAAGCCTAAGGACATATATATGCAAGAAACCATTGTACTCTTCATTTCAATGTTGCACTATTTGAGACATTTCTTCCTAGTATGGTACTACATATTGCGTAGAAGACGTAGACCTCATTGTTGGTGATTGTCATCTTGATTACATATTTAAATCTATTTGTGTAAAGCCTCTCAAAAATAATATAATGGTTGTGAACCACCATACTAGTTCACATTTTAGATTATGGGAAATTTAAACAATTTCGACCAATTTACAAGTCTAGAAGTGTTAATATTATGGATTAAACTACAACTATTAATTATAGGACAATCCATTACATAGGGATAGAAATGTTGGTAGGTTAAGGCAAAATGCTCAAGAAAATGTAAGTAGGAAAAAATGAAGGGAAAATTATAGGAAAAAATTAAGAATTTAAAACTAAAATGGCTTTAAGTAAAATTTGGTATAGTAACCAAATTAGGCAAACAAGAAAATGTTGACAAAATGAAAACCAAAATGCTAAGTAGAAAAAAAAAATTAGAATTCTCTAAAAAATAAAAAAAGATAACATTTGATTACAAAAAGTACAAAACAAAAATGACAACAAAATTCCATGGGGCATGGGTAGGAAATGGGATTAGAATTAAATTGCAAACCACAAAATAAGAAATACAAAAATTTCAAAAATGAACTAGAAAAGAAGATTAGAAGTAGAAAATAAAACAAAAAGTAAATTGAAAATCACAAATATAATAAATAAGAAAAAACACAAAAGAAGTTAGTAAAATTAAAACTACTACTTGATTACTAGAGTATTGAAGGAAACACTCAAATAGGGATGGAGAATTACTAAAATAAGAGTTTTAGAGTAATTTAGAGGATTTTGCACTAATTTAGGGGATTCAACATTATTGTAGCGCAATTTGCACTAAATTAGCACATTTGCATTAACTTATTGTGATTTGCACTAATTTGGTGCGTTTGACACTAATTTAAAGGATTAACAATAAATTAAGGTAGGATGAAATTATTAGGAGAATTAGTCTGTTAGAAAATTTTATATATGCAAAATTAGGGTTTGGAGAGCTCTCTCTCTCTCTCTCTCTCTTTCTTTGTGGTGTTTTGAAAGAGCATGGATTTTTTGAGAATTGTGAGTATGTTATGGGTGTTTTAAGCATGAATTGTGAAAGATTGTGAGAAGAAATCATGTAGGTTAATTTGTTGAGTCGGTTCATTATTTTTTTAGTAAAAAAGGGATTAAAATCCTAGTTTTTTAGGTTAAAAGGAAAATTGTTTGAAAATGGTGGGAGAATTTTGAGTCGAGACTTGGACTACCAACTTCAATAAGCAACAGTGAAAGAATAGCAATGCGGATTGAGCTAAAAATTAATGGAAAGGTGTAACTTAAAGCTGAATCTTTAAAAAGCCTAGAATCAATCCATTTGGAGCATGGACAAGGTGGTGGTGGTGGTTTTTATGGCGGAAGGTCTATTGGCGTAAGACTTTTGAAGCTGCAACTTTGAGGAGCAATTGCGCAAGAATGTCGAGGCAGATTGGGCTAAATTTTTGGGAAGAAGTGGATCTTAAAGTTAATTTTTTGGAAAGCTAAAGCTTGCCTCATTTAGAACAAGGATAAAGCAGTGGTGGCTGTTTTTATAGAGAGGTCAATTGCCTTATTGGCAATGAATTGTGTTGTGTCTCTTATTGTTCTTGTGATTCCAATTGAGTTTAAATGTAATGATGATTACAATCCATATTGGTCTTGCAAAGATTTGATTAAGTTTCAATTGGCTTGTATGAATTGCTTTTGTTGGGAAATTTAGAGTGTGATTCTTGGAGTGATTAGTACCTTGTGGAAAGGTTGGCCCAAATCTTCCAAAAATGACATTCTATATTCCAATTTTATGAGTTGAGAGTCTACAAAGAATGCATAAATGTGAGTTTGACATTTTAGGATTTTGAATGTTTTGAATGATAAAAAAGAAATGAAATTTTATTTCTTGCATTGAGGTGGTGCATGTCTTAGTATCAAATCTATAAACTTAAATGAGGTGCAAAATGAGAGGTTAATGTATGAGTGAATTTTGGTCTTAGATAAAATTTGACCAAAAAGTATAATAGGTGTCCATTTCTTGGAGGCAAAATAATTTAGAATTCTGTACATTCACCATTGGCCCAACTCTAGGGGGGGGGGGGGGGGGCCTAGTGGTGAAAATACCTCATAAAATTAGCACAATTGCCGAGAAGGAGTATCTTTTCTAATTTGTTGTACAAGACGTTTTATTTTACTTTTGCTAGTTTTTGAGCATATTTTAAGAGCATAAATATTATATATTACATACTTTTATTTGTTTTATTTTATTCATAGGGATTGTTTTGTAGATGTTTCCATGTATATTATTCCCGTACCAGAAGGTATGGGAACACTAAGAAGACTATCCTACCATTGTTGGGTGGAATCTTCTTTGACATTGTTTTAGCCGCTTTTCATTATTAGTTGTCTACTATATTACAATAAGGCCGGGTTGATGACTAGCGAGACCAGTATGTTGTTTAAAATTGAGCATAGAGAGAGTGATGCCTTAAAGCCCCAAGAGCTTGTGTTTGTAAGTCAAACCCACAAGTTGTCCATAATTCTTGTCCATCAAATCTTTTTTCATGGACGTGCTCTACGAAAAAACCAAAAATTTATAAAAGAAACCTCGTTGATTGGACACCTAAAGGGAATTGGAAGTGAATTGGTGATACCGCCCATTTAGAAAACTGGCACGGGGGGTTCTAGGTGGAATTTCACTTCCAAGACGTGTACTGTACAATGAAGGGTGAAAAGTTATTGTATTCATATTTAGTATTCACTAGCTTGTTTATTTTAAAACTCACAAAAAAATTGTTTTTCTTTGATTTCATGTGCTGTTTTTTTTCTCCTTCTCCGTAGATAGGTCCTTAGAACTATTTAAATCCTTAAAATCACCAAAAAAAAATAGTCTTGGGTAGTTGCAAGAAACACTTGTCCTATTCTTTGTCCCCTTGCCCTAAGACATGTACTTTTTAGTTCATAACTTTTGCATACTTTGTCTAGTTGGCATGAAATTTGGAGTGAAGGTAGCTAAAAAAGTTTCAAACATTCTGTAATTCTTTGAATTTTTTAAAAATTAGTTTACTATTTTAGAGTTGCTCCCAATTGGGTGTCTACCTTAGGCATTTTGGGGGGTTTTAGTCCTATTTTTGACCCAAAACTGCGAATTGGAAGCTACAAATTGCACATGAAGGAGGTTTAGGGTCCTTACAAGGATTGACGAGGAGATTTTGTGAAAAAAAGAATACTAGAGTTGTTTATAGGGGCTCAATGTAACCATCCTTTGCACAAAAGTCCTAAAGAGGGAAAAAAAATTCCTAAGGAAATTTTTGGTGCAATGAGAGCCTTTTGTTGTCAATAAACATGGCTTTTTGGGGGGGAAATTTTCTGAATTTTTTTCCCATTTTTAAAAAATGAAAAGGGACACAGACCTTTTTTCTGCTATTTTCTAGCATATTCAAACAACAGTGCCTTCGGTAGTATCCCGCAATAGTCCACAATACTACTGAGTACTCATAAGTGCTCCGTAGTAGGATCTCATTTTTGTATGCCACCCTGCTTTAATGCGCTTATTGTTGTACCCGTCACCTGTCAAAATCGCAGCTCAACTGAAATTCGAAATCAACGGTGGAATTTGCCATTGTAGCGCGACGGTGTAGTACTTGATGTATCGATAGTACTACCAATCCTATGCCCCAAAAATGCATTTTTGGCCAAGAACTGCGAAGTGTTTCTTGCAACTACCCTCTTCCTTAATTTAATACTCTCTACCTTGAAATTTCAGCAACTCCATGTGTTCTGTCCTTTTTCTTACCTCTAGATAGACCCTTAGACCTATTTAAATCCTTAAAATCACCAAAAAAATTAGTTTTCCATTTGTTAGTACTATCCACCTAGAAAATTCAGCAATTCCATGTGTTGTCTTTCTGTGCCTTAGTCTGAGTTCATCGAACAAGGCCATCATCTCCCCCCCTCCCCCCGTTGCTTGTGCACGTGCATGGTATGAATTTCTTGGAATGGAGGACCCTTGAGACCCTTGAGCCAATTGGTGTTTTAATTCCAAAATTGTGACCCTCACATTTCGTTATCTAATTGCCTTGTGACTTCAGGTGTTTCACATGTTAGGATCACGATTTTTATCAAACTGTCAAAAATATTGAACCATAGGAGTGAACAATTAGGATACTCTTATAGCACAAGTAAGGTATATTTTTTTTTGAAGAGGTGAAAAGGTTTATGATAACCTTTAAACCGTCATTAGGAATGATGGATTAGGGTTAGTATGGAAGGTTATTAGAGCACCTAAAATGTGACACTCCTATGTGGAGTTCCCCAATGGATGATTAAGATTATTAATCGTAGTATTTTACACTAAACTAGTGTAAGAACCAATATAAGAATTTATGGAAGAATTTCAAAACTTTTGATTGCATAGATTGCAAGATATTGCGTTTAAAGTAAAGAGTGTTGTTTTTTTGCACCTTGCTTGACTAGATATTTAGGCTTTGAATCTTCTTAATTAAAAATTTCTACACTTCTAATTTTGAATTTTATTTTTTATGTTGAAGAATCAAGTTGAAAGTTTGGAATTTTTGTTATTAAATCATTCAATTTCTTAATCTAAAAAGAAATTGTTGTATGGAAGTAGACATGAAATAGAAGGAAAAACTAAATTGTTCATAATCCTAATATGGAATTAAAATACACTCTTTTCAACATGAGATAATTTTAGCAAAGTCAATTATATGGATTATTTTTTTGAAAATTTGAGTTCAAAAATGAATCTTATAAGTTATTTTGTGAAGAAAATGCTATGAATACCTCCAAAACAAGATTCTCTATAACTTTTTCAGCACTAGTCTAAATGGAATGAATCAAATTTTTTTCTTGAAGGCAAAAGTATTTTCTATTAGAAAAAAAATTATTCAAAAAATATATTTTGAGGGTTTTTTGTTTTTTTAAAATTGCCCAACAAACTACTTTTGAGCTTAGGATGGCATAACTTTTGCTTTCATGCATTGATTGAAATAAAAATTATACTCCCAAAAATATAATTTAGTTTTTTATATATAAAAAAGTCTTAAAAAATCATAACAAAATTGAGGTTACATAAGCCTACTCAAAAATCTCTAAAGTCCCAAAATGAGATAGTGGAACTCTAGGGGTTAAAAGTTCAATTGTTCAATTGTGTTATGAGGTTTTAATCCATTTGTCTGCATTGTATATTCCATATTTTAATTCATATCATAAAACTATGTGCATTTATAATTTTTTTTTAATACCACCAAATTAATTCTCAAGATTTTATGATGGTGAAAATCTTACTTTAGAAGTATTTTTTTATAGCACTAAAAAGTCTCATTCAATTAATGCATGAGCTCAAATAATTCCTTTCAAATTCATATAATTCTAATTCTATCAAAAAAATCATCAGCAATTGTGCACGGTTTCACCAAACCGAGAAATAATAAGTCGAACATGATGAGAAAGAAAATAAATCCCTTCATATTTATCTGAAGTTATATTCCAAATATTCATTGTGAAGATTTTTATTTTAAAAAGAGTTCTTTATTAACCCCTAAAGGTCATAGACTATGTTTCCACCAAAACAGCTCCAAAATTGCTATTTCTAATATAAGTACCGAATCTTAGGGAAATTTTTTTTTTAAAAACATAACCGTAGGATCTTGTATTAAACTAGTCTGAGAAATTATGAAAAAAAATTCCAAAGTTTGTGGATTGCAAGATAATAGCGTTTGAATTGACAAAAATCTTTTTTTTGACCCTTCAAAAATCCGGGCAGCTGCACTTCACAAGGTCACATTTGTATGAAAAAATATTCAAAATGGTGGTTACTCTTTGAATTCATTCTTCAAGGCAAGTTGGCTACATGCTTGAAAATTTTCAGATTGTTTGGAATTGTAAAACATATAGGAAAAAAATAGTAAGTAGAAAGAGGTAGAGAATGTTCAAAACACTAAATTGTTAAGAATTTAAATATGAAATTGAAAAATTCCAATCCTAAAATTTTTAATGTTTTAATCAACAATCTACATCCAGAATTTTTATTTTTTTCAAAAATATTGAAAATTGAGTTAAATAAAAGACTTCAAAGTTTATCTTAGAGTAGAGATTCTATAACTATCCTCAAACTAAAACTCCTCATAACTATCATCTCATTAATCAAAAAGGAATGATTCAAAGCTTCCCATCTATATGTAAATCTAAAGAACCAATTCCAAATTTTTATTTTAAAAAAAAGTGATTTTTTAAGAAGTTTTTTCAGTTGCCCACCGACCAATGAAAATGACATATCATGCAATAACTTTTAAACCACGTAGTCAAAAGTTATGAAAATTGTTGGGCCTTTAAGCTACTCCTTGGTCACATCTTGTGTGAAAGATTCAAAGAAAAAAAAAATTCCAGTCATAGTGAGCTGCCCAAAAATCGCTATGTTATCAAAAAACGGTATTTGGTCCTTTAGGGGTTAAGAACATCTACAGTCAAAGTAACTGGAATATAAAAATCAGTGATCATAAAACAAGAATTCTTGATTCTTTAAGAGATAAGATTTCTAAAATGGCATGAACTATGAAAAAAGTAATGCCAAATCACAACATCTAATATTTACAATTAAAGCCTATGCACTACATAAAACATCCACTTTGAGCTTCTACTTGCTTAGTAATCCAATCTCACACAATTGAAGAGATTGTTTGTGACTATCAGAATCCAAATACAAATTGTTATCATCCTTTGCAATACATTGCACAGAAGAGTTCAATGTTGAAAAACGAAAGCTCGGAGATTCCATAATATATGATGAGCTAGAAACTTCACGATAGTCTTCCAAAGCACAATCATCCACATTTTTGTTACCAATGAGCATGGCCACAACTTCGGACATTGCCGGACGCCTTGCCGCAATGTGGTGCAAACATTGCAACCCAACTTTCACAACTTGTTTGAACATGTCTTCTTCTACCATTGTCATTTCTTCAAGTGATTTGTCTTTTAGATTTGGCAAGTTGTCATAGGAATGCAATTCTTGAGCCTAAACATCAACACAATTCAATTACATACAATAGGTAGACAAGAATCCTAACTAGCGTGATTCTCTTCATTTTTACAAACCTTGCAACATTATAAAATGTAAATTAGTTACTTACCCATTGCACCAAATATTGTTCTCCAAATGGTGCCTTGAGATCAATCTTCTTTCTTCCACTCACAATCTCCAATAGCAATACACCAAAACTAAACACATCGAGTTTGGTAGAAACTTGGCCATAGCACAGATATTCTGGTGCCATGTATCCCCTATATAAAATCAAAACAATGAAGTTAGAAAGAATCTTGTTTCATATCTTCAACAATGCTATAAACAATTGAAAGATACAATACTTGACTACAACATGAGTTTAACATAGTGCCTTACGTAGTTCCAGCAATTGTGGATACATTCATGTGAGTTTCTCCATCATCAAATGAGGGAAAAAAGAGTGCTAAACCAAAGTCCGCAATCTTGGGATGGAAGTTCCTATCAAGGAGGATATTTTTGCCTTTGATGTCTCGATGTACAATGGTGGGCTGGACATCTTCATAGAGGTAAGTTAAGCCTCGAGCAATTCCCAAGATGATGTTGAACCGAGTTGGCCAATCATAATGTTTGTCGCTTTTTGAATCTCCCCATAAGGCATCTGCGAGGTTTTTATTTTCTACAAACTCATGAATCAAAATCCTTTGGTTTTCTCTTATGCAACATCCCTTCAATTGCACCAAATTGCGATGCTTGATATTTGATACGGTGATGATTTCACTTAGGAAATCTTGGATTCCTTGCTCCATACTTAATTTAGTCAATTTCTTCATTGCCACCTGACTTCCATCTGCAAGGACCCCCTAGTATGCATCCAAATTCAAAACAAGAAGTTTTGAAGTCAAAAATCAACATTAATATTTAGCACAAAATATGACTATTTGTCATCACTATAGAATAATTATACATATTCAAAGATGACAACAAAATAAGAATATTGTTTTTAAATTAAAATATAATGTGATATAGAATTGGACCAAGTAAGTATTTGTACTAGTAATCAATATGCCTAAAGTAGGATCTTGAGTTCAAGTTAGAAGTATACCTTGTATACTATACCAAATCCACCTCGTCCCAACTCGTTTCGAATACGAAAATCTTGGGTTGCAGCTTTCAACTCACTAAATGAATAGAGATTAGGCTTCACATCCCTTTTATCAAATTCTACACAATACAACAAGTTTTTCAAAATACAACAAATATTTGAAAATCATTTGAAAGAGAATTGTAGAAGCATTTGATAACATCAAATACTATTATTCATCAAACTTACCACTTTGGATTTCATGAAGCAATGAAATTTTTTTCTTCAACTTTTGGATCACAAAGAATCCTATGATAAAGAGAACAACTACTACACTGCTTACACAAGCAATGATAATCAAAAGAATTTTGTTTGACTTCTTGATAGTGGTGAGTTCCTCAACTGCCAATCCACATGGAATAGTTAGAGGACAAACTTGTAAAGTATTCAAGAATGAATGTTGTTTGATTCAAAAGTTCATCATCTAGAGACTAGTATATCAAATAGATTATATGAAAAGGTTCCAAATTTCTATTTTTAAGAAACATAAAAAACCCAGTAATAATAAATAATCTTTATAGAAAAAAAATTAAAAATATATATCATAGAAAAATTGCAATAATTACCTTCTAAAGGAGACGTTGCATTGATTCGGCATACAAAGCGTAATAGTTTAGTTTTGTGACTTGGAGACGTACAAATTAGATGTCCATATAAAAACACTTTGGCATCCAATAAAATGCTTGATTCACTAAAGCATGATGTGGTTACATTGGAAGGGTAAAAATGGGTGATGTTGTTATACAATAGTGAAATCAACTTGATTTTTGAATATTGACATGAAATATTTGGTAGATATAACTCTCCTATAATATGGTTGGAATCCATAATTTTGCAAAGAAAACAAACAATCCAAGTTAATCAATATCTCTTGACATTTGCAAGTAATTGAAACATCAAAAGTTTCACATTAGTTTGAGTTGTTGTGAGTGAAATAGTGTAGCACATGGCAATCGATTTTTTTTCTATATTAATCTAGAAAGCCAAATTCATAACAATTTAATCAATGTTTTTCACTAATTTATTTATTATTAAACTAATCATTTAATATATCAAGAATTAATTACATTTGTAAACTTGATTTAAATCACAAGTGCTTGTTGAGATTAATCATCAATGATCATAGTTTATTTCTTTCAAGTCATGAATCAACAAATACTCACATTTCCTCCAAATTTGGTAATTGTAGTAGCCCTTCTGGAAATGATTGAAACTTATTATTGCTCAAGGATCTATACATAAGATGCACAAAAATAGGTTATTTTTTTTCAATTGAATAAAATCAAACGTATGAAAAGAAAATTAAATACACAAGAACCAAACAAATTCACCAAAAAAGAAATCCATATGCATTAAATCTTTCACTTACATCCTTTGTATTGTTGAGACATTGATATTTGGAAATTCTTGCACAATGCTTGATATATTGTTTAAGTCCAATTGGCTGCATATAAACGTGTATAAAAAGACTATTAGATATTTTTTTCAAAAACAACACAAGTCTTACTATTTGAATTCAATGCCAAATGAAAACAAATTAGATGGTTAGACCCTAAACTCACCTAGAGAACCGTAAAAAATCCTCTTATGACATTAATGTACTTACATTTCTTGAAGAGTCTCACAGTCCAAATATTCGATTGGAAATCTGCTTATAGAATTATTTTGTGCGTATCTGCAAAAAAAGGCAAGATGGAAGGTTATAATATAAAGTAATTTGAAATTGAATTCATTACAATTTGAAATTAAAAAGTCCAATTAAAATATAAAATATCAACAAATGCAAGTATACCTCCAAATCATCTTGACAAGCTCAAATATTCATTGATGAAAGTATATCAAGGAAAACTTTCATAAACAGATAGTGGCATATATAGCTCTTAACTTACATGGATTTGAGTGAAGAGGTAAGATCAGATGTGTATCCCAAAAAGGAAATATTGGTAATGAAGTTGTTTGAAATATCAACAATTTCCAAGGAATAGCACCAAATGGAAAAGTCCCCTTTTATTTGATTGTGGCTGACATTTCTACAATCAATGAACAAAAACAATTCAATTCAATAAATACTAGAACACTATATGCAGTTTGATCAAAGTTAGGGCCAAGCTAGGACATTGAACATTACCAACCTCAAACAATCAAAATCAAACTTAAAGAATAATTTGTCAAAAAACTTACAGATATTGAAGACTATAATATGTAACAAGCCCTGTAATCAAGGAAATAGGACTCATTTCTGTGAAAGAATTCCACGATAAGTCTCTGCAAAAATAGTAGATAAAAGTTACAAAATGGCAATGTTTGATTGCCCAAATATTGAATTCTAGTCCTGCAAGTGCTCAAATGGGTTTCCAAAAGTTGAAAGGTAGGAACCAAATTGGAAACTCATAACTCTAAAATCTAGGATCTATATATATTGATCTGAGTAAATTTAAATTGCTCCAAGTCCATATTGTTGTAAGTTCTCTACCATGGACACCAATCCCATGAAATTCCACCACCAATAATGTAACAAATATGATGTCTTTATGCTCCAGCTTTAGTGCAAATATAAAGTACTTACTCAAGAGTCTTTCATAATGAAATCAAAAGAGATACAAGTGTATGTATTGGACTTACAGGTACTCAAGCCCTTCATTACCGCTGTCACAACCAGGTCCAAACCCACTGCTTATGCTTCCATTGAAGGAACAGTTGGAAAGTGTTCTGAAGGAGCATGCCACACTTGGAATTAGACTTCAATCGGTTAAGTACTTTATATCTACAGTTCTTGCAAACTGTTCTGAAGCTGTGATCTGTGGACGCCCGAAGCGTGAATCAAAAGAACGTGAACTTTAGAACAGCAAGCCCACGTATTTATACAGGCACCACTCACATGGTTTGAAGAACTTCAGAGGAACAGAAAAGTCCTATAGGAAGAGGTCCAGAGAGCTTTCTCCAATCTGATATCCCTCTGGGCACAAGAGAAATCAATGAGACAATGCTTAAAACTGGATTAATGAAATCAATTGAAAGGACTAAAGGCACATTGAGCAACAGTTGAACATGGAAGGGAGGTCCCATCAAAACAACTCCAGTTGCAAGCTCGTAACGTGGTCACTCAGTTGATAGTTGATTTTATTAAATTGGTCGTTTCCGGCACCAAACATTGTGACAAATATGTATATATGTACATAAAGGTCTAAAATATGTGGTATGGATTCATGTTTCAGAATGAGCATTTTGAAATGTGCCAAAGTATTGGAATACCACAATTTAACAAGATTGATGTTGTTGCAAGTAGATGATGTATGGTTTCCAGTCTAAAAGATGGGTATAATCAATCAGGGCCAGGGAGGATTGACACCTCTATTGCCCCATCAAAGGATAAATGTAAAAATTGCCCCCTATTTTGTGCTACTTACATTTTGTACTTCTCAAAGATTCCCAGCTAATTTGGAGCCTCTGGTTGCATATATGAATTCAAAATTTGAAAATTTTATCATATGCAGCAAATAAAATATTCCAGTGTTTTTTGCAGGGTTAAAAAACAGGGCAGTACAGGTGTCAATCCTCCCTGGCCGTACATCAGTATCTGGAATTGAAAATTAAAGTGTTGACTGCTTTGAAAAATTGCTTACAGAATCTCAAGGTTGGTCAGATTCACAATTGCAGGAGGCAGTTCACCTACAAGTGCTTGGGAGGCATAATCATCACCTTCCCTATAGGCAGATGCACAAAGATTAAGTTCGTCACCTGAAGGTCTTTCATCACAATTCCTGGGCTTTAAAAAAGGATCCATCCCTGACATGGACTGAAATGAGCCAGTGCACTAAGAACTTGTGACTGAGTTCACCAAATTGCTTGCTTAAGTAAAGCTCTAATGATGAACATCTATCTATCTGAAGTTCAGTTCTTATTGAATTGAATGAAACCAAACTTTCCTTAATCTAATAATCTAACCACTATGTCCACTGATATGCCATTGGCACTGGAGATCTGCCCAGGTATGCAACTTAAAATCTGCCCCCCAAAATCAATTTTTGTTGATATGGAGTATTTCACTACTTTGAACGTCAATTTTGTTATATTGGCCGTACTCCATTACTTTGTCACCTTCTAGAACATCTGTGCTAGAATATAAGTTTTGAAATACAAATGCATACCAATCCTGGATGTTAGACCTTTTATGTACACATATGCTACAATTTTTGGCACTTGACTTGCACCACTTTAATGAAATTGATGTTTTTCGCACTTTGAGGTCGAGAGTCCCAAAACCTAATTCTACACTTGTGCTAATTTTTTGAACTTTGTCTAGATGTATGTCACAATACTTAACAAAAATGATGTTTTCTTCAGTTGGTTAATTTTTTTACTTCTAAACCTCTCCCAACCATTGGGGGGTCTCCAAAGATTCCAAATATGAACTCAAAATTTTCATCATTTAGTGGTAAATAATAAACTCCAAGGCTTCTATTTACTAGGCATGAAGTGGATAGGTTGTTGGTTCCCCCTTCCCTTTATCCTACTGGTGCACGTGACTCTAGTTTACCAAAGTGACACTAGATATAAATTATATCCTTAATTTAGACAGTGCAGGCTGAAATAGCTGTACAGGAATTTAGTTGTGTCACTCATCTCACAATGATAGTGACACTAACTTGACTTGCTCAATGATTTACTGAATGGATCCTTGTGCAAGCTTCAATCTGATGCATCAGGGAAAGGAGTTTGATCAAGGTCAAGGGTGTTGCAAACTCACAGCCATAGCGTCGTCAAAGTGTGATATTGGACAAAGTTGTTGTCGTCAGTCTGATAGGACACATTGGAGCAACCAATTCCCACCCAGTCACTAGATTCATCCGATTTGGTGTTTGTATAACAGGGGTGTTCCTCAAGACTCCAGCCCCAGTCATTGAAGAGATCAGGACTGGTGCCTGAGTTTAGCCAAGACTGCATCATGCTGTGCACAGCCTCTCCTGCACAGAGCGAGAAGCACACGCATGCACGAGAAGGTGACTCCACACATCATGTACCATGATAATGGTGACATGTACACAATTTCTCAAAATATTATGTTCATTTTATAAATGTCCGTCTGGAGTGGAACTTGTTGCAATGCAATGACATCAAATAGGTTTCATCAAACTTCAAAGCTCATTGAAAAGACACTTGCATGTCCTTAAGATTTAGTGGAGAACTAATGAAAAGATGAGGATGTGACGGATGACATTGTGATACAATCTGCATTTAATACAAGACATAAGAGATAGGAATCTGAACTAGCTAGGAACCGAAAAACACACACAAACTATATATACATAAAGAAGCTCAACCTTCTTGAGGTTGGCATGAATTAATGACATGTTCATTCTTGATCCCATATTCATCTTCAAGGAATGGTCAAGTGACACCATAACTACATATCTGTGAATGGATTGATGCACCCGTCTACAACTCTAACTGCATGGAGTGTGAAACATTCATTTGAAACCTCGTGTGTAGATTTAATTTACAGTTTAGAGCTTGCTGTTACAGGCAGAGGCACATCTAAATAAGCACTTTGAAGTCTTCAGTGGCATGGCAGCCCTTAGCTCCTAAATGCCCAACTGAAGACACCATATTTGGGAGTCATTTTCATTTAACTTTTTTAATAAAACCTTACCAAATTATTAGTTTTATTAGTTTTTTCTTCACTGATTCATTGAATAGGGGTATAGAAGGGACCAAAAAAATGAAAGGACTTGTTGTAGAAAACTGTAGATGTTTGAAACATGATATACAATCCTCCAGACACTTCATTAACTATTGATGTACAAGAAAGGTAGAAACTTATATATATTGTGTAATGTTGATTACTTAGTATGGGTCTCTTTAAAACCCATATTTTGTATTGAAATCTTTATTCAGTATTGAAGTCTAATTTAGCATCAAAAATATGTTTATGAAAATGAATGTTTATGATTTTTCTACTCAAGATTTTGTATAAGGGTGTCCGTAGCAAATTTTGATTTTCTAGTGTTGAGGGCTTTTGAAAATGAGCCTCAAATACACTAGATTTTTGAGAAAAAACACACATAAGAAATTCATTTAAAAATATTGTAGAGTAGATTATATAAAGCCATAAATTGATTGTGGGTATACATGCTATGTCTTGTAACGCCATATTTTTTAACTTGTGACTTCAATTTTAGATTTGCAATGTGAAAGAGGATTGCATGACTTCACATCAAGGACATCACGTGTACAATTTTAACACCCTCATGATCAAGCATTAGAATCTTTCGATCTAGAAGTGATACTGTTGTGTGTTCTTTTTCCCATGTAACCTCTAACATGTCTAATATGAATATGTATGGCTATAATCTTTTTAAATTGATAAAACTTATTTAAATTTTGACTTTTTGTTCAATTTACATCAGATTTTAAGAAGTCAAGAAGCTTAAAAAAAACATTATATGTTTTTCAGCCCCTGTGGAGGGCTGCTAGTTCTCCAAGGTTTCCAAACTCTGAAACTGTCTGGAACTGCGTCCCAGCAGCTGCGTGACGTCGCCGAGCGACTGCCACGTCATACAAAAAAAATTCAAAAAATTCAAAAAAAATAAAAGAATTTTTTTCCATTTTATGATTTTAAGATTTTTTTTTTTTTTTCAAAAATAAAATTTTGACAGCGGCCGTTCTTTTGCTGCCGGGGGAACAATGCCGGGAACAGGCCCGAAATGGCCCTCTAGACCCCCCAAATATCATCCAATGCTTGGCGGCATTTAGGGGTTAAATTTTTAAAAATAGAAGTAGGTCCAAAATTGAAAAAAAAACACTAAATTGTTAACAGTTCTAAGATGGAATTGAAATAAATTAATG
Source organism: Antitrichia curtipendula (assembly GCA_951230915.1). Taxonomy (NCBI): domain Eukaryota; kingdom Viridiplantae; phylum Streptophyta; class Bryopsida; order Hypnales; family Leucodontaceae; genus Antitrichia; species Antitrichia curtipendula. The sequence goes on along the minus strand of OX579633.1, from coordinate 19,060,649 downwards.
CCAATAGTAAAATTGTTTTAGAAAGCTAACTTAACTTTTTTGAACAACTTTTTTTTGAGAAATTGTGAAAATTGCATTAAAAAATGAATCCTATAACTCTATAAGTGTTTTTTTAAGATGATGCTAAGTAAATTGCCCCCAAAACAAGATTGTCCTTAATTTTTTCATTACTAGTCCAAATAGAATGAACCCAAGTCTCACATGCAAACAAAAATACAATTTTTTACAAAAAAAGATTATTTTGATTTTTTGCCATTTTTTTGTGCTGCTTGCTTTATTCGATTATAGGCTTTTTGTGGTATGCTTTTTGTTTCCGGGCACCAATTCAAATAAAAATTATATTTCCAAGAAGCTAATTAGCTTTTCTAACTAATTTATGAGAAAGCTTCAAAAAATTTAACCAAAAATTGAGGTCGTAGGAACCTCTTCCAAATCCATTTTTTCCCCAATGGGACTTTAGAGATTAAAGAATGAAAATCAATTGTAATTCTTTTGAATTTTTTTTCCTAGACTTTCAACTCAAATCTCCAAATTTAAAAAAGAATTCAAAGCCTAGTGCAAAATTTTCCACAAATGGTGGGCAAAGTCATTTGCAATTGCAAGCCAACATAAATTTTTTTTTTCCAACTTTGAATGCTAATATCTTTTAGTCTATACGGTCAAACTTCATGAAAATTTGACTACATGATCAGAGGCAAGTGAAGTACAAGATCCTACAATAGGATCATAAAAAAATAAAATTTTGTTATCTTGGGTGAACACAACAAAACGGGCAATTTTGAGTGTTTTTGGAAAGAAAATTGACCCTAGAACTTTAGGGGTTAAAACGGCACATTTTGTATCAAAAGTTGAAACATAAAATCTACACCAAAATTAGGACAAGTCGTGACGTTTTTCCACAAACTTGGCACTTTTACGTAGACCATGCATTCTGAAAATCTATACCAATCCTTGACTTTAGAGCTAAAGAAGAAAATGAATGGAAAAATGGCGTTTGGAATACGGCCAATTTCCCAGCAGTGTAGAGAGGAAGTGGATTACCGCCAATGTAAAGAAGTCAACGTTATTGAGTTACGACTGAAGAGAAATTAACGAGCAAAATCAATTAAGAAGAAAATCTAGTACTGTACCTTCAAAAGCCTGGTCATGGATAATATGGTCTTCCTCAGCTGAATTGGATTGCGAATGAACCCCAGCCATGGCAGCCATGGCACAGAACAGGTGAAGCAAGAAAAGCACGTTCCACCCCATCTTCGACAGATCGACTCCTCGACTTTGAGTTTTCTAGAACTGGATCGACTTCCAGCAGTATACCGACACCCTGCGGAATCTTTGAACTTCGATGCTTTCTGTCCAACAGTATTCACCAGATGTCAAATTCATCATACGAGTCCAATTTTTAATGCACTCGTATGTCACAAGAGAAAAGTTGACTCAACATCGACCGATCAAGTTCGAGGAAAAATTAACTCGATCCGCACGTACTGGCTGCAATGCGGGAGGTGTGGTAGTTCTACCCGAGTCCTGGGACACGCTGAAATAGGATACTTAGAGAAATTATCTAGAGAAATTATCAATTAATTGCTTGGTACAACTGCGTTTCAAGATCGAACAGATGAGCCCTCAGCTAGCGAGTACATCCAAGTGATCGAATCAAACGTACTCCCACTGCAAGACTAGTCCACCAGTCTGCCACTCCATAAGGTTCACTCAGGAGCAGGAGGAATTGCAGGCGACGCAAAGGTCTGTACAAAGCTGGCTCATCTTCGACCTCTCTTTCAGGAGGGATCCACTTCCGCCAGGGCTTGACCGTCGCCAGTTGAAGAGTGCGAAAGTATGTGTAAGAGCAGTGTTGTAATAAGCATGCTCACCGTCCTGGCCAACGCACAGACAGTGCAAAGTTTAATCATTCATCGAGTGGATTACGTACGGGAAGATGCTGACCACTCTTCGGATGTGATTTCCATTTTTCCATGATCAAGACTCCATTGCCAACGATTGGAAGTTTTTAATTTTTCCATTTTTTGTACATTACAATCTGTAGAATAAGCCTTACAAAAGAAAGCCCCAGTCCGATAGACTGACTTTGCCCGGAAATTGGGACTCCGTCAAATGAATCTCTTCCGGGCTTGCAAATGAAAAGAAGAATCCGATCCATTTCAAAAGCAGCGTAAGGTACAATCCAAGTGCTTTTACCAGTTTAGCTTAGGCTTACTGTATCTAGATCGACAAGGAGGACGGAGCCGTGCAGTTGACACTCTCCTAACTTTTCTCCGTCTGTCCATGGCCTTTCCATCGAGTGCTCTTCTTAGGGTGAGCTTACATGCTGTATCGGTGGGCAGAGAGAAAAGGGGGGAGCTACAGGGAAAAATACGAAAACCACTTTTATGTGGACTCGATGGGTGGAGGAGGGATACAACTAGGAGTTGACACATATGAGATTCTCTCATACTTCATTATTCATCTCTTAGTCTCCACCAATGGAGTTGTTCACCGAGTGTCTACCGGAATCGGTAGACAATGGAATATATTCCTTGGTCTTGCCCATCCCTGTAGACAATCGGGGGGAGGCACTTTTGTCATCTTGCTTGTTTTAGAGTCAAGTTTGCCCACCGGGTGAGCATGTAAGGAGGCCCTTAGTATCGACGGACTACCGATTTTTCTTCCTACCGATCAGCGTTCGGGGAGTTTTATACAATAACCAGGCGAGGCGGTTGCCCTTCCTAGTACCCATCCCCACCCCCACCGTGACCCGTGGGGTCTCACTCTAAAATAGGACAAAGTAGGACAAATGCTTTAACCCTTAAACGCCACCGAGGACAGTTTCTAGCCGATGAATGACAAAGAATCTCTTCCTGTAGGACAAAAGTGCAACTATTCATCCTCCGATTTTGTGTGAAAAAGGAAGATCATCTACAGTAGTTTGCCTTCTAGTGAGTGCTTTTGCATTATTTTAACCCCTAAAGCTCCGCTTGTCCCTTCGGGGGACAATTTGGGTCCGAATAGGTTCCTATTGTCTCAATTTGAAGTGAAATTTTTGAGATTTTTTGAGGTTGTGTAGCTTTGTAAGAGCTTTGTGGAAATATAACTTCTGTTTCAATCAGATGCTGGATGAAAAAGTTATGGCACAATGAGCAAGAAATGGATATTGGCAGATAGCCCCCCCCCAAAATTACAAAAAGTCAAAATAATTTTTTTTAAATTTTTCCCTAAAATATTATGTTTTTACCTATACGTGAAGCTTTGATTCATTCTATTTGGACTAGGGATGAGAAAGTTATGGACAATCTTAGTTTTTCAAGTTCAACTTTGAATGCTAATATCTTCCAATCCGTACGGTCAAATTTGATGAAATTTTTACTACATGATCTCAAGCAAGTTAAGTACAAGATCTTATGGTTAAATGTCAAAAAAAAAAAAAAAAAATTCCTTACGTGAATACAACATAAGTGGTAGTTTTGAGTGGTTTTTGACATTAAACACCCTCGGGGCTTTAGTAAGGGGTTAATCCGACAATTCACATGATGTCAAAACATATGATTTCCACGGTTATATATGAGCCCCTCATTTAAGGATTAAAGTGATGAAACTCACCCTATAAAGCCAACTTAGACCTTTTGAATCCGTTTGATGGATGTAAATATCATTTGTAGCTAGGAAATTGTAGATGAGGAAAGAGAAAATTTGGAATATGAACATTTCAGAGCACCCTACTTTAACTATACTATATGATCTAAAAGTAGCTATATGCAAATGAGTGAATTTTTTTTGCAATCATGGACATGGGTCAGAAGATTATAAACTTTGATTGTGTACTGGTGGTTGACATTCTAGAATTTTTTCAGCTACCTAAATGCTTTAATTGGCAATAACAAATTCTTTCCTTCTAATTGAGGCCTTTCAAAAAAGAAAATGCCCTCAAAATTTCTCATGCATCATTTTTAATTGACTTTGTAATCATAAGTTAAACAAAGTTCTCTCACTATGCCTATGCATTGAAAAGAGGTTGTCACTACCTATTTGGATATTTTGGTCAATGAAGGCCGCTAATTGTGTTAAAAAAAATTAGACCCCCTTGGAGCACCGTCGATTCACTAAAACAATTTGGAAAATGATAGGGATACGGATAAATGTATAGATACATGTACATATACAGCTATGGATACCTATATGGATATGGGATATATCCCATATTGATTGCCAACTCCACCCTACTTCAAAATTACAAAAGGTTGGGAGGGGGGGGAAACAATTTTCAATTAATTTAATTTCTTAAATTTTTTGAGCTCACCAAGGGGGGTAATTGAATAAATAAATAAATTTTAATTTTTTTAATTTTTTTTGTGTGTATAGTGACATCTGTGTCACTATGCACTCCTATGCACTCAAAAGAGGCAGTGACTGCCTTCCTCAACTAAAACTCAACATTGAAACTTTTTAACATGACTTCTATCATTAGAATTATATCTTGAGTAAAAATCCAAAGTATTTGTTATATGGCAAATACAAGTAAGCTTACATTGACAATGTTACGATGAAATCCTATGAAACAACTGTAAGACACAAGTGTCTCTTTTGAGCTCATTGTCATTGTCATTGTAACAAACTGTCACAATGAGCTCAATATTTATTTAATTTCCCGCACCCCCCGCATCAGTTCAAAAATTTAATTTAAATTATTTTTTTCAGAATCCCCTCCTCCATCAGTTCAGAAACATAATTTAAATAATTTTTTCAGAACCCCCCCCACAAATTAGTTCAAACATTAATTTATATTTTTTATTAGTACCCCCCTCCCCTCCCCCTCTTTGTACTTCTCTACAACAGTTTCTCTTCCAATGCATATGGGACAATGTGTTTTAAGAAAAAAATGTATCCAGTACATGTATGTATATGTATTCCAATATGTATCTCAGTATCCATATTCCAATGTGTATCCCAGTAAGTATCCCAATATCCGTATCTTCGAAGCGTATCCTAATACGTATAGATATCCGTCTCTGTATCTCTAGAATGTTTTTGGAGATCAACGGTTGGGAAGGGAGTTTTGTAATTTTTTTTTCCAAAAAACCAACAGCTCTTGTTTTTTAGTAGGGAGGGGGGCTGTTAATTAATGCACAACCTCATGGTTCACTCTTTTCAGCTCATTGTCATTGTCATTGTTGTATTGAACAATATGTCCTTCCAAATCAATCCTGATGTGATCTTGAGATCAGTTTACTCTCGAGGTTCATTTTGTGCAAATGCTGCAAATCATGCAAATGCCCATGTCAATGAAGCAATGGGATTCTTTCTGCATATCCCACAAGCATTTTATATTTCCTTCACTTCACTGGATGATTTCATTTATTTTAACTTCATTTTAGATAATTTCATACACTGTATTAAATTCATAATCAATTTATCATTCCTGATTTTTTTCCTTTCAATAATGCTAAATGATTTAATATTTCATTTGCATTTGCAAATATCCTAATAATACAAGAAGAAGAAGAAGAAATAAAGAAAAGTTATCATTAAATTGAAATATATACAATGCATTGAACATTGTTTTAGAATATTTAACTTTTGTATTTTTAACCCCTAAAGTTCCATTGTCCCTTTATAAGACAAAATGGAGTTTGGACAAGCTCCTATAGTCTCAGTATTTGTTGTGATTTTTTGAATTCTATTTTTGTGAAGGTAGAAAAACACATTAGCTTTCCAAAAATATAATTTTTATTTCAATCAGAGTTTGAGAGCAAAAGTTATGGCATAAAAAGCCCAAATTGTAGTTTGGTAGGCAGAAAAAAACACTTCAAAAAAATTTGAAGTAAGAGATTTAAAACATTTTTTTATAGATTATGTTTGTATGTACATGGGAAGCTTTGATTTATTTCATTTGGATTTGTTATGTGAAAGTTATGGACAATCTTGTTTTGGGGGCAATCAAAACATCTTTTTGAAAAACAAGTTGTGGGATTCACTTTTGAACTCAATTTTCACAATTTTTATAAAAAAAATGTTTCACAATGTTAAAATCTCTTCTTGGAACAATCTCAACATTGAAATTAGTTTATTTCAATTCCATCTTAGAGCTATTAACAATTAAAATTTTCCTTCAATCTTGAACTTATTTCTACTTAACAATTTTTTAATGGGTAGAAACTAATTGTTTTTTTTTTGTTTTTTTTTCTAAATACTCAACTCAATTCTTTGTATCATATAAAATTCAAAATTCAAAATCAATAGAGCAAAACTTATAAGTTATAAAGTTGAGCAAGGTGCATATCTTTTAATTTCCTTCACCTTAAACACAAATATCTTGCAATCTACACAGCCAAAATTTGTGAAGTTCTCTTATACATTTTTATACTAGTCTTATACAAGATTCTACAATTAGATATGCAAAAATATCATTTTAAAAACATTTTGGCTCTTTGCTATACAACTGGCAATTTTTAGTGGTTTGGATGGAAAAGAGGCCTTAGGACTTTAGGGGTTAAATCATGTTAAAGATTTATTTATTTATTTAGAAAATAATTGAATATTAAATTTATTTATAAATTGAATTTAAAAAATTTCTTCTTCTTAATTAAAGAGAGTTTTTTTGTTATTTTCTTTTTTTAAATTTAAGATCAATGTACTTTTTAAAGTTCAACTTATAAACAACCTATATGGCATTGTGCACTTGACCAAGTGTTTTTTGTGATTTACCTATATATTATTTTAATTTTAATTTCTTAGAACTATTTTTCTGTAACTAAATTAAATTTATAGAAATAAAATTCAATTGGAAATCCATAATTTTAATTGATTTAAAAGCTCAATTTTTTTCCCCCTCTGTGAGCTCCCAATTTGTCACTTAGGACTCGTAGAATTATTTTTTTGAAATTTGCAATTTAAAGTTAAGAAAAATATACAAAAAGCCATAAAAAGAGTGTAGAACCAAAATAGGGTTGTAACATACCTATTATAGTATTTGGTCTAGATTTGTGTTTAGACTTAGAATCCCACCAAACCGGATCCAAAAATAGGTAGAAAGAACAAAACGGTTAGATTTGTAGGATTCAAGTCACATAGGCCCCAAAGGGCTAAATCCCACCATAAATGTGGCAATTCATGGCTAAGTCGGTCCGAGGGATCCACAACGAGGCCACTAGGTCGGGTCCTAGAGTTAGGTTTAGAATTCCTCAAACCCCGATTGTTAGCATGTAGGAGCTACTAACGCAAGATCGGGCCCGTGGAGGAATCTACAGCCCAAGGATGGTGTCCTAGGGTAAATCCCATGCCAGGAGTCCAACGACAAAATTGATTCGCCAAGATTCCTCTATCTGCAAAAGATTCCCGCACCATCGATAAACTCAAGGATGGCCAATTCATCTCCACTGACCAATTGTGCCAGGTAAGGAAACGCACCTGCACATATTTCATGTGACCCCATGAGAGGTCCTGTGAAAAATCCCGTCATCTTCCGACTTGCAGAAGAACCTTTTGCGGGTGGTCAACCCTGGTAACCTCCAACGGGAATTTCATGGAAATTACCCAGGTTGCCAGAAAATCTCACTAAAAATTAGACTATCTTGTTTTATGTTAATAATGCGCTCCGTGAAGTTTCGCGACATTCCGATAGCAACAAGTACCCAAACCGGCGAGATTCCTCGAGAATTAATCACGTGGCGGGGTCCCCGACGCGTTGACCGGCATCCCGGGACCATACGAAGGCGAAACAAAGTCAACCAAGAGTCTTTTCCGACTCCCTCACGCCTACCGGAGACCCTAGGCTATTTACATTTCTCAAAATAGGAGACCCCCAATATCTAGGATTTTACCACGGTTTAGTTTTTAAACTAAATTAGCCTATGATGGTTTTTTGTCCTCGGTCCGGGGGGTGAGGAGGTCCTAGACTAAACACGGTGATCTGGAGCCAATGGCACAATCCGTTTGACAATTGGAGTAAATCTCCAAAAGTTAGGAGGTTGGTCCAGCGTAGATAGGTAAAAGTAGTTTTTTAGGGATTAGGATGAAAATCTTTGAAGATGAGGATGAAAATCCAAGTTGATAAGGTTACTTTAGAGCTCTTGAGGGGAAGGTGGGGCCTTGGAAACCTATTTAAGGTCTCCATTTTTCTCTCTTGAACACCCCCAATATTTATTTTGGGTCCGTGGGTCCAACTTATGTTGGGATTTTTGGCGTTTTAGCCAAGAAACCTCTACGGTGTTTTTGGAGCACTTTTTGGCTCCTTTTGTTGTTATATTTCAAGCTTTGAAGGTCCTTGGGGGTCCTTCTACCTTGCTTTGTACACACTTTGTGTGTGTGGTTGCGTATATTCTCGTTGTTATCTTTGGTATATCTTGCTATCTTTGGTATATCCTTGGGAACTAACTTGTGTGTTGAAGTCTATTTGGTGTCTTGTACTAACCTTAGAGCAATCCCCACCGTACCTTGGCGATGCCGCTTTGGGGGGCCTTTAGTGTGTGAGCTTGGTGTTTCCACGTTGTCCTAACTTGTGTGTTCCTTTAAGTATATCTTCTTTACCCTCTCCTAACGTTTCTCCCATTGAGTGGACGCCCTTGTGGAATGGCGAAGCTTTGACCTTGCGAGGTGTATTTTCTAAGAGTTTTTTGCCCCATCTTCTTCTAACTTTTCTTGTGTCGGGTGGACCCCCTCTCGGAACGGCGAAGCTTCGAACTAGTCACAACCGTCAAGTCCTATAGTTTGTGTTAAAACGGTCCGGACGGCAAACTTCGAACCCCGGAGTGATACCAAGTCCTAGAGTTGGTGTTAAACCCAACTCCACGGCGAAGCGTTGAACCTCCTCAGACCTTAGTTCCAAAGTCTAGTTTCCAAGACCTTTTTGGAAACGTCCAGAGTTTAGCTTCCAAGATATTTAGTGTGTCAAGTTCCGAGTTACCCAGTGTTTTAAATCTTGGCCCTAAAGTGTAGTAAAAGTCCAACTCCTTTTAGTTAGCAAAAATCCCGTTTCTTTGGCTAGCAAAAAATCCCGTTTTCTTGGTTAGCGAAATCCCGTTTCCTTAGTCTAGCAAAAGCCAGCTCCTTAGTTAACCCCCAAAAAATCCAGTCTTCCTTTAGAAACCGAAAAAACCCAGAACCAGAATCCCCGTTCAGTCACAAGGCAGGATTCAGTCACAGGGGTCGTCCAAGTTCCGGGTGGGTTCAGTCACAAGGTGGTCCAGTCCCGAGTGGGTTCAGTCACAGGGGTCATCCAGTCACCGGGTGGGTTCAGTCGCAAGGGTGGTCCAATCACGGGGTTGGGGGCTCAGTCGCAAGGGCGTCTAGTCACGGGGTCGGAGGCCCAGTCGCAAAGGCGTCCAGTCACGGGGTCGGGGGCTCAGTCGCAAGGGAGTCCAGTCATGGGGTCAGGGGCTCAGTCGCAAGGGCGTCCAGTCACGGAGGGGTCAGTCACCGGGGTTGGGGGGCTCAGTCACCGGGGTTGGGGGCTCAGTGAGTTGAGGTCCGAGCATCCAGGGAGCTGGAGTCCGAGCGTCCAGGGAGTCGGGGTCCAGAGAGCTGGGGAGTCAGGGTCCTTGGGTGATCCCGTAACTTGGTCTAGGTAAAGAAGTTCAAAAACTAGGGATCAAGCTTAATTGGAAAGAAACTTGATTGCAAGAAAAACAAGGGAAGGGGGGAGAAGAGAAGCCGCACGTCCAGAGATATTAAAAAAAACCTGCATACAAAAAGACTCGCATACTATCTCTCTCTCCACACCAATTCGAACTAGCAAGAATGGAGGGAGATTAGGGGGAATTGGAATGAAATAGGAGAGGTGGTGAGAGAGATGATAAATAGTAACCTAGGGTTAGCTAAGTAGGTGTTAGGAGGAAAATCTCGAGAATTCATAGTGACCATTAGGAGGTAGGATTAGGATGACACAAAGACAAGGTTGTGTAAGAGGTTAGGAGGGACATTAAAACTTCTTGGGGTTTGAATCTATAGTTGTAAGACACCCATAAAAGCTTAGGTAGAATAGTGTTAGTGTAGAAAGAGAGAAAGGGAAAGAAAAGGAGAGAGAAGGAAAGAAGAAGAGAAAGAAAGAGGTTGGATCACACGGGATCCACAATTTTTATAACATAAGCGGTAAGCTTGGAGAAAAATTTCCACGACCCAAGGACCACCATGGAGTATGGAAATGGGCGTGCGGATGTGGACGAGCGCATTTCCGATACCGGTAGTGACGAGGTAAGTCCTTGAATCAAACCTTGGTGTTTCTCCTTATTAGCGTTGATTTTTTCCTTAATTAGCCTGTTCAAGTGAATAGTGACCCAAGATAAGTCAAGATAAAAATTAGAGATAGAAGTTAGAGAATTAGAGTTAAATTTAGGAGTAAAACCTTAGAGTTAGTTTTAGGACGTACTAAACTAGAGTCAAATTTAGGAGTGAAAATTTAGAGTCAAATTTAGGAGTGAAAATTTAGAGTTAAATTTAGGAGTAAAAATTTAGAGTTAAATTTAGGAGTAAAAATTTGGAGTTAAATTTCGGAGTGAAAATCTAGAGTTAAATATTAGGAGTAAAAATTTGGAGTTAAATCTAAGAGTAAAAATCCAGAGTTAAATTTAGAAGTAAAAATCTAGAGTTAAATATTAGGAGTAAAAATTTGGAGTTAAATTTAGGAGTAAAAATCCAGAGTTAAATTTAAGAGTCAAAATCTAGAGTTATATTTAGAAGTTGGGAATTAGAGGAAAAAATTAAGCTTAGGGTTAGCCGTAGGATTGAAACTTCCGAGAGAAGTGTCAAACCTCCAAAAATAGTCTTCAACACTCATGGAAGGAACGTAAGGGGTCCCCGCTCACGTAGTTAGGGACGTTAGAAATGACGCCAACTACCCAACCAACCCTATACATAGGATAGACAGTTAGGGAGTTAGGAATTACCATCACTTTTGTTCATCACAGTCAGCTTGTTAGTTATCTATGCAATTCTAGTAGTATTCGTTGCCATCCACGACACCCAGAAAACGTTAGCACAAAAAAAATCCATTTCTTGGAAGGCACAGTGGACCGCGCTCACAACACCCCCATATATTTAAAAGGTGGATAAAGGCATAGAACTTGGTCGGTGTTCGCCCAATTATCGAGGGTGGGTAATCTTGCGCCCACACCCTCTTCTCTTCCTTTTTCCTTTTTGTCCCTCTCTTTCTTCCTCTTTTTGCCTTTTTATCTTAGAGTAGATCCCAGCAGCCCCTTGACACCCCCTTCAAGCAAAAATAGGGGATTGCAGTGGGTCCCTTTTTTGACAGGTAGGTTTGCTTTCTTGCAACTCTTTTGTCCCACATTTTGTGGCCCTACCCGGGTCCCATCTCTGTTGAGCACCTTTAGCCTAGCACTCCAGATCACCTCCCAAATTCAATTGCAACCCTTTCATATATCATAAAGACCTACACACATGTACATGATGAAGGTCTTGTGCGGCGTTGCATGGCCTGAGGTGGGCCCCCACCTTCCCTGAGCTAGCTACAAGGAGTTGGGCTTTTACTAGGCATGCGTATATAGGTCAGGGTGATTTTTCTATGCACACTCACACTTGTTCAAGCGGGGCCCCACCTAGGCTAGGTTCAACTCGCCCTCGATAGCTACTAGGAGGCTTCAGACTTGTAATTTCCTATCGCGGAACCCTGCTACAATCCTACGCAGGCAATTTTACTCCCTCTGTCATCTTGACAAGTGACATATTGGAGTTATATAGAGAGGGGAGTGTGGAGATTGAGTAATGAAATGCACCACAACAAATTCAAATTTTTTTATAGAATGAGTTTTGGTGCATTTAAAAATTTGTTGAACATGTTGACTCCTTTGTTTAGAAGTAGGTGTGTTAATCAAGTGAGGCTATAAATGAAAATCAAAAAATTGAGGCATGCATGATTTATAGATTTGTACATGGCTCTAGTTAAGATTGGGGTTTCAGCCATTAGAAAATATGTGGACATAACTTGTGACATACTTACGGACAAAGACAAATTGTTTGGTCATTATATTAGTGTTCATAGTAGAGATCGCCTTGAAAGCATAATTTTGAATTTTAAAGAAATAACGAGATTGCCAAATATTTGTAGAGCTATCAATGGGACTCATATACCGTTAGCAAAGAATCCTAGTAGAAAAGTGGCATTAGCTGCTAGTGACTTTTTCAATAGAAAAAAATTCTATTCCATTATTTTCAAGCAGTACGTGATTCACAAAAGATTTTTTGGTATATGTACTCTGGCCAATGTAGAAAAGTACATGACGGTGATTGATTCAAAGTCTCAAGTTTGTACAAGAATAGACATGGGCGCTAAGATCACCATGGTCTGTTATTGGCTCCACAACTATTGTGAGTTCTTGAACAAACCAGAGTCTCATCTGTCTAATGCACATTTGAAAAGAGATCTACTAGTTGGATTCATGAATGTAAGGTTATCCGTGGCTAAGGATGGAAAAGCATCAAAAAGTGAAGAAGAAAGATTGAGGGAGAAAGATTGAAGGATAAATTGTTCAAAGAATGGGTTTTGGAAAACCCTAATGATGAATGATTATAAATACGTTGCGCTTGCATTTTCTCAAGGTTCTAAATTTTAATTTTTGTATATATGTATATAGAATCGCGTTGAACAAAAGTCTTTTATTCAATGTAATGTAATTTGGAACAAATTCAAACAAATCCAAGAAAACTCCATATAAGTTTGGAAAACCATTCCAATGCTCTAAAGCTCTAGAACAACAGAGCACAAAAAATGAATTTCTACTTAGAAGTACTAGAGGAGTCCTTACCCTTGAGCACTTCAGCAAACAAAGCGGCCATTTACAATTGGCTTTTCATTGCCAACTCCCTACTCTCTCTCTCTCTCTCTCTCTCTCTCTCTCTCTCTCTCTCTCTCTCTCTCTCTCTCTCTCACACACAATCTCTATCATCTTCTCTGCAATTGACATCTTCATTTTCTCATCTCAATAATTCCTTCAGATAAAGTAGTAATGGTAGAGGCAATAGAGTCTTCTCCAATAACCAATTTTTTTTTCTAGTATTCCTACTGACTTGTCCCTTACATTCTGATTGGTTAGTCGTTTGGATGCGTAGGGATTGTGTAGAAGTAGCACATGTAGGGGGGGGGGATAAAAGGAGTAGTAGGCAAAATGTTCTCTTCCTCATCACTCACAACATGAACTTCTAAATGTTGCAAATAAACATCATGATCAACACCATAAAAAACCCTAATGATTCTAGATGTACCACCAAAGATATTGTCAAAGATTTAATACCATAGAGTCCAAAAAGACGGTAGAGCTCCCGTTTCTTCTTGCTTTGTCTTCTCCTTCTGGTAAGTACTCTTCATCTTGTTTTACTTGTCGCGAGTTTGGTTCCACAATCTTTGAGGGCCGTTAGAAAATTGTGCATTCAACTTCCTTGCAAAAACCTCCCAATTTGCTTGCTTGAACGACTTCCGTTGTACTCCCAATTCTTTTCTTCACACATGTTTATAAAGACGTCAAAGCTCTTTCCGTCCACTCCTTCAAATTTGAAGTACCACCCTTCCCTCTCTATTGAGTCCCTTGAAAATCAACCCCTCCTTCATCACCAAGCATAAGTGCTAATAGGCCCCCCCCTTAGAACCTCCATAATGTCCCAAAAGCAAAGTTCCTAACTCAAACGAACCAAGATTAAAAAATGCAGTCACTCCTTGGAGCAATTGAGGAGAATATGGCAAGTCAAATTCTGTGAAGCAGCAGGAGAAGCAACAAAGCTGCCAAGAGGCTCTGACAATGTCTACAATATTTATGGTCGGGTAAGAAACGAAGGTTTACAAGAACATTATGAGGACTTCAGTTGTAGATTTAGTTCACCCAGTAGGTGGGGGCTCAATGAGGAATAATCCGCATTTCCGCTCCTTCACATGCAACGTTGCACAGCCTTCGTTGGCTCCATGTATGTAGACCTATAGTAGAAGGGTTGATTTTGCACATAATAATTATTTTATCAATGAAGGTTTTTGAAAGCATTACTTTATCTTAGTTGTAGTAAAAAATGGTTTGATAGAAATGATTTTCACTTTTGAACCTGTAGACCACCTCTACACATTGAGATTCCTGAAGAACTCAAGAAATTTCAAGGCACATTGTACATTGTACATTGGGATAGTTGATCTAAGCATAGGTGTAAGGTAGTCGCTACACCACCAATTAAAGTCCAAAGACACACATGTTTATATACCCACAAGTTCCTATAAGCCATGCAAACTAAGCAACATAATTTTTAATTTTCCATTCACACACATTTACATACATTCAAGTTTCTATCGCTCAAGCAAACTAAGCAACGTATGCACCACATAAAATTGAGAATACATGCTAGCTTCACAAACAAGTGTTATGAAAGAAACATTTGCAACACTAATGTTAAGCTTGAATGTGGAATGCGCTTCTTGATTCTAGCTGTGTGGCGCAGTGCCGTTAAAAGTTCAAATTGGAGCTCACCAACATCCTCATCATGCTTCTAGCATTTGGTCTAAGTTTAATTGTATTTCCAAGGTCCATTCACCAATTTTGGCTCATAGGATTAAATCTCAAATTATCTAGACAAGAAAGGCCCTCTTGTCTGCTTGTTTTGGTAGGCTTTTTGGTTCTTTGCATTTTGCTTTCATCTCAAGTTCTACCAAGGATATTATAAATGCATGCTACGTACTTGGCTTTATACATGAAATTTAGGTTTTGAAGTTCCAGGTATTGATTGAAATAAAAATTATACTTCCAGAAAGCTAATAAGTTTTTCCATCTTATGAGAAAATTTCAAAAAGTTTCAATAAAAATCGAGATCATAGGAACCTACCCAAAATCAATTTTATCTCTTGTAGGGCATAGATGAAATTCAGCTAGACTATAGGGTTGTGAATTCTCCCAAGTTCCTGAACTGTAGGAACTCTACAATAATAATAGATTGACATGGCAAAGTGACTGCTGTATCAAATAATAATAACAAATTACTTTTTGAATTTTATTTATTATTTTATTTTTATTATTATTTATTCTAACTAGCGTTGGGAACGAGCCTGAAACAACCTTTCATTGCCCCCCCCCAACACCTAATGACAATGGGACTTTAGGGGATTAAATATTGTTGTCCAATATCCAAATCTAACTTGCACAAGGAACTCTTAGAAAATTTCTTGTATTGCATAACAAAAAACTAATCTTATATCATATACTACGTACCACATTACTACATTTCCTGTGGTCAAAAGGGATTTGTGATTCCCTTGATATTTTTTGTTTAAGAAGGGACTTGTGATATATTTCCTTTTATGTAAAACATAAAATCAATCTTATACCTTGTAACACATTATATGGTCACAAGGAAAACTTCTATTCATATTACTTAACCCATAAAGGTTGGAGACTATATTTTCATCAAAAACACTCCAAAGTTGTCATTTCTATTACAAGTACCAAATTTTTGAAAAAAAATATTTTTGGACATATATAACCATAGGATCTTGTAGTACTGTAGTTAAACTTAGGAGCTAAATAAATAAAATCCAAGCATGTAGTAAATTTTGTTCCGAGGGAGGCCTTTTGAATAGGTATGTTTCTACAACGACCAAAAATAACAACTAAGAAGTAAAACATCAAGAAAGAAATACACTTCCAACTTGTATAACATTAAATTCTCACATTATTTGTCTAATAACTAATTCATTTTCACTCCCCTCTTAATAACCACAAGGTAAGTGATCTCCCAAATTGGTCTTCAACTTAAATTTTCAATCTTCTTCAATTTGTCTTTATTCTTTTATCTTCACTTCTGCCACCAGCCTAGCCTTTTCTTCAATTTGGAATCACCATAGCACTTTGCCAAAGAAGGACCTTCATCTCCAACTTGGCTTGTCACTTGTCAATACTACTTGTTTCCCTGTTTGGATACAACAGAATCTTCTTTTTCCGATTTGATCTTCTTCATTTGTCTAATCTCACAACTAGGCTTAACTAAATTTTTATTACTACACCATTGACACTTCTTACCAGCCGATTTGGACTTGGCCTTTTTACTCTCAAAATTCTCCATTCTTACTTCTGCTTCATTTCTGATTTTGGATAATTTATTTTTTTATGAACATTCATAGACCACAATAATAACGTGATTACATTCATGAACCGTCTTAGATAAATCATCCAAAACATTACAACACCACATGAATTTCCAATTTGGCTATGCAGAATTCCACATGATACACAACCAATCACTCAATAAATTCTATAATCAACATTCACTCAAATTTTCACATTCAGCCAAGTTTATACAATCATTAACAATGCCCAATTGCCTTAAACTTTAAGATGCATTGTTTTAATCTGACTTGGTGACAAATCACCATTACAATTTATCATAAAATTTCACAATCTGTTCTCTCTACATCTCCACATACTCTCTACACTGATTCTGCTTTCTCAGCATAGATTGTATTTTTCATTTGTAATTTCAAACTAACTCTTCAACTTCACTAATCTTAATTGTATCATTTCTTTTCTAGCTACCAATTTGGAATCTTAAATTTAATAACATAATTCACTCCACTCCAATTTCAAACTTAGTATAAATATCTCCTTCATATCCTCAGTACCACTGCACTCACAATTAATTTACCAACTTAGACACATACATCACAGTTAACATTCACACAATCAGACATCACTTCAAACTCTCCAATTTGGCTCACCTTTGTGAAACTTCAAATCTCCAAAACTCCAACCTAAGGCAAAAACATTCTTCATCCATCAGCAACCTACCAACCTACCAACTTGGAAACCTCCAACCTTAACTCCAATTTAACACTAACTCCAATTTGGATACAACCAAGTCATCACCTTACTTGATCCAAACTTATCCAACTCAGAATTCACTTGACTAAAACCATAACATCACCAAAATGACTTCCAAATTGGAAATTAACACACAAAAATTCCAATTAGAACACATACAAACATATAAACTGCCCAAACATAACAAAATACACCAAAAATACATGCAAAATTTACAAACAAAAATCAAAGCCGAGTATTTACAAGTACGCTGATTTGAGAAGATATGGAAAAAATTTCAAATTTTTCCTTCGTATAGATTGCAACATACTAGCATTTGAATTGACAAAAGTCCTTTTTTGGTCCCTGCAAAAAATCGGGCAGCTGCACTTCACAAGGTCACATTCGTATGAAAAAATGTCCAAAATGGTGGTTATTCTTTAGACTCATTCTTCAAGTTAAGTTGGCTACATGCTTGAAAATTTTCAGATCATTTGGAATTGTACAACATATAGGAAAAAAATAGTAAGTAGAAAGAAGTAGATAATGATTAAAAAAACTAAATTGTCAAGAATTTATTTATGGAATTGAAAAATACCAATTCAATGGTTGCAGTGTTGTAATAAAAAAACGTACATCCAATGTTTTTATTTATTTTTCAATTCCATTGAAAATTAATTTCAATAAAGGACTTCAAAGTTTATTTTAGAGTAGAAATTCCATAACCACCTGCAAACTAAAACTCCTCATAACTTTCATCTCATTAATCAAAATGGAATGATTCAAAACTTTCCATGTATATATAAATTTTAAAAATCAATTTCAAATTTTTATTTCTTAAAAAATGATTCTTTAGGAATATTTTGAGTTAAAGAATTTTTTGAGCTCCCCACCAAGCAATGAAAACTACATATCATGCAATAACTTTCTAACCATATAATCAAAATTTATGAAAATTGTTGGGCCTTAAAGCTACTCCTTGGTACATGCTATTTGAAAATTTCAAAGGATTTTTTTTTGGTCCTTAGTGAGCTCCCTAAAATTGCTATATTGGCAAAAATTATCTAGTAGATTATTCAAACAGAAGCTAAGAGATTGATCAGTTGCTCTAATTGTGTTTCTATTCTTGGCCCAACTTTGCGTTACGGTGTTGGCCAAGAGGCACGTGGCAGTACTCCGCTTGTCTCCAAAGAAGGTATTTGTTGGGCTCCGCTCTCTTCATCAAAGCTTTTTCTCACATGTTTAGGGGTTGATTTTCCTTTTTGATTTCCTCTATGTTTTGTGATTGTTTTCCCTTTCTGATTTGCTAATTTCCTTTGAGGCTCCACGGGAATGTTGCAAAACTCCCTGTGTTGCACAATTGTTTGTTGTTTGTTGTTGTTTTTTACACGGGAAGTTTATCTATTTTTTCTAGAGGGAATTTTTCCAAATCTCCTTGTGTTGCTTATATTTAGCTGCTCTTGATGCATTGTCAAGTAATTGAAAATAAATAACTTTTTGATAATACATAAATACAACATTTTTTTAGGGGGGCGGCATCCATTATGTAGAATTGGAATTACATCTCTAACTTTAATAATAATAAGACCTTGTCGTAAACCACATAGCAACAATTTCTTTCTATAACCAAATTTTTTTATTTCAACTATTGCCTAAACAATTGCTTGAATCAATGGTTTTGGTGATGCCTAACTTTGATTCTGTCCTAAACACTTAATCAAAAAATTTGTCATTCTCTTGAAAATAATTTTACTCCAACACAAGGTAAAACAATCTATTGCAATCAAAAATTAACCCATAGTTGGACACCTAGGAAATGATCCCATTAAAGGTTTTTTCAATGGATGTAATTTGGGCTAGAATCAATGTCTTACCTGATAGTAATGGAGTGATGAGTGAACTCATTAGGAACTTTTAATTACTAGGGTAATTTTATTGTAGGAAATGAAGTTTGTAGGCCTTCTATGTTAAAAATTATTGTGATTGTTTTAGGTGAATAAAATGAGCATTACGGATACAAATTTTGTAGGTTCCATGGTAACCTAGAAACTCTTTGGAGCCATGATGGACTAAACACTTCAAAGATTTATAGCAAATTTATACTTTAAAAAAAAAATTCAATTGCTCTCATTGTTTCTCACACTTGTCTTTATGTGAGGAAAAAAATAAATTCTTTAGCAATGGTATTACAGCAACCTCCTAATTTTGGATACAATGGGCTATTTCACCTTAAGGTAATAGGCTCTAGAATTGCAGAGGCTCTAAAATCACCTACCTCCTTAAATGTGCACTATGTGTAAATGTTGCTTTTTCAAAGCCTTCAACAATGTACAAAAAATGCAAAATTTAGAAGGTGGTAGATTTTAGAGCCCTATGCCATTTCAACTTCAAAATTTTATATCTAATTCCACAAAGCTCCCCAAAAGATGAAACGACTTGGATTAGATGCCAATTCTACTTGTCTTTCAAGGAAAATTTTCTGAAAATTGTTTCAAGAAGCTTTGCCTCCCCAAAATTCAGTTTCAGCTCTTAGGTGGGCAAATTATGAACCTCTTACCTTAGTGGGCTACATCTTGATCCACCCCCTTGATTACTCTTTTCCGTTGGTAAGTTCAATGAGAACTTCTTGTTGTCTAGTATAGTGTGTTTCTTTCTAGTGGTTTGGTGCAAAATTGCACCAAATTTTATGGCTTGGCACCACGCCTATAGAAAAAAATGGTACTACAAAGGTGAAAAATTGCCAAAAAACTTCAAATAAAAATAAAATCTTGGATGAAATCGCTAGATTATGGATGAAAACCGAATTATGGATATGTGATATGTGCTAATATGATCTTTTCTATTCAATATGTGGATGAATGTTGAAATTTAGAGCACCATTATAATATTCAATATCACCACTTTGGCACTTCATTGAAAATGAAAAAATTACCCTAGTCTAGTGACCATAAGTGTAGAGATGGAACTCCATTTCTGAAGTGCAAAAGTAGGACCCCTTCATTCATTTCACTTAGTTGATCTCAAATTTAATAAAAATCATTTTTCTAGCTAAAATTGAAATCAAAAGCAAAGAAGTACAAGTTGTCAAAGTATGCCACAAGGTGATATGTAGATTGAGCATGTTCTTATGTAGAATAGTCAACAATGCAACATTGAAGGAATTTCCAACAACATTTTTTGAAAATGCATTAAAGAAACTCTCCCTCTAAAAAAATTGAATGAAGAATTTTTTTGTTTTTTGTTTGAAAGAGTTCCTCAAAGCCATCTAGAGGCCAAAATAAATGGCCTTACTATTGTTTTAGGGTTATCCCTATTAAGTGCCTACTAAGTGTTCAACCATATCAATGGATGGTTGAGTAATAAATGTTGTGAGAAATGTATTTCATCCAATTTATGATCCTTGAAGAAGCTTTTAAGTAGTATATCAATGATTCTATGTAATTTAATTATTATAAAATATATATTCAAAATTCAAAATTCAAATATTAGTCTATTTAATAAATTTAAATCTCATCTTGTATTAAAGTTTTAATTCAAGCATTTAAGGGTTAGTTCTTAAAAACACAACTTATAATGCACCCAAATTTAGTTTTTTATACAAAGATTTAAATTACTAAATTTTTGTACTATAAGTCTAAATTAATTTTTTTAATCTTTCAAATTTCTACAACTAGAATAGAAATTAGATTTTATAAATTTAATTTCATTAATTGTTCAAGGTAGCAACTCTAATACTTCCTCTATCTCATAATTAGTCCTTTTTTTTCTGTATGTCCCAAATTACTTGTCTCTTTTACTTCATATTTGATTTTAGGATTGAAGATGACTTCCTCTGTTTTTGACATTAACTAATGAAATGAAGCACAATAAGTTTAGTTTATTATCCACTTTACAAATAAAAAAGATTCAAAAAATTTCATTTTTTAAGCAATTCAAAATTAATTGGGTCAAAGACCAAAAGACATTGAATTTTTCATTGAATGTGTAGAATTCCAACCTGTTTTGGTATAATTTGAATATATAGAGTGGGCAAAGACCAAAAGACACTGAATTTTTCATTGAATGTATAGAATTCCAACCCATTTTGGTATAAATTTGAATATATAGAGTGGGCAAAGTAGTTGAATAGGAAGTCTTCCTTCTCTATATTTAAAGCCTATCTATACCTTAAGTTAGGTTGTTTGTTTCTCTTTGTTTTGTTTGATACGTTGAGATCTAAAAAATTATGAGGCGTCTGGCGGCATTCTTGGTACCATTGAAAAGCTCTTTGCAAAGAAGGGTACATGGACTTTGTTTTGTGGCGTTTGGACCTACGATATGAAAGTTTGGATTTTTTAAACTAAAGGATTTAATTAAATTATTTTTATTTTGGAAAAAAATAACTTTTGCATGGCATGTCCAAATGCCACAAAACAAAGCCTTTGCACTCCTTTGTGCATAGAGCATTATATTTGCAGTGCAAAAATCCAATCTCTTACACTATAGTGTGAAAGTTATTGAGTTTCAAAGTTTTAAAAAATTAAAAAATTATTTTTATTTTTATTTTGGTTGTGGCAACGGCACATTGCACTTGAGAGGACACATTGCACATTCACTATACAATCATTCAATTGTAACATGCACTAAAAATTGTTGCCAAATCCTTAATACTTTCATTACTACAAAAATTAACTTGTACTATGGTTTGGAGAGAATAATATTGTTAAGAAAAGGCCAATGTCAATAAGTCATTAAGAAATAGGTTATGAATTTATCATTTCACACCATATATGCATATTAGAAGTGCGTGAAGCCTTAGCGGATTAGAAGAATATGAAACAGCTTATTTAGAAGGTCTTGTATAGTAATTTAATGTCATAGAGTATCATAATATATTATATTGTATTATGGTTTTTTAATTTATACTATACTTTATTAACCTCTTAACTCCTAAGTACCCAAGCCTTTCTAGATGTGTTTTTTCTATGAAAAAGGCACATGCTTATAGTTATCTCTAATGAATCAAATTGTCATTGTTTTCAAATTTTAATCGTATAGAAGTTTAAAGAGTTTACTTATTAGTATGCTTACCAGTTTTGAGTGTGAAATTGCATAGGAGTTGTGAGATTATAACAAGAAAAATGTACATATCTTATTTTTAGTATGATTTTCCTCCTTGAAAAATTTGCATATAAGAGTTTTTTGGGATTGGAGGTGACATGAACAACTAGAAATTGTATTAGAACATTAAAATGCACTTTTAAAAACCTTAAGCTCAAATGAAGGGCTATCAAATTCATTACATAATGGACCTTGCAATTGGCAAGCTCTATACTTCCACTTATGGTACATATAGGCCTTTGAAAACCTCTCAAAATTCACATATACATGTTAAAAATAGTTAACTTTAAATATTGCCCATAAAATTTTTCTAATTGATCAAAGGTATTTGACTCAACACATAGTCACATACAAACAAGATGAAAATTTGTATCAACCAAACATAATTGTTCAAGGAGTTAGGGGGGGCAAGGAAAAACATACATTTAACTACTAAGCATCCAAGTCTTCTCCAGAATTGACAATTCGGAAAAACTCATTATGAAGTATTATTTGGAAGAAATATTATGGAATTGACATACAAATGAAAGTTGTAGATTTTGAATTTTAGATTCCATTTGTACAATTAGATTCACCAGTGCTATCACCAATATTTTTTTTATGAATTTTGAAAGGAAACTTTTAAAATTCTTGCAAAATTTGATTAGAAGGAAAACATTATCATTTTTGGAGTAAAACTTGTTAGGATGGATTTGGGAAGAGTTTTTTTTGGCATGGTGATTTTTTGGAATTTTTGTGTTTTTGACATCTGTGACCTCATTTTTGCAAATCTAGTTTTGAACTAGAATCAATGCAATTTTGGTTTGGTCAATAACTTGACATACTTCCACACTTGTAATTTTAGAAAAATATGTACTCTAGCAACACCAAATTCAACATGTAGATAGGACAAGAACTTCATAAAGTATCTTCACAAATTAGGATGACTTTCATCTAGGAAACAACAAGCAAGAAACAAAATTATGTATCTGTTCATTGTCTAGAAATTGGACGTTGGAGCACTCCAAGGTTAACCCCTAAAGGACCAAACACCGTTTTTTGACAACATAGCAATTTTGGGCAGCTCACTATGACCGGAATTTTTCTTTTTGTTCTTTAAAATTTTCACATAAGATGTGCCCGAGGAGTAGCTTTAAGGTCCAACAATTTTCGTAACTTTTGACTACATGGTTAAAAAGTTATTGCATGATATGTCATTTTCATTGTTCGGCGGGCAGCCGGGGCAGCAAAAAAAACTTCTTTAAAAATCACTTTTAAAAAAAACTAAAATTTGAAATTGGTTCTTTAGATTTATATGTACGTGAGAGGCTTTGAATCATTCCATTCCGATCAATGAGTCAAAAGTTATGAGGATTCTTAGTTTGAGGGTAGTTATGGAATTTCTACTCTAAAATAAACTTTGAAGTCCTTTATTTAACTCGATTTTCAATATTTTTGAAAAAAAATAAAAGCATTGGGTGTAGATTGTTTATTACAACATTAGAATTGTTGGGATTGGCATTTTTCAGTTTCATAAATAAATTCTTGACAATTTAGTGTTTTGAATCATTCTCTACCTCTTCCTACTTACTATTTTTTTCCTATATGTTGTACAATTCCAAATGATCTGAAATTTTTCAAGCATGTAGCCAACTTGCCTTGAAAAATAAATCCTTAGAGTAACCATCATTTTGGACATTTTTCCATACAAATGTGACCTTGTGAAGGGCAGCTGCCCGTTTTTTCGCAGGGACAAAAAAAGGGTTTTTGTTAATTCAAACGCTATTATCTTGCAATCCACTTGGTGGAAAATTCTGAAATTTTTTACACATCTTCTTAAACAAGTTTACTACAAGATCCTACGGCTACAAGTGTCCAAAATTTATTTTTTCTAAAATTTGGCACTAGTATTAGAAATGGCAGTTCTGGAGCGGTTTTGGTGAAAACATAGTCAAAAACCTTTAGGGGTTAAGGGACAATTGGGTATTTGAGTAGGTGATGGTGAAATAAGAAATGACAATTGTAAATATGCATCCTTTCCAATGACCCTCTAAGATGGCTACCCAAAACTCTCAAAGTCTCTATGCTAGTTTCCATTTCAATGCCACAATTAGAAAAATTGAACAGCTTGTATCTTTAATCCCTAAAGGTTTTTGACTATGTTTTTACCAAAACGCTCCAAAATTGCCACTTCTAGGACAAGTATCAAATTTATTTTTCTTAAAAAATTTTGAACACACGTAACCATAGGATCTTGTAGTAAACTAGTTTGAGAACATGTGGAAATTTTTTCAGGAATTTCTACCATGTAGATTGCAAGATATTAGCATTTGAATTGGAAAAAAACTTTTTTTGGCCCTGCAAAAACCGGGCAGCTGCACTTCAAATGGTCACATGTGTATGAAAAAATGCCCAAAATGGTGGTCACTCTTTGGATTCATTCTTGAAGGCAAGCTGGCAACATGCTTGTAAATTTTTATATCATTTGGAATTGTAAAACATATAGGAAAGAATAGTAAGTAGAAAGAAGTAGAAAATGATTCAAAACACTAAATTGTTAACAATTTATTCATAGAATTGAAAATCCAAATCCAAATGGTTGTAATTTTGTAGTAAACAGTCTACCCCTAGTGTTTTTATTTTTTTTCAAAAATATTTAAAATTGAATTAAATAAAGGGCTTCAAAAATTATCTTAGAATAGAGATTCCACCCGCAAACTTAAACTCCCATAACTTTTATCTCATCAATCCAAATGGAATTAATCAAAGCTTTCTATATACATAAAGATCTAGAGGACCAATTTCAAATTTTAATTTTCAAAAAAATTGAATTTTCAAGAAGTTTTTTTTGTTGACCGAGCTACCCACCAAGCAATGAAAACAACATATCATACTATAATTTTTTAACCATGTAGTCAAAAGTTAATAAAATCGTTGGGCCTCAAAGCTACTCTTTAGTCACATATTGTGTGAAAATTTTAAAGAAAAAAAACAAAAAGTCCATTTGTAGTGAGCCGCCCAAAATTGCTATGTTGCCAAAAAACGTTTTTTAGTGCTTTAGGGGTTAAAGTATTTATAACATTAAGTAGCCTTTAGAGAATTTGCCTTTCCTTCTTTGGAGGCCTCATCCTCAAAAACATCCACATAGGAAATTAAAAGAAGCTTTAGTACTAGATACCAAAATCGTGGTAGTAGATTTCTGGTGTCTACTATTCTTTTTGCTACATCTTGGACTAGATAAACAAATCAACAAAGAAATGTTAAGATGATTTACCAAAAATCTTGAGAATCCTTTAAATAAAAAAATCAATGTCATTTAAATCCTTTGCCATCATTTTTTTTTATGGCCTAATGAAGGAGTAGGTTAAAAGACATATATGGTTGGAGATGTCATTTTTATATTGAAATCAATTGTCCACCATAAATCTTCAAAGGGTGTGGATAATTTGAAAATGAAAGCTTGACCTTTCATTTTCAAAATGTAAAAATTATATTTGATGTAGAATTTTAGACCTCATTTTATTATAGTAGAATAACTATTTTTTAAACACTTTGGACTAAATTAACTTGGTAAATCTATCTAAATTTAATTTTCAAAAATTCATTTGATATTTCAAGCCTCCAATCAAAAGTTATGGACAAAATTTAGAGAAGATGTTTGAAAATGTAAAAGAAATTGTTTCTTCCAACCCCTTTCTGAAATTGTTTCTTCCAATCCTTCTCTAAAATCTAAAAAAAATTATTCTAATATGTCTAAATGAGGTCTAAAATTCTACTTCAAATACAATTTGTCTTTTAATTTGACTTAACTATGAGCGGTTGAACTCCTACTAATTCTAATTTACAGATCCCATATTAGGGCCTTTCACATGTAGGGCCATAGGGTCTTTGTGCGGTCCCTCACCATGTAGGGTGGACCCCCACATCAACCCCCAAAGCCTCTACAGTTGGAGAGCTGGAGTTACTTTGTCCCACATGCGGAGAGTCTGAGTTACCTCCTTCCGCCAGTTGATAACTGCAAGGTTCTTGGGGGCAGTGTATTGCTATGAAGCCTGCAGTTGCGCTTGTTTTGAGTTTTTGTAAGTGTTTTTTTCTTTTTCTTTTTCCATTTCCATTTTTATTTTAAGTTGTTGGTTTTAGGATTTAGGGTGTAGGGTGAAGTTCGATGTTTTAAAATGAATTCTCGTAGTTTAATTTTAGTTTTTAGTTTTTTTGGTAACTAATAATTTTTATAATGATTTGGAGGACTTTTGAAATGAATATGGAAGCGATTTGTTATTTACGGAAGATTTTTTGGAATGCGTGCATAAGACAACTTGGAAGAGTACATGATGGAGGACGGTTCAAAGTGTCCAGCTTGTACAGTGGGGTCCCAATCAAAATGGCGTTTTTGAAATTGCAGTGAAGGAAATCTCAACATTGTCGACTTTGACAGCCTCCTGAGAGCTAAAAATTGATATTTTACCACGAAATTTTTACCATAGCATCATCTTTCTGTTAATAACATGTATACCAAATTTCAAGGCGAAAATACTTACCAAAAAAATGTTATTCAAAATCTACCAACATGGATAGTTGTGGAAATTTTTTCATTGCTACCAACTTTGACAGCCTCCCAAGGATTGAAATTTTTTTTCCTTAAAAGTTTTGGAACAACAATTAATCTATGTTAACAATACATGTTCCAAATTTCAAGGCCAAAAAATCAATACAAAAAAAGATATTCCCAATCTACCAACATGTATTGTTTTGAGAAACACTTGTGGAAACCATTTCACTACTGCTAACTTTGACACCCTCCCAAGGGCTGAGAAATTGTCTATTTACCATGAAATTAAAGTCACAAAATAATATCTATGTTGATAACATGTATGCCAAATTTCAAGGACCAGAAAGTCTTACAAAAAAAGATATTTAAAATCTACCAACATGGGTAGCTTTGAAAAACCATTTCTCTACTACCAACTTTGACACCTTTCCAAGGGCTGAGATTTTTTTAACTTACCATGAAATGTTTGTCACAAAATCTTCTATATATTAATAATATTTTTGACAAATTTTAAGTTCAAAAGATCTATACAAAAAAAGATATACACAATCTACCAACATGTGTAGTTGTGGGAAACAATGGGGGAAGCCATTTCACTACTACCCATGTTGGTAGATTTTGAATAACTTTTTTTTGGTAAATTTTTTGGCCTTGAAATTTGGTACACGTATTATTAACATGAAGATGATGCTGCGGTAAAACTTTTGTGGTAAAATATCAATTTTTCAGCTCTCAAGAGGCTGTCAAAGTTGGCGGCGTTGAAATTTACTTCACTGCAATTTCAAAAACGCCATTTTGATTGGGACCCCACTGTACAAGAGTTTAAGAAGACGAGGTATTTTGCAAAAACCAATGATTTTGGTTGAAGATATCCAATGCACTCTTTACTTAATAGAGATGCTGCCTATCCCATTTGAACCTATTTGACCAAAAATTGGAAGACACCTGATGATTTGCAGAAAAAAAGAATCAACAACTCCATGAATTTTGGAAGAGTTGTCATTAAACAAGCATTTGGCACATTAAAGAACCAATGGAGAATTTCAAAGAATTTCAATTCTAGAGTTGACACAGCAATTAGAGTCATAGTAGCTTGTTGTTGGTTACACAATTACTGTGATATGTTGAACCAATAAGAACCTGGTATACTAATTCCGGATAAGTGAAGGGATCCACTTGTTGGATTTGGGAATGCAAGATTACCGTAGTATGACATGGTTTTTGTTTTTGCAAAAATAAAATAATTATTATTTTTTACATTTTTGAATTAATAAAAATCGAAACCCATGTCACACTACGGTACCTGTGTATAGTGAGAGTGAACAATCAAAACGCCAAAGAGAAATCATTAGATGGGATTCAGCCATCGGGGAGGGCTGTGAGTTCTCCAGCCGAAACCCAGTCGAAATCCGCCAGTATCCGCCGTTCCCCGCCTGTGCTGACCTGGCCAAGCGACTGCCAGGTCAGAGTTTTTGAAAAAGAAAAAGAAAAAGAAAAGAAATTGACTTTGTTTTTCATTTTAAGGACTTAAAATTTTATTTTATTTTATTTTATTTTTTGAAAAAAAAAGAAAATGCTGGCGCGTTCGATGGGGGTCCCGAGGAACGGGGTTAGGAACGACACTGAAATGGCCCTCCAGCCCCCTAGAATCCCATCTAATGACTTAGGCAAAAGTTGTTCAGGCAATGGATTTTAGATAATCCTAATGATGAATGACTTCATTGTTCTTTGTAAGCTTTGCAGGGCATTTAATGTCTTGCTTTGGTGAAACTTAATTAGATTTGAAATTGTTGAATTGAAAAACACGTGTACATGTGTATGTGATGAAATTTAAAAAAAAAGTCTTTTATTCAATGTATTGGAATTTGAAAGAAATCAAATTCAAATCAAATCAAATTTCATACAAGAGTGGAAACAAAATTCCAATGTTCAAAAGTACTAGAAGTAGATCACATATGAGACCATACTTCTACTTAGAACAACTTGTAGAGTAGGGTTTTTTTTCATTTTTTAAGAAGTGCCAAAGTGCCAATATAAAATATTACAGTGGTGCTTTAAATTTCAACATTCATCCACATATTGGATAGAAAATATCACATTAGCACATATTATATGTCTATAATTTGTTTTTCATCCACAATCGTGTCCACAATCTGGTGATTTCATCCAAGGTTTTTTTAATTTGAAGTTTTTTCGGCAATTTCATCCAATTTTCTTAGCAAAATTTTTGCCACTTTTGTGCTAGATTATTTTTTCTGGTGCAATCTGGCACCAAAAAGTCCCCCTCAAAAAACCTTGCTCCAAAGTCCTTGCCTTTCAAAGCTTCCACAAACAAAGTTGCCATCTACAATTGACTCTTTATCATCATCTTCCTTCCCTCTCTTTCAATGTCAATTATTTTCTCTGCTGACTCTAATTTCATCTCCTCAACTTCCAAAATTTCCTTTGAGAAGTTGTTGATGGCTATCACTATGGATTCATCACCTATAGCTTACTTCCTCTTTCTCTTTTATGCACTCTTGTTCACGTGGCCCTCAACATCCGGTTGGTTTACTGCCCTTGTGCGAGGGGATTGCAATGTGCAACGGAAGGAGGAGGAGGTATACCAAGTACATTATCCTCACCATCATCACTAAAAACAACATGCTTTTGATGCTACATATGAACACTATAGTCAACACCATGGGATACACCATGAATTACAGTTGTACCACCATACATGTCATCGAAAAGTTCATACCAAGGAATCCATGTTAATAGTGGCGCTC
The DNA here is from genome assembly GCA_951230915.1 of Antitrichia curtipendula. Lineage (NCBI taxonomy): Eukaryota > Viridiplantae > Streptophyta > Bryopsida > Hypnales > Leucodontaceae > Antitrichia > Antitrichia curtipendula. The sequence goes on along the minus strand of OX579633.1, from coordinate 19,031,490 downwards.
ATGTTTCTTACTGCTTGAGCTTTTTCTTCTTATAAGTGGTCTTCATGTTAGCCCATTTGTCTCTAGTTTGTTGCCCAATGCGTTGAGGCTCCTTTAGAAATTGTGCATTGAGTTCCTAGTTAAAGAACATCCAATTTGATTGCTTGAAGGGTTTCCTCTCGTACTCCCACTAGTAGTTTGCACACATGTCAACTAAAAACCTCACAATCGTCTCTTTCCATTCTCTCCTAACATTTCTTGTGCCACAAAAGCCTCTCTTTTGACTTCCTATGGAATTCTTCCCCTCCCCCCCCCCCCCCCCTCTCATTGTAAAGCAACCCTTCCCTTGGGGGCTCCATTATGTGCAACCCTAAACCCTACCTTACTACCCTAAAGAAAAATGAACAAGTTATAGCTACAAAAACTCTACCCAAAAACAACTTTCGGTATAAAGGAGATGGAGATGAGGAGGATGGTAGGAAGTGAAACCAAGCCCTCCACTCGCATGCGGTACCTTCCATTCATTCATGTGATAAAAAAGAACCTTGTACAAGCTAGACCTCACGGGGAAGTCGGGCTAGCAGGTTTGGTTCTAGATGGCCAAGCCCACCAAAGGCAGTTTTCATATCTAGTCCCTTGCGAGGACTTCTGCCTCCATGTGTGAGGCCCTATTGTTTGTTTTACCTCCTACCACCTTGTATGAATATAAAGAGTTGTCTTCTTATTTTGAAAACACAAATCAAGTGAATGACTTTCAAGACCTTGCAAGGAAATTGAAACATTGAGCTAAATGCTATTTTTTTGAAAATTTTATTTAAAAATATTTATTTTGTAAATAACCTAGTTGATTGCATTATTTTTTACTCATCCATTTTGTTATTAAGCTTAAATGCAGTTGTGGCCCTAGTACCCAAGCGAGGGAGCTTTAATTTCCTAACAATTTGCAACATGTGGATAGTTAGCTACTAATGGATGTGAAATATTCTACACCATTCAATCCAAAGGAAGGCAATGCTATTGAATGTTACATTGTATGAATAGAATTGGTAGATTGAAGTTGCCACTAATGTGGGGAATACAAAGAATTTTAAAATTACCATGGAAGAAATAAAACAAATTATACCATCTCTATTGAACCATTACTACGTCCTACGTGGTAAATTCAATGATAAATCTTTAAACTCCCTTGTATTAAGGCAAGTATATCCATTATTGACCCTCATCTAATTACATCACTTCTTTACACTTGGCCAAAATTCTAGGCCAAAATTTTAGACTTCTAATTTTCTATAGACAGAGGATACAATTGGGTGAGGTTCAATAGTAGGTGTATTTACCTTAGAATTAAGATATGTAAGAAATCTAATAACTTCAAGAATGACTTGTCAATTTTGTAGCCTTTTGGCAAAAATTGAAGTCCTAATGGTGAGTACTATGAATATTAGAAGGAAATACTGTCGCATTGATTTTGGTTTGGCAATCATATTTTAAATCTATTGTACTATTGATAAGTGTCCTTCATGAGTATTACACAGTTACTTAGTTGTATCAACCAATACTATATCACAATTATTTTAAAAAAAAGGAATGTCGAGGTTTTAATTTATAGCAAATCTACCATAGTGAAAACCCCTTAAAAGTTGGACTTTTGTAAGGACTTTAGAGTGATCAAGTTTTACCAAAAGAATGAGCTTGAAACCATCTTCAATGTTCAAAAGTTCATGCATCATAGAGCCCTATTTGCACAAATATATAGGCCATAAATAATTTAATTTTAGATGTTCTTTATACATAACATGTCTACCTACTAATCTACTATAGAAATAGATGACAAAAATTTCAGCTTTAGATCGTTAATTTTGGATACTCATTAGATGATAGTATTAAAACCACTAAATCAAAAAGTGTAACAAATTTAAAATTTGGATTTTAAATATAAAATGATTTTTAGTTTTTTGAAAAATCAGGGATATAAACGTACTGCAATTGCAAGTCTTCTCAGCTGGGAAGGTCATACTGCATTTAACCCCTAAAGGATCAAACACTATTTTTTCACAACATAGCAATTTTGGGTAGCTCACTACAAACGGAATTTTTAGTTTTTTTCCTTGAAATTTTCACACAAGATGTGCCCAAGGAGTAGCTTTAAGGCCCAACAATTTTCATAACTTTTGACTAATGGGTTAAAAAGTTATTGCATGGTATGTCATTTTCATTGGTCGGCAGGCAACCTAGGCAGCTGAAAAAACTTCTTTAAAAATCACTTTTAAAAAAAATAAAAATTTGAAATTGGTTCTTTAGATTTATATATACACAGGAAGCTTTGAATCATTCCATTTTTATAAATGAGATGAAAGTTATGAGAAGTCTTATTTTGAGGGTAGTTATAGAATCTCTACTCTAAAATAAACTTTGAAGTCCTTTATTTAACTCAATTTTCAATATTTTTGAAAAAAAATAAAAACATTGGGTATAGATTGTTTATTACAACATTACAACCATTGGGATTGGCATTTTTCAATTCCATATTTTCAATTCTTAACAATTTAGTGTTTTGAATCACTTCCTACCTCTTTCTACTTACTATTTTTTCCGACATGTTTTACAATTTCAAATGATGTGAAAATTTTCAAGCATGTAGCCAACTTTCCTTGAAGGATGAATTCAAAGAGTAACCACCATTTTGGACAGTTTTTCATACCAATGTGACCTTGTGAAGTGCAGCTGCCTGGATTTTCGCAGGGTCAAAAAAAGGATTTTTGTCAATTCAAACGCTATTATCTTGCAATCCACATGGTGGAAATTTCTGAATTTTTTTCTACAACTTCTCAAAATAGTGTACTACAAGATCCTATGATTACATTTTTTCAAAAATGTTTTTTTCCTAAAACTTTGGTACTTGTATTAGAAATAGCAGTTTTAGAGCGCTTTTGGTGAAAACATAGTCTTTGACCTTTAGGGGTTACTAAAACCTGGCTCTAATATACTCGCCTCAGATTCTTTAACACACAAAGAAAGACATTGTAGGAGGAGGCTACACTTAGAAACTAAAATCGAACAAAAAATTACAATGAAAACATGCATTTCCAATTTAACCCTTTAAGGACCGTGGTCAATTGGGGGGGGGGGCAACACATTTTCTACACACAAGTGATGAATGGAAATAACTGAAAAAAGAAACTCTCTTTGGAAGATCTGACCATACGGATGTGCGCAACGCATGCTATTTGTGTTAATGCACTAAATTTTTGGGGAAAATGTTTTCGGGTCTAGGATATTATAAGACATCTGTCAGGTTGTATGTGCTTTGTCAGAACGCGTACAAGTGAGGTACGTCTTTCCAATGTATTTCTTTACCGCGAGTTTTTTTCCCCATGGGAACAACATGGGGGAGGATGGTTTGAATGGAACGTTCAGCTTCTTTAGTTCCCAACCCGTGTTCTCAATTCCATCGATCAGTCCAGACAGCCTTGTCAACGCGTACAATATCGTTTCTTTTGCATTCATGGTCATCTTTCGGGCATTATCACCGTATTTACAGCCACCCTTGTGTTAGTTTTATGAACACCATTTTTACACGCTTTGTCAGATTGATGTGTTTCTTGGCCCAATGAATGTGTTTTCTCCTTCTCCACAACCGTTTCCTTTGGTCTGAGGACAAATTCCGCCCATAATTCCGCCCATAATTGATAAAGTGACCATTTCGACCACAAAGTGGTCGACCAGTCCTTAATGGGTTAAAAATTCAAGTTCATTAGGTTCATGTTTCAAAAATTATAGTAGATGACAACTTTGTCATGTTACATTATGTCACTTATGTGTGACATAATTAAGGATTAGAGTATCTTGCAAACATCCCAAGCGTGATTTCACAAAACACTTGTATTGTTTGTTGCATTTTAGTCAATTACTACTCATTTTTTCAAAAGTATTTTAAAATTTAAATTTTAAAATTTTAAAATAAAATAAAATAAAAATTTAGATTTTAAAGGGGATTATAATATAGAAAAATCAAGTTAAAATACTTTTCTAAATAGGAGAACTAAGAAAGTACACAATCTTAAGAAAATAAAAATATAATGATATTTAAATCATTAATAAATAGGAAAAATAAAAATAAACCCCCTAAAGGATTGTTTCTCTACTGATAAGATCTGCAAATACAATGGAAAAAATAATAATAATTATATATATATATATATATATATAAATAAAAGCCTCAAGTACCACATCAGATTGCGATTTTAATTATTTTTTTCAAATTATTTATTTATTTTGTGTATTTGTAGTTTTGTACATCTGAATAACATGACCTCTAGATAGATCAGATCTTTTCTAATGCTATTTTTAGGTGTCCCTTTTACAATTGCTTCATGCCAAAAATGGAAATGTAGGGTCATTGGCTCATTGCAAGAAAGACCAACACTATTTTTCATCACAATTGAAGTGATGGAGTTGCCATTGGCTATAACTTCTAGAAAATGAAGCCAATGTACTTGAAATTTTTATTGGAGATGGATAACTTGGAAGTCACAAGATTCTTTATTTTTCAAAACAATTGATAAAAATTCTATAATTAAATTTTTAATTTAGCTAATTTGTCACACTTTACATATTAGGATTTTTAGTATTGCAGAGTACCCAAAATGAATAATCTAGAGCTAAATTTTTTGTGGTCTATTCCCACAGTAGGGAGACATGACTCTCATAAAGGAAATCTACAAATACATTATTTTATAGCCTCCATATTCATACAAATAGGGCTCCCTTGTGCACGCACTTTTGAACATTGAAGATGGTTTTGACTTCCATTTTTCGGTGAAATGTGATCATTATCAAGTCTTTACAAATGGCCAGTTTTTAGTTTTTTTGTGTTCATGATTTTCTAATTTATACCTAGTTGTATCTATTTTTTGGAACAATCTATCTTTTTTTTCAAATAGGACTTTTTCAGTACTTGCAAGTAGTCAATGGTACTAATAGCCGTCAATTTTTGAGATCAATGGCTAAGATTGTTTTGTTTCATAGTAATTATAGTTCTCATAATATTGAGCGCAATAACTATAGTTTGGGCAAAACGCTACTAAAATTGTTTGGTCTTTCTTTCAACCACCCTATATTCCTTGAAGCTCACCTTTGAATCTTTAATTTTGGGTACTCCAAAGTTAAAAAAACCATGAAAATTCGATTGTAACAAATTCACAAAACTAACCATTAAATAGAAATTATTTGTTTTTTAAATAAATTAAAAAAAAAATACAACACAAAAATATCATGCATCTTCCTTTAAAATTTCAAATCTATTGGCTCTATAATTCAAAAATTAGGTTAGAAAACATGGTATACATGCCACATTTCCAAATAGAAATCCATATTTGTCCTGGATTTTAGACCTTCATATACACATATGTCACAATTTTTTATGCTGGAATCATGCCATTATGATGAAACTGAAGTCAAAGTGTCTGCACTTGATTCAGTACAGGAGGAGTGTGGTGACATTCTAATTAAGCATGTCCTAGATAACATATGTCAAAGTGTTGTAGTACTCAGGGAGTACTACAATGGCATGTCTGAGTACTAAATCGTCCTTCATTAAAATATTCAGGGAACTAATCTCTTATCTTGCTGTGCACATTTGTGTTTCTAAGGTAGAACCACCCATTCCCGATCAGGGACCTAATTGCGATCAAATGTAAAGACCGTATTCATTTGAGAACTTAAATGTTCTTACACCATAGATAGCTTATGGTTTGTTGACCAAAATCATAAGCTATCTATGGTGTAAGAACATTTAAGTTCTAAAATGAATACGGTCTTTACATTTGATCGCAATTAGGTCCCTGATCGGGAATGGGTGGTTGTACCTTAGATCAAGTAAGGTGGAAACACCCAAAACCGTGAAAATAAGGAATTCAACTTACTTCAAGGCACCATTTCAAAAAATTAATATTTTTGTGGTTATAGCGAGAGAAAATCATTAATTTTCCAATAAAAAAAATAGATTTTCAGACTTGGCATGTATTTTCTATTAATTTTTGAAGTTGCAGTCCCCTAGACCACTGGAACCGTCCTGTAGGTGGACCTAAATCTGAATTCTGACAAATTCAGCAATTATCCAATTACAATGAAGAGAAGAGAAAACTTTATGACATATGTCAAAGACCATTCAATAGAAGTCTAGGGCCGGTTTAATGTCCGTTTAGGAACAAAGATTAGGTACAGGTACGCTATTGGGTGTTTCTACTTTAACCCTTTAACGACCAGGTCGATGACTGATTACTCAAACTAACAGATTTTCATCAATAGCAGACTGGCTATTAAGAGCAAGCCCACAGCTGACTCCCCAAACATGGACGTCAAGTGGGGGCTTGGCTTGTAGTTATGATGGCTGCGACCAGCCTCCTCCTCCTCTACCTCACTGCACACACCAAGAGGGGACACTAAGTGGATATTTCATCAAACTTGACATTTGATGAATTATTTATTCAAATCAAATTGTCGATGTATTTTGAATCTAAGCAACTAATGCTAGGAAGATCTGAATGAATTAAATGTAAAATTTTTTACATTTAATCTTCTAGCATGGTCTCCTTGCCTGAAAACTCATATGTAAAATTTTACATTCAATCAATGAAAGATCCAAAAGCTTTAGAAGTATGCTTCAAAGATAATCTCAATAGGAGCTCAATGTCTCTAGAGGGAAGAAAATCTCTCTATATACACATGGGGGTGGTAGGAGGAGGATCAACCCATGTGGGATAAGTCACTTAGAATGAGAAGGAGCTTCACTATTCATTCATGATGAAGTTCCTCCTCATTCTAAATCACATGGGTTGTTCCTCCTTCTACCACCCCATTGTGTATATAGAGAGATTCTCTTCCCAATGTAAGTAAAGCAAGTTTGCTACCTTCATCCTCTATTGCTTTGGACGCAATGGGAAGAAACACTTCAATGCGTTTGAAGTTAAAAAATTTTAGCCATGTCAAGGGTTGAAATTTGGTAGAACTTAACAATTTTAAAAATCATCACAATTTGATTGTAAAACTCAAAGCAATTTCTACTCTGAAGTTGGCCTCACAGGCCCAGTCACCTTCTCTCCGTAGCTTGGGGGGCTTGCTCTAATGAAATTGCGTCAGTTTGACACTTTCTCGTAACCTATCATCGACCTGGTCGTTAAAGGGTTAAGACATGCAAGTGATCACCAATCTACGACACTAGTAACTAAATTCACTTGGGAGCAAGATTGCAGAAGGAATTGAATTGACCGCTATGCAACAAGCTCAGAGTCTGGTTTCTTGAGATTAGAAGGGGTGCATATAAGGTCAAAACAACGACAAGTCATGACTCTCTCATTTTAAATCCAAGACTTGGACAAGATGCAATGGCTTATGAATGATTTCCAATTCAATTTATTGCATAAAAAACCATGATTTTTATCTGAGTTTTTTAGGGAGTGTTCCTTTAGAGTGTATATGTTGCAGATCAAGGTGGAAAGTCTCTCAGTGAGGCATGAGGTGTGGATTGGCTATAGCCAAAGGATACAAAATAAGTATCAATCGTTTCAAGTGGCATGGATAGGGACCTAATTTAGAAAATTCAAAGAATATTGTGTGAGTGTCATAAAATTATGAAATGACTTAGGTTGGTTTTTTCTCTACAAGGCTAAGAAAATAATCATCACATGTTCACCCCAACTTGATGTAGTTTATCTTCCAAAATGTCAGGGCATGTGTTCAAAACTTTAATAAGTGGCCACTTACATAAGAAGTCCCAATTCTAATTTAATCCCTAAAGGACCAAGTTGTGTTTTTTGGCAACATAGCGATTTTGGGCAGCTCATCACAGATGGAGAATTTAAGGAATAGTGCTCCACCTTGTCAAGAATAATGCTCCATCTAGACATATTTGGACTTTGACTTGTGATAGAGAGACCAAAAAAAGTAAATTGGCAAGTCTAATTTATTCTAGAGCACCTATCAAATTAATGACTGGCTTACATTCTAACTTTTCAGGAATAAACATGGAAGAAACATGATCCCAACAAATTTATAGAGTCCGGTGAATATGACAATGTGCTTAAACACTCTAAAAAAAAATCCCACCATGATCTCAATGTAGGAGAGTTTTGCCTTCATGGCATGTTTTGACTGGTTAATGAGAGGTAGATTAAGAATAATAATGCTCACTGCTTGCCTTGTGCAAATTTTCAATGAGGTGAGTATGAAGTAGAAATTTCATTGGTCTAGTAGTGAGAAAAATTCAAGAGAAATATCTATTACTATCAAACAATATTATACAAGGAACATTTTTGAAGTCCCATGTGGTCATTGTTATGAAAATCCCTTATGATAACTCTATTTTTTGCCTTTTTTTCATAACACAAGGAATGTGGCTCTCACAAAGGAAATGAGAGACATGGAATTCTAATGAGGGGAGAATTTGTGCAATTTTCAGTGTTATTTGAAGATATCTCCAACTCCAAATCAATTTATGAAATTAAAGATTCTAAAATGTAGATTTATGCCTCTAAATTTTGAATTTTATGTAGAATTTAGTGAGCATAGTCAAAACAATTTGTAGATTTTGGAGGCTCATATCTAATCAACGTGTAGACTTTGAATTTCCAATCTAATTGATTTGTACATTTTAGAATTTTTGATCTAGATCCTTTTCTAGGTTTCAAGAATCCAAAATGTTAGTAATATGTACATTTTTTCTTAAGACATTTTACAATTTTATATATTATAAAATTTTGTAGGTTTCTAAACATACTATCTCTGAAAATGTTAGATTTATGTGAATAAAATTTATTGTCATGAAGTTTGACAACTTACAAGTCTTATGTGTCTAACCTCACGGTAGACGGTAGCCTTGACAATTGATATGGGACAATTGCATCTTATAAAATCTACCAAATATTAGGTGGAAACAACAATGAAATGTAAGATGTGTCAATGTGTTGAAGAGAGTTTATGAAAATTCCTACAAAGAAAATCCACTCAATTTCCTTCAAAATAGGAATTTCTTTGAAGATCCCTCCACAATGACATTAGAACACAAAGAAACATAAGAACTGGCAAAAACTAGCAGGGACAAACTACAAAATCTTCAAATCAGTCACAAAGGAATTCCAAACAAGTCCACCTTGTTAACTTAATGAGTGCAGATTCACCTAACATAATTTAAATGCAAAAGAATTTTGCCATTGTGGGATATTTTGATTGGTCAAGCAATCAAAGAAGTCAAACAGCTTAACTCTCCTACATTGATATTATATCAGGTAATTGCAAAGCAGGCCGAGTCATCAAAATAATAGAAGGTCAGGACCAACCTTGCTGCCAGCGACTCGATAGGTCCTCCACCAGCGATTATTTTCAAGAACTTGGTCTGCTTTGCAGTTTGCTAGTCCATTTGGACCATCCATCTGGTAGGTGACAGAAAACGTGTAGGTTTGGATGCTTGTATATTAGGTCAATTAGGTGTCACCACAAGGTGGGAAAAGAAGAGAAAATTCCCCTCCGTGTCAAGCTCAAGCGCGTGTGTTTATACAAAATTCAGCATCTTCCAGTGCTCTTTCACCCAACGAATACCCTGTGCACTGTCCATTTGCTGGTATGGTACACGGACTTTAGGTACAAATCGCGCCAGGGATCGCGCGTACAGCTAGTACGGCGGTCATTTGAAGGTACGTCAAAGCGCGCGGTGGCTGAAGACGAGCTATTTAATAACTATCCTGACATCCCAATTCACAAAACGAACTAGTACTTGCAGAATCAGTTTCTAGACGTTTGTCGATCTGCAAAGGACCAATTTTCGTGCATTGAAGTGATTCAAGAGAGTTCGATCCAGTTCTCCGGAACTCCTGAATCAGGAGCTAGAAAGCTTAAGGTCGTGCCATCCGTTCGTCGTCGATCATGGGGTGGATCGTGATTTTTGTGCTTCACTTGTTCTGTGGCATGGCTGCCATGGCTGGGGTTCATTCGCAAGAGAATTCAACATCCGGAAACTCTGAACTGTACCAGGAATTTGAAGGTACTCAATTTCTTCATAATTTGCTCGATTTTCCTCAGTAAGTCATCTCAATATTGGGTGACTCGCCCTATCTGCCAAATTTATTCAGTCAGTTGTAACCAGCGTCACTTACACTATTCATTCTATCTAGTGTATGTGGCATTCGTTCAAATTTAGACCCAGAAGACCAGAATATGGAGACCACGACTGTAGCAATTACTAGAATTTGGAGGGACTGCAACAAGTGCTAGAAAGTCACAACTACGGAGAAACTGAAATTATGTTGATCGAAATACTGGGTTGACTTCGCACTAAGTAGAAAGAAGATTGCCGTGGGGAAAATAGTACTGTCTAACTCTGGAAAACTTATAATTGTGTCAATCTGAGTAAGTTGCACAAACACGTACGTCCACAATTGTGATTAACCTCACTGTTTGAAACCTTTGGTAGATTTCAGTTCGCCAGATTGTGACGTTCACATGCGGTAAGGACTAACCTTCCTAGTGCCACTTAGATTTGCTCTCGCTGAAACCACAATGCTCTAAAATGTAAAATTGGTATCGAATGAGGTTTCAGATGAACGATTCAAACTGCACTCGTCGCAGATGAACATTCAAAACCCTCCTGCTCCTGCACAGAGTCCTTCAATTTACAAATACACCGTAGACCTAAGGAAAACCAGAGCATTACAGTCAAAATGACTGATTTGCGCTCATTGCAATGTTGCAATTTTTTAATTTTTTTCACATGACCCGCACCCCCCAGGCAAAATCAATTGGAGTTATGTTTTTTTGAAAAAGTACAAATTAAATTATGAATTTTTGAAGTGTTTAGCTCGAGTGGAAAGAACCAACCGAAAATGCATCCATAATGGTCATCTTACTCACCTAAAGTGGTCACAATATTTCCTAAAATAGTCACAATATCAAGACCTAAATTAAAATGCCACTTCTTGTGATGGATTTACACTCAAAAGGTAGGAGTTCCTATTGCGATCACTATTCACTCCATTTTCATTGTCCAAGACATTAATTGCGGATACTAACTCAACCTATTGTAATCCAAATCTCATTTATTGAGGAAAGTTTGTCATGAGTTGATGCAAGACTTTAATAGGTCATTCTACTTGGAATGGGGTGGTTTGCTTTATAATGAAATCATGCCAAAATAACAAATATATGTCTACTCTTCTAGACAAGTGTAATACTATCAACTAAACATGCATGACATAATGTCAATTTTGTTAAATTGGAGGTATTCTGATACTTTGGCACCTTTTAGAACTGAAACATAAATCTACATCCATCCTAGATTTTAGACATTTATTCGTGTACATATATTTTGCAATTTTTGGCGCTGGAATTGTGCGGTTATAACGAAATTGACCATGTGTGTCTGCTGGTTCTATGCAGGAGATGCCGTGCACAGTATCATGCGGTCTTGGTTAGAAGCAGGCACAAATTCTTCATGGTTAACTAATACAAATGGTTTAATGAGGTGGTCTTTTATGGAACATCCCTGTTTTGTGAACATGACCCGAGGCCTGGCGGCAGGACCCTGGCGAGGAGTTACTTGCGACTCTAAGACCTTTCAGCAAAACGACAGCACCTCCAAAAACACATATCACTTTTTGACATCCATATCTCTGTGAGTTCGCAAGAATTCTGAACTTAACTTGAACTCTGTTGCATCATTTGAAGCTTTCGACTCAGCTTCTCTAACTTGTATATCCTATTAGTGTCACTACGAAGTAATTCCTTTTGTGTTTATTCATTTAGTACAGAATTCGAAGAGAATTCGAAGCTAGGGTTGCTGCCTGCACAAAGGGTAATTTAAAATCATCACAAATAGTGTGACTTTGGTATTAAATAAGATTGCGGTAAATTTGGTTTCATTGTTATTGGAATTTTGAGCGGGGATATATTTGAGCCTGCGCAATAATTGGGTGGACTCTCGTGATCTGAGTTCAGTCACATTTCAGTCCAGTCCAGGATTAATTGAGGTATTCATTTCGAGGTCCAAGGATTCTTGACAAAGACTTTCACGTCGTGACTAATTGTTGTGCATCTTCAGGGATATGGGCAGCGGGATGGGCGCCAACTCTGAGAAGATTGTTGGTGGACTTCCTCCTGCAATTTTGAATCTGACCAACCTTGAATCTCTGTAAGCAAGTTCAGAGGCATGCTGCACTCTTGATTTTCAGATACATATGTATGAGTTTTCAAAGACCTAGGATGCTTTATCTACTTGCAACTGAGTACTTACGTGAGTTACTAGGTAGCAAACTGGATTAATGTCAATTTCGTTAAATTGGCGGTATTCCAATATATTCTAGCACCGTTTTCAGAACGCGCGCTGTGAAACATAAGTCCATAAAGGGTCCTAGATTTTGGACTTTTATGTACACACATGTCACAATTTTTTCCTCTCGAATTGCACCCCTAGAGCGAAATTCATGTTGAGTGATCGATACGACTACCCTGTCATGTTCTGCGATTGCTCAGTGTGCTGCTTGATTCTCTCAATATTTACATTGTCCAATTAATTTCAAGTGTTTGTTGTTTTCATTTTCTCTTGTGCTCAGCTATATTTATGATTCAATCAAGCTCTCTGGAACTCTTCCACCAGGCATTTTCTCATGTTACTCTGACGCTCTTAAAAGCCTGTAAGTGTAGGAACGTGCGCTGGCAAGAATTCAAGTTTATTTTTTCTCTTGGACGGTACTTTGAGCGGGCAATACCAGCTTACATCAGAGAATTCTACAATGGCTGTAGATAGCATGTTCCTAATGTATGATCTCAAACTGTGTGGCATGTTCCTTCAGAACACTTAAAAACTGCTCCTTCAATGGGAGCATAAGCAATGGATTTCTCCCTGATTGTCCCGAAAATTATGGGCTTCAAAACCTGTAAGTCTGGTGTTTACACCGATATCTCTTGATTCCATTATGCTTCCAACTCCTTACGTTTGCACTAGGAATTAGAACAACCCCACAATCATGTAATTCTTACCTTACCCGTGGTGGAATTTCATGAAATTGGTGGCCATAGTACGTAAAGGTTAGATTAATTACATTAAGAAATTCATTCAGTACTGAGTTTCCCTATTGAAATTGGAGCGATTTAGATCTCTATAGAGTTGCCGAGGTGAACTACAGATCTTTATCTATCCTGGATTTTAGAGTTCTGAGATTTCAATTTGATCGGTTTCAGACTTTCCGTTTCTGAGAACCCATCTGTCTGAGCACTTGTAAGCCTAGATTTTATAGCTGGGGGCAAAGAGACGGTCAAAAATTTCAGTACTCGATTGTTAGGTTTTGGGTACTCTGGATTTCGCTTTTGTAACAATTTCGACCGTGTATCACAACCGTGAAGGTACTTTGCCCAAAAAATTCAAGGCTCCAGTTGTGATTCCCACGTACTTTTTTTGCAGAGACTTGTCATGGAACTCATTCACAAGCATTAATCCTGGGACGTTTTCGTATCTTCAACGTCTGTAAGTTATTTGAATTATTATTCTTTGGAAATTGAGTTTGAATGTTTGAGGTGAGTACTGTCCACTGTCCGATTGCCAGCTTGACCCTGAGTTTTGTGAAAGTTTCTTTTCATGTTCCAGTATGTATTGAATTTAAAGTTTAAACTGTTTTATTGATTAATTGCAGGAATGTCAGCAACAACCAATTAAGAGGAGAGGTTTCACTTGATGGTTTGTCCATGGAGACTGTTGATTTGTCAAACAACTTCATAACCAATATCTCTTTTATCGATCCGGATTTCGGTAAATTCAAATCTATGTGAGTTGAGGACTACATTTGCCATTGTTTAATTTCAATTGATTTTAAAGTTACTTTCGTATATTTTCATTATTGAACATTGGAATTTTGTAAGGATAAATTTAGATGTGTAGTTCAGCATGTTGATCATTTATCTAAATTGAATTTTGTGTTGTCTAATTGTTACGGAAGTATTTTTGAGTTATGCCGCTAAACTAGGCATTGTTTGCAGATATGCGCAAAATAATTTCATAATGAGGTTTCCAATAGAACTCTTTAAATCTGAAACTCTTCAAGACATGTAAGTATCCAAATGTCATTAGAGCTATTTTTAAGGTTCTCTACTATAACTTTCTTGATTGATCTATGATTGCATCATATCTATCAATTTGAAGGAAAAAGAAACTGAGTTTTCTTTTGTCTTTGGATCCAATTAGTAGATCTTTTGTATTCTACAATAATAATATCTAACAATTTATTTGTAGCTATTTGGACTTCAACAATATATCAAACGTTCCACAAGATTTTTCAGATACCAATATCTCAAGAGTTCAAAAGATGTAAGATTTATGTATAATGAATTTTTATTTATTTTTACTATTTATTTGTATTGTCCTTCTTGTATGAAATACACATAATTTTCATGATTTTTTCATCTATTCATTAGATGCTAAAGATATTATACATTACGTTTGATTTTTATAGTATTTAGTCTATTCAAATAGATTAATGAAAATAACCCATTTTTTTATAACTTGTGTGTAGATCCATGCGTAATAACAAATTTCAATTATTTCCAAAATGGCTATTACAATTATCAAAATTGGAAGAAATGTAAGTTGTTGTTTTCTTTCATGATGACAATGTGATTATTTAGCTTCTTTTCAATTGTTTCAAGCAAAATGAATGATTTGTTTTGAATCAAATAATCATTTTCATAGATTCTCAATATTCAAATTTAGTTAATTTAAATATAATTTTATAGTGAATTAAGCATGAGTTTAAAAACTAGATTTGCATAAACTCTACATAGTAACAAAGACATCACTTCAACTATCATTCAATAATTTCTTGTAATTTTATTCATTAGTATCACATTAAGTCTACAACTCAAATTGATATTAAAAACTTGATGACTTGTTGAATTCAAAGTTCAAAAATAATAATAATCTAAAAGCTCTTCCTTTCATGTGCAGAATTTTGGACTTCAATAATATCACAGGAGAATTGCAACTGCCAAGTATTTCATGTCAAAATTCTACAATCAAGTCAATTTCACTATTGTATAACAATATCACCCATTTTTATCCTTCTAATGATCCTTCATCATGCTTTAGTGAGTCAAGGATTTTGTCAGACAATAAAATCTTCTTAGGAGGAAATCCAATTTGTACAAACCAAAGTCTCAAAACAAAAGTATTACAACTCGTATGTCGATTCAATGCATCATCGCCTGTTCTAGAAGGTAATCATTGCCAAAGTTTACCATTATAGAGCTTTTAATTCTATTTGATGTTTATGTATGTTTTTTTTGTTTATATATATATTGAATTTTTGTAGAAGAAAATATTGCATAATCTATGATAAAATTTTGAATTCAACAAAATCCATATTTGAAACATATAGAAGCTTGTCTCTTCTAACTACATGATGTGCCTTCGTGCAGCTGAAGACTCCAACATTGTCAAAAAGACAAACAAAATTCTAATAATTATCATTGCTAGTATAAGCCCTGTGGTGTTTTTTGCCTTTATTGTGGCGTTCTTTGTGATCCAAAGGTTGAAGAAGAAAATTTATGTGTTACGTGAATTCCAAAATGGTAAGCTTGATTTATGAATTTAGAGTATGAATAGCTTCTATTATTTTATTATAATGTTGTTTAAAACATAATGTAGTTTATTTATAAAAAAATGATGGATTTTGTAGAACTTGACAAGAAGGATGTGAAGCCCAACCTCTACTCATTTACAGAGTTGAAAGTTGCCACCCAAGACTTTCATACTAGAAATGAATTGGGACAAGGTGGATTTGGCATAGTATACAAGGTATATATCTCTAACTCAATTTCAAGAAGGCTCAATTTCTAGCATACTAATTAATAGCACTATCTTCAATTCCGTTCTATTTCAGGTTGGTTTCTACTGTAGTACCATTTTTCCTTTGGATATCTTCTTTGCAAATATACAGTTTCATAATTATAACAAATACTCATTATTTATTAAAGATAAAAAATAATGTTAGATTATTTTCAAATTTATACAAGCCACATGCCGAGCAATGTTGGGTTTTCTTCAAATCCTTGTGTGTTTTGAATGTGGGTGTATATCAGGGTGTTTTTCCCGATGGAAGCCATGTGGCAGTGAAGAAATTGACCAAATTAAGTGTAGAGCAAGGAATCCAAGATTTCCTAAGTGAAATCATCACTGTATCCAATATCAAGCATCGCAACTTGGTGCAATTGAAGGGATGCTGCATAAGAGAAAATCAAAGGATTTTGGTTCATGAGTTTGTAGAAAATAAGAACCTCGCAGATGCCTTGTGGGGAGATTCAAGAAGCAACAAACATCTTGATTGGCCAACTCGGTTCAACATCATCTTGGGGATTGCTCGAGGTTTGGCATACCTCCATGAAGAAGTGCAACCGGCCATAATACATCGAGACATCAAAGGCGAAAATATCCTCCTCGACAAGCATTGCAATCCCAAGATTGCGGACTTTGGTTTAGCGCTCTTTTTTCCATCATTTGATGATGGAGAAACTCACATGAATGTATCTAAAGTTGCTGGGACCATGTAAGCCTTAATTTTAAACTCATACATTGTTAGTGTTGTAATTTTCATTCCTTGTGTTGTTCAAAGTATAAAATATTTTTTATAAATCTTCACCAAAGCTTTTGTGAATTTTTGCAGGGGATACATGGCACCTGAATATTTGTGTTATGGTCAAGTTTCTTCCAAGCTTGATGTGTTTAGTTTTGGTATATTGCTATTGGAGATTGTGAGTGGGCGAAAGAACATTGATCTCAAGTCCCCATCAACTGAGCAATATTTGGTACAATGGGTGAGTGTTCAATGTATATCATTTTTCATTGCTTCAATCTTTACAAGTGCAATCTACAAGGTAGAAATGGCATTGAGGAACTTTTTTAGCTGATTGAATGGAATGGAATTTTGATGATGTGTAGGCTCAAGAATTGCATGCAAATGACAATTTGTCAAGTTTAAGAGACAAGTCCCTTGAAGAAATGACATCAATAGAAGATGCCACGTTCCAACAAGTTGTGAAAGTTGGATTGCACTGTTTGCACCATATTGCGGCGAGGCGTCCAACAATGTCCGAAGTTGTGGCCATGCTCATTGGCAACGGTGATGTGGATGGTAGTACATGGGTAGACTGTTATGAAGGTTCAACCTCATCATATGATATGCTTGAAATCATCTAGTTTTGTTTTTTAACACTCAACTCTTGTTTGCAATGTCTTCCAAAAGATGATAGCAATGTGCTTTTGAATTTTTAGTATCACCATCAATCTCTTTAATTGAATGAGGTCAAATTATTGAACAAGTAGAAGCTTTTTTAGGGTGTAGTATATGAAATGTAAGCTTTGATTATTGTTATTATGTTGGTTCAATGTTTTTTCATAGCTTAGACCTTTCCAATACGATAACAATTTCATTTGGTTGTAAATTGTTAGTTGTGTTTTGTCAATCCTTGATTGGGATTTAGATGCGAATTTGAGTTTATTCTATATTTATAAATTCTTTGCAAGCATCCCTCTCTAGGAGAAAAAAAGAAAACTTTTTACTTACTGCAATGGTTGGAGTGAAAATGTAGATTGTATTTAGAATTTATTAATTCAATAAAGATGGGCCTATGTTAATTCTTTTAAACATTAGAATCCTATTTTTAATATGCTTTAGTTTTGCAATTATTCCCTTTGTACTATAAGACTTGTCTCTTTTGATTTTTTCATTTGTCATGAATAACTTGTCTCTTTTAACTTCAAATTTGATTTCTGGGTTGAAGATGATTTCTTTTGTTTTTGGTGTTTCCTAATAAAATGACGCACGATAGTTTTAATTTATTATCTAATTTATAGATTAAGAAATATCTAAAACTCAAATTTTAGTAGCAATTTAAAGTTGATTAGGTCAAGGACTAAGAAACAATCAACTTTCCATTGAATCTATTGAATTCAAGTAATTTTTGTGCAAGTCTAAAGACATGGACAAAGCATGGTAGTTGTATAGGAAGTCTTCCCTCTCTATAAAGCCTATCCTTATTTGTGTGTGGCACTTTGTAGCTATTGCAACCTCCTAATTTTCAATCTTTCTTTTATTGTCATTAATAGCCACATCCACTTGTTTTGCAATTGAGAGGACATATTGTACATTCATTATAGAGTCATTTGTTTTTTTTCATGCTTTAAAAAAATCATTGCCAAATCGTTAATACTTTTGTTTCTACATGAAAAGGACTAGTACTTATTATAGGACAAAGGAAGCACATGTAATGAAATATTTGTATTTATTTTTAAATATACACATTTATGTGTCTTCTACAATCTTTAAAAGAAAATTGTAGTTTTTAATTTATAATTTTGATTTTCCATGAATATTTGAGTAATTTTTTTAAAATAAATATTATATATATATATATATATATATATATATATATATATATATATATATATATATATTAGTGTAGAAAATAATGCTACAAAAATATTTTTGTCAATTTGAATGTTAATAGCTAGCAATCCACACGGTGGAAATTTTTGAATTTTTTTCACACATTTTCAAACCAAATTACTAAAATATCCTATGGTTACATGAGTCTAAAAATATTTTTTTTCCAAAATTTGGTACTTATACTAGAAATGGTAGTTTTGAAACGTTTTTGGTGAAAACATAGTCAAGGAACTTTAGGAGTTAAGTCAATTTTATTTAGATTTACATTATACAACTCATTTGTCTATAAAGCCATCTTTGTTTGTAATCATACTAAAGCAACTTACAATAATTTTTCATTGTTGTTCTTAAAAACCAACTCAACAATGCACATAAATGCTACTTACACAAATAAAAATTGCTCAAAATAGTATAATTTGACTCACAAGAATTTAGCTACAACAATCAAGATAAATATGTCAATTGGATAGATCCTTTAAGCTAAATGAAACTTCACACATACAATTTGACTTACACAATATCGGTCACAAAATATAAAAACAAATTAATGATCCATTTACAAATGTGGACTCACATTTTAAAACATCTTGATAGCCAGTACTACTTGGAGACAACTTATCCCAGACTTAAAACACATTTAAGTTGACTTTACATTTATACAACATTATGTACAAGAATATTCATTTCAATCACTTCACTCGTCATATATAAATTGTAGCCTTGAATTCCACTTATTAGCCATTGCTGCATCAATTTGTCCTTCAAGGTAGGACATAATGCTTGCATAAATCTAAATTGATCAAACTAGCTAATTCCACTCACAACATGACTCGACCTCAAGCCGCATAACTTACACAAATGTACAATTGTACAATAAGATATGATGTTTGCAAACACAACAACCTATATATATATATATATATATATATATATATATGTATTGCAATTGAAGGATTCACAAGCACAATTTTGTCAAAATGGATCATACCACCTAAACTATCTCAAAAAAAATTGTCATTTAGATTTATAGTTTCAAAATGAGAAGACAATTCTTCAAAGTCTATCTTTGAAAGATTGGTATGCCTATAAAATCTAAATAGATATGATGTGTCCTATATCATGTCTATTTAAAATCCTTTCTACATTTATGCCAAATGTAGAACAATTTTATTCTTAAACAACAAAATGAAACAAATTGTCTATCTTAGCTGAAGGAAAAGGTAAAAAGACAATTAGCTCAAAATATTTTGTTTATACTTTTCATTCATCTAAAATAATTTTTGAATCTTTAAAAGGAATGAACTTTCTTTATAAGCAACTTTATGAAATTGTCAAAAATGATAAATACATACAAAAACAACAACCCAATATATGTATTTCTATTATTGTATTCTAAAGCAACATTCAGTATACCCTTCTATACTTGTTCTTCTCTCACTACCCATTGGAGGCGTGCCAACACTCAAAATGTAAGAGAGGGTTCGTCAAATTTCTCCCTGAAAATGTCAAACTCTAGCTTCTAATAGCCTTACATTTTTAAAGCATCTGATTATATTTCTTTTTTGAAGTAATGAGTTTAATACTAAAACTACCACCATGGGTATGTAGTCTTAGAAGGTAATGGTGGAGATCCCTCTACCAACCGGCTCAAAGACATTAGAGCATCTCCACCGGCACGTGCCAGATGGGGTGCGCTCCAATTGGTGGTTACAAGGCATTGTGATCGAGCGTCACAAATGCGCAGTTGCCTTGGGTTTCAGATGAGAGAGTCTCGAGGGCCGCTTTATACTTGGGGCCGGATTGAAGGCCGGACGGAACTCTCCAAGTTTGAACCAATAGGATGGCTCAATTTCTCCAAATCCGGCCCAAGGGCTTTATACTAGAGCCGGATTGAAACCACCACTCATCCTATGTGTCACCTTAGGTGGCGTAGTTTTGGCGCCAAACCATCCGGCCCCAAAGGAGCAATCGGGACAAGGTTTTGGGTGGCCTGATTTCCCATCTAGGGCCAGATTGGGGCCGGATTGGGCTCCTCCGTTAGATTGTACAAATCTCTACCGTCGTTGAAAAGAATTATATTTTTCATTTTATTTACAAACTCTTTGAATTTACAAACAAACTAGATAAGAAGTGAAACAAGAGAATTTTGGTTTGCTTGTTCTGTCACACTGAAGATTTATGTTCCGTCACTGATTTTTTGCTAATCAGAAATCAGTAATTATTTTCTATTTATTGCATTACAGATTTGCAGTGAAGGCCAATGACTAGCCATATGTTAATAGAGCCCCTGCAAATAATTATAATGAAAATTTCTAAAATTAAATTTTTTTATTAAATTTTTTTTTTTAAAGATTAAAAAAGAATTTCAACATAAGAAAAAAACAATAGAAAAAAAAACTTTTCTTCTATTTTCCACTAAAATATTCTATAATTAAAATCCACATGCTTCACACTTTGAATGATAGATCAATGTTTAGATCCATTTCTTTTCCCAAAAAATAATTAAAAAATAATTAGGGCTATTTGCATAAGCGTCAACATAGAATTGAGACTGAACTTGAAAATAAGGAATAATATTAATGATACAAAGGGAAATTTGCTTATGATAGGCAAACCACCTATGACATGCACCTAGGAATGACTCATTAGAGTCGTACATCAACCCATGACAAAAAAATTTCAATACATGATATTAGAACTTCATTAGGTTGGTCAGTGGCCAAAATCAATGCCTTGGGTGATAGTGATGGAGCTATTAGTGATTGTTTTAGAAACTTCTACCTTTTTAGTATTAATTCATTAAAGTAAGTGATTTTTTTATTCCTTTATGTTGTGACCCAATTATGAAATATTGTAACTATTTTAGGTAGTAGGATAGTCATCAAGCATACACTGACTTTTTGCTGGTTTTGGGGTAGTGTATAGACTCTTTTAAGCTAATTGGACTATACACTTCAAAAATTCATAAGAAATTCATACTTTGTAAAAAAAATCCGATTGCTCTCTTTATTTCTCATTGTTATATTTGTATGGAAAAAAATCTGAATATTTTCGCCAATTGTAACAAGGCAAAACACTCATTTTGTCTTATGTAGGTAGATTTACTGTAAAACATTTTGCATTTGTATAGTCACCAACTCACCCTGTTACAAAAGTAGGAAAATAGGGAATGTAACTTAATGTACATTGACTACATAAATAATCAAAAAAATATAATATAATAAATGAAGTCTGCTTTCATTTAAATATGATTTTAAAAAATTAGAAAATTAAATAGAAAAAATAGGCAAGGAAAGGAAAAGTTCCAAGTTCCAAGTTTTTGTTTTTAATTCTTTCTTTCGGAATACAAAAACAAGAAGAGAAAGGAAAAGGTTCAAATAAAATAAAATAAATTTTTTTTTCCAATAGAAAATAGGAAAGAAAAAAAAAATTAATATTAAAAAAATTCTCTTTTATTTCTGAAATAGATAAAATAGGAATTAAAAAAATCTTAAAACTATCTTTTCTATATTTGAAATTGAACAAATAAAAAAAAAGAAACAAAAAATTGAAAAAAATCTCTTTTTTATTCTTTTGAAATAGAAAAAATAAAAAGAGAAATGAAATGTTCATGTTTTATGTTTTTTGAATTGAACATTAAGAAAATCCAAGAGCACATTAATTGAAAATTCGGCCCTAGAATCCGGCCTCACCACTTTACATTATTTAGGGTCGGAGTGGTGAATTGGGGCCAGATTGAAGGCCGGATTGATGGCAAATTGGGCCGGCAATCCATCCGACCCCAGAGTGTGTGTAAACCGGCCCTTATGAACTTACAATTTTCAAGAAGGGCAGGAGTGTCTTTAGCAATGCCCAAACGAGTCAATGAGACGCTTTAATGACGATACAGCGGTGACGAAGCCAACAATCTCAGAAGCCTCAGTCGCAGCAAACAACCTCAAAAAATTCAGAAGAAAAACACGAGCCTCGGATCACAAACAATCCTCAGATCGTAGCCAAATACCTCCAAAAAGTCGCAGAGCCGAGGACAAAGCGCAGGGTCCCAGTTGGAGTGGAGAGCATTTAATGCTTGCATTATAAGGGCGGGCTTACATGCTGGGCCGGTCACCGGGTTATTTTTTGGTTTGGGGACAAATGGCTATGTGGCCCTTTTGCAAAACGATTTTGAGTTCTTTGATTCCTTCATTATTTTGGATTGGAATTGAAGATGGCTATTTTGTAAGCAATTTTGAGGCTTGGTGGCTATATTTTTCCTAAATATGAAGAAATAATTAGCATTAACATGTTATTGTAGGGGGGTAGAATAGACAACAATTTCCAAAATTTTGTTGTAACTTAAGCAACGACAATTTTTTCAAAGTAGTTAGGAGGTTACAGCAATAAAAGAAAAAAGTGCAATTGGACTTCATTGGCAGTCTTCATTGAAAAAAAATGTTGTTTGGGCAAATTTCAAAACTATGCACATATGATGGAAACAAAAGGGCTGGTTTTCAAACTAAACAAGTGAATAGTAATTCAATCACCGTGCAAGAATGATCACTACATTACTAAAGGAAACTACACCCAAACAATGCTAGATAAGAAAACTTACTACCCTGTGCCACCATAACGGTACCGCTCAATTGAGTGACCCATTATTGAAAACATTCTTTATATGGGATGTTCCTTGATTGTGTACACTTGTTGTGCCTTCATGCCAACCACCACTCCCTAGTTGGAATCAACCTATTTTTGAGTCAAAGTTGGAACAAGGACAAGGTGATGGTGTCTATTTTAGTCACAGAGGGTCTATTGCCACCTAGATTTCAAGCGGCAACTTTGAGAAAGAGATCAAAAGAACAACAACGATTTTGAAAGCAACTTTTAATGATCTGGTGACAATCAAATTGGCTTTTCAACAAGACTAGTTTCATGTCAAATGGACCTACAAGGAGGTGGTGGTGATCATTTTAGTCATAGAGGGGCTATTGCCACCAAGATTTCAAGCATCAACTTTAAGGAAGAAGATTGGGATGTCCACAAGGATTTTAAATCTCATTTTTGGTAGTCTCGTTTTTAGTCAAGTCAAGCTTTTAGAAAGCCTAAATTAATGTCAATTGGACACACTATAAGGCGGTGGTGGACATTTTAACAAGGAAAGGCCACATGGATTTACTACTCTCTTTCTTTGCAATTTTCTTGATGTTATGAATGGTGAATCTTAGTCATTAGTTAGCAATTGAGAAAGATAGGAAGATGTTTGCTACCATGGCCTTTAAGTGTTGGAAATTTGATGTCAATTTAGGGTTCCCACTTAAACATTCAAGGTAGTTAATTGTTTTGATAAATGAATTGAGGATTTAAAGATGCATTGAATTTATCAAGGTAGCAATCACTTGAAGTGGTCTCCTTGAGCTACCCTTAATCTCTAATGCTTTAAATGACCATGAATGGATTAGTAATCTTTATTGATTATCAAATTGCATTTCTCCTTGTTGAGGCTACATTGACATGTTCCCTTGTTTTTGTTGTCTTGGTGAATGAGTAGAAATCTAATCCGAAAGTAGTGGTGTTCTTAATGGAATGAACATGGTTGGAATAGAATATATGGTTAGTGAAAAAGAGATAGCATCTATTAATAATAAGCTATAGAAAATTAAAAGAATAAATTGGATATGAATGACAACCAAATCTTGAGGGGTATATGATTGGGATGCCTATAACATGGTAGTGTTGGTGCATGAGCTCTATGGAGGTTTAGGAGTTGATATAATTCATTGGTTGAATTTGGTTATACTAGTAGTATTGTAGAAGCATTAAAAAATATTGAGGAAAGTCCACTAGGTTCAAAATCTCTTAATAGTAAATTGTAACTTAAAATCTAGGGTGGAATCCATTGCTTAGAAGGCTAGGCTAGGTACACTTTTCCCTGGACTCTTCTAGGGGTGTTTTTTGTCAAGCAGGTGAAAAACATTCATATTGGTTAACGCCTAATTTTAATTCCTAATTCTATGAAAATATCAAATATTCAATGCAAAGTTTAAGCACATATCTCTAATGCCATTGAAACCATGGTTCCATCATCTTGTACCATGAGCGTGATTGAGTTGTAGTACACATTTTGCTCTATAGTTGTTGATTTTCTTAATTTTTTGCATATTGCTTAAATAGAAAGGTTACAAGGTAAATGGAACTTTGTAATGTAGATTTTGCCTACTTGACAAAACCCCAAGACAATAAATATAGGAGGGTTAATTCCTAAGAAAAGGTCAATAAGTCTAACATTTGTGTGACTAAAGTCACTTGATTCGTATTTTGGATACTTACTTATGGGTCCTTTGGATTTGTTTTAAAGAATTAAACCCAAGGAAATAATTCCTAATGTCAATTTGTCACAGTCCAGATTCCAATGCTATAATATAGACTCAATGGATGACCTCACAGTCCTATCTAGTATTTTGGTTTTGTTGGTCAAATCTCAAATCAATTCATCAAGGGAAGGTCAATTTTTCTAGATGCATGCTCTAGCCAATGTGCCCAGTTATATATTTATAATTACCAAAAAAAAATTAGGGACAAGATAATTCTTTATATTATCTAATAGTCCTAGTTTGTAGTCTATTTACTAGCCTAATTACAACTTTAATTATGCACACGAAAAATATATTTTCTATGTCAAGGCATTGAATGCAAGAGCATATTAAAGGAGTTGAATCTTTCCTGGTGCGTGTTTAATTCTTTTCAATTGCCAATTAACTTTATTTCCACAATGTCAATTTGATTTTGTTTCCACCGCAAGCACCAAGGTCAATTTGACACATAAGGCATCCAAAACCACACAAGCTAATTCTAGACCCTATAGCCGTCATATATTCCACTTGTCTATAACACAATTGACTTATCAACCACTCATGTCTTCCAAACCACTCATGTCTTCCATAGTCGACTAGATAGATACGATTTAAACTTGACAATTAGATTTAGCTTACAATCACAGAAGAAAATCTTTCCTACTGGATATTTTATTTTAGAGATTTGACTTGATTAACTCTCACTGTAATAAATTTTATTACTAAATTACAAAATCCAAATGGTAAGCTTCAACATTTTAAATTCTGCAGTACGTGCAAGTTTAATTTAAACAACAATCCATCTTGTCAAATTACTTCACAAACTTTGTCAATTAAGGTAGGGGGCTGTAAAAGCGACCCTTTACCAGCTGATTTGCATTTTGGGGAAGCTAAACTCCTTAAAATAATTTTCAGTAAATTTTCATGGTAATAAAAATGGAATTGGCATCTAACCCAAGTGATTTCATATTTTTTGGACCTTCATGGAATTAGTTATGAATTTTTGAAGTTGGAAAACAGTGGTTTCTAAAAGCGACCCCCTCCTGAAATGTACACTTCTGGTACATGTTAGAGGCAAAATCTACCGGATCGCTTTTAGAGACAGGTTGCTTTTACAGCCCCCTACCTTAGACATTATCAAACAATTAGTGCAAGGTTTTGCAAATACAGGTTCTGGCAATTGATTACACTTCAAACTTTAGTACTTTAGAAACCATTACATACCAAATCATACATCAGACACGGGTTGTAACCCATGATGCAGTCAACCAACATCAGCATTTACATAAACATCGTCAATTGGACTTGCATCACAACAAATTAATTTGTCAATCTCATAACAAATAATTCAATCCCAGTAATAAACCATGTTGCAATTCCATCCTACAACTTTTCTATAATAGAACTTGTCAAATTGACTTTTTACTTTTTACTTTTTACTGTAAAGCTTCATTGGATCCAGCTTACCAAGCTTCAACCATACTCACTCTTGAACAGTGACAGAGACAAACACAAGAAGTTAATTACATAACTCTCAATTAATATCTTACAACTCAATTTGACCACCACAGTTGCACAACAATTACCAATACACAACTAGATTATACGATGATCTGGATCAACAAAATCTCATAATTATTCACCATTGCATAAGGTAGCCGACCTCATTCCGACCAGGGACCTATTTTTGTTATATAGGGTATTCTCTTTCTAATCAGCAGGAGAAAAGCAGTGATTAATTATGGCACATTTCCCAATGCAATCGTGGCGCATTACGATTGGCTGCAGTCTTGGTTGATTTTGCAATCAACTTGTGGTTGGAAATGGGAAGACCTATGTGACAAGAATAGGTCGAACAAAATCCTCAACTAAAAAATTCACAGTAATTATGTTTTGAGAAATAAAATCCTGAAAAAATATTCAATCCTTCTAAACTCTGTTTCTGTACATGGGAAAATTTCTCCACTGAATCAATCTGTGCTCCAAATATGTGTAATTGCTTATTTGGTCGGAATGAGGTCGGCTACCTTACACAAAGCCATATTCCAACACCAGAAGAGACTCACGACATAATCAATTGATCAATGTAATTCTTATCTGTCAAATTTACGGCTCATCCTCCAGCATCCACTGCACAGGTTTGTCAAATCTGTCTCCAGCAGCCTCAAACCATAATGCACAACAGACTTAAAATTCACACTTTTCCACAATCCAATCACTCACAACTAATCTCACACATGACTTAACTTGCAGCCAATACTTCCACACACAGAGTCCAGCAATCACCAGCTTCAAACTCACAATATTTCCAGATTTAAACTTCACAGTTCATTTTCTTCAACGTTCACAGTACGTGACAGCCAATTCGACTCAACAGCTCCGCTAGACCTCCATACTCACAACTAACTCTCGGCAATTTGATTACTCAGTAAATTATCAATTTATCACACACATCCATGCTGATTCCAATGATCCAACGGCAACACACATCAAGCTCAAGCAAGCGATATGAAGTGACCAATTACACACTTTCCGCACTCACAGATGCTTTGACCAAGCTTACACACAAATCTCTCAAGTATTCAAATAATAGTTTTAATATACAAACTTCACAGACTCGGACTGCATCCCAGAGTCGATTAGACAAAACGCAGCTTCACAATCCACCGCAAGACAACCAAATTGCAATTTCGAAAGCTGGTAAATATATTCACAACTGAGCACAAGAATACACAATGAGTCATACAAGTGTATGAACTAACTAAAAAGCAATTGGACATTTGGACTTATAGTCCCAAAATTGTGAAGATGGCTCTTCACTTGGAAAGTTGCTTGGAAAGTTGCTTTGCCGTATTGACACCCTTCCAAACTTGCCTATTTGACTCAATCTGGCAAAGTATCTAAAACACAATTTGACTTGCAAATAAAAACTAGTTCATATTGCTAGTCCTATTTACACTTAAATGGACAAATTGACATGGAAAAAGAAAAAACCGACACAACAAACTTTAAACTACTTTCTTTGTGTTTTCCTTCACCTAATTTTTCCCTATCTTTCTCTACTATTTTCTATAGTCTTTTCTATTGTTTTCTGATTTTCCTAATGTTTTTTTAGTTGTCATTGTTGACACTACAACTAATTATGTCTAATAAAGCCTAAGAATCAAACTAATGAGATGAAATAAACATCATTGATCCCTACTAAATATTAGTGTCTATTTAGTCAACTTTCTTTTATTTATATTTCTCTTTGGACTTTTTTATTTTGAATCCAAACCTCACTAATGATGGTCAACTCTTACAACTACTAACCTTAAATTACAATTTATTTCTTCTTCCTCCCTATTCTCTCAATACTAATTCCCTCTCTATATTTTCATCTTTTCATTCTACTCTCTCGTCCTTGGAGACTTGAGGTGTCTCGTCTCCTTTTGTGCGTGTTTTTGTGCCGCCGCAGGCAAATTAACCAAATTAACCATAGCAGAGCTGTAGGGTTTTCAGTGCCAAGTGCATTCCCCAAGGACCAGCCTTTATGCAAAAAAAACCCGAGAACCTCACTCGACCTCAAGGATCCAACCGTATACAAACCCTGAGAACCCCACCCAATGCAGACTCCAAAAAACAACCCATATCACAAACCTGATAGCTTCCGATCCCATGGTCTAAGGGCCTCCGATATTCGACCTAAGGTAGGAGGCTGTTAAAGCAACCCTTTAAGAGCTGATTACATTTTCAGGGAAGTTAAACTCCTTGAAACAATTTCCAGTAAATTTTACTAGGAAGAAAATTGGAATTGGCATCTAATCCAAGTCGTTTCATATTTTTTGGACGTTTGTGGAATTAGTTACAAATTTTTGAAGTTGAAACACAATAGTTTCTAAAAGCGATCTTCTCTTGAAATGTACAATGTTGGTACATTGAAGAAAGTAAAATGTACCTCTGTGTTAGAGATTGCTTTTAGAGCCACGTCGCCTTTAGAGACACCTACCTTAACGGGAAATAATCCCAACCCCAATACAACAAGCAACCTCCCAAACTCTAGCCTACATGTAATCCCAAACATTAAGCATAGCAAGTTGTCTTTTGATGATTGGTACACAAGTAGCCAATGACGGACTCCTTCATCTCTAAAATTGTGTTAGAAGAAGATCACCCATTTCCAACCACTTAAGTTTGGCCGCTGTTCAGCATGGGGAAGGTTGGAATTTTTTTTTCTCCATCTACAGAAACACAGATGAAGAGGATTTCATATTTTTCTAGACCTTCATTCTCAATAACAAAGCTACTATGAATTTTTTTTGTGAAGATTCTATTTGTTCCATTCTCGATATATAAGCAAACCCATTATTTTCCAACCACAGGATGGTTACAAAACTGATGTAAGCGATCATTGTGGCTTTCAATGTACATGTTGTGATCATGGTATGCTTTCAATGTACACCTCCTATACATTTCTACTGCTCTTGCTAGTCATGTTTTATATGACCTGTCACCTACATGAGACCTCATGAGAAATTGAGCAGCTTGAGTTGCAAGAATGGGATGCCAATTGAAAATGGGTGATCTTCCTTATACTAAAACAATAAGTTTGGTTATATGAATTGAAATGACATGTGGAAAAATAATATCTCCCGTTTTGATTGGGTACGAAAGAAAGGGAAAAGCTTAACTTAAGGATTTGTCAATGGTTTGGAACACTTAAAGCATACGTCAAGGATTCAATGCTTTGCTGTCAAATGGTTGGCCAAAGAATTTGAAGACGATATAAGTAGAATGCGAGTAAAGTCAAAGCTTTGGTGTCAAAAACAGTTATTAGATGATTTTTTAGGTCTCTGAAAGATCATGAGTTCCTAGATTGTGGGGAATGTAAGAACAATGTCAAATCAGCTCCAAATCAATAGTCTGACATGGTCAAGAGACTACCACGTCAAATAATCATATTTATTTTTTAAATATTTTTATAAAATAATTATAATTAATTATTTAAAAAAACAATTTTATTTTATTTTAATATTCTGCTCTGCCCTACAATGGTTTACAAATTTGAAAAAAAAAAAAAATTCTTATATGTTTTACAATTCCAAATGATCTAAAAAATTTCAAACATGTAGTCAACTTGCCTTGAAGAATGAATTCAAAGAGTAACCACCATTTTGAACATTTTTCCATACAAATGTGACCTTGTGGAGTGCAGCTGCCCGGATTTTCGCAGGGACAAAAAAAGGATTTTTGTCAATTCAAACACTCTTATCTTGCAATCCACACGGTGTAAATTTCTAAAAAAATTTCCACAACTTCTCAAACTAGTTTAATACAAGATCTTATAGTTACATGTGTCCAAATTTTTTCTTTCTAAACTTTGGTACTTGCATTAGAAATAACAATTTTGGAGTGGTTTTGGTGAAAACATAGTCTCTGACCTTTAGTGGTTAACCCATGTACTATAGGTAGTATCACTACTTTGTTGCTTTAAGTACAACTTGATATTTATTAGAGGTACAAACATTGAATTGTATGCAATAGGAGACAAAAGTTGTTCAATTTTAAGAACAATTTTTTCATTGGTTTCTTCTAATTCATTGGATGTATATAGCATAGTGTCCCATATGTCATATTTTTATAATTGTATAGGCATTATGAAATTTATTATATTTATATTATGGAAACATAATAAACTCATTATAATAGAGCTCATATTTTCATAATTATGTAGGCTTATTGTTAGGATTGTATTTTGGCCATTTTTTGCTATTTATTCTTGATGTAGATTTTAGTTATAAAAATGATATTTTTTTGACTTTGATTCCAATTAATGAAATGAATCTCATCAAATGCAATTTCCACTCCAATTGAACTTGAACTTTAGGCCCATGACAATGGTTTGTTGATTTTCTAGTTTTCTAGTGACACAATAACTTTGTTTTATATTATGATGTCATAGACTATAATATACATCTATGGTGAAATTTTCAGATTTTTCTAGTATATTTTGTATTTGATATGAATTTTTTTCATTTTTTTCTTAAGAAATTCACAGTAATTTCAAATTTCCCTATAAAGATTTGAAATTTTTCTGAATTGTAGTAGACATATGATTTCATCTTTGAAAAGTAAATATAATTTTTTTCATTAATATCTACTTGCAAAATAACAGCAAACAGTGTGATGGGCACTGAGGCTTAAAATTAGTGGTTATAGGCCCGTCTTTCTAGGGTTAACTTATATCTTTGTGACCATTAACCCTTAAGGTAACAAGCTCATCAATCGTGCAAGTTGTAAGAATCGGTCATAGAGTAATCCCAAAACAGTGCAGAAGATGTATAGAAAGTAGGGAAGTTTTTGAGAGGTGGCGAAATGTGATTTTGAGGGCACGATTTTAGGAGACTTAGGTCTGCTTTACACCTAGAGGCCGGATCAGTTCTCCTTCAAGCCGATTGCACAAAATTTCAACCCCTTTTGGGTTAGAGGCCAGCCTCAACTATCCATTAGAATAACATTATAGTGGGGGCCAATTTTGATGTATGTAAAGGTCTTGGGGCCAAGAAGTTAGTCCTATTCAATAAAACCTATATAAGAGAGGGAGGGCTGAAATTTTCAGGGTCACTTTACATCTAGAGGCCGGGCCAATTCCCCTTGAGGCCAATTGTACAAAATCCAACAGATGTGATTTGTTGAAAAAATATATATTTTATAAACTAAACTTTTTTAATTGAAATCTAGCATTGGCCTCAAGGCCAAGTATTGGCCTCCCATTTTTGGTGCACCCTATTCTGTGAGCTTTAGCCATGTTAGATCATGTCTTTGTTGAATAAAAAATTAATACCACCAAATTGGCCCGACGTCTACACTAAATAGTGTAATTAGGTTGCCTTAACAATTAGGTTGCCTTACTTCAAGAAAGTTATTGTACAAGCCATCAAAATCAACAAATACTTCTACACATATATCCATTTGCATATATAGAGGTGCATGAGTCTCAATTACAATAATATCTAATTCAAAAGTAGTGCATTATTGTACAATAATAATAAATATTTATATAATGTCAAATGTCGAGAAATTAGTGTGGGGCAACCTAATTTTACTACTTAGTGTAGATGTAAAGGAGTTGGGACTGATTTCAACGTTTTGTCCAATCACAAGTGAAGATTCTTATCCCCCGACAGAACAATTTGGCCCAACCTCTAAGTGTAAAGCGGCCCTTAGAGCATCTGTAGTGGAGGCCCGGTATATGGCCCGGTATCAATATAACTAACTTTTGAACAGTAAATAATTAGAATTTGAAAATTGTCTCATTGGAAGCGCATTGGAAAAAACTTAGGAAGGTTTAAGAAAATTCAAAATTAAACATTGGACAAGTACTTCAAAAGCAAGGTAAAAATCTGAAATTATAGAGGTCTTAGCAAATCACGGATACCAAAGCAACACTTAATCATTGACCCTCCACATTTAGCCATATTTAGAGGGTCAATGGCCAAATGTTGCTTTGGTAATCGTGATTTGCTAAGACCTCTATAATTTCAAATTTTATCCTTGCTTTTGAAGTACTTGTCTAATGTTTAATTTTGAATTTTCTTAAACCTTCTCCAAGTTTTTTCCAGTGCGCTTCCAATGAAACAATTTTCAAGTTCTAATTATTTACCGTTCAAAAGTTAGTTATACCGATACCGGGCCATATACCGGGCCTCCACTGCAGATGCTCTTAGTAATCAGTAGTTTGTCATACACTGAGCGGTTTTTGATTCATGAATACGTGATTACTTCTTCATATAGAAATGAATCCGATGATAAGTACCAGCAGTACAAAGTCATTAAGAGTGCGGAAGGCAATAACAAAAAATGAACCATAAATATTTATCTGCCAGGCAGGCGACGGAGATATACATTTTTTAAGGGCGATGCAGTGAATTGCAAGGCATCTTCCTGAATTGTTTTTGGAACGTGAGAGAGGGGTTTGTGCCATATTCCATTTTGAACGTTGTTTGTGCAAAATCACGCACTATCATGGACAAGCACTGCATCTTCCTGTTCACTTTACGGATTGGCTTGCTCAATTCAACGGCACCTTTGAATTCATTACTAGTGCAGTCTATGTGCAGTACTAGCAACCTATGTCATTTCGCCTTCGGAAATTCATATCTTTTTTTGGTGCACTCAAAAATTTATGGAAAAAATCGCCTTCCAACTGTTTTTCTTTTCTCATCTACCCCACTTTTATTTATAAACTTCCGCCAACGACACTCGTCCTCATATCTGCATTTGTCCTTAAATGCATGATTGAGCATGTTATCTTACATACCGAGGAAGACGTTTGGCATACGAGGATGACAAATAATCCTTATGTGTAGGACGGCAATGCAACTATTCATCCTTGAAATTTTGTGGAAAAAGGGAAGATCTCCTATAGTAGTTTGACTTGCAATGAGTATTTTTGCAATTTGTTTTAAGCAAATGATTTACACGGTAACCGAAGGGATGATTTTCATGGTTATCAATCCATCCTTTAACCCATAAATGATGCTGAGGAAGTTTTCCGGCCGATGAATGACATAGAATCTCTCAATGCAAGACAAAAGTGCAACTATTCATCCTCCAAATTTTGTGTGAAAAGGGAAGGTCTTCTACAATGGTTTGACTTTCAATAAGTGCTTTTGCATTTTTTTTTAACCAACAATTCACACACGGTACCAAAACAGATCATTTCCACGGTGACCACTGACCAGCTCGTCGTTTAAGTGTTAACCAAGTTTGACTGAACGCGAGGACTCTAATCTGTCTGCTAATCCAGCTCATTATGGCCTGGCTGGCCTGGCTGCCCAGCCCCTGGCATGTGCCAGAGTCTGTCCGTCGTCCGTTCCACATATTAGGGTGCGATATTAGAGAACGTGCTCTCGAAGAGCAAGTATACCCCTTTTCTTGTCTAGAAATATGCTTCTGCTCTGTTTCTGTTCTCTCTCGTGAGCCTCCTCCGGAACCGATAGATCCGTTGCCAACAGAAATGCAGCTTCAGAGATGCAAAATGTAGCACCTGTAACTTATATAGTGACCGTTGTCTAGTCATCACTTCCTCCCAACGGACAGAACCATAGACTACTCATCTACAGTGCCCACAGCGATTCCTCTGCTTTTTCTCTTTTCCTAGCACATTCTGTCGAACCGTATCTCTTTCCCCCTGCACTTATGAACCCCACCGAATCTCGCAGCCCCCAAACCGCGCACAAACGCCGCTTCCCGAAATTTCCTGCTTTTCAGGCATGCCGTTGTTCCTTCTGCTAGCTAGATATTATCAACTTGCCGGTTGCTCACTACAGTAGTACCCCCAGCTAGTAGTGCGACCCCCCAGGGTGTAGCCGCTGCTTCAGTCACCGACTACCTGAAGGGTGCACAGTATCTGATCCACCTCCTTGATCGATTTCCGCAAGAAAACTTTGGCCGGGGGAGTGAGTGATTGAACTCTGCTGTAGAGAATCGGATAGACTTGAATATATCAGTTCGAAATATATTTACGGCGGAGAAAGTAGTGGTGGAGATTATGGTAGTTTTGTTTAGTATCTCCTGTAGCTGATTTCTGTTCGAGGGAATTCTGATCAAATTGTCGGTACGAGCGTATGACCTGTTTTGATCGAAACCTGCAGTTCATCATTTAGGGGTTGGTTTCCCTTTTGATCGAAATCTGCTGTCTGTGATTTATTTCCCATTTGATCGAAACTTGCTATCTGAGGTTTAGAGCTTCCTTTCCCGTTTGGTTGAGATGGGGTGGAATCGTTTGAGCGTTGGGGAAGACGTGGAAGGCTACCCTCACCGTCGCCACCACCGCATCACCCGTCTCTGCGCGGCCTGCTGCATTGGTCTCTGCTCGTGCTTCATCTTCGCCGTGATCGTCCTCGGTCTGGCTGTTCTCATCGGCTGGTTGGCCCTCGACCGTCCCAAGTCCACCCACTACTACATCGTCTCGGCTTCCGTCCCCACCTTAACCGTCGCCGGCGACTCCAACAACCTCCTCTCGAACTCCCAGATCACCGCTGTGTTCACGTACGGCCTGGAGGCTCGCAACCCCAACGGCAGGGTGACCATGGAGTACGAGAAGTTCAACGTGCAAACCACCTACCTCGGGGTGGACATCGGCCATAGCTCCGTGCCGGGCTTCCGCCTGGGCCATAAAAAATCGCAGATCGTGCCGGTGACCACGCGGGGCGATGCAGTGGGGGTGAGTAACGTTGTGGGGACGGCCTTGAAGGCGGAGATCAACCAGAGGTCCGTCACCGTGCATGTGAAAGTGGATACGCGCGTGAGAGCGCATATCGGGAGTTATAAGTCGTTTTGGATATGGCTGCATACGCACTGTCGGGTGACAGTTACGCCGCCGGATCAGGGGAACGCCGGGACGTTCGTTTCGTCTGATTGCGATATGAGCCGCTAGCTGGGATCCAGTGTTCAGTCTCCTTCGCCATAGCTGGAACTTCTTTCTGCAATTGTAAGTTTACGCAGTTCTCTTGCAGCTGCGCTGTAAAATTTTGTTAATTTATTTTCTTCGAAATTAGAATATATATTCAAGAAATAGATTCTTCGTTCCGCGTTTTTGGATCTCGTTTTATCTCGCCGATTGTATGCGTCGATTGTTGTCGGCAGAATTACTGCAATAAAGCTTCGACATGGCCGGCCACTCTTGCACAGTGCAGATGGGGTGACATGTATTCAGTGACGTGGACATGGAATGGGGTGACCTGGCATCCGAGGTGGCGGAATTGTGTCCCCAACCTGCCTCTGGCGAACTTTCAAACCGTTGAGAGTCAATTTGTTGCTTCTTATCGGAGGCTTGCTGGGTCTGATCGTAATTTTAGGGTTACCTGCATTGGTCTTACGAAGGAGTGGACTCATGCAATTCGGGAATAGGGGTGTGCAGAAACTGTACATTAATACATTGTACTAGATTACCCGTCCAGGGTTGGCTTTCAGGTATTGGACGCACCATTCTCGTTTGAAGTAAATCAAGACCGTCAAATCTTGGGGAGTTCTACAGCTCTCAGAGTGCGATGAAGCACGGCAGTTACGACTTTAGATCATACTCCCGTTTTCCCAACAAACAACGGGCAAATGTGATGATGAAATGACAGGAGAGGTTTACTAATGATTAAAATTGTGTTATTTTTTACATTTTGAGAGTCGGGAATTTGGACTGGTGTGGTGTGTCTTGAATTATTTTATTGCGAGCTTGAGATGTACACTGCAAGGCGTTTGTGATGATTTGGATTTTCAATGACAACGAGGTTCTGCCTTTGTACACGAAACAGTGATTGCACGTATGCTCTGATGAACTGAACATGGGGAGTTTTCTGCCGGTGACTGGCTTGAACAGGCAAAAGTTTGATCGAATTATTGATGACTTTTTTGGAATGAGAACATGAAATCTAGGCCCTCTTTTGAGAATCAGAGTGTTCTTTTGTGCTATTACAGAGTATTAGCCTTTTGGGTTCGTCATCATTCAGAAAGAACCTCCTCATCATTGTGAAGGATCTTGGTGTGTGAGGGTTTATCAATTAAGTTCACCTTTTGAATTTGCTGAAGACTTTTTGCATTTACATTTACATTTACATTTTAGATGATTTTTTTTTTTAATAAGGATGTAGTAACCAGACAGAACACATGCTGCTGGTAGGAATGAGTTACTTCTGGTATTCAATGCACGGCATGTGATGTGCAGCACTTGAGCAGACTCTCTGGGGACATCACTGTCCCGGCCATCAATTGGCAGCGGTCGGTGTTTCCTGCCCAATTCCTTTCTGCATTTTCCAAATCGATGCAACTCAGGAAAATTACTGAAATTGATAATGAACTGAAAACCCAGGTTGCAGCAAAATCCCACGAAGCCTGCTACCACAGATCTCTTTCCCACTTTACTCCAATTGAGAATCTTGCTGTGCAGTCATACCACTTATGGAGATTCCACTCGTGTGGCATGGCACTTAAACTGCAAGGGAGATATGTCTGGAAGCGGTAGTCTACCACTACTGCTGTATTCACTTAAGGAAACCAATTTTATTTTTTGGGAATTTAACCGTAGGATCTTGTACTTAATTTGTCTGAGATCATGTAGTAAAAATTTCATCAAATTTGACCGTACGGATTGGAAGATATTAGCATTCAAAGTTGAACAAAAAGTTTTTTTTCAAGAAGATGCTTAAATTGCCCGAAAAACTAAGATTGTTCATAACTTTCTCATCCCTAGTCCAAATAGAATGAATCTAGGCTTCATGTATAGGTAAACATATAATCTTTTAGGGAAAAAATTCAAAAAAAATTATTTTGACTTTTTGTAATTTTTTTTGGGTTGCCTGAGAATCTCCATTTCTTGTTCATTGTGCCATATCTATTTCATCCGGCATCCGATTGAAACAAAAATTATATATCCACAAAGCTCTTGCAAAGCTACCCAACCTCAAAAAATCTCAAAAAAATTCACTTCGAATTGAGACAATAGGAACCTACCGGACCCAAATTGTCTCCCGAGGACACAAGCGGGGTTTTAGGGGTTAACCCTTGACGGATGGATTGGTGGCCGTGGAAATCATGCATTTTGATACCGTGTGACATCATCTACTTTGAATAAGCCAAATATACTCATTAGAAGTTAAAGTACTGTAGAAGATCTCCCCTTTTCATCCCTAATACCGAGGATAAATAGTTGCACTTTTGTCCTACAAGAAAAGATTCTTTGTCATTCATTGGACCCAAAATGTCCTTGTTGACGTTTAAGGGTTAAGGTTGTTTTCACTACAAGAAAACGGATATTTTATGACTGCAAAAATATGACTGAGGATGACTGACGACTAGTTGCAGTCATATTCTTGAAGGCTAACACCTTGAGGAAAAATATGACTGTCAGTCATTTTTGGGCCTTCTAATTCACAAATATACACTATACGACCATTAGGAACACCAAAGTACTTCATAGGGAACATAGGAAACATGTTTGGGGAATGTTAAGTCATATTGTCAATTATATTTCCATAGTAGTGCCATTTTTTTTTGTTTTGGGCAACCCCCAAAAAATACGGGCAATTAAAAAAAAATTGGACAAACCATTGTTTAAGATTTTGAAATCCTACTCACTTACTTTTTAGGATTTTGAAACCTAGTCACCATTTTTTTAGGGTATTGAAACCCTAGCCGCCACTTTTTAGGGTCTTGAAACCCTAGCCACCACTTCTTTTGGCCCTTCTTCCTTGCTTTTTATTGTCTCTTAGCTCATACTTGTTATTGCTTCTTAGTTGGTGTCTTTTGTTGCATCTTAACTCTTATTTCTTGTTGTTTTTTAGTTCTAATCATGCTTCTTGTTTCTTGTTGTTGCATCTATATTTTTTTTCTCTAGCATTTTAACTCTTTCTTCTTATTAGTTCTTGATTTTTGTTTCTTCTTGTTGCTTTTTAATTCTTGTTTCTTGTTTCTTTTTGTTGCATCTTAACTCTTATTTCTTGTTGTTTCTTGTTGTGTCTTAATTGTTGCTTCTTGTTTCTTTTTACTGCATCTTAATTCTTGTTGTGTCTTAATTGTTGCTTCTTGTTTCTTTTTATTGCATCTTAATTCTTGTTGTGTCTTAGTTGTTGCTTTTTACTTCTTGTTGTGTCCTAGTTGTTGGTTCTTGTTTCTTATTGTGTCCTACTTGTTGCTTGTTGTTTTTTGTTGTGTCTTAGTTGTTGCTTGTTGTTTTTTGTTGTATCTTAGTTGTTTCTTGTTGTGTCTTAGTTGTTGCTTCTTGTTTCTTGTTGTGTCCTAGTTGTTGCTTCTTGTTTCTTATTGTGTCCTACTTGTTGCTTCTTGTTTCTTGTTGTATCTTAACTCTTGCTTGTTGTTATCTCTTAGTACTTGTCTATTTTTTCTTCTTATTTTTTCCATCACCATTTTTATTTTTCCTACCCTAAACTTGAGCTACATATTTGTTGTTGTTGTAAGCCTTTGAAGGTTGAGCTTTGTTGTTCATTCACTAAAAATTAACCTCCCATTTCTTTAATTGTTTATGTAGGCACCAAAAGTTGAAACAAAGTCACTGGAGGCTACTTGCAACCCAATAGAGCCATCTTCACATTATTGTAATGAATATAGGCCTTATTGGATTTTGTAAATGATTCATTGTGGTATATATGTTTTGTATTGGTGACTAATAAATGTCAATGAAGAGAATTGCTTTCCTTCTTGCATTCTCTCTCTCCAATATGATTATCTTTAGTATATCTCTAAAATCATATGTATTCATTTTTAACTACATGGAGTCTTTTTCAAAATATGACTTTGTATTTTTCAAAATATGACTGCAATTAGTCATAAACTATCAATGACATTCATATGAACTACCACATCAACCAAAATATGACTCATAAGAGTCATATTTCACATTAGTAAAATATGACTCACAAGAGTCATATTCCACATCATTCAAAAAAATGACTAACAAGAGTCATATTCCACATCTACAAAAAATATGACTGTATAAAGTCATATGCCACATTAGCCAAAATGTGACTAACCACAGTCATATTCCGCATCAGCCAAAATATGATTGATCGCAGTCATATGCCACATTAGCCAAAATATGACTGACCGCAGTCATATTCCACGTCAACCAAAAAAATGACTACATAGAGTCACATGCCACGTAGGATTTATTTTTGTTTGCCCGGGCAATTCCAAAAAAAAGTCAAGCCCTCAAAGATAATCAAAGTATACGCCTTGTTGGCAAAATACGGCTAATTATGGATAATTATATCCCCCAAAAAATATGATTGATGTCCGAAGCGACTCATCGGTAAGGACTTATGTCAGTCATGTTGCAGTCATCTACAGTGATTTCTGTGGCCAGTCATATTTTTTGATTTTATGACTCATTGCAGTCATATTTTGCAGTCATAAAATACTGATTTTGTTGTAGTGTTTGAGGCATTAATTTTATTTAGGTTGTAATGAACACATGTAATGTTCTTCATTGCTTCAGTGAAAAAACCCTTTTTCAATTATATTTTTCATAGAATGATCAATGAAATTGATTGAAAGAATATCTAAAAAATTATGGACAATCATTTGGGGACGAAAAGAGTCTAAATTGAGTTGATAGTGGACATTTAACCCCAAAGTGACAAAGAGGACAGAAAGTGTCCTCACACAATTTCAAGTCCAGTTCAAAATGCTGTAACTTTTGCATCCAAGGTTGAAATTCAATAAAACTTGTTGGAAAAGTTGCGTTCTCCACTCTAGTTTGTGTGGTAAAATTTTCAGATAAATCCAAGGTTTATTGATTTTTTGGAAGCCAATCGAAGTTCACAACTTCAATTTGAGTTCACCAAATTGTATTTTAGGGCTGCAACTTCGGGGCCTTGTATCTCCTTCATCCACTGCTCATTTTCAAAAAAAAAAGGTGGGTTTTGTTCCCCTTGAAGTATAGTTATGGTGGTGAAGTTTTCATGTCAATCCAAGTTATTTTGAGTGTTTGGGAGCAATTCGAAGTTCCAAATCCTGCCATTTTTGGAGTATAGTGAACTTCGACGGCTTGTTTCTTCTTCATACAAAGTCCATATTCAATAGTTTTTTTTGGAAAAATTGCGCATACTAGTCTAGTTTGTGTGGCTAAAATTTCATGTTAATCCAAGAATTAATGAGTGACAAAGAAGCATTCTAGTAGAAGGAGGTTCAGCTTTAGATCTGTTTTTTGCAATTTTTCTTGCTGATTTTTGACATTTCAAAGCCGTTTTGTAGACACAATGAGTCAATTGAATGAATTTTTTTTCCACCGATGTGTTTGTATACTAGTTTTGAATCATTTAATAGTGTAAATTTTTTTCATTTGAGTAGGTTTAGAAATCAAATTTCACCTCCAAATGTGTTTTTGGGAAAATTTCAGCATTCATTTTCAACACTAAAACATTATGATCTTGCAATCTATGTAGCCAATTGACTTCAAATTTTGTACATGTCATCTACAACATGTACACTACAAGATTGTACGGTTGAGATTTGTATAACTTGAAGACATTTAGATCCATAAAGCTTCAAAAGCAATGATGTTTTTTAACCCCAGAAATTGAATGTCACTTTGGGGTTAAAGTGAATTTAGAATTTAGTATGGTAATTGCACCTAAAATTGACTAAAAAAGCATTTGGATTTTGTTCTAAAGTTTTGCTCATGACACTATGTGAATTTTTTGGATCTGGTTAGGAACAAAACAAGATTCTAGATGTGCATGTTTGTACAAGTAAACTAAGAGTTTTCAAAGTAATAATAATAGGCGCATGCAAAATCAAATGTAGACTTTTATGTTCAAAAGACTTACATTGTAGCCAAGAAGTTCAATGGGTTGGTTGTGCAAATAGGTTATAAAGTAGGTGCAATTACTTTATATCCATTTCTTGAAGTTTGGTGAGGTAATAGAGGGTGTGATATTTTTTTAAATGATATTAGTCAAGTTTAGACAATTTGCTAACATTAATCATATTTGGTAGTTTTTAGATATCATTGCTTTTAGCATTGTTCCACTTATTCTTACAATTGAAAGTACTCCTTCACATAAACAATTTCATACCTTGTCTTTGAACTAATTATGTCCATAACTTTTGATTGGAGGCTTCAAATCACAAATGAAATTTTGGAAGTGAAATTTAACTCGATTTCCCATGTTTTCTTTGTTAATTTTGAAGACAGTTGGTTTACAATGCTTAAATGAGGTCTAAAGTTAAGTTCTGAATACAATTACTATAAGCAATCAATCTCCCACCTTGCTTCAAATTATCTACTATCCTTCTAATAATTGATGAAGAACATGAAACAAAAAACTCCTCTCCAAACCTCCAAACCATTTTTGACAACTTCCTCTCAAAGAACCTCCTTCATTTCACCATTCAAAAATCTTTTGATTTTTGAAGGTGCATCTGATACTTAACTCGAAAAATATGAAACTTCCAATATTATTTGACTTAAAATTCACTTGATTTCGTCTAATACTACAGTCATTAATTCCAAAATAAATTGTCCCCATTTTTTTGAATTATTACTACATTATTTTATCATTTGAAAGTATTATTCTAAGACCCAGATTGATGATAGCAATGAGCAATCACTGTATTCCACGATATATTATTTCACACTAAATTTGGCACAATTCAACATGCCTGTACAATAACATCTAAAATACCGGTGGACCAAGTCAGCCGAATCATCCAAAGAGTACTGCTCAACTACCACTCAAATCTACCACCGACATGACCGGTCACCGGTGACCGCCCTCGTACCTCCCCGCGGTCACGGATCACCGCGCATCGTCTTCTCCGTGGAGGCGTGGACTAATTCTTCAATTCTTGAAAGATGCTCTGCAGCCTGATCTCGGCCATCGCAATATCTTCGGGATTGATGCATTTTCAGTGGGACACTACACAAAAGTATTCAGTTATTTTCTTTCTTGTAGTTGTAGAGACTGTAGAGCTACTCCATCTACAATCACTAGAAGGATGCAGAGCTGCCACGGCTTCAATCTTTTGCATGCATTAGCCATGGCCGCCGGCTTTGGATTCTCATCATCTCCGGAGGTTTCACGGTTTCTCGAATCTCTGCCGTGGTTCGAGGTTGCGTCAATGGCGACCGGGCGTAGTTCGCGGTCGGGATGCAGGGGATATCACCGTCGCGGATTCTCCGGAGGTGTAGACGACGTTAGTTAGGGTTGAGTGGTCAGTTGCAGCCATTCCGTGTCATGTGGCGTCGTGGCTCTATCGTCGCAGCAAAGAGAATTGTTCATTTCGCCGGAGTTTTAAAATCAGAACGGCAGGGATAATAGGAATCGTAGTTGACATAATCTATGGTTGCCTTCAAAGTTTCAAATTATTGAGATTTCGTACTCAATTCTCAACCAGCGGTATCTTGTTGAAAAGCTACTGAAAATGCGCTTCTAAGAAGCTTGAATACGTCTCCCGACTCAAATTATCGAGAGACCAATTCCAGTTTGCTACTTAGGGTTTCAGATGACGTTTGATGATGGACAAGTGTCATGGTTATGTAGGCGTTTTTTTTTCATATTCTTTTGTTGAATTCTGTTCGTCTTTGCAATTTTGTTTCTGCGCTTCTTGAATTAAGTTAGTAGCGTCGTATTTTTGAAGCGTGGTGTTCTTCAATCCTTGTTTTGTACTTGTAAACTTGTGTTGGAGTTCTTTCGAGGAGGAATTAATTTTGAAGCAAAAAGACGATGAGGAGAATTGTGCGACGACGGTTTGCCCCTGGGGTGTAGGCGGAATTGGACCAGGGCAGGTAGCAATCGGAGATTTATTATCTTTTGGAAAGATTCTGGAAAGATGGACATGACCGAGCTTCCGGATGATTGTATAGTCTCGGTTTTAGGCCACACTACACCGTTGGACGCCGCACGGTTGGCGAGCGTATGCTCTACTTTCAAGAGAGTTGCAGACTCTGATGGGCTTTGGCTGAATTTCCTGCCTAGCGATTACAAGAGCATTTGTGGTCCGC
Source organism: Antitrichia curtipendula (assembly GCA_951230915.1). Lineage (NCBI taxonomy): Eukaryota > Viridiplantae > Streptophyta > Bryopsida > Hypnales > Leucodontaceae > Antitrichia > Antitrichia curtipendula. The sequence continues at coordinate 18,988,207 of OX579633.1, read as the reverse complement.
GGAGGGGTTCTCAAAGCACGAAAGAAATTGTGAAAATTCTTGTCGCTGGCGTGTTCCTAGACAATGGGATGCAGAAGTACATGCTTTTGACTCGGTCAGTTGGTATTTGTCGTAAGCTCTCCGTGGCTGCCATGGACATTGCTTGGGGCTCGGATATGCGATTCTGGAAATGGGAGCATTCTCGGAGTTCCTGTTTCAGCAAGGTGTGTGTTTTCTGTGCAACCTCGTTTAGGGTTTTTACCCTTTCATTTCTTGATTTGGAGCAATCTAGATGTTAGATGCTCATGATTCCGTTGGTTTTTCTTTTCAGGTTGCGCACCTGCTTGCAATTTGCTCGCTGGAAATTCGTGGAACGTGGAGCTGCTCCTTAACTCCAGGCTCATACTCTGCTGTGTGGCGTCTTCGTGTTGCAAACCCGCAGGGCGGCCGATTGTACTTCCTTTCATGGCAAAAGCCGCTTACATTTATACTCTCCACCTCCGACGGCCAGGCGCTGGAGAAGACTCTAGACCTTTCACAGGCACCGGTAAAGGGTTTTGAAGATTGGGTTGAGTTCGAAGTCGGAAGCTTCACGGTGCTCGGGGAGGAATTCTCTGCCGTTCAGCAGGTTGATATTGCATATGGCATCCGGGAGACCGATTGTTCATACTGGAAAGGAGGTCTCTTTCTGGATTGCTTGACATTGCGTCCAACAGGATGCCAAGACGATGCTCATCCTTTTTTGAAGGACAGAGAGTTTAGCGGAATTCGGGGACATCCTGGCGTGTTTTAGCAGTCCACTGCCGCGTTCATCTTTCCTGTTGTCCCTGAAGAAGCAAACGGTTGAACTCATGCTTGTGCCACTGCGGCATTTCTATCCACAGAATTGTCTTGTAGATTACGAGTCTTGTGAAAAGCATATTGAAATTGTACAGGCAGTGTATCATTATCTGTTTACCAGCCACACATTTGGTCAGCTTCAGTAGTCTACTTGCTGACGACAGTGAATGTATAGCTTATTACTTTGAGGGTCTTCATCTGCACTCCTCCTCTTTTGTTAAACGGCTCAATTCTCTAGTTTCTGCTGCGTTTGTGTTGACTTTCTCAAAGTCTTGCGTTCTTATGAAGTGCACTGTTGCACTTCTTAGCGTCTGGAATGCCATAATTGTCTTGACAAGGGTTATTGGAATACCGAGCTGGTGTATATAAGATCACTTTGTGAAGATATTTCTCATTCAATCCATGGCCATTGTTAATGGTTGTCTCACTTGGATAAAACCGGATAAGATGGTCATCTTCACGTCGGTAGAACTGTTCATGAACCCTTAAATGCTTCACAGTGCCAAAAGTAGAAAAACGAAGAGTGGAGGAAATGCTCAAGCAACGAACCGCAGTCTGATTCTTCTCAGGAAACACCCAAATTTTTTATCTAACTTACTGGGAGAAACTATAGCCTACTCGATTGAGTTCATCTCCCCACAAATTCTGTATTACACATCGCCACTGGCGTTCTCGCTGGTCATTGTCGAGATAAGAGTTCTAGGGAGTATCTCCGACCACGCAATGCCAAGCTAGGGAAGGACCATACCCTAGAGCGCGAGAGGAAAGCGATGAAACGGGTTGTTCACCATCTTCTTGTCTGCAAAGACCACCCTTCGATGAACGTGACACCACACGCGCAGGTGTGCATACCTTGGATGCCGCAACAGCTTTCCCATGCATTTCACATAGAAATTGGTGATAGAGTATGGGCTCATTCCTGAATTTGAACGTGATTCTAGTGAACTCGTTGCAATCCTCTGGCGCCATCGTTGCCCTTGCTGCCTGGTCCTGGTACCAATTGAGGAAGCAAATGAAAGGTCGCTTCGATCACCACTTGCCGCTTGAAATTTGGATCCAAATGTGGTTGGGTTCGCTTAAAAACCCGTTGCGTTGGTCGCGATGGGCCATCACCGCAAATTTCCAGGCTCTCCCAGTCATGATATCCGATGCAAATACGAATGCAATCTGTTGTCCCTCTCCTACGTTGTGCAGTACACCGGGCTGCTAACACGCAATAAGGACAATTCCGCACCCCACAGGTGGTGGACGAAGCATCACAAAATTACGGACCCCCCCCTAAAAATCAATAGCGTCCATGCCATCATTATATTTTGAAATACGTTCATTATCTTGGTGAATTCAGGTTTCAAGGGTTTTCGTAGGCCAATGCTGCCTCCTGAATCGTAAAGGGATGCAAGTGAAAGAAAGATACAATTGAAAGCGGAGTGGAGCAGCTAATAGAAGAAGATTCGCCCAACGTACGAATTGATTTCTGGGATTTTACAAATTTTCATCATGGCACGAACATCCAAACTGGATGTACGTTTCACGTCATAACGGTATTTTCATCGATAGCTGGGAAAGATGAGGTATGTAACAAATGACTGCCCGTTTGAAATAAAAAATGGATGAACTTGATTGATACAAAGCAAGACGGCGCCATTTTGTGCCCTCCGCACCATGTAGAACTTGTACATTCATCAGCACATTAGGGGGGTGTCCGCCTTTCATGAAAATGTGGATGCCGCACATGCTAATTTCGTAACTTAGTGGCTTTCAGACTGTTTGAAATTGTCAAGAAGAAGCCAGGGCTTCAGCTTGTGCGAGGTTTTTCAGATTCGTAACTTGGCCGTGAAGAATTTCCAGTTCATCTCCATGCGCAGTTCTTCGGAGCCGGTGCGTGAATTCAGTTCAATTGTGGGTTGTGCTCAAACCAATGCTGGATCTGACGCTCACATTATGCTCACAAGGGTTAAAGTTACCCTTAAGGGTTTAAGAGATCGGGTGATGAGAGACGGAATTTCATTTTGTGAGTGGGCTTGATCGCTGTGCTTTTTCTCGAAGTAACGAAACCTTTTCTGTCGATTTCGATTTCTGACAGATGCCCGCTTAATTAGGAGACTTTGGCGGTGATGGGTATGGTAGAATTGAAGAGCTTGCCGGCCGAAGTTGGGTTACGAAGATCGTGTAGGGTAATGGAGAAGGCGAGAAACGATCCTGCGATGGTAATTGACTTGGACGATGACGAGATTGAAGAGGAAGAGGATTGGGTGACGAAATCTTACGCAGAAGTGAAAGTTAGGTCGGTTGGTACTGCGAGCAACCCCATTTCGTTCCGGCCGATGTTTGAAAAGAATATTGAGAACACGGGACTTGAAAAACGCAATAGCTTGAGGGATGCTTTACGTTCTACAGGAATTGACTTGAATGCTGCGCCGCAAGCAATGAAGGGTGAAACGAAATTGAGCAATGACAAGAAGGACAAGATTGCGCGTGCCACGGGAATTGACTTGGACGATCCAGATGTGCTCGGTGCGATTATGGATGATGACATGATGGAGTTTTCTTTGGGTGACTCCAATTTGCAGCAGGCCGAAGTCGTCGATCTGAGCAGCAGTGAGAGCGGGTATGTCTTCTTCCGTTTCCGTGCGTAGAGGATATGCTTCACTGAGAGAGTTCTTAGGTTCTTGAGGCCCAAACGTTGCCTCATTCGAAAATGTCTTTTTGCATTTAGGAGTAGGTCTTATGGGGTGGTCCAATTTTGGGCTTCATGGTTCATTAGGGGTTTAACACCGCTAGATGGCGTGAAAGGTGATGAAGATGAAATTACGGTGACAAATGACGCGTATGTTTCTTATGTACGTTCTTTTTTTCGGTCTGCAGCTGCAGAACATAATGTAAGTTTGCTTAAGTGTGAATGGGTAATGAGATTGATTTTCTCTGCGCTGCAACTACATTTCTGATGCTGTATGAGCAAGGCATAACTTAGAAAGAGGTCTTGCTGCAAGCATATCTGGCTCGTTTTGGTGGAGTGATGGATTCTGCCACTATTTTCTGAAGTGCTGGTGCGAGTGCAGTGATGAAGGGGACGGTGATAATAACGGCGAAATTGCAGAAGAACAAGAAGAAATAGTCACTACTCTTAGTCGTGAAGATGCAGTAACATTCGCTGAAGTGATAAAAACTATCAAAGGTGTGAACAATTTGGTTTGGATCAATCTTTTGGTGTGCGTATGCTGAAGAATCTTTTCTGAATGTATGAAGATCACAAAGGAAGTTTGAATTGTAGAGAAAAAGCTTACGACCACTATAAAGACCGAAAATTGCCTTTGTGTAGAAGGAGGTGACCTGAGGAAGTTCAAAATGGATCAATTGAAAACGTATTTGCGCCACCATGGTTTACGTATGGTTGGTGCGAAGTTCGTTCTTTTGAGTCGCATTCTAGAGCACCAGAGGTATGAAAATTTGTTTTTCCTGTCCTTAAACTCTATGTGTTGTATAGACTCGTTACTGAGGTTGCTGTTCCCGACTGCATATTAGAGCTTCGGTCATCTCTCTTTTTAGTCATCATAACGGCTAAACCTTGTGGTCTGTATATCTCAGAATCAAAGATCGAGGCCAAGAGATATATCCTAGATCCTCGTTTTCCATCAACTGCAAAGGTGAAGCTCAGCACAGTGACTCATGCTACGCTAGTGCATCGTGTTAAATCCTTCTCTGTTTCTTGTCTTTCAGCTTGCCCACGTAATGGTGCAAAATAATAGACGTGATTCTCAATGTCTCTCACAGTTTGTGATGGCTTCTCTCGCAGGTGACGTATGTCTTGGAGACTTGGTGCTATTTTTGCAGACTGTATATAATATGTGAGTCTGCACTCTTGTTTGAATTCTTGATATACCACAGTTACGAGAGAAAGACGTTGAATTGTAATTTTAGATTCTGAAGTTCTAGTGGGAAATCTTGAAGTTGATGAAGGACTAGCAAAGTTGGAAAGAGTAGATAAATACTCTTTAGACACATTCGATACTCGAGCGTAGGTATATAATTGTCATAGATATGATCTTGTCCAAGCATTGGTTTCAAAGCCCTTTGCAATGTGTTCAGAAACTCTTCGATTTGTTTTTCAAAATGAATAACATTCTCTGTTTGGGATGGGTAGGCCGTTTGACTACGACATACGATGTGCCAGTGGTCCACCTTTGGGAAAGCGTTGGGTGGCTGGTAAAGTCGTAAGTGAGAGCTACGGTGCTGGAAAGCAACAACACACATTCACTGTGAGTGACTTATGAAGCTTTCAAAGTTTCTTGTCAGGATTTCATATATTGATACAGTGAAGGTCCCAGCATCCCAAGTGAGTATGATATTTGAGCTACGAATCATCTTCCTGCAATGTGACAGATTGAGGTCTTGTGGAGCACAGGAATACAGCCTTTTTATTGCATGCGCCCGGTTAAGATCAAGGGCCGCAATTTGTATCGCATGGTCACTATGAGACAGGTGTGAAATCCTTCCTCACCTCTCTTCACCTTCACGACCTGAATTAAATAGAGGAGCCCAAGGATCACGTTTTACCAGCTGTTTATCTGGAATTGCATGACTTGTAGGAATCGTGTGAATAACTGTCGATGACAAGGATAAAGATCTTGTGACATTTGATGCAGCCCTGGAGTAACGAAGCTGATAGGCAAATGGTGCTGGACGAGAAGCATGCTCGTGGTGCAGCAGCTCGTGCCATCAGACGGGCTGTGAAGGGATTAAAGTCAAGAGGTCTGCAACTCTTTTCATTCGGGCTTCATACGTCATCAACTTAATCACTTCTCCTTGATTCAAAGCCCACATTGTTGCTCATGCCGTATTTCCTTGCCTCGCCTCTAATGGATTAAGCATTCTCCATACTCCCTTTGTTTCTCTTCATGCGCTTGTTTCTGCCGTTTGGTTCATTGCTGGACTTTAGAGATCGTTAGATTCTGACTTCCCGAATCAGTAATTGGTGATCCCTTTTATACAAATTCAGTCATGTTTTCGTTTGCATTGATTCGCTGGTTTTACTACTGAAGAATATCCTCGTTCATGTGTTGGTTGCAACCAAAAGCTGCTTCATGTACTTACACAATCCTATTTCTTCTTGTACGCCTCCAGGAAAATCAAGGGCAGACTCAAGGGTACACCCATACAGTCGCCCCCACGGGGAAGAGTCGCATGGTATTCCTCAAGAAACTATTCGACAAAACGCAGGTATCCACAATTACCATCAAGGCAGCATTCCTGCCCACATTGCCCCAACAGTTCCTCTCCGCAGCAGTATGCAACATGGAACCTACACCGAGCGGACGGTCTATCAAACCTTCACAGCAGACAACCACCCTGCTCCTCCAACCACCCCTGGAAGGAATTCCCACACCCTGCAGAGTGAAGCACAGCTTATTCTAGCACCAACGCGTCCAGCACATGATTATTCCCCTCCAATGCAACATGGAAGGAGTTTTCATACCCAGCAGAAAGAGTGCCAAGGCAGCAGAAATCCAGCGCATAATCACCCCCGTCCAAGGCAACACGGAAGGAGTTTTCATAGCCAGCAGAAAGAGTGCCAGGGCAACAGTAATCCAGCACACAATCATCAACCACCTCCAAGAGCTCATGTACAAGAACATGGAAGGATCCATACTCAACGCCAAACCAGTTCTCAACACCTTCCAAACCAGGACCAACATCAACAGGAGGCTATTCGTATTCCATGCTCCAACACGAAGTGTGAGAATGCAGGTGCTGTGCGGTGCATCATGAGGTCATGTGGTCACTGCTGTACTAGGAAGACGAACAAGGGCAGATGCCAAAGACATAAGTGAAAACTGGGAAACACTCGAGGGAACACATGGTTGCTTCTACTTCTAGGGATCCAGTGCGCGGATTCGATGTGGCATTAGGTGGTGCATACAAATTATCAGAGTTCTGTGGACTCTGGTGTGGGTCTTGCACCACTCTTTGATTCACTCCGGCCACCAAAAGGTACCGGGTTTCATATTCTTCTTGTGCATACAAGTCTGCGGAGCATACAAATTGGCCTCAACCGCTTGCCGCTTGCCACTTCCAGCTGCTCCTTTCCTGAATCACGGATTTGAGATGAAGGATATTTGAAGGCGATCTGGAACCATTGGTGGCAGGTACCTCCTTTCCAAATTGAAGATCAATTTTGTCAATATAGGGTTTAGGAATTGGGGTTTATTGAGTGTGTGGCTTCCGCAATATCTGGTTGCAGCTTGGGTGAATTTAGCTTATGTCTGTAATCAATGGAGACTGGACAACTAATTTCGTGAATTGAGCACGGAATCTGACCACTCTTCACCATTGAGTTGTTGACCATTGAGTGTGGATATTTTTTTAACCCTCCATTTCCCTTGTGGAGATTGAAGGATAAGCGATCTTAATTTTTTGAGGTTCAAAGTGTGGTGTGTGAACAGTGAGGATCCTTTTCACTGGAGCTATTGTATGGTTGGCAGTAACGTCAATTTTCTATACTAGGTGACTGAGTACCAAAGCTTCCATGCCTCAACTCAAGATGTGAAAAGCATTTGGGTCAAAGAAAGAACGTGTCAAAGAATTGACACATCTTGGATACCCTGATTCTGTGTTGAATTAGCAGTTGGACCCAAGGTGTTCGCAGCTCCTGGGAAGAATGTTATGTCCAAGTTCTGTGCAGCATGTGAAGTTTGGGTTTGGGAGAGAGGAAGTTTCTATGTCCAAAGTATCCAAATGTTTGACACCTAAGATAACGTCGTCGGTGTACTTTGCACTAGAAATACATCTTCTCCCAGTTTTTGGAGAAACTTGTTGCAGTAGTGTAGATTGAGGTTGAGCACTTCTGATTGTTGGGAAGATGTTCTGAAGTTGCGTCTGCATCTTTCTCTGTCATTGTATTCTCCGAACTTGTCAATCTCATAGTAACTTCCCTTTGGAGGTGGTGTAAGCTTAAGTTAGGTGTCAATTCTGAAGGTTTGTGAAGTTCGTTACAGACTCAAGAGGTTCAGCGTGCGTTTAATGGTCTCCGTCAGGTATGACTGGATTGATCAAGTGTCGGTGAAGGTTGGACTCATCCCCATTGCCATTGGTACAATTTCTTATTATCATGGTGCGCATGCATTCATACTGATTGCTACGTAGTTACCCTAAAACACCCAAACTTCGGCTAAATGTGTCCAAACGCCAAGGTAAACTTCGTCCGTGGGAACCAAATTATGAATACCGAATCCTACTGGCAACTGTGGAATGTTTTACTATCTCAAGCAAGTCCAGAATCATAATATGAAACAAAGCACCTCTTTCGTAACCTGTGAAGTACTGAGGCATACTTTGGCAGAAATTGTCAAAATCTGCCATTCGGATGGGCAGTGAGAAGAAGATGAAAAAAAAGTTTAAAATAAATACAATTGTACAAATTTGTACTAGACTACTATGGGAATGTGAGGAAAAAATTTCAGAAACTTAGATTGAAAGATTATAACATTTGAAGTTAGAAGAAAAGCAAGAAGAAAAGGGGTTTCCTAACCTTGCTTGGTAGGATCAAAAAAACTTTTAACTCTTCTTAGAGTGTGATTTTTGCACTACTTATGATTATTCTTTTGACAATTGCATCTTATATCATGTTAATTATAAGTATGCCAAATTTCAAAGTAGAGGAGGAGTTTTGTGCATGTTGCTCAAGTTGCCCAAAAAGTTTAGGGTAGCATAATTTTTTATCTAGACACCCAATTGGAATAAAAATTATATTCCCACCAAGGATTTTTATAATCACACCTTGTGCCAAAAGTTCAAGAACATCTAACTAAAATTGACTTTGTACTCAACTACTTGAAATTTCTTGCATATGTTGAACGGTTACTTGATCCTTTAGGGGTTAATATAGGCAATTATGTAGATTTGGAATCAACTGATTAACCCCCAAAGAACCAAGTAACTATCCAAGTGAATGGACCTTAATCCATGCCAACTAGAGAAATGATTGGAGTTACTTTTCTCTTTCAAATTTTCTACCACATGAAATACAATCCTTATCATCATTATCCCTATCATCTACAAATTGTACAATATTTTGTATTCACTAGAAGAAAAACGTGGCCGCTGCAACCAATATTTGATAACTACTTTGCAACTAAATGTCCTATACAACTGCACTGTGACTATAATCTCTCTCTATTTGCACCAACTTTGACCTATATATTGTTGTAGTTGCAAAGTAGTCATAGAATGAAGTGTAGGATTACGGGAGGGTAATAGAGTTGTCATTTAGAATTACTGTGAGGTATTCTACATCCAATATTCATCATAGTTGTCGATGTGGACAACTCTATAGTGGCATATAATCTAAATTTGACTACAATTTGACTTGAAAATGATTGGATTGCGACTAGAAAATGACTAGGAAATGACTAGAATTTGACTAGAAAACAACTAGGACTCAATTTGAAAACAACTAGTCTACAACTAGGAAATAATTAGGAAACAATTGCAACTGTAAAATGACAGAAGTCGTTTCCTAATTGTTTTGTAGTTGTTTTCAAATCATTTTTCGATTGTGTAATAACAATTGTCCCATATCACTTGTCAAAAATATCATTAGGTTAGACATATAATACTTGTAAGTAGTTGTATCCTATTGTAACAAATTTTGTTAATAGAATTCTAAGATTCCTATAGTTTGTAGACTTCTACAATTTGTAGATTTCTATAATTTATAGATTTTCTACCTTTCTTAGATTTTGAAATTTACAAATTCTACAAGTCGCAAATGTACCACAAACAAGTTGCAAATAAGTCACAGACAATTCACAAACAAATGACAAATGAATCATAGAGGAGTCGCAATGAAGTGAAAAATGAGTCGCAAACTAAACACAATCGAGTACATAGAAGCAAATACAACGTAAGCAACCACGTAAGCAACCACATCATAATGCGCATTGATGAAGTTCCAAGTAAGCTACAAGCAAATACAACGTAAGCAACTACGTCATAAAGCGCATCAATGAAGTTCCAAGTAAGCTACAGAATGAGAAATTAAAACATTTCGCCTTACAACTACGGTGCGACTATAAAACTTATCCACAACAATTGGGGACCTCTACAGCCTTCCAAATTATCACTAGTCGCAAATGTCCGATGCTACTCAAAACCAATTGCTCTTTGTAGTCGCAAAACCCTTCATTTTTTTGTAATTGTAAATGAAGAAATTTCATATAAATCATATTAGTCTTAAATTTTAGACTCATTCTAGAAAAAAAATTTGTCATCATGTCTAAACTATTGTTTAAAATTTGAATGTGATATTCACATATTTACAAGCCTATGTTATATATAACCGTAATATATGTATCTAAGTAATTGATGATATGATACTTCAACTTTGAGGCTAATAGTAATAAACCAAAAATAAAATACATCCTATATTTTAATTCACATGGTTTGCTAATTTTTTGTGTATATCCCTATAGATTATTGTTACAAAAGGCTTTTATTCTAAGTTTAAATTCTTCTACAATTATAGTGTCCATTTAATCATTCATTTTATTTTTGCATAGGGTGATCATAAACTATAGTCGCTTCCCTGCCAAAAATACAATCCAATAAAAACTAGTACAAAATGTACACTTTTTGGTACAAAATATACCAAAATCGGTACTAAATGGAGCCAAAACGCCATTTATACCAAAATTCAATTTTGGCCCATCTAAATCAAAAGGTCTTTTCATAGGTTCTCAAATTTAAAATTAAAAAATAATAATTTAATGTCAAAATTTGGCTCTCATACTAAAATCATACATTTGCTAGGATATTTGTATAGGTTCTAAAACACTAATTAAGTGCCTAGTCTAAGTACCTGAACATTATAGTATTGGATTTAGCTCTTTGAATTGTAAAAATGAAACCCCAAACTAGGCAAAAAAAAAAGTACAACAATGCTAAACATGAATCTATGACAATACAAACATTTAATGTACTCCATGTATTCAATTAATAGATGAAATTCACTTTTTGTTATGCAATTATCAATGTATGCAAAATATAAGACTCCCATCCATTTTTTATTTATTTTTTAAGTCCCAAAAAATATAGAAAAATTGACTTTAAACTTTAATCTTGTGTATAAATTTTGCCGAAATTACGATTTTGGACAACCATAGTGTGTTTTTACCCCATGTTTGGGCATTACAAATATACTATTACATATGGATTGGTGGCATACCGCACCTATAAGCTCACCTAAATTCAACATAATTATTTATACTACTATCAAACTAACTAGCAAAACAATCATCTTTTGAATAATAAAAAAGGACTTGAATTTTTTTATCAATCATTTTAAAATTTTAAAAGAAGATATTATACAAGATGTTTTTCTTTTATGAATGGAAAGGATGTAAGCAAAATCAATGATATTTTAGGGTAGCATAACTTTGCCAAATTTTAGATCATTAGATCTATCTTACAAGTCAAAGAATGTCTTATTTGATTTGGTCCCTCTTTTAATTTTTTTTTTGAATTGAATTTGAGCTTTTATTCAATAAGTTTTCTTTTTAAAATGACAGTAAGGCATAAAAGCATAAAATTAAGGATTGAAATCTAATACTTTATATTTCATCCATAATGTACATTTTCATGGGTGTAAATTACTCTACTAATTAAGTAGAGATATGAAATAACTACACTAATTTATATGCATGTTTGATATGGGATTAATTAGTTTTGGGTCAAATAGTGAAACAAGACATCATGTCAGTGGTTGTAACCATTTGAAATGTTATACCATAGTTTGGTATTTCATTCCACATTCATTTGCTAATTCAAATACATTTTAAAAAGTGAAAGTTGCATGCAATCATGCACATGGTAAAACTTGTGAATATTTTCTTTAGGTTTTCAATTTTCCATTAAAAAATTTAGATATTTATTTTAGGAGAATTGACCCTTCAATGCTCCCAAATAGGTTCATCCTAATCCTAAACCTCCAAATATTATTTAAAATTTCTCTCTATTTATTAGTTGATTAATATTCAATTTTTTTGAGTCCTTCAAGAAAATTCACAATCTCTAATTCTAATATGAACTCAAATTTTCTATTATCTTGTGGCGTCCTAATCCGAGGGTGAAAAATAGGGGGGTAGTTTTGAGTTTTGACCCGTGATTGAACAAATCAGATAGAGTGGGCCGGGCCGGGCTGGGTGGGAGCCGATTAGGGTTTAGGGCTCGCAGCCCTAATGTGGTCCGTTATCCTCCCTTTTCGATTCTTTGTCGCCATAGCCAGGCTCCGGTGCAGGCGCGGCCTCCTCTCACCATGGGTAAGTCTCATCCTCTTTTTCTTCTCCATCGCTCTGTGTCCTCGCCGTTTCTATTTCGAAGTGGTAAAGGAGAAATTGAAAAGCCATACGTACTTAGGGTTTTGGGGTTTTTGCAGGCGCTTACAAGTACATCGAGGAGTTGTGGAGGAAGAAGCAGTCCGACGTGCTGCGATTCTTGCTGCGTGTGCGCTGCTGGGAGTTCAGGCAGCTTCCTGGTATTGTCCGCGTCACTCGCCCTAGCCGCCCGGACAAAGCTCGTCGCCTCGGCTACAAGGCCAAGCAGGTTGGTTATTCTGCGTCTAAATCTCTGGAATTTGCAATTCCCCTCGTAAATTCTTTTAAGGCTCTACACTGATAACGTTTTTTGCAGTTAGGTTTTAGAGAATGTTTTCCCACCTCTGCTCTTTAGGTTAAAAAAATGCGACTTGAGGTAGGATGAGTTTTCTTGTCCCATTTGAACTATGCCAGCATTACCTGAAAGCAACTGTTTAAGTAAACGAGTATGGTTTCTAGTAGAATAACTTACATTTTAATGGTTCTGTTAGCAACTCAAAGGCCATTCCCACGCTGTTTGGCATGTATCAATTTGGATACGTTTTGATTTTTTGAAGTCTGATCTACAGATGTTCACTGTTCGAATTTTGTTGCGGTTTTGCATATAGTATTTGGATATCGTATGTCTAAGCTATGACTAAGCTGTTCAGATGGTGTACTTTTCACAATCAATATTATATAAGATTTAGCGGGGGTTTAGGAGCTGATATTGCTTTTGGGTGTATCTTTCTGTTATTCTTGGTTGTCTTTTCAGTCCTAAATCCTGGTCACTGTTACTGTACATTAGCTAATCATTGTCTTCTACTGATGACTGTAGGGATACGTGGTCTACCGTGTCCGTGTGCGTCGTGGAGGCAGGAAGAGGCCGGTTGCCAAGGGTATCGTCTATGGAAAACCCAAGAACCAGGGTATCACGCAGCTCAAGTTCCAGCGTAATTTGAGGTCTGTCGCGGAGGAGCGTGCAGGACGCAAGCTTGGAGGCCTTAGGGTCCTCAACTCGTACTGGATCAATCAGGTCTATTCTCGCCTTCTAATCCAGATCTCTTTGGTTGTTCAATTGCTTCACCGTATCATTTTAGCCTCTTCTAGATCTTGATTAGAATTACACGGTTTTGTGACATACAATTGTGTTCCTTGTGATATTAAGGTTATGTGTACCTATAACTGACACTTTCTAGTTCGCAAATAATTTGTTATTTGGTTAGGAAATGAGAATTTATGCGGGCTAAAGTTTTTTTGGTAGATGATCTGAAACTGATCCTTGATTCCATGTTTAGGTGGTATTCGACCTCATAATCCATAATGTACCTATTATTAAGCATCCTGAGATGCCATTCTAAAGCTAGGGTGTTTGTTTTGTATAACACTCCTTAGGTGAATAGCTGGAAAGATTTGTAAGTCAGTTGCAGAAGTTTTGTTACCCAGTATGTTCTGGCGTAGATGGTACAACCAGTACACTTAACTGGAAACCAAAGATTTCATTCTTACGTGCATGCTTTCTTGTCCAGGATTCGACTTACAAGTATTTCGAAATTATCTTGGTGGACCCCCAACACACTGTCATTCGCAAGGATCCTCGCATCAACTGGATCGTGAACCCAGTGCATAAGCATCGTGAGTTGCGCGGGCTGACCTCGGCCGGAAAGAAGTACCGTGGTCTTCGCGGCAGAGGACACTTGTACACCAAGGCTCGCCCTTCGATCCGCGCCACCTGGAAGCGCAACAACACTCTGTCTCTCAAGCGTTACCGATGAAGATCCTAGGGTTGTCGTTGAGGTTTTTTCTCTCATGTTGGTCAACATCAATTTATTAATGTGAAATGGCCTACCACAATTTTGAGCATGCACACTTCCATGAATCCTTTTGAATGTACCTCCGTTTCTCAATCCATCCTACTGCCGAACATGATTGAACTAGCTCTTGCATAGCTTCTAGCTTTATATATATAATGAAAGCAGGCATTTTTGCAGGTTAGCTTTGAATGGGTCATTCATATACTTTTCTCGTTGCGAAGTGTTGTGTAATCTGATGCTTTTACGTTTTCTGTTCTGTACTGCGGGCTACTGTGGGCTTTAGAAATTCGGATTGAGATTGTCGAACCTAAGATTAACGAGGGCCTCATTTGTGCAATGTCTATATTTTGACAGGCCGTGATGCTTTTACTATTTCACAGGCCGTGATGAAAGTGCTATTCACAATGCTGAGACACTCTGGAGATAATTTAGGTGAAATGACATGCTAAGGGTATGTTTGAAGCACTTGAAACTTTGGGTGCTTGTGGGTAAACCCTGATTTTCTAGAATGCATATGATAGAGCATTTCAAGACAGAACATAGAATTTAGTGTTGCATGGGCATTGGGTATCCTAGAAATGACCACTGGTATTCTACATGTGGATTGTGGAATACAAGCTAAATTTGAATTAACATGCCTATGTCAAATCCACTCCGACCTTTCAAATTGTACCACCAGAAACGAATTATGGTAATATTGTTTTGGTGCACTAAAATTGTGACATTGAAGTGCCTGGAGCTCTGAAAATTTGGACCTAAGTACTCTGAGCTCAGAGAACTGAGACTGGTAATCCTTAACCCCTAAAAGCCCAAGGGATTTGGACAAAACACAAATGTGTTATAAAATATAAGTTCTATAACTTTTTTGAAGTTTGCATCTGAAAAAATAATATGAAGCATGAAAAGTAGAAAATATCTGTACGGTCAAAAGTATAAAACTATTTTTAGATTCTCTTCAAATGAATTTGGAAGATATAACTTCAAAAATTCATCAAAAATACAATTTCTACTTTTAGGATTTGAATTTTTTTGTTATTGGTCAAAATTGTGGTTTCTATTGATTTGTGAAAGAATGTATAAGATCTAGAAATAAGAACACCAACACTTTTCCAAAATAGTAAGTTTTCCAACATTAGTTGATTCTAGACACTTTGTGCTATTTTTCTTATAATTTTTGTTTGACCATAGCGATCCGAGTTTCGAATATAAATATTGAGAGACAATCCAATATTTTAGAAAGAAAAAAAAATTGAAATTTTTTTTTTTTTTGTTCAAAAGTTTTGCCCCAAAGTTGGGCAGCAACCAAAAAATGGTCGTTTGAGTGCAGAAGGGTTAGAATTGGCTAGTGTTGAAAAACTTTCTATTTTGGAAAAGTGTTGGTGTTCTCATTTCTAGATCTTATGTGTTCTTTCACAAATCAATAGAAACTACAATTTTGACCAATGACAAAAAAATTCAAATCCTAAAAATAAAAATTGTATTTTTGGTGAATTTTGGAAGTTATGTCTTCAAATTTTATTTGAAGAGAATCTAAAAATAATTTTATACTTCTGACCATATGGATACTTTCTACTTTTCATGCTTCACATTATCGTTTTTCATGCAAACTTCAAAAAAGTTATAAAACTTATATTTTATAACACATTTGTGTTTTGTCCGAACCCCTTGGGCTTTTAGGGATTAAGAAGTAATTACTAGTTGAACGTATTCAAATGTTCTTCTTTCTTAACACCACATGGCCCACATCTAATGTATTTTTATTTTATTTTTGAATAATACAAAAAACAATCTCCAATTGTGAAGCAATTTACATCCATCAACATAGACGAAACTTATAAAATATGGATGAAGATACATATTCATTCAAAAGTGTATTAAATGCATCCATTATAAATTGATATAGACTTTAGGTTTTGTAGCAATTGACAACCATTAAAAATAAGAAGCTCTATTGCCAAATATTCCTTCAAATTTCTTTTTTATAGCTTTTGGATGATAAATTGTTGGAAAAAACCCACTATCCACACTACACCAAGCCATTGTTCTAAGGTAACACCATGTAACTGTGACCAATTTGATTCTTGCCTAAAACGTAAAGCATCCATATATGAGAGCATAGAACGGATTTTAAAAACACATATTTTCAACACTTTAAAATTCATAGTTTTGTTATAAGGATTCTAAAAGATGCATTCTAAAAGAATCTAGAATCCCCTTTCAACTCCCAAAAACTTCCAACAAGCTTTTAAAATTCAATAATAGAATGAAGTATCTAGATGTTGTTATCTTAACCCCTCTACGCTCAAACGAACATTTTTTGGTTGCTGCCCAACTTTGGGGCAAAACTTTTGAACAAAAAAAAAAAAATTTCAATTTTTTTTTCTTTCTAAAATATTGGATTGTCTCTCAATATTTATATTCGAAACTCGGATCGCTATGGTCAAACAAAAATTATAAGAAAAATAGCACAAAGTGTCTAGAATTAACTAATGTTGGAAAACTTACTATTTTGGAAAAGTGTTGGTGTTCTTATTTCTAGATCTTATACATTCTTTCACAAATCAATAGAAACCACAATTTTGACCAATAACAAAAAAATTCAAATCCTAAAAGTAGAAATTGTATTTTTGATGAATTTTTGAAGTTATATCTTCCAAATTCATTTGAAGAGAATCTAAAAATAGTTTTATACTTTTGACCGTACAGATATTTTCTACTTTTCATGCTTCATATTATTTTTTCAGATGCAAACTTCAAAAAAGTTATAGAACTTATATTTTATAACACATTTGTGTTTTGTCCAAATCCCTTGGGCTTTTAGGGGTTAACCCTGAAGTGCTCCAACGTCCATTTTTTGGATGATGAGCGGAGGGCTTCAACATCAGGAAAGTACCCCTCATTGCTTCAATATTGTTGCAATAGGGGTAGTCACAGCTTCTTCCCTCACCGCTCAAAATCTGAAGAATGAGTACGTGTCGGATTCTTGTTGGTTTGCTATTTGAGGAATATACTGTTTCTATGAAGTCTTCGCAACGTCCAATCTTCTCCTCCAGAGGTGGATTTTGGATCCTGCGAGAGCTTCACGAGCTAATTTCAGTAAATAAACTTTGCATCCTTTCACCTAGGAGACACAATTTTGCCAACTGAATCCCATCGTAGCCATCTGATTGGGTCCTTGTTTCTGTACAGTTACCCACTGTAAACCGATTCTTCATATTTTCAATCTCCACGGTGAACACCCTAAAAGGGGTGGTCACACCTTCTTCACCAAGCGCCACTCCTCATTGGCTCCTGTTTTGTCTCCCACAGTTCTCATTCTCCAGATTTCTTCGCCTACTGAAGAAGGTGTGACTACCCCTAATATTGTTTCAATGGGTTAACAATATAGTATTGAAAGTATATTGTTTCATTACTACAAATAATAATGCAACAATATTGAATTAATGAGAGCCTTGTATTTTTATTAAAAATATATTGTTTCAATACTGCAACAATACACTTTCAATACTATACTGTTAACCCATTGAAGCAGTACTGCAGCAATGGGTGGCTTTTTCCTGATGAAGGCACTCTGTAGTTCTCATTCATCCAATGTGATACTTAAATCTAGAAAAGACAACCTTCCTTTACAACCAAATTCATGAAATTCCAGTAAATGATATTTCGGTGCAAAGATATAAGAAAAAAGTGCAAACATTCAAACAGGAGTGAGGCGTTTAGGGGTTAATACAGTGTGTGAATTATTCCTGACTCCTAATCGCCCCCACACTCGAACTCATACAAAATTCAATTAATAAAAAAAAGGAAGAAAAACTCCTCATCAAAAATGCTCAGTTGTTATTGCGTCAATGCCAAATTATTTCTCAAAGCCCAAGCAAAGTACTTACCCCACGGGAGAGACTGGAAATTTAACCCACTCACAGCATTTTTATTTGGAACAGCATTCTTTGAGGCATACTTACAATAGAATAATCATAGAATATCATGTACACGACATAAATGACCAATTAGGGCCAGATATTATTTATTGATCGTCAAATCTTTCTTTACATGTTATGCAATACAAGGTTTAGGCAATCACAGTTCTAATAAAAATCATACATTCAGGTACCTTAGCACTAACTATTGCAACTGCCATAATGGTCCTACTGTGAAGATTGGGACTTAGTTGGTCTAAGTAACGAAAGCAGGATTCTAGTCGGATGTGAATAGGTTTAATGATACATTTGTATAAAGTATTTTAACTCGTCTAAAACACACCTTTCCCAACACGTAAAGAGGCATTAGGCTTCAAAATTCTCCGAGTACTGGGCTGTTCAAAGGAGCATTCAGAATGACCAGCACTCAGGCTCGTGATCCAAAGCTCGTCAGCAAGAACAGAATCATCGTCATCGTTCCGGTGCCAAGTCCAGTGCGCATGAGTTGCATTCACAATTTCAAGCTCCGCGTGTCCAAAACTGGCCTCTCGGAATACAGACCACTCCGGTGAATTCTCATAGAACCTGCACATAGTCCTCGAGATTATATCAAAACCAGATCAAGATATGTATATTCCTCACAACTAAATGATATGCAGGAGCAAGAGCAACATGTAACAGGAATCGACATACAGTTACTGGCTATATTGCAAAACCAATGGGGCCAAAACATGCAGGAATCACAATCCTTAAAACAGCAGTATGAAGAAACAAATATTAACTTTAAAACAAAGTGAAGATAAAAAGACGCACTTTCTGGCAAGACCTTCCCGGTTGCCTCCATCTCCTACAGTGATGTGCATAATGCCACAAGGATCTACTTTGTTCGCATAGACCCGCGTCTGTTTTCCATCACCCCCAATCAATGGTTAAGATAGTTGATGTTGAGTAGACTCCCATATATACTCTTCTTATGGATTGTATGCAGACTTGACATAGTTCTTTGAACATGAAATCAAACAAGTATTATCTTCAGATTACAAACAGCTACAGAGTTTTATTTAATTTAGTTATGCAAAAATAAACGTATGATTCTTGAGAAATACTTCACTTCGTCTAAGCAGCTCAGTAGCAATCCGTCACAATCAACAGATAAACCTACTGTATGCACCAAGGTGACATCTGGATTTGACAATAGACGTACGTACGAACTCGGGAAAGTGACTGATTGACCAATAAAAGAAAGTTTACCGTGCGTTCGTAGGCATGCACATGGCCTGCAACGAGGATATCTACGTTGGCCTCGTATAGAATTTGTTCCAATGCCTGCTTCATGTCACCTCCATTACCCTGATGAGCATGGTTTGTGTTGTACCACGGAGCATGTAGCACCACAATGACCCATGGTGTTCTGCTCCTATCCACTTTCATTAGATCTAACTGCAATATGCAATCAATTATTTATCAGTGACAGACATGCCAGGAGAATAATAGTGTAGATTACATAATGAATAAAACCAAACAAAGATAACTCTAAAGAGAAGAAGTCGTTTTACCTGTAGCCACATATGTTGATCAGAGCCTTCATCAAACTCTACGTATGAACCGAGCATAATAACATGGACCCCAGCAACCTCAAAGGAGTAATACAAGTTGGAATCGGATCCACTTTCTTTATGCGGCATCTGCCACCGTGTATTGAAAGAACGGAATCCTTCAACAAAAATGGGAATCACCTCAATATCATGGTTCCCACTCGTTACCATCCAAGGTCTAGCACTGGCATACGGCTCAACAAGCTCGCCATATGAATCCCAATACGGCTGGTAGTAGTCCGCGTATGCTAAATCTCCAGCAAGTAGCAGTAGATCATACTTAGAGTTCCCAATGTGTTCTAGAGTAGATTTTGTCCATCCAGATTGGCCCAAGTCTCCTGCATCAATTAGGAGAATGTTATATACCCTTGTGATATTGTTCATGATTAAAGTATTAAGAAAAAATCAAATCAAGTTCTGTGGTATTGCAATCAAACATACTAAAAGGATTGAACAAGAATCCCATGTGGGGAGGTAATAGAACACTTTGGGACTCCTCATATGTTCTATTATCTCCCTACCACACCAACATGCTCTGTTTCATATTAAGCCTTAAAAGAAAGCACATACCAGCAATGGCTAATCTGATGGGAACGTTCGGCCCGAGAGGTGGAGGCGTTTTAAACTCATATTCTTCTCCTGCACCTCCACATTTGTAGTAATAGGTTGTGCTGTCCTGCAAGGGACCGATAACAACATGGTTCATAGTCCCAGATGAGTAGAGAAGAAACGAGTAACTCTCGGACGTTCCAATAGCTGTGGACGTATAGTTCTCTGAAATTAAACCATATCGAACCACCGGTGCCTTGTCTTTAGCATTTGTAGGACTCATCCATGAAACTCGCATGTGCTTATGCCCTGCTAATGAAATATGCACCTGGCACACGACCAAATCATGGCATACAATTTAGTTCCAAAATTACCTCAACTCCTCAAAATTCGGTCCCTACACAGACATAACATTCCAGAGTCGTACACAGTTTTGCACCCTTGCACAAAGATTCTAGATCACTGAAATATTCAAGAACTGACCCACTTCTGAAGTAAGTTATTCCAATTCTAATTGTCAGCTCAGCCCATATACTTACCAAGGACTAGATGAGAAAAAATAAACAATTCTAATGCAATCCACACCTGCCTTTGCAAACAAGGCATCAGCTCAAAATCGCGCACAGCAAGAATCTACATTCCTTTTGATGAATTCCAATGGTGTTCAGTCAGCTCTTCATAAGAGATTGCAGCAGCTCAGGAGTGAAAAATCGATTATTACAAGTAGTAGAGAGAAGAGAGAAGAGAGCATCCCCAGATATTAAATTGATCTGAGGAGAAACCCTAACCCCAAGAATCACCTGTTGAGCGTCCGAGACTTTCTTAGAACCGCCCCAGAACGATAGTGTCTTCCGAGCCGGTGGTCGCACGTAAGATGCCGCTGCAACATTCGACGCGAAGACTAAAATCACCGTGATCAGAATCCATCGCTGCGCCATTCTTGATTTGAGCAAATTGACTCAAATTTCTCCTATATCCAAGCAAATCGAGATTTATGAGCAAAGCATGTGAACTCTGATCACAAAATTTCAACACGAGATGAAATTGCGTCTCAGAACTCCTAATTGCGTCTCAGTAACCCTCAGAACTTCGCAAAAAAATCGAAATTCATCCGCATTACACACTTCCATTAAATTCAATTGTCCTCCAAAGTTTTACCAAAGAGAAAGGAAAAAAATGTAGAAAAAGAACCTGCAATTCCACGGTAGGCTCAATTTCAAAGAGTGACTAAGAAATCAAATTCCATGGGAAAATGAACTGAAGTGGTGCCCATTGCGACGGAAATCCAACAATGAGCGTCTGTTGGGTCGGGCGTCGAAGAAGGTGTCGCAGAAGGTGACCATCCCACCACGGTGGGCCAATATGTCTACTTTTTCATTTCATATTCATCATCCGCATTCATCCATTTCTATTTACAGCTGGCTGCCTCCACGTGCCAAGTCGCAGCGAGAAGTGACTGGACTAACCTTACCCTCCGAGGTGACACGTAGTTAATGGTAGGGTTTTTGCATTCTTCAAGTATTTGGGAAAGGTTATTGAACAAGTTTGTATTGTACCTCTATTTCTAGTATATAGAACAAGGTTGGTGGAGCTAATTTTAGGGACAAATGCCAAATTTTGGAAAAATCAAGTTTACAAAATATACAAATTTATATAGAATGAAAACAATCTTCAAGAATTATTCAATATTAAACATCATTCAAATCTTGTTTTTCTTAACCCCTAAATGTTCAAAGCATGTTTCAAGCTTTTTGGAATTTACTCTAAATTGAATAAAAAGACAGCATTTTGATAAGTTCTATCAATTTTTTTTGAATTGTAACTATACATATTCAATCTAGACATGCTAAAGATCACATAGGAAAAGAAAACACAACAATATAATTTAAGGATTGCAAGATTATAATGTTTGATCATAAAGGTGTTGAAACTATGAAAATCTTTCAATTCGCTTTTCACATGTCAAATCCAAAAAGTTGGTTACAAAAAAAATATGAGGTTGAAGGGCCTAACATGCATAACTCCAATCAATTTATGACTTCTCAAAATCTACTCTACAATTTTCTTAAATTAATTTCTAATCATGTGATTTTTTCTCCAAGATCTAGTGTATTTGAATATCATTTCCAAGAGCCCTCAACACTACGGAAAGTCAAGATTGCAACGAACATCCTTGTACAAAATCTGAATAGAATAATAAATATAATCAATTATTTTCAAAATCAGATTTTTGATGCTTAAACTAGACTTCAAAAAAATTTGTCAAAAATGTAAACTATTAAAAAATTAGTTGGATCTTATTTAACTTCAAAGTATTATCGACACACTAGAATTTGGTGCCTCAGGCATTTAGGAGTTAAAAAAATATTTATTTGGGATGTACAAACCATGCTATCTACCTATGATACATTAGGAATATTCGTTAAGTCAACCTTTAGTTTTCATGTTGTGTCTTATTGTTTTGATTTTTTTTTAAAGTAACTACATTTAATATTCAGTGAAGCACATTTTATCATTTTAGAGTAATGAATCCCTCTTGACTCAATTTTTTGAGCAATTCAACCATTGAAGATATAGAATAAGAGATATGAAGTTTGAAATTCAATAATGATGTCCATTAACTTTGATAGTTGCTTATGAAACAAAGTAAAATACGCACCATTAGACTAGTTGTAATCTTGCAAATTCAATTGTACATTCAATTCCAAAACTCTCCAAAGTTATTATTTATTCAATTACTAGAAGGCAAAGGCAAAACACAATACAAAACTAGAGTTGGATTGAAAAGGATAATTATTTTCTATTCTTTGGGATTTTTAGGACATATATAATTTGGAAACACATACGCTCAGGTTTGAATGATTCTTAAGATTTTGACTTGTGTTATTGGTTTTTAGTTGGGTTCTAATTGCATTGTCTCTTTATAGATCCAAAAACTAAAGAAATCTAAGGCTATGAAATCTATAGGATGATCCTTATTTGTGTGAGGTAAATTATTCAAAAGATTATCCAAATAAGAATTTTAGCATGGTTGTAATTATGAAAATGTCTAAATTTTTGTTGGATTTGTATCAAGAGTTAAAAGGAGATTCAAGGTTCTTCTAACATGCATTTTTGGGACACCATATGAATAAATAATGAATTTCAAAGTGTTAAAAGAGGTTTATCCAAATTTGACAATAAACTCTCATTTATCAATGTTGTACATGTTAAGCAAGAATCTGCAGAGGTTGATTTTAGAAACAAATCACAATTAAATACAATACATTGAACGTGCATTGCAAGAGTGAAGCAAGGAAGGAACTCCCAACAATGACAATGAAGTCCAAACTGCAATGCGAGAACGAGCAATTGCAAATAGTAAGATAGTAAAGGTCGCTACACGTGATTGCGCCTTGGTTGCTAAACAATTCATAGATATTCTAGCATAGGTTGTATATTTTCTTGAATATGAGAGCCTAGGTCAATTTGGAGCAGTGGTATATTGATGATCAACAGTTTGAAAACTCATGCCAGTGTATATTCACAAAGTGTCAAAACTTATATGCTAATAAAATCTATAATCTTCTTTCAATTTCCAAGTAGATCCAACAAAGAAAGAAGATTTTAATTGACAATTGGAACCATGTTGAGATGCTTATTTGAATGTTTTTGGCATGGTTACCTTTTTGGTTGAAATTCCATAAAGGATTTCCAAGGGGGCGCATCTTGTACCACAACATATTATCCTTTGCAATACTCACCTCAAAATTGTTGTTCTTTCTAATTCATCATATATAAATATTTATAAAATAAAATTCATTGAATTACTTGCCTTGATATTACTATTGAATCAAGTGTGTTCAATAGAAATGCTCATCTAGATTAATCATGTAATGTATTGACATGAAAAAGTCACATACATGATATATTCTTCTCAAATCACAATCAAATATATGTACTAAATTATGGTAACTACAACAATAACTGTCTAAATAAGCATCTAAGTATGATCTTTTTTTATCAACTCCTAAATGCTTAAGGCACCATATTTTTGAGTTGACAAAATTTCAAACTCAAATAAATTGTTATGGACATACTTCAAATTTTGCTTAACTATTTTTAAAAATGACCTATATATTGTAGGATAGTATTTATTTTAGGCTAGAATCTAAGTAGGTTGTTTATTTAATCCCTAAATGTCCAAAGTCTTTTCTAGAATTGATGATTTGAGAAAAATCATCATAAAGTATTCTTTGGAAGAATATTTTGGAATTGATGAAGAAATAAAAGATTCAAAATTTGAATTCTAAATTCTGTCCATATGGTTAGATTCACCAATGCTATCACCAATATTTTTCTATAAATTTAAAAGGAAGTTTCAAAATTCATTTGAATTTCAATTACAAGAAAAATATTGTCATTTTTTGAGTAAATTTGTTGGAATGAATTTGAAATGAGGTTCTCTTGGTATGATGATTTTTTTAATTTATTTTGTTCTTTAAAACTATGACCTCATTTTTGCAAATCCAGTTTTGAACTAAAGTCAACAAAATTTTGGCTTGATCAACCACTTAACATGCTTCTACATTTGTAATTTTAGAAAAATATGTACTATAGTAGCAACAAATCCAACCAAAGGATAGGACAACAACTTAATGAAGTATCTCCACAAATTAGGATGACTTTCATCCAAGTAGTAATGAAAAAGAAAAGTGACTTTCAATCTGTTTGTTGTCTATAAATTGGACGGTGGAGCACTTCAGGGTTGACATGATCAAAATTAGGTGTAATAACCTTATGGATTCTATTTGAGATATCATCTATAGTCAGCTGATTTATGGTAAATTGCCTCATTTGCTTCAATATTCTTAGAGCATCCTCTGTGGAAATGGCACGGGAAATGGCAACTAGGTATGCAACAATATCTAAAGAGTGGGACCATGTAGAATTGTGAAAAATGGTAGTTAATGCAAACAATATTACTTGTGTGTTAGTAGAGTCTCTATAGCAAAATTCCTCCCTCTTATATCATTTTTCTTGTTTTTGATGTACCTTCCAATAGGGACATTTTAGCTTGGCTAAAGCTATTATGGTGATGTCAAAGCACAAAAGGAGAAGAATTTCATTGTTTATAAAAACACAAGCTACCTCCATGTCTCACAATCACTATAAGAAACTTATGTTTTAAATGCCAAATTTTAGGTGATGTCAAATGTAACAATCCATATTTTTATGTCAAAAATGGCGTCCAATGTTACGTTGAACGTTATTATTGACATAAAAACACAAGTTGTTACATTTGATGTTATCTAAAATTCATCAATTTAAACATTGAAAAACTCTAGTTTCTTATAGTGCAAGGTGCTATCTACTTGCATAAGTTTCATAATGATTTGGTTAGGGATTCAAAGCTCTTATGATGTGACTATGCTAGCAACCCAAACCAATAAATGACACAACAAAATCTACAAACTATAGGAATACACAAAATATAGAAATATAGAGATTGTAGAAATTTTAGAATTCCATTAACAAAATTCATTACACAAGAGTACAATAATTTATAAGTCTTATATGTCTAATCTAATGGTACTCTTGACAATTGATATGGCACAATTGATATAAGACAATCAGGAAATGACTTTGAAAATGACTAGGAAACAATTAAGATACAACTAAAAAACAACTATCGTCATTTTACACTTGCAGTCAATTTCTAGTTGTTTGACCTAATCATTTTTTGCTATTGCAGATAGGCACAATGGATTCCACTAAGGGTAGACTTGTCCATATGGACAACCGTGATGAATATTGGATAGAAAATAATGCACATTCATTCTAAGTTTGAACTTCGTTACAACTCTCGTAATCCAACACTTCATGCTATGACTATTTTTCAACTAAAATAATGTATCCACTTCATTCTACAACTACTTTGCAACTAAAATATTGTATTAACCCTAGACAGCCCAAGAGGACAGAAAGTGTCTTCACATAGTTTTAAGTTAAAATTCAAAGTACTGTAACTTTTGCATCCGATGTCCAAATGTAATAAAACTTGTTGGAGAATTTGCGCCTTTTCTTCTCGTTTGTGTGGTAAAATTTTCAAATCAATATAATAGGTAATGATTTTATGAAAGCCAATCGAAGTTCACAAGCTCAATTTGATTCACCAAAGTGCACTTCATGGCTGCAACTTCGGGGGCTTGTATCTCCTTCATCCAATGTTCGATTTCAATAAAATTTGGTGGGTTAAAATCCCCTTGAAGTCTACTTATTGTGGTGAAATTTTCATGTCAATACAAGTTGTTTTGAATGTTTGGGAGCAATTCAAAATTCAAAATCCCGTCATTTTGCAACTACAATGAACTTTGGCGGCTTGTATCTTCCTCATATAGTGTCTGATTTCAATAATTTTTTGGGGGGAAGTAGCGCATACTAGTCTAGTTAGTGTGGCTAAAATTTCACATCAATCGAAGAAGTTGTCAATGACTGAGAAGCATTCTATTAGAAGGAGGTTCAGCTGTAGACGTGTTTTTTGCAACTTTTCTTGCCTATTTTTGACATTTGTAAGTCATTTTGCAAACACATTGAGTCGATTGAATGAAATTTTTTTTCACCAATGCATTTTCGTGTTGGTTTTGAATCACTTTGTAGTTTAAAGTTTTTTCAATTGATTAGGTTTAAAGATCAAATTTGGCCTCTAAATGTGTTTTTAGGAAAATTTCAGCATTCTTTTTCAACACTAAAACATTATAATCTTGCAATCTATGCGGTCAAATGACTTCAAATTTGATCCATGACATCTACAACATGTGTACTACATGATTGTACGGTTAAGATTTGTATAACTTAGTCACATTTAGATTTATAGCACTTCAAAAACTACACTGTTTTTCATCCAAATCGGCCATGGGCGGTCTAGGGTTAATGATGTAAAACAATTATATCAAACAATGACATAAGAGTTTGATGCAAATAGAAAGGATTATAGTCGCATGATAGTTGTATAGAACACTTAGTCACATTTTAGCTAGTTGTGGCAAACAAGTTTTTCTTCTAGTGTTGGAAGCCTTTGTAATTTCTTCTTCCCACATGACTATTTTCCATTTCCATTTTTCTATTTTTTAAGTGAGCTAGCAAACCTCACAATGTAATCATGCCATTCTAAGCCAATGAAGGAGTAGAAGAAACAATTTGACTTTAGTAATGTCCAAAAACAAGTCTCTTTGCAATTAGAGAATGGAAAGCCCACTTTTCGTGAAAGTTGTGCATTGAATTGGGGTATTAAGGGGACCAAAAAATTAAAGGGACTTATTGTAGAAAATTGTAGATGTTTGAAAATTGATGTACAAACCCCGGACACTTCAAGAACTATTGGTGTACAACAAAGTTAGATATTTATATAGTGCATAATGTCAATTAATTAGTATGGGTCCCCTTAATACCCCTATTCAGGGTAGTCGGGACTTGGGAAGGTTTTAAAGAGGACCTACACTGTGCTACGACAGGTGGTTTAGGGCTCCAAGTACCATGCCAGGGTTTGAATTCGCACGGCATGAAGGTACCGTTGCAGTGCGCACTTAATTACCGGCCCAGGACTGAGGATGCCTTACACAGTCTTTGGGTGTTTCCTCTGGCATGGCATCACACACTTCATGATATATGGACCCATTCAATAGGACAAATCTTCAAACCAAGAGATGATTTTAGGGACCATTTATGTATTAAATTTAGTAGTATCCAATTGCCAAATATCAGATGCTGAAACAATTTCCTCTAACTTCAAAACTAGAACTGAGTTAGAATTTGGTTCTGAATACCATTCTCCAACTAATAATAGCATACTCAAAAATTTAGACATTGCCCAAACTCCTTGAGATTTCCAATTGTAACAGTCATCAATTTGGGCAATATTCACAACAATGGCAATTTTCAAGGCAGAACCTTGAAATCTAAATCTATACCTGTCCCGTTTCTTAATCTTTGTGCAGTGGAGTGTCACAATTTTGGCAAACACTGAATTGTTGTGCCAACACAACGAAATTGATGTTTTTCAAAGGAGCATTCCCTTGAGCCGGGCACTACACAACTGGGTGCGCAACAAATGTGGGCACATGCTCACCAGCCATCACTACAAGCTCCACGCTCTCCGTGTTCCATGTCTGTGTTGCACTTTCACCATCGCCACTTGGTCCTCTCTTCGTTCCATCAATCGACTGATGACCTAAGGGAATTTCCATTAAGTTGCATTGGCAATGTTTTTATCAAAATTAGTGCCATTAATAGTTCTAAACTTGAATCTAGACAGAATTTAAATCTAAAACACATGCAAGGTGCTTACAACGACACGGTTTTCATGATGTTGGAATGCCATAATAATGTTGTTGTAACTGAATGTGCTCCAAGCCTCCACCATGTTACTTTGAAGTCAGTTTTGTTATGTTGTCAGATAGTCACGACTTTGGTAACTTTTGAAACCTAAATCTAGACCGATACTAGCTTAATTATTAATTTTTTGAGAGCTTTGTACAGTTGAGAGTCATGATTTTGACACTTTAAGCACAGGGGAAACAGCAGGATGTCACCCCGGGGTATTTATATTTCACAATGCATCTTTACCCCCCGCAAACTTTATTAAAACAGAAAGTTGGGGGGGTAAAGATGCATTGTGAAATATAAATACCAGGGGGTGACACCGTGCCGTTTTCCCTGTGAAGTTGAGTCATTTCAATTACACGTTTTTCACATCAGTCAACTGTTATTCGTAAATCGTAAGTGATTTTTTCCGAGTTGTGACAAGTATCCAAGTTTTTTTCAACGAGGACCAGACAGTAAACTATGGTTTTCGTTTGTGGTCACTAGCTCATCTATAAAAGTGCCATAAGCATGGAAATCTAACGACATTGATGTTAAATAAAATTTTGCCAATTGTTGTTTGTCTCATTAGCTAATTAAAAGAGATTCGGGGTTTTGAATTGGGTTGTCATAAGACAAGTATGACAACCGGTATCTTGGATTTAGGGGTCGCAATCAGGCGTACTTGGCATTATTATGACCAGTAATACTGTCAAGCAATATCAGTTTAATCCATTTTGGCAAATGTAAAACTGTGAAAACTAATGAACATCGAACTCACCATATATCGTCGCCGTCCCGATCGATGATCCGGTGCAGGGGAAGGAAGGTCCAGTTGAAGTCACAATTTTGATCGACACTATCTATTTTACGATTTACGAATTGACCATATTAGTCTATTGACGCTCTTCAAGCATTATCTAGTTCATTTTGGCAATTGAAAAACTGTGAAATTTTCGATCATTATACCTCACCACCGTCGCCGTACATTCAGATGAACAAATGCAAGGGCCACCTTGCAATTGTTGCGTGCAGTTGGAATCCCCTGGCTGGTTTCGGTCGACACTCTGATTAATTATAAAACGAACGAATTGGCATTATTCAAGCATTTTCTTTCAATCTAGTCCCTTTCGGCAACTGCAAAACTGTGAAATTCATTCAAACGTCAATTTCGTTAAATTGGCGATACATATATTCCTGTACTTTGGGGCGGCCTGAATTCCAAATATACACCTATCCTAATTGCGACCTGAAATTAGACCTTTTGTGAAGATATACTGGTATGTCACAACTTTTGGCTTGTGGAATATCGCCAGTATAACGAAATTAAAGTTTTTACTTCATTACTGAACACAGATGACTCACCGTCTTCTTCTTCGATCTGCTGCTCCGGTTGCAGAGGCAGTTGGGCATTGCTCCGTTGCAGTTTCCGGCTCATGTGCCGCAGCAGCCACACGCATAAGTAGAAGCAGATGAGCGCCACTATGCCCGCGGCCACGCCCAAAATGGCTGCGTAGCCCCAGTGCTGCCCGTGTCCCTTGTGCCCAGCGGGCTCCTCGTGATGACGGCTCACCATGCGCTCGCCATGCAGCGGAGACATTATTGACCCTATCCTGCTGGCCATGGCGGTGTCGGCAGAGTTCACCTTGATCGATCGATTGATCCGGAGTTTATGAACAGTGCAGGACCATGCGCGCTTGTGCGTGATCGATCAATCGTGCGCAATTCGTCATTCTAGATAATTACATATGAGATTGGCACTTTTCCAGGTGTTAATCGATCTGATCTCGAAACTAGCTAGCTCGATCAGATCTACACGAGTCTACGTACCACACCTAGTTTGTAGAGGCTTCTGCACTGGAATGTCATGACATTTGCACTCGGGAACACCCTAATTATTTTCTTATTATAACTAGTATATGGGATTCGGTTGAATTGGACTTTGAAATGGAGCTGAATGCATGATGACATCTTCGATCATGCATGGTGATGACTAGCTAGCTGTAGGGAAGGAAATCAAAAGGTCCAGGTTATTGGAGCTTGCAGCCCCCATCATGATTAGCTGGAACAGCGTTCTAGCTTTCTATACAGCAGAAGATAGAACGTCACTCTGTTTCATTAATCGGCACTCTTGATTGGATGACGAAATCGAGCCAATAAGTCATTCTTAAATCGACGTTCTAAACTTCTACTTCAAACGTCAATTTCATTAAATTGGCGGTTTTTACGACTTTGGACCGCACTGCCTGGACCAAAATCTGTACCTACACTAGTTTTTGGTCTAAAATTAGACTTTGATGAAGATGTTTGGCTTGTGGAATACATCGCCAATTTCACGAAATTGACGTTTTCAGTTTTCAACGAAACAACAAGAATGCAAAAGTTGTTGAAAAATTAAGACGCGGTCCAAGGATTGATGTTCCCTTCACTTGTTTTCAGAAAAAAATTATAAAAACTAAATAGTACTAGATTTCTTCGTAATTACAGCACAGTCAGTCTGTCGTGGGAAAGGTCCGAATTTTATAGGTATTGTGAATCACAAAGTGGAAGCAAATCAATTTTGTCGTTCAAGCTAACTTGAAACGATCGAATACATGCTTCACTGATCCCGTTGCATGATGTAAATCTAATAGGTTACGATAGCTGCTTCCGCTTCTCTGCTAGCACTTATATATATATGGACCTCGATAGGGAGATATTCATTAGCATGGCAGTTCCTCAATTGCAAAAGTCGAGGATCGCAAGCAGTTCTTCTTTGAAAAACTAGTTCACCTCTAGATTTCATTTTCAAGGGACAATTGCCAAAGCCACTGAAAACTGGCAAATAATGGATACATACCCCACAGGGAGCTCATATCGCGTTCCCGGTGTTCATTCCCGGTGAATTCCCGGTGAGTCTCAAATTTCCCTGTGTATGTGTAGTTGCAACATGTGTCCAAAATACCTGTAAATAGAAAGTTTTACAGGTGTCAAATTTTAAAGTTCAGTGGGAAATTTGAGACTCACCGGGAATTCACCGGGAATGAACACCGGGAACGCGATATGAACTCCCTGTGCCCTTTTTATATTAGTATATTAGCTCCAGTCCACAATGCGATGTTTTGCCTCGCTTTCACTTCACTACGACCTAGAATCTAGAAGCTAGCCTACGGTGAACAAGTTCAGTCTTTATAAGACCGTCAAACGCACGTCCCAGAACTCCAGAAATACATATGGGACCCAAAAACTATAAAAAAAAGTTTGAGTTTTTGAAGCGAAGCAATTTTCAAGTGAAATAATCAGCGCTAGCAATAATTTAGAAAGAGACACACCCGGGGACACACGCAGTACGTGTCCATATGAGAAACTGAGCAATGCTGGGTTGCACCAAGGGCAGCTGGAAACCAGAGACGAAGTACGTGGGTAGGAATTGAAGTTCAGCGCGCACCTTTAGTGTGAGCTGCTGAATCTGTGGCTCAAATTCAGCTTCGTCCATCAAAATGCGCTTCATGTGATCGATGCAAATGGCATCATTAAGTTAACCGATTGGGGCTTTCAGTACAATACTCTTACCTGCTGGCCTTGCTCTCAGTCTCCCTCCTCAACTCCTCATTGCCAGTACGTACGTGTGCGGGGGGGGGGGAGAATGGAATGCTTTGTCATGCAGCACTGTACTTGGAAAATATATCATATAAGGGCCACTTCACACTAGGCGGCACAGTCGAGACTCGAAAGTCCGTCGGTTTTGACCAATCAGATTCCAGAGAACTAGGAATTCGGACTCTCGGCCCTTCACATTAGGGCAGCACAATCCAAAGTCCGTTACCCTCGTGACACCCTACATGGCAGCAAATGCCTACATGGCAATGGCCTCACGACAAACTCTCGATCATAGTTTGGGTCAGCCAAAAACGGCGACCCAAACTATGGTCGAGAGTTTGTCGAATTTTTGTCAGAAAAATATCAGAAATGACAAGATTGCAGCCATTAGATTAGATTGGATTTGTAATAGACTAGTAGTAGGTAGTAGTATACCCCTTTTGTTATTTGTTATTTGTTGCCATTGGGGTTTGAAACCTAGTCTCTACCATTACAATGGGGAGTCTTTGCATTCAATGACTTAGTTCCTTTAACCTACTTCCTTTAACCTACTTCCTTTCAATGGCCAATGCCACCCTTTTATTCCATTTATACCCTTCATATTTCGTGTTTGATGATAAAAGCATGTGCTGTGATTTTTTTCCAAGGCCAATTTGGACTCCTTATCTCCTTTCTCATGTTTTTTTTAATCTTTTGCTTGAAAAAATTGACACACGGATGAAGTTTGGACTTCGGGCTTGGCCTTCGAAGGCTTCATACCATGGCCGATCAAAGTCTCAAATTCCTAAATTTTAGGGCCTATTTATTGCCCATTTCTTTGGACTCTCACCAAAATTTGGACTCTCACCTCCACGGCCTCTCAACTTGGTCGGCCATAGTGTGAAGCAACCCTAAGTTATACATGCACCATCATGAGAAATCAATGGGAAGCTACTAACAATTCTATACGGCAAGCTGTAATTGTCTATAGTAAAATATGAATCATTCAAAATTATGTGATCTAAATGTGATCATGGTACATGTAGATTTTCTTTTAGTGCATCTTTAATTAGCGCATAATGGAGTTTGTAGGTGGGCCAAATTTGAAGGACATTCTCTAAAATAGTGTTGGAAGTTGACATCTATTAGGTGGCCATTCATTAGAAGAGGCAACTCATTTCTGACCACTTAAACAAATACACATATCTACAAGGCACTGAAATTTTTTTCTGTGTGCAGCAATAGAGTTGGAGAGGTGTCTAAAATTTTTCAATTTTATATTTCTCAAAACATAATTACTATGAATTTTCTTGCTGAAGATTTTGTTCAATCTATATTAGGGTGATTGCAAGAAACACTTGTCCTATTTCTTGTCCCCTTGCTCTTGGAAAAGTGGATTTTGGCTGTAACTTTTTCATCGTATGTCCATTTTCTATGAAATTTGAAGTGAAGGTACACATAAAAGTTTCAAAACTTCACTATTTTTTTTCCAATTTTTCAAAATTTATTTACTATTTTTAAACTGCCCCCGATTGGATGTCTACCTTGGCCATTTTAGGGGTTTTGAGTCCTATTTTCGATCCAAAAATACGAATTTGAAACTGAAAATTGGGAGACAAGGAGTTATACTAAAGTTACACAAGACTATGAAGAGATTTTCTAAAAATAGTAAAGTATCCACCTTCCACATGTGCTCAAAGTGCACTACCTATGTACACATGCAAAGAACACAATTTTTATTTTTCAAAAATAAAAAATAGTGGAAAAGGAGAACCTACAAGTAAGAAAAAATGGCTATTTTTTTTTGAATTATTTGAATTATTTTACTATTTTCTAAAAATAAACTCAAAAGTATCTATTTTCTTCTATTTTCCTAGGCTTCTTTTTTTGTGCATAACTTTTAGAGATAAATTTTTCTAGACTTCAATTTTCGCATGTATACTTTTTTGAATGCTTTACAAATTATCCATATTTTATTTTATTTAAAAAAAATTTATTGCAAAAGGTCATAGTACTCCAGTACTACGTCCATTTTGGCCAGAAAACGGCAGGTGTTTCTTGCAACTACCCATTAGTCATATAGACCTTCCTATTTTTGACCAATGACTTGTTATAAAATCCAGCAAGGGTTCATTGAAATATTGAGAGTCTTTTAATTAGCCAATTATAATGTGTCACAGTTGTGCTGGAAATTGTGTCATAATTTATCATTGAATATGTGCTACTATATGGAAAGAAAACAACCTTCATCACCAGAATGGAGGACTGATTAGGAATGGATTGCCTCCCCCTAAAAGAGGTTCTACATGTATGTAGTCATGAAATTTTTTTGTCAAGTTTGTTCCAAAAGACATGTTTATAAAAGTGATAGATTTTAGTGAAATTACTGAACTTTGATTGCCACATTGAGTCTATATGCTATGCGTGGTACTCAGTATAAGTAGTGATTTTAGCAATTGAAATAAAATATCTTGTCCTTAATTGCATCCAAATTCATTCCTAAATTTTTTGCAAACACCATTAGAGAAATTCTTGGGCATTTGCATCTAGATGATAATTTACAGACTACAGGTGTAATGGACAAGTTGCACTAGTTGTAAAATAGTTGCAAGTTTGATCTCATACTCTTCTAACGCGGTTGTTGGTGTGGAACTTGCTTGTGTGCAACTTGTTTGCTACTAATTTATGACTTGTCTATGATTTGTAGATTTTGAAGTTTTAATCTCAATGATTTGTAGATATGAAAACTTTAGATCTAGCTTCTTTTATAGATTATCAAATTCAAATATTGATATTAAATAAATTCCACCAATTTACAAAACTTTGCAATTTCACAAGCTCTAAAATTTCTTAGACTTTAAATATTTTGGTGATTTCTATAGACTGCAAAAATCTACGAGCTGTAGAAATCTACAAATTATAGAAGTCTATAAAATGTAGAAATATTGAAATCTTATAATTAGAATTCATTATGTAAGAATGCTATAACTTACAATTATTATATGTCCATCCTAATGATACTCTTGATAATTGATATTGGCCAATTGTAATTGTTTTCTAGTTGAACTCTAGTTGTAGTCTAGTTGCTTTCAAGTTGAAGTCTAGTTACTTTCGAATTGAATTGCAATTGTAGTTTGACTCACTAGACTCTACAGAACAGAAAGTTGTCCTTATCAACAATTGTAAGGAATATTGGATGTAGAATACCTCACATCAATTCTTCTCATACGTCCCTATAATCCTGAATTCTACTTTGCGACTACTTTGCGACTAAAACAACATATAACTTTGTTCACGTCAAATTTGGTGCAAATATAGAGGGTTATAGTTGTAGGACAGTTGTATAGGACACATAGTTGCATTGTAGTTGGTTGTGGCAAACACATTTTTCTTCTAGTGCAGAAAGTAACATATGCATTCTATTAACAATGGAATAACTTTGTAGCAGCAGAGGGGGTCAGATGAGGTCCACTTCAAGGGCTGCGTTAAAATTGTGTTGACATTGTAGAAAAACTGTGGAGCCTGAGTTCTTTACGGATTTTTTAATGAAATGTAGAAACCAAATTGGACAATCCAATATATTGGTCAATTTAAATGGATTTAGAAGTTAGTTTCTTTAAAAGGCAATTAGCTTCCACATCCACTTATTTCAATTTATAAATAAGGGAATGCAAAGATGAACCTCTTTATACCATTGGATAGTAATAGGTACAAGAATCCATATGGGATATGGAAATTAAGATTAATAGAAGTTCAACTGCTCATACTTAAGTGAAGTGAAAGAATTGTATTCAAAGTCAGATTTTAGACCTCATTTAGGCATAGTAAAATTAGATTTTTCAAAAACTTTGAACTAAATTAGTGTAGGTGATAAAGTTAAATTTCATTTCCGCAAGTCCATTTGAAATTATGAGACTCCAACTAAAAGTTATGAACAAAATTCAGAGAGGGGTTGGAAGGGACATTATTTTGGACTTTTTCAAACACTCTCTCTAATTTTTGCCCATAACCTTTTTCTGAAGTCTCAAAAGTTCAAATGGATTTGTTGAGATGAATTTTAACTTCATCACCTACATTAGCTTAGTTCAAAGTGTTTTGAAAAAACTAATTTTATTATGCCTAAATGAGGTTTAAAATCTGACTTTGAATACAATTTCTACATTTGACAATGAGGGGTCTATCTTCAAATTATCCCATAATTTTTGAGCATTCAAAATGAACTATTGATTTTTCTATAAAAACAACCTCTTTCCCTTCTGTTCTCATCAAATGTCCACCAAATGTGTCTTTCACATTACCATAAAAAGAATTTTGTATGTTAAGTCCTTAAACTATTTTAGAACATTTGCACTTTTTTCACAATTTAAATTGAGTGGAATGTTCATCCAAGTCTAAAGGCCTTAATAATTAGAGTTAAGGTGTATTTCAGTACCTTAACCCTAATTATTAAGCTCTTTCTCTTGGATTCTGAGCCATTGACAAGGTCCAGACATGGCGAATGAGTGTGAATGGGAATAGGGAAAAAATAAATCATTAAGCACTAGAAAATCCAATCTACAGGGCCTTCAAAGGTTGTAGAGCGGCCTTCCTGAGGTCTCATTTTTTTTCCAATGTTACTTTTAACATCAACATCACAAGCACTGGTGACAGGAGGTCAAAAGTAGCCTATGGGGTGGTGCTTAGAATTCTTCTTTTTTAGTGAGCTTGGTCACATGGTCCATTTGTATGAACATTTATTATAGGAAGAATTGGAACCCCTCCAAAGTTGATTTAGTCCGTTAAAGATTGAAAATCATTCATATATAGCTCATATCATTCTTCACTCCTCTACTAAGCTTTTCATTGAACTTCTAATAAAATTAAGTGGAAAGGGAAGCAACTTGATTAGCTTGTCTCTGGTGAGAAGTGATGCCTTTGCTACCAAAGCAAGTGAGAATATACCTTTAAACCTATACAATTGTTATCATATTTGTTAAAATGACAAAATTTCAAGAAACTAGCACTTCTTCAAACATCCACATCTAGCCATCTTTATGTCTATGCCTCCTATAGTTTCCATAGCACTTTATACTCAAATGTCACACATTTGGCACTTTGAAACACGCAATTTTTAAAGAAAATGAGTGTCCCAGACTTATGCTCCGTAATTTTGTTATAATTGTTATATAGGTTCATTGCAAAAAACACCGTGCATTTTTTGTAGCATCTTACATGATATTCTTGATTTTTGGGGGAGTATTAGAAAAATAAATATGATATATGTTTAATATATACCTTTAAGAAGAAGGTACCCTAGGAAGGAAAAGCATATAAAAATTTTCTAAATAGGAAAACTAGAAAATGGATAAATCTCATGAAAATAGGTACATTCACATTTTAATTTGTTAAAAAATAGGAGTATCAATTTTTTTCTTAAACTTACAAATTTCCATTTGGGAAGAGTTGATGGTGATGAGATTTCATCAAATGAATTATCTTAGAACCATAATCAATGATCAAAAATTGCATGCAATGGGAGTTCTATTTGCACTCATGTGGAGAACATAAAATAATATATTTTCAGATTTTCTTTGGTAGATATATGCTTTCCTACTATGCAAACAGACCATGAAAATTTCAACTCCATATCATTAAATTTGGGGACTCCTAACGTAGTAAAAAAACCTAAATCTTGTAGTGTGACAAATCAACAAATATGATTTTTAAATACAAACAATTTTTTTTAATTTCTAAAAAATAATGGATCTGATTACCATCAAGTTAGACACGTCCAAAAAAAAATTCATGTTCATTGGACTTGTGCTTCAAAAGTTCTAGCAGATGACTAAAGAGTCACTCTCATTGTGACAACAAATAAGACCGGTGTTTTTTGCAATGACCCTACAATGGGTATAATAACCAAAATTGCAACATGTGCTCAAGTATACTAAACTCCAAAAATCGTACTGAATGATGCTCATATTTTTCAATTAAACTTGAACTTTTTATTTACTTTCATTAGATGGGATTCAGCCATCGGGGAGGGCTGTGAGTTCTCCAGCCGAAACCCAGTCAAAATCCGCCAATACCCGCCGTTCCCCGCCTGTGCTGACCTGGCCAAGCGACTGCCAGGTCAGAGTTTTTTCAAAAAAATAAAAAAATTTGACTTTGTTTTTCATTTTAATGACTTTAAATTTTATTTTATTTTTTTGAAAAAAAAAAAAAAATGCCGGCGCGTTCGATGGGGTCCCGGGGAACGGGGCTGGGAACGACGCTGAAAAGGCCCTCCAGCCCCCCAAAATCCCATCTAATGTGAGCAAACTCCAAGAAGCTCAAAAAAGACTTTGGGCATTTAGAAGTTAAGGCGGCACGTAAGGCGGGTACCTCCAAGTTGTCACTTTTTGCTTCTAAGCCTAGTCACTGTTATTAAACTGGTCAAATTTTCATATTTTCTTATTGG
This sequence comes from Antitrichia curtipendula, assembly GCA_951230915.1. NCBI lineage: Eukaryota > Viridiplantae > Streptophyta > Bryopsida > Hypnales > Leucodontaceae > Antitrichia > Antitrichia curtipendula. The sequence goes on along the minus strand of OX579633.1, from coordinate 18,949,831 downwards.
TACTTAAAAGGAAGTTCTAACACATCAAAGAATGTGACATTTGAACATTGCACACAAAAGTTATGAAAGAACTCAAAGATTGGTTCTAAAACAATTTCTTCCACATAGGTACATAATTGATTTTGGAGATGTACACATAGGGAAGATTCGAGTTTAGGTTCATGTTTTCTTTGCTTGAGAGGATGAGGCTATTAAGATGGCGGATTAGGCTCACCCTCTCGAGCAAAGAAAACATGACACATCTGTGCAAGTGTGATTTTTGGGGGCAAAATTTCGCATTCTCTGATAGGTTTGAGCTTGTTGGACTCTGTCCCTCAAAAATTGCACCAGTGCTCTGAAAGCTTGTGGCACGTACTGTTCCAAAAGAAACACGCTGATCTACACGGACTAATCTACTTCAAATAGCATTAGGACGGTATTTTTTTATAAATATTCCACTGGCTTAATTGGCTTACAGCTGGGACGCTCATGCCGCCTCAAATGACGCCAAGAATCAGTACTAAACAGAAGCTTATTTTTTTTTTTTTTTGACACAAGTAAAGGTTCCTTTACTGCAAGAAAATAAAATACAAACCCCAGCCGAGAACGGCCTGGGAAAAGAAACAACGTAAAAGAAAAGAGAAAAACAGAAAAAAGAAAAAGGAGCCAACGACCTAAGCCGCGCTTGCGCGGCCGGGCGGTACCCGCCCAACCAAAGCACCCAGAAACTAATGTGGTTGAAAAACGAAGCCGGCTCTAGGGCCAGCAAGTCTCCAACGCGGCGCCTCGTCAACAATCGTGGCGCAGACTTCGTTCCGACCCCAGCGTAAAACGAATTTATCCCTTGCAACCTGCCACCGGTCTGGATGCTTCATCTTGAGGTTGCAAACCGCGGCCCATTCCGTACGGCCGTAACAGAAGCTTATTTTTGAGGAAGAGAGAGTCTGGATCAGTTCGCGGAAACTTGAACTTGCATGCACTCGGAACCTGGTCGTGATTGCATCCACCAGACGTATCGAGAGCCGGACTTGCAAACGCAACCCCGCGTAGCTAGTCTGACATCTACTGGTGCAAAGCACCACGGCCGAAGTCCAAAGCAATATAATACGCACATGAATTTGTGTCAAATCCTGTTGACAAATTCCCACTTGCACGCATGTGACATCATGTGCAAGTGACCTGTGCAAGCAATTCGGCGTGAACAGAAGAAAGGCACTGAAAGACGTCGTGTTTGACGTGGTTTTGAAGACGTCCACTACGCACTAACAAGAGAAGAGAAGAACGGATTGGGCATCAACAAGCTTACATTGGATTGGAGCCGCAGAGTTCGGTGAAATGGAGGCAGTTTCAGTCGCTTCCTTCACCTTGAAACGGCGTTGAGAACTAAATGTAAGGTAGATGACTTTCTCTGTTACTGAAAAAACAAAGAATGCAGCTATTCATTCTAAAATTGAATCATTTTAGGCTGAGTATCTATCACCAAGGTGGCATCCTTCCATGATAAAAAAAAAATGAGTTAGATCTGTACTAGCTCATGCATCCTATGAATTTGAGCTCACACCTCCCCCCCTTTTCTTTGAAAGTCTTGGTATTTAGAACTATCTCTGCACTTGAAGTACACCATGTCAAGTTTTCAACAAAGATGACTATGAAGCTCGCTATGAAGGTAATTACATCTAAATACGTCCAAATAAGCATTGTCCCTATTATTAAATTGCCTTGATTTTTTGTTGGATCTTGTTGGAAGTTACAAGGGTATTTTAGATTTTTGTCTATTGCATTCTTAAGACACCATATGAATAGATTACGAATTTTGAAACTATTAAAAATAGGTGGATCCAGAAACAATCCTAAGCTCTCATGAGTAGAGATTAGTACATTTTAGACAATAATGTGTAGGGTTTGGATTTAGAAGTGGACGTAATTAGATGTAGATCGTCAATTTCGTTAAAATGGCGAAATTTTGTAACTTTGGCAGTTTTCACAGTTCAGAGCGGCCGCTCTGAAATGTTCAACTCTCCTAGATTTATGAAATCTAAATCATTTATAGATGTCTGAAATCTACAGTTGTCATAGATGTTGCTTTCAAAGTTCAGACCGCGCGATTTAAAATGTACAGAAGTGCTAGATTTTTGAAATCTATAATTACAAAGATTTATGTAATCTACACCCCTCTTAGATGTCACTTTCGCAGTTCAAAGTGGCCGCTTTGAAAATGGCATACGGAATACCGCCATTTTAATGAAATTGCCGTTGTAGTTACCTTCACTTAATTAATTATTTCTCTTTAGGAACATAGACGGTAAATCAACAAGAATAAATGGTACCCCACTAGTACTTCCATGCATATACCTCAATAGACCAATACTACTAGTTCCACTTGTATTGTACAACAAAATTATGTCCAAATATATTATATGGATGCATTATGCACTACACTATATCTTAACACATCACCTAGAAATGCTTCTAAGAACATGAAATACAATTTATTGAATTTATATAAATTGTAGTTACAAGACTTTGTCTTTTTTTAAGTCAACAAATACCAACCACTTTTTCAAGACATTACCACTCAAGGTTGGAACACACAATAGTGATTACACTAGTGCACGTGGTACCACCCATATCGCATCCATCTCCAAAATACAAGATGAATTCAAAATTCCAAAAATAAACATCAACATATACAACATCAACAACATTGCCATCAAATATGCCACAAACATTTTTTTTATAAAAAAACCCCCAAAAAAACAACAACTTCTTCTCACTGTTTTCAACACCTCATAAATTAAATGTACCTACAACTTGAACATGAACTTCATCTTTAATGTTACAACCTACAACTTACCACTTTCCTACATGTATGTAGTATAGAGTTTTTCCTTTACTAAGGGTTCATAGTCTTGGTGTCACTCCTCATTTATCTTGAGATATAAAATGGACCCCTAGATGACCAAAATCTTGTTTACACTAACCTTGACATAAGGTTGAACTTATTTATCTCATTCTTTCTTATCCATCTCTGTGAAAGCACTTTGTGCATTGACATATTACATGTTTATAACGATTAAAGGATCATTGCAGTAAACGCCCCCATATTTTTTAGCGTTTTGCTAAAATCTCTAAACAATCTCAGCCATTGATTGTAAAAATTGATGGCTAAAAGTATCATTGCAAGTATTATATACTATTTGTGTGTATTAAAACAATACTATGGGGGGGGAAAAAAAGATTGTCACAAAAAAATAGAAACAATGGGTTATAAAGCAATGAGTTAAAATTAATAAAAAATAAAAAATCATGAAAAAAATCCTAAATTTTTTCTATTTGTGAGGACTTGATGGTGATCAACTTTCATTCAAAAAATGAAGTTGACACCATCTTCAATGTTCAAAAGTGCTTGTGCAAGGGAATTCTATTTGCATGGACATAGAGGATATAAAATGATATATTTTAAAATTCCCCTTAGTAGACATAACGTGAATTTCATTAAAATGGCGGCATTCCAGAACTTTGGCGGGTTTACATCTATATCTGTCCTAGATGTTCAGACAAAGTGGCGGATTTCATATGCCATTTTAACAAAATTGACGTTACATATATCCACCTAGTATAAAAATAGATTACTAAAATTTCAACTCCAGATCATTGAATTTGTATACACCAAGCATAGTGAAAACCTTTAAACCTTGAAGTGTGACAAATTTAAAAAGTTGATTTTAAAATATAATATAATTTTTTAAATTTCTAAAAAACAAGCGATCTAATAAACATCAAGTTAGACATCTCCAGTAAAAATTTCATGTTCATTGGACTTGTGCTTCAAAAGTTATAGTGAAATGATAACAACATCACTCAATTTGTGATGGAAAATAGGATAGGTGTTTCTTGCAATGACCCTAAAGTTCACACTCAATTTTCAAAGAGGAACCCAAAGATAGGGTTTGAAATTCTTTTTTTAAAAATTTGGATGCAAAAGATAATTGAAAGATTTATTTACTCTTTACAAGTGCAAAAAAAGAAAAATAGAATTCAAATTCTTTTGTTTTTGTAGAAACTAGAAAGCTAATACAAACACCCAAGTGCCTAAGGCATTGGATTTCATTGAATAACTTAGGATCTCATTATGATCTTTTTTGGGGGATGTTTGTATAGATCTCTCTATCTTTTGTATTGTCTTTTGATGTCTCAAATCTTTTGGAGATTTTGAGTATTTGCAAGGGGTTTTCATTAGGAGGAAAATTTTATACAATTAGAAGTGCAATTTGAAGACCTTTCCAATGCCATATATTGCATGTTGGATTTGGAAAAAAAAAACTATCACAATCTAGAGTCAAAGTTTTCATAATGAATACCCTTAGCAACAAACTTTGAAGGTTTTGTAACCATTGCATTAGATGTTTTTTTGGGGGTCTGGAGGGCCGTTTCAGGCATGTTCCCAACGTTGTTCCCCCGGCAATAAAAGAACAGCCGTTGTCAGAATTTAAAAAAATAAAAAACAAAAAACAAAAATCTTATAATGAAAAGAAAGATGAATAAATTTTTATTTTTTTTGAATTTTTATGTATGATGTAGCTGTCCCTCTACCACGTCATGTAGCTACTGCGGTGCAATTAAAGATAGTTCTACAGTCTGGGAACCTTAAGGAACTCGCAGCCCTCCACAAGGGCTGAAAAACATGTAACAATTGTTCTCAATTTTTTGGATTAGGAGGTTGAATTTGAATTTTTAGAAGCATAATTTGAAGGCCTTTTTACTATGTATATTGTATGTTGAATTTGAAGAAAATATTCTCTTGCAATCTATAGTTAAAGTTTTTATGTCAATATTTTGTCAATGCTTATCATTCTTTCATGCCACATTTAACTACTTCTAAACTTTTGAAAGTTTAAAATTAATAATAGAAAAAAATGGTCATCAAGAGACAATACAAAACATAGAGAGATCTATACAAGCATTGAGAGATCTATACAAACATCCAAAAATCTACAAATGTTTTGTCCATAATTCACTGAATAGTCTAGAAGTAATTAAACATGACATTTTCAAACATCTTCACTAGCTGCCTTCATTTTGAACTTCCCTGCCTTTCCCTTTTTGTTGACTTGTTGGAAATCAATGAATGTTCCTATACCCTTCTTATCCTTTAGTTCCATTTTGCATAAGAAATGTTTTAACTTCTAAACTTTAAGTCTAACTTGTGTGAAAATTATATACAAACAGAGGTCTCAGAATTCCGCTTTCTAGAAAAACTTTCAAAAAATTGTAGCATAATATTCAAATAATAGGACTTTAGGGGTTAAAACTCAATAGGGAAGGTAATCAATTTCAAATATCCTTCACCAAATGTAGCATCATGTAGCCTTGCCATGCTCATATTTGAACAAATCCAGGGTGGAGGGGCTTGTACAACCAATGTAATAGCTTGCACGATGGCCCTGACCTGCTTTTGCTTTTGATAAAGAACCAAACCATTAACCTTTAAACGTTGACAAGGACATTTTGCGTATGATGAATGATAAAGAATCTTTCATTGTAGGACAGAAGTGCAACTATTCATCCTCAATATTAGGGGTGGAAAGGGAAGATCTTCTACAATACTTTGACTTCCAGTGAGTATATTTGGCTTATTCAAAGTAGATGATGTCACACGGTATCAAAATGCATGATTCCCACGGCCACCAGTTTGTCCTTCGAGGGTTAACTTTCTGTAAATATTGTGGCACACGTCAAATGTGCGAGACAGTGCAGCTTGAGGCGTGGCCACTATTTTGTTGTTGTGGCTTGCACTGACAAATTCACAAGTCTCCAACTGGTGGGACAAAAAGAAAAAACCCAGGCTTGGCAAAACTCTTGCCGGGGCAGGTGGAGATGCTCTTAGAGCATCCCCACTCCAACTTGGCAAAAAGACACTCCAAGTGGCTCTTTGGAGTGTTCGAGAAATGCGGCCGGGTCGTGGGAAGGGAGTGTGGTCTACAGCAACACGGTGAACCCCACACTGCAACATTGTTTCGCGATTTAAAAGACTAACTATTAAAATTTTAATTCATTGAGAGAAATGAATTAAGTGACTAACTTCCTTTGCTTCCGAAGTCAATTCCATTTTGAAATATTGATGGAGGAGGAGGAGAGAATCTCTTTATATACACATGGGGTGGTAGGAAGTAGAACAACCCATGTGGGATAAATAATATTAGAATTGGTAAGAGCTCAACCACTCATAGCTAAGTCAAAATAGGAATTGTGTTAAAAATAGAATTTTAGACCTAATTTAGGCATAGTAGAATAACTTTTTCTAAAAAATTTTGAACTAAAGAAAGTTGTTAAATTAATATAAATTTCACCTCAAACAATCCGTTTGAGATTTGAATCCTCCAATAAAAAGTTATGGACAAATTTCAGAGAGGATGTTTGAAAATGTCAAAAAAAATTCCCTTCCAACACCTTTGTGAATTTTGTCCATAAATTTTGATTAGAAAATCCAAATCTCAAACAGATTTTTGGAGGTGAAATTTATATTTATTTAACAAATTTTCTTAGTTCAAATTTTTTTAGAAAAAATTATTCTATTGTGACTAAATTAGGTCTAAAATTCTACTTTCAACACAATTCTAACTTCTTACAATGAGGAGTCAAGCTCTTTTATTCTAATTATCCCATACTTTTTGAGGGCTCACGATGAATAATGGATTTCTCTATAAAAGATACCTCTCCAACCTTACTTTTCACCATCTACCCATGAAACTATTCATTCTTGTTGTCACCCAATTTAAATTGATGATAATTGATTGTAATAGGAATAGTGACATTGGTATATAAATCATTTAAGTTGATTTATTTCTTAGTTATTAGGAATATGGCAGTAGCTTGGTGTGCCTAATACAGTAGGTTGTCATGCGTAGCCTGAAGCTTGTTCGTGGGGAAACCTGCCTGGAAACCTGTGCTCCGTACCTCGATTCATGTGCCCTCTGACATACCCAGCCACGGGGAACGAACACTACTTTTCCGTCCGCTCTCCAGTTTCTGCCACGCCCGGCCACTCTCTGGGACTTGGCTTGCCTGCCGTGGAGCACGCATTTTGGCTGGGCACGGCCATTTGCCCAGTTTGAGTCACTTGTTGAGTTGGAGTGGGGATGCCCTTAAGGGTTAAGCTTTCCACTGACCGCTCATTTCCAAGTCGTCCGCACGTGGTTCTCTAATTCTCTTCGGTTGACTTCAAGACGACTGATTCCCACTCACCCATGAATTCAAGCCGGTGGAGATCTCGACACCAACCCAGCTGCGAATTGCGACAAATGGCACACACTTGAACTGCACGCTCCTCACTCCTGATCTCACCCAATCTGAGTTGAATTCAAGGGGACTGAAGTCACTGAGTGAATTGGGGAAATCTTCAAATCTTGTGGCGCATCGGTCATGTGAAATACAGTAGTGACTCCGGACGTCCAAAATGTGCGTCACTGCTTCCCAAGCAGGGTTGACTTCTGTTCCGAGGTCTTGCCAGGTGGAGGCCATGTGCTCACGTGGCAATCATGGAACAACATTACAACTCCTATTTTTTATTTTGTGTGTGTCGAACAATTACAAATGACTTTGGGTGGATTCTCTTGAATTTCCTAAACCAATCTTGCAATATTTTTTAATAGAGGCTTATTGACTTAAAAAGTATTGACTTCAGAGAGGTTCTATTTTGAGCTATGGAGAATTTTATAAAAATGGCGGTATTCCATGTGCCATTTTTAGACCACAGAGTTTGAACCGTGAAAGTGCCATCAAGGAAAATATAGATTTCAGAAATCTAGGAGTAATATAAATTTCAGATTGTGATGTTTGAACTAAAATAGTGACATTTAAAATAGGTGTAGATTTCAGACATCTTAGATAGTTGTACATTTCAAACCTCCCGGTCTGAACTATAAAAACTGCAAAAGTAGCATAATAGTGCCAACTAAAGAAAATTGCCCAGTACTGTATTTTACGTTGTCTTTTCTTTTTCTTTCTGAAGGGCTCGCCAAACAGGGCCCCGGCACGTAGCATGGCAGTCATCAAAGGCAGTCATCAAAATTCAGTAGGCCAACGCTGGTGGCGCGCCTGATAGCCAGGGCTAGGGGATCTCATTTCGTGCTGTTGCCTGTTGGACCGAGTGAGCAAGTGCTTTCCGAACCCCACAAATGCTTTTGACAAAAGCATCAGCAGCCGCACAGACCCCTTCAAGCGAGCTGTTCACCATGCGTCAACCGTGTCAGAGCTCGTCCAACTCATTACCGACTGCTAAAATAAACTGCAAACACCAGTCGTACACTTCCAAGTGGACATCCGGAAAAAACGTGCTCAACTTCCAAATCTCACTTTATCTTCCGGGGATTTCTATCAATGGCCACCGGATTTTTATCTTCGAAAGTGGGCGTTTGAAGAACGGGTCCCGCCTTTGATTATCTAGCTAGCCGATATATATTTAATTCCATTGCCTGGAGCTTCCAAAGCATGCCATCAGTGTGTCACTAGTGTTCTAGTTTTCAAGCTCAACGTACGTCGCCGCCGAGGCGCCGAATCGATCGAGCTCCACTAAACTGAAGGGTGTGGAGTGATGCTTGAGAAGTTCGTTGACGAACGATCTCTAGCTGCTAGTTTAAAGAATTCGTGCTCTTCAACCGGTCCAGGCTTTCAATTCGAATTCCTCACTTCGGTTAGATCGAGCTGAACTAGCTCGAGTTAAGTTCGATTGATAGTACTTTCTAGCTCTTGTACTTGATTGATCTCAACTTGTTCTGTCATATTTACAAATTAAGATTTTAGTGTGTCTTATCTTGAGATTCACAAGTCCACGTACGCAAGTTTCTGCTGGTTTGTAAGATTCGTCTAATCGGAGGGTCGATCTACCAGTATAAATGGAGCTTCCTAATTAGTTTCTTCTGTGTGTCGAGCTAGAGCGTTTGTCCAGCTAGCTAGCTCTTGCACTTATCTCACGTCTGTCTTTTGTACAAAGAGCGTGACGTACCAGTCACAATCTCCAGGAGTTCCGGTCACAATTATGATGTTGACAGTTTGAGTTTGAGACAGTACGTAATAATGACTTTCTAGTATGTACTCCAGCTGCGTGTTTGTAAAATTCGTGCATGAACACCAGCACGTCAGTTTGCTGGTTCAAAAAATTCGTCCAGACAGAGTGTTGCATGTTGATCAATTGGTCCGAGCCCTCTTCCTTTCTATAAAAAGACTGTTCATTGGAATGAAGAGTACTAAACGGCAATTTCGTTAAAATGGCGGTATTCCGTTTGCCATTTTCAGAGCGGCCACTTTGAACTGCGAAAGTGACATCTAAGAGGGGTGTAGATTACATAAATCTTTGTAATTATAGATTTCAAAAATCTAGCACTTCTGTACATTTTAAATCGCGCGGTCTGAACTTTGAAAGCAACATCTATGACAACTGTAGATTTCATACATCTATAAATGATTTAGATTTCATAAATCTAGGAGAGTTGAACATTTCAGAGCGGCCGCTCTGAACTGTGAAAACTGCCAAAGTTACGAAATTTCGCCATTTTAACGAAATTGACGATACTAGCTAGCTTCTGTACTAAATTGATCTTCTTCACTCCGCCAATTGTGCAACTATTCCAGAGACCAACTCTAAGACGCTAGCTCCGTCCTGGTGCAGGATAACAATTCTTTGGTTGACCGTAGTACAAGGACTGTCTAGTCCAATTGCCGGTTGCAATGGCGAATTCGCCTACATCATTGTGTTTGGGGTTTGTGTCGAGAATTGGATCGTTGACACCACAGCCACCACCGTCGACGACAGGTGGCGGAGGCGGGTACCCGATTCGAGAGACCTCGTCGAAACATCACAGCGTCGCGAGCGCAGTGGTGATCGGGGCATCTCTGGCGACTTTGATCGGGATACTTATGGTGATTGCGGTGCTGATGCGACGGAAGAAGATTCGTGAGCAGTTGTTGAATGGTAATGCAGCTGGAGCAGGAGAGGGAGCAGGAGAGGCCAAGGGTGGGGAGGGAGATGCGGCGCAGGGCGAGAATGGGAAATGGAGTGCGGACGCCGTGGAGCTCGTGGTGATGGCGGGCGAGACGTCGCCCACGTTTGTAGCGCACCCGGTGCCTGCGTTCTCAGAGTCAGTGGTCGTCCAGTGCCCTCCTTTCACTCTTCCCAAAGATCCCCAGTGAATCCCTCGGAACCAAGGATTCGTGCGTGAGTACCTATCTAGCTAGCTAGCTTTGGTTTGTGTTTTTCAACACAACCATGAATTGAGGAGAAATCCGAAATGGCAATTGGACAAATTATGCATGTCCTTTTGTATCCAAATTCCATACCTAGTATCCTATTCTATCATCACTGGACATTGACTCCGTGCTCGTCCAGTGCCCTCTAAGTTGCACATACTCTTCCCAAAGATCCCCAGTGAGTCAGAACGAAACATCCATGCTTGAGTACCTAGCCCTAGTTTGTGTTTTTCAACACAACCATGAGCAACTGAGCTGCAAAGGAGAAATTCAAAATGGAAACTGGACAAATGCTCTTTTATGTCCAACTTCCATTCGTAGTGTATCCTATTCTATCACAATTGGACACTGAATACGGAATTTTTCTAAAATTCCGTAGATGACCATTTGGATTTCTCTTAAGAAGAGCGCAAAACAGTTGATCTCGCTTGAGATTTTCTGAGGCCCACCAGTACGTCGATCGTCACTACCGTCTCTTTATCGATCTTCACAGTTGTTCACTGGGATTTCTGTGGGATTCAGTCCAGGTTACAAGAGGCTGTCATGGCCTCTGATTTGCTAGCTCGTTAGCCTGGGTTTAAATCGATTTCAGCCTAGTCTGATATCTTCAACTATGTCAAAGAAATTTCGTCTCCAAGCTACCAAAGAGATTTTATTTAGCCCCTCGACACTTTTAGACCGGGACTTAGACTGGATTATCCTCTCCATGCCCTTGGCAATTCCTGAGGTGAATTCAGTACGTGCTTTCAACACGGCCACTGTACGACGAATTGGAGCTTAGTTTACTTCTGAGGGCGAGATTTCCACAGGCAACCCATTCATCAGCTCCATTTCTAAAATCCCTCTCGACAACAAAAACTTGAAGCTTCATTCGTGGAGGTGCAAGACTTCAGAGTTCAGATGGATGTACAGATTTTTTTGAAGCTTAGGTTTAGTCAGTTTTTGGATATTCTGTAAGTAGTTGTAATATTGAGGTGAAGACGGCTCCCTTATTTAAGTTATACATCGACCCCCAACTCCCAAATCAATTTTTCATTGCAGGCCTGCCCTCTTTCTCTCTCTCTCTCTCAACAGGGCTAGCCTCAGAGTTTGAAACATCTGTGTACATTCAATTTCAGATGAAACGAATCTACTGGGCGACTGCAAGCTCCAGTTTTCATGAGCAACTGCAAGCTCCAGTACTTGCTTTGAGTAACAGTTGTTCAAAGGCTAGCTGGCCGGTCTTCATTGATTTGAAGAGGACAGACAATGATCTCGATCCCCAAGTTCATGAGCATGCAGATCAGCTGATGACTCATTATTTCATTTCTTTGAATGGGGTTGCAAATTAATCCAATAGGAGTGAGTGACGCGTTTGGAGATTTCTTGTTCAAGTTGGGGCGGGGGTGGACTGTTGCTCTGGAGACCCCACCCCCTGAAATGCACACCCCTCGTGTCAGTGCGTTCATGGGATCGGAGAGGATACCCCAGCGGTGTACATTTCAGAGGGTTACCTGGGGTCTGCTAAGCAGCATGCGACACGTGTAACTCTGTCATGGGTTGTGAAAACCCAGGTTTTAGGGTTACTTTAGTTTTTATTGTCGAAAGCAAAATTCACCCGTGGATGGGTACCACACATGATTTTAGGGTTAGCTATTAGGTCTTCAGTCCAAGCATGCCACAGATTGAAAAAGTTGCTAAGGTGAAAGCACCCCAAACCGTCAAAAGAAGCAATTCAGCATAGTTGGAGGCATTTTTTTTGTGGTATATTAGCACTGGAAAATCATGAATTTAAAAAAATAAAAATTGGATAAGATATGTAATTATTATGAATTTTTTAAGTGGAAGCTCCCTAAGCCTTTGAAACCATCATGTAGCTTGTCCATAAAACCAAAATCTAAAAAGTCAACAGTCATTCAATTGTAATTATGTAAAGGAATGGTTTAATGATACCTTTGGAGACAATTTCAATGGAAATCTATTTGCTAGGAATGGGTATAGGGATGGTCTTGGATGTTTTCACCTCAGATATTCTCAACTAAAACAATCGAAGAACCTCAAAGTTACAACTCATAATCTGTTTTCAAACATCCATCTTATATTATTAGGACATGATATTGTGGATTGCCCATCACAATAAAAAAATCAGTTCATTTTTTTAAAATTGTCATTGTTATAACTTTTGTAGCAAAAAGTTAAACTAAATTAGAGAATTTAGCTAAGACATGTTGTTTGACCATTTTGCAATGCATCAGGTCAGTTACTCAGTTACTCGTTTAGAGGTTAAACACGTGCAAATTCAATGCCAGTACATGATGCTTCACCTAAAGAATACAATATAAAGTATATCCAGCATATATGAGCACCCATCCATGCAGCCCTTGCACGTTTGATTGCTTATGCATTTGCAGCAGGAATTAAGACTATCGGAAAGTCATGCTAAAGGTGACATTGTCAATTAAGTCTGTGAAAGTGATTTGAAGTCTTTCAATCTACTTTTACATGTCAAGTCAAAAATAGAGGTCATTAAAAAAGTATAAGTCTAAAGGATACAACATGCATAACCATATTTGATTTATAGCTTTTCAAAATCTATTCTACAATTTTATTAAATGAATTTTCGATGTGATTTTTCCCTCAAAATCCAATGTATTTGAGGCTCATCTCCATGAGCCTCTAACATTAAGAAATCAAGATTTGTAATGCATATCCTTGCACAAAATCTTCAATAGAGAAATCATAAATTTTTTTTTCAAAATTGGATTTAAGATGCTTAAAATAGACTTTGAAGGATATTTCATTTTTAAGAATTGCAAAAAAAGTATTTTGATAAAATTCTATACAACTTCAATGATTTAGTTGACATTCAAATATGGTTCCTTGGGCATTTAGGGATTAAAATCATTGCACTAAAGATTTTGATTCAAATTTTCTTTTATGTTGAAGAATTGAGTTGAAAAGTCTCAGCTAAAACATTGAAAAAAAAACCCACTTAAATTTCATTCTTAAAAAAATTGTTAAACAAAAGTATGTATAAGATAAAATGAAAATCTATATTTTGAATGCCTCTAAGATGGAACTGAACACATTAATCCAAATGGTGAGATTCTTCTAGCAATAAACTAGACCTAGTAGAATTTATTTTTTCTAAAATTATGAAAATCAAGTTTGAAAACAAATCCAATACATTATTTTCTTAGGAAAAATACTATAATTACTCACAAAATAAGGACTTCCATAAGTTTCACATCACTAATCTAAATGGAATGAAACAAATCTTTTTATGTAGACCAAATATAATGTATAAGGAAAGAAATTTGACTTTTATTGCAAGCTTTTATGGATATTTTTACTATCTAAGATCAACCATTTTGAACTTATTGTAGAATAACACAAGAAGAAAAATGTGTCCGCCACAAATGGCTAAAATGCAACTAAGTGTCCTATACAACTATCTTGTGACTGTAGACCTTTCAATTTGCACCAAATTCTTAAGTCATTGTTTGTGTCATTGTTTTACATCATTAATATTTTAGTTATGAAGTAGTTGTAGAATGAAGTGGATACATTGTTTTAGTTGCAAAGTAGTCATAGAATGAAGTGTAGGATTATAAAAAGTTGTAATAGAGTTCAAATTTAGAATGAATGTGAGTTATTCTCCATCCAATATTCATCACAGTTGTCAATGTGGACTAGTCCACATTATGGTATCCACTATGTTGATTTGTAGTTGCAAAAAACGACTAGGAAATGACTAGGAAATGACTAGGAAACAGCTGCAATTGCAAAGTAACAATCTTTGTTTTGTAGACATTTCCAAATAAGCTACCGAATGAGAAACAATCATGTTTTGCCTTGCAACTACTATACAACTAGAAAACTTGTCCACAACAGCTGGGGGCCTCCATATTTTCACCAGTTGCAAATGTCCAATGCAACCCCAAAATTAGTTGCTATTTGTCACAAAACACCTCATTTTCTTCTTGTGCAACTTTTGTTGTCATGTACCAATTGAAATAATGATTATATATTTTTTTAAATAATACATTTTTCTATCATTAAAAAAATTCAAAAAAACAAGGCAATAATTGAAATCATAGAAGCTTGCCCAATTCAAATTTGTTCTTTTGAGGAGAAAATGAGACTTTAGAAGTTAAATTATACTATTTATAAAATAATTAAATAAAAATAATTTGGAATATTTATGTATTACAATAGTTCCCTCAAAAACACAATTTTATAATGACACTTATTCTTCACCGTCATTCTTAGAATAAATTAGTGCAATAAAAATGTATATAACATTAGGATAACTTATCCTACTAATGAGCATACAAAATTAAAGCCCCTTGCAAAATTAATACTACTTCAAAAGTTACATAAAAAAATAATAAAAATTTAAACATGCATATATATATATATATATTTATTGCATCTAATTTAAAACAACAAGACTTTGGTAAATTAATGTCACCTCACTCCTAGAATAAATCAATACATTTTATTGAGATTCTTCCAACAAGGTTAAGAAGAGTCACAATAGCATTAGTGAGGTTAAGTAAGTTAGAAGAAGTCTTCATCATTCCTATAGACAAGTACAAGATTCTTCAACAAGTTTGATAAATGATTCTTGGTTATCCACTCATCTCTTTCCACATGCATTTAATTGAGTAATAAACAAATAATATTCTTTGCACCACCTCTACCTTGTCCCTATGCTCATTGAACCCTCTTTTAAAATTCTAATGAATTACCCAACTCTCAACTTATTTCCCTTCCTTTCTCAAAAACAATTTAGTTAATATAGAGTCTCTTTTCATATGAAGGGATGTAGTTTGGTGTCATTTAGACTAACTTTTAGGAATCTAGTGTGGGACCACAAACGACCAACCTCTCTTTATATACACCAACTACTTAGAATGAATGGAGTCATTTCTTCCTATTGAGAAATAAGAGCTCTATAGTCTCACTCTCCTTATTACTCCCTCCGTCCCAAAATGATCTTCCTGTTGGCCTTCATTTTTTGTCCCAAAATGATCTTCCTGTTGTACTTTGTGAGCTGCAAATTGGTCAAATTTAACTTTTGGTTGTTCTCTAGGACTAACAAAACAATTCCAAGCGATAGTTCCCCCTCCATCTATGCAATCACTAATCAAAAGACAAATAAAATGGTTGAAGGGGTCAATCAACACTTTTTGTTTTTATTTTTTGCATCTCTTTGAATATTATCTAATTGAAGGAGATGAAGGCTTTGGGAGGCAAAATATAGGGCCACATATGGTCTTTGACTTATACTAACTACCCACAAAATGACGACCTCACACTCAATAATTAAATAACCATTGGTGCTCTTTGAAAATACTCAAAAAATTTCACTTTTCAATCATCCAAATCTACACTTTAAAAAAGGCTTCAATACTCAAAGTTTCAAGGGCAATAGGAGTGCACCAAACTCCATATGTAGTGCAAAACAGGCTTTAAAAATGTTATTTTTAGTCTTAATCCGGAACATTTTGTCTAACAGGAAGATCATTTTGGGACGGAGGGAGTATTTCACACCCCCAAAACACTGCCCCTCCATCATATCATCCATCATCCGATGGTAATCACATTTCATTCAGCCAACTCCCAAGCATTCATCCTTTATCTAAACCTTGACGCCTACGAGCTCCGCTTCGCTGCGGTCGAGGAAATGCTCCTCACACGAATCAAATTTTCTCGACAAAATTTCTCGCAATTGTTGTCCGAAGAGTTCCCCGATGGCACTTGCGTTGTCATCCATGGCATTTCCGTGCCAATCCGGGATCCAGAGGTCACCCCAACTCTCTCTCAAGCCCTTAAACCCTCTTTCCTTGAATCCTACCGCAGTGCATTTCCCAGGAACCCTGAGGAGGTTTCGTTCCCGCAGTGGTACCGCAGTGGCGTGCTACGTGCGCCCGTTGCGCCCCGTGGAGGAGCGGTTCCGCATTCAGGTGGAGCGAAACGTGGACGAGGCGAAGCTGCGGGAACTCAACGTCAAGCGCTGGTCGCTGTGGGCGTCGGACGTGTGTGCGTACGACCACGAGTGGAAAGTGGACGAGCAGGTGTACATCGTCAAGGGCTGCGTGCGCGTCACACCGGAGGATTGCCAGGATTGCACGTACTTCTACGCGGGCGACCTGGTGCGCTTTCCCAAGTGGTTCAGTGCCACATTGAGCTTCGACGGGGAGTATGAGCAGCGGTACAGGTTCTTGGCCTACGGAGATGATTAGGGAGGTAATGGCATTGAAACTGAGGATTAGGGTTTAGGATTTGGAAGTTCTTACTCCAAACTTCACAGAATTATGTGTGGAGGAAGTATCTTCCAATATATGAGAAAGGCTTAGGGTTTAGGGTTCAGAAAATGTAGGATTGTTCGCTTCTTCCCTGAGGGTTTAAGAGAACCATTAAATGTACAATTTGAGCACCCCGGCTCCATGTCGGCATTTTTAGTTCTTCGGCATACCTTTACTGCTGATTCTTCATATTATAGCTGCAAGAAATTCTAGCTAAGGTACAGCTCGAATTTGGAGTCTGTTTGACTACCTCTCTATGCATATCAAAAGCAATTTGTTTAGAGATTCCATATGCGTAGTTGAATACCTGGAGATGCTTATTGGATGATCAAATATTGCTTTCTGAATATCGAAGTTGAGCAGATGACATTGCAGGAAAGAGAAGGCAGAAGCAGCTGTTGTTCTATGGTATTGCTAGAACGTGAGTTTGAGTCTTGTTGTAAGAATTGCCAGGGATTGCAGAACGTACTGTTCAATGGGTAACACTGATGCTTGAGTTAGTCTTATTGGTAGAAGTGGTGAGAGATGGCATTTCTTTCACCCATCCTGGTCTTACGTCATTGAAGATTGATGTCTTGTGCAGGCTTTAAACTTTTTCTATCTTCTACATGCCTTTCCTTGCCATTACACGGATGTTTGTGCTAAAACGATACGATGGCTGTATGCATTTGTTTTTGTTTATTTTGATTCACAAGTACAGCAATAACCTTAGGGTAGTCTAGTTGTATTGAATTTGAAAGGCTCCGTTCAGTAGCTTCATTGTTGATGAAATCTTGGTTCCACCGTTGTCCTGCTCCTCAAACTTCCGATCTTTCACATCAGTAATGATCTACTAAGTAGTCGAACCCTGTAGATTCTTGCCTAAAATGTACAGTACATGACATGAAAATCCATGGACATACTTATAAATAGTA
Organism: Antitrichia curtipendula; assembly: GCA_951230915.1. Classification (NCBI taxonomy): domain Eukaryota; kingdom Viridiplantae; phylum Streptophyta; class Bryopsida; order Hypnales; family Leucodontaceae; genus Antitrichia; species Antitrichia curtipendula. The sequence continues at coordinate 18,932,400 of OX579633.1, read as the reverse complement.
CACCCTGTTGCAAAATTTGCAACATCAAACTTTGTAACAATGGATTCCTTCTTTGGACTTCAAAACATAGATGAAACAAAATGGATGAAAATATGACCATCAAAATGGTGGATGAAATTGTGACATGTTTTCTTAACACTATGCATGTACTTTAGTAGATGAAAACTTTCAAATCTCATTGTTTATTCATAAAATAGAGTTATCCTAACAATTGTAAAAGTCACCTTGTCTTCAATCCCTAATTTGCTTCTAGTTCTAAATTGGCTTTGGATTTATTTATTGGTATTTTTAAAAAATGACAACAGGACATGATTGCAAGCAAACTAATCACATTAGGTTGTCTACTTCCTAAGTTGAAGTTCAGGTCCCATCCTTGCCAAAATAAGGGACCAAAAGTCTTTTTGCACCACTTGCCATGCTAATTTGTGTTTGAAAACAAACATGCAAAGATATACAAAAAACAAATATGCAAATAAGGATCCAAGACAAATATGCAAAGATAGGGATCCTTGTTCAATGGTCAACAAAATCCAACAAAATTAAGAAAGTTTAATAATAGTAACCTCACTCAAATGCTGATTTGAACACTTTCAAGATCAAATAACAAATACACAATTTGAAGTGGCATCACATGTTGTATTGCCATGATAAATGAAGTGCAATAACAATAGCAATTACTCAATTGGGACAATTGCTTTCATAATTTGAGTCAACCGAATGAATTTTTGAATCTTTTTTGACATTACAGGTTGCTCAAATGCTACAGAATACAATTGCTTCTTGAAGCAGTGAAATGGTACAATTTACAAATACAGAATGCGTTGCATAGTCTCCAACTCTTAACCAAGAAGATTTGAGAAGAAACCCCTGCAAGCACAAGACTTCGTCAGCCCACTGTTTTGTAGCTATCCTCGAAATATGGACATCCTAGTAAAATTGCCAAGTGGGAACAACATCCAAGACTAATGTATGGTACAAGATATTACAAGTGTTAAGGGACCTGATATATTGATCCTTGTTATAATTGGCAACTCATCTACTCAATTCACTTGCTTGGGACTTATTAGCAAGTTGGGTACGCATGACGGTGCTAAATGCTTATAGCAACTGATCTTTGAATGCAAATGGGTCTATCTACTATCACATAGTGGTCTACAACCTCCTCCTTTGAAATTGCATAAAAAAATTGCTCATGGTGCTAAAAACTTGCTCTCAAATTTGTCTCTTGTACCCAAAGATCTCTTCCAAAGCACTACACTGTACATTTCCCTCGGCATGGACCTACTATGGGGGGGCTTAGTGATCCAAATCATGGACCCTTCATAGAAAGACAGGTACGAAGTTGCTAAAATGCAATTAGTGAGACTACCAACAGGGAGAGACTTTAGGATAGACTTGAGAGAAATTAGATTTTTCAGAGAAAATCAACCCAAGTGAGCTCCAAAAAAACTTCTGAAGTCTGCCGCAATGTTCCAAGAAAACTCCGGAAGACTGCCTCTACTTCCAAAATAGCAGGTGGACCAGAAGATCCCCGGTCTAGATCATCGGGGCCCCCATACTAGGACTGTGCCCATTTCCCAAGAGTAACACGACTCCATACGTCCCAAGAACTTGAGAGTGACACAAACAGTATACTCTACCTCAAGGCTACAACAGTTTAAGAACACACTTCAAGGTTACAATGAACATAATGAACATACCAGATACCACTTTGTGGTGATTCCACCTTCGTTGCTCTGCCACTGTAAGCGTCACTGATTTCCCCCCGGGTAGGCGCGTGGTCAAACGATGCAATACGAGAGTATTGCTCTTCTCCACGGGCTAAATTATATCTTTTGTAAATTTCATACGGTCCTGGATATGCCATCCTGTCAATTCCCCACCTCTACAGGTTAATTCAGATGCACTTGCTGCAGGTACTCACATTAAAGTAACGAGTGCACAAACTGCTGGGGATATATGGGGTAGACCGAAAAGTCTTGTGAGTTTTTCATGGAAACACAAAAGAAAAATGAAGAACAACACATTTTGAATCAATTTCTTTGGACAATTCTAGAATAATTTGAAAAGATCTGGAAAAGATCTGGGAAGTGAAAATGGTGGTGTGCTCTAGATTTGGAACATAGAGTGGAGGAAGAATAATGAGGCTCTGATAGATAAACCTCCCTCGTGAACAGTAAGACCTTTCTAACGAATCTTTAATCCTCAGCACCCCCAAGTTCATGGTGATGAAGAAGGTGCCTCATGGTGATGATTCGTCCAAGCAAATTCTCAATCATCCAGAGTAAACATTGATTCTTTAAACAGCAAATCTTTCTTTAACCAATTTGATAAAACTGAGGCACATAATATATTTGTACAAAGGTTTCATAAAAAATATGTAAATTCAAAAAGGTATTGGAGGTTTAACGCATTGACTATTTCCGAAGTCATTTTCGTGGATTTACAACAATGTCATTATTAGACCCTCATTCTTCATCAACAATCTGTTTATCAATTCAAATGAGTTCGTTACAAGCTCCTTTATAGGGTGCAGATTGATGGGTCATCACATGTTTTGCACCCGTTACTATAAACACAAATTCAGGTGGCCAACAAGAGAGTCGGCATATGAGAAATTATTATTAAAAGACAAACTGAGTAAATTAGGGGGGAAAAGAATACCTAAATGCACCGACAATTGGATATTGGGTGCCTGATGTGTACATCAGTCGAAAGTTGTAGCAAGTGAAGAATGATTCCACAAACTCCATCCTTTTGTCTCGCCCTATGATCTGCACAACTTGAAAACAAGTTTCGTTTCAGGTGAACTACACCTTAGAGCGTCTATACAATTATCTAGGTATGATCACTATTATTAGACTGTCATAATCTTTGTTGGGTCTTGACGAACATTGAAAGAGGATTCTGATGCACCTTAGCATGTATTTTTTGAACACCGAATGAATAAATTATGAAATTTCAAGTGCTGATTATAGGTATACCCAAAACGATCCTAGTCTTTCATGTTCAGATAGTAAGCATTCTAAGCATTCTAAGGAAGACACGTCGCAATTGGATCCAGTTACTCTACTCCGAATCCCTAACGCCTCATTAAGATAATATTTCATTTCAAAAAGCTTGAAGGACCAACGATTTAGCAAAGGCAATTGCAGGCAAAGGCTTGAAAAGGAGAAATCTCACTTGCATTACACCACCTGAGGCTGGCAGATCCTGTTACACAATTTGCGAAAGTGTTCAGGTGTAATTGTACAATTGCGAAAAAATGTGGTCTCACAACTTGTTTATTGTCTTTAAAAATCACTTTTCAAGAAAGCCTCACATTGAATGATGTAGATCTAAATCTCGCAAAGATGTTTGCATGCTTCATAACTCTAGAGACGAGCTTATCAGTTGCCTAATTGATATGAGCTTCTATGCCCCCTAGAGAACCTCCATTGATAAAACCCATGCCTAGGTACAGAAGGTGGTTTAAAGTGAAAGTTCATAACAAAACATATCTGATACAAGGAAGAAATGTTAGCATGCGCTCACCTTGAGTCTTGGATTGATTATGATAACTGGTCTATCACCTGCTGCCTCCACCATTGCTTTTAAATCCTGGATTCACCCATTAGCCACATTAGGCATATAGTTACGATGAACCATAGGGACCAAGCAGTACTCCAAGCTTAGAATTAAAAGCTTTCAGATAATAGCTTGGCTTTTAAGTCGGATCAAGTACCAAATATGTGCTTATCAAAACAAGAGATAAGTCGGGACATTCAGGGGTTAATATCACCTCCTAACCCTATGAAGACCCTCGAAAGGACTTAAACTATAAATCAGAGATGTTGTGGCTTACATCAATGATACAGTTTCCAACAGCATTTTGGGGAGCCATGATAATGAACATGTCGTCATCTTCGAAAACCTCTTGAGCACCTGCAATGACAAGCTCATCAAAATCAAGAGACAAGCACGGGCAATAAAAAAGGAAGCAAACGATATGTGGAAACTGAGAATTGGAAAAGGGGAAGGGTAATCCAAACCTACAGCGCCGAATCTGATGAAGGTGTCCTCGTCGATGTAGGTGCCCCAGTCCATACGCTCCAGCATTGGACGAGTTCCTGCCAGTGCCAACGGCATGCCTCTAAATATTCCTTCTCCCATAGCTCCTTGTACACAAACCTGCATCGGAAGTGTCCTAGAATGTTAGATGTGAGGGTACTATTGTTGAGGTCGAGAACACTACAACCGTTAGGACCTAATCCCTGTTACCAACAAATTATCTATTCCTACTCTTGGTTGGCCTATGATTAGGAAGTGGGGTGTGAGCATGACTTGGCTAAATGTCTAAGGTCATTGAATGATAGCATCTTTGAATGGAGATGGGGTATCTACTGTCCATTCAACAGTAGTTTACAACGTCCCACCTTGAATGACTGCATAAGAAATCATCATCCATTGAGTGAGAATAATTTGATCTCAAGAGAATTTGATTTTTTGAACCTCAAGTACGCTCTCCACAGCTCTGATTTCCCAATGAAAGTCCACTCCCACATATTGGCTAAAATGCTTTAAAGTGATGGAAAGAGTATCCTCTACCTAACTTCAGGAGATAAAAAAATAAAGTCATTCAGACAAATTTATCCATACCTGATCATCCTACGGTTTCAAGAAAATCAACAACCTTGATTAGGTATAGGAATAGGGTTATAATATGACATACTCGAACACGTTTTCCATCATCAGCAAAAAGGAACGCAACCTCTCGAATGAGTTCCAGCAATGTCCCTATTCTGTACACATCCTGCCTCCAAGGACAACCACTGTCAGAAAAGTATCACATGGCTGGAAAGTTGGAACTTCAAGCCGCTCTAGAGCACAGTAATTTACGGAAGTTTCGCACATAGTAGATTGAACCAGGCGTCAGCTCTCTCGGATTACTCATTAACAGTCAAAGAATTCGGCTTCTCGTTTCAGCAAACTACGACAACATGAGGACAATGCATTTCAGAACGACCAGAACGACAGCTTAGTCATCGATTATAAAACTCTCCACGCTAACTTAGCAGCCATAAACATCACCAGCTGTACAGAGATCACTGGAGCAACACCCAAAACTTCATATAGTCCACTTCAAGTGGATTCGTAAGTCCAGAAACGTAAATTAAAAACTGTCGATTACTGAGGAGCTTACCATTTCAGGATTCAGCTCAGGAATAGTGACTTGAACCTGTTCAAGAACATCAGAACAATCTCAGTACTCACTGGGAAAAAGAAGCATGTTAGAGTACACAAAACTAAGACAGACTTACATCTGTTTGCCTAAGTACAGTAAATCCACAAATACTGATGATAATCTAACTTCACTCAGGACAAAGAAACAAAGCACAAGGAGATGCACACCCGGAGTTTATGCTTTCCATCGGAGATGGCACTCTTTGTAGCTTGGCACACATCTTTGTAGAAATACTGCCGAATCTCTCTGGAGTGTGGAGTGGTGTTGAGCTTCGTCGGAACTCCTCTCCAAGCCACTTTCTATGAGCCCCAAGCAGTATGAGAATGAATCCAATCGACAATATTAAAGCTTCAACAGTAACTCCAAACCCTAATGCAGACAAGAAACTGCAGTGACATTGCTGCTAACCTTGCTGCTCGTTTCGATGCTCGGTGCACCGTCGAGCTCTGCCCTAATCTGTGACAATCGAAAAAGAATAAGATTAGAAGCGCAAGGGAAAGACGAAAAGAGAAAACTGCTCAAAATTCTTCAAAGTTGCAACAAAGTCAGAAACACTTCTAAGAAAAAATCCCCTTCTAGAAAACCTAGCCACTCCAAACCCTGCGAAATGTATGGTCACTCAATAGACCTACCCCTAATCTGCTGCAAACGAAAATGACATGGTTAGAAACGCAAGTGCTGAAGGGAACGATCGCTCAAAATCGCTACAATTCATCTAGAAAATTGCTTCAACTCGCAATCACCAACAATAGACCCCTTCTAGAAAGACAAGTCGCATTAAAATCTGCAAATTGTAAGGTAAACTTTGCCAATTTTGACGCGACTAAGTTTCCTACAAAATATCTAGCCGGTGGATTCTCTTCTAGAGTATCACAGTGACGGCATTCACAATCAGCATCTGCAGGATCTAAACCAACGCATTCAGAAACAAAATTTAAGCCACCTGCGTCTTTGATCTAATTGCAAAGATGAGAGATGCTACCCGCGAAGTCTCTCCTGCGCGACAACTGAAGAGCGTGCCGACATTGTCCGCGAGTTGCACGCGAGCACCGCCGAAGCTGGAATTCAGTCGAGAATTGGCGGAGAGCGAGGGCAGCGAGGTGGTGAGGCACGGCGAAGACACGGCCATGGCTGCAAAATCAATGCGAGAATGGCAATGTTGTTCTTCAAGTCTAGGTCAGAGATTTGAGTCTGGACATGCCGGGAAGGCTTGAAACTTTGAAATGCCTGCGAGGACGATCTTGCCAAGGAAAGGGACTTGGGAAGAGTTGATAGGCGTCGGCCAAGTGTTGGCCCCTTTCTGCAAAAGCAAGCCAACAAAATCTGGCACGGGAACCAAACCAGCCAATGTCTGAATTTCTGTAGAATTAATTGATTTGTTATTTATGTGATTTGGTTGTTTTGTGTACTGTAGTGATTTTTAATGGGTTTCTTTTTGCTTGGTAGCCCTGGCATGCAGAAAAATTGCAGATCTCTTGGTGATTTCACCCATGATTATTTCTTATAAATAGTAGAAGATAACCCATTCGAAAATGAGGTATGGTTTGGGCAAAAAAATTCACAACAAAAAAAACATTGATTTTGAGTACTTTTCTTCAATTATCGATTGTCAATTTGCTCCAAATTTTGATTTTGAATCGGTGCCCAGGAGAGATTGAGATCAACCATACCAGATCATAAGGTAGGTGCACCCAAATGTGCCACTGACCTTAAACCGTCATCTACACTATGTGTACATCTCCGAAATCAATTCTGTACCTATGCAGAAGAAACGCTTTTAGAACCAAACTTTGTTCCTTAATAACTTTTGCATACAGTATCCAAACACCATGTTCTCTGGTGCGTTGGAACCTCCTTTCACTTGCCTACAAGAATATATGAAAATTTGACCAGTCTAATAATAGTAACTAGACTCAATGGCAAAAAGTGGCGGTTTTGGGTGTACCCACCTTATATCAAGTTCTCTACTGTTACTAGATTTCTTCATTCACATGATTCAGTTATTCCTTGCATTCCTACTTGAGATACCGTACATGTAGGTCATTTTTGGCAGGCTTCTGCCAAAATAGTTTACTTTTTGCAGTTTGGCAGCTTGATTTGGATTTCTTGACTTTCAGCACTTTTCTTTTTTTAATTTTTTGACACTTCTAATTTCGAATTGATTTTCTCTATTCATGCATAAATGTGTTCCTTTTTCTAAAAAAATTCAAGAATAATTTTCGGATATTTGAAATTAGCAACAATGAAATTTTTTCAGATTTTCAAAGATAGTTGTAGAAATTTTTTAAACTGTAGACATGATCCAAATTTTTCCAACTTATTTCCGAAATTGATCGACATGTATGGTAGTGAATGTTATTGATAGTGATAGTGAATGAGATAGACCAGTAATTTACTTGTGATAATCATTTTGAATCATCCACTTGGAAAAATAGACCGGCTCATCAAAAATTAATAGTTGCATCTCTCTATTCTAAGAATCAACTCTTCTTGTAATAGACTCCATATTTTTTCACTCATTGCACAGAAGTGTGAAATTCAAATGGATTTATGTCATCACAAAGTTCATTCCATTTTGCACTTTCAAAACCTTGTTAACAAGGTGGAGTACTCCAAAGTCTTTATTTTTGCATTAGATGTTTTTTGGGGCACTAGAGGACCATTTTAGACCCATCCCCAATGTTGTGAACCAACCAATGTTGGTCAAAATAAATATTAATATTAAAATCTATTTTTAAAATTAATTAATTTATATATATATATATATATATATATATATATATATATATATATATAAACTTATTATCCAACATGACAATCTCTTGACCACGTTAGCCTGCTGTTGTGACCAAGTTCCCATAGTCCGGGAACTTGGGGGAGCTCACAACCTTCTACACTAGCTAAATTTCATCTAATGAAAATGAACACAATGCTTTGAGGTGATGTTGTCTTCATATACTTTCTCATTCTTGCAACATAATACTTGAATAACAAAAATTGATCTTCTTTTATAATTAATTTGATGAAATTGGAAGAAGTAATATATTAGTTTGAAAATGTGAACAAACTCTACAAAAAATCACATTAACCCATTAAGGACCGGTCAACCACTTTCTAGTCAAAATTGACACTTTTCATTGGTAGCCAAAGTTTTATAATGAATTAATTTTGGATAAGGACAAAAGAACATGGGTGTGGGGAATTGCAAACCAAATACATCGAGACAAGAATTATAACAATCTATGCTAGTATGCAATTTTGGGTTAAAAAAACTAACAAAATATTGGCTGAAAATACAAAGATCAATACAAAAATCAATGCAAAAATTTTCATTCTTTTACTATAGAACCTCGAGCATTCATGCAAAATCCATTAGCTAGGTCAAATCTCTGGAATGCATTGTGGTTTGGGATTTTTTTCATGTTTAGCTTAAAACCAAAAAAATGTCTTGCCAAATCAACCATCATCCTCAATGGGTGAACCCTTTAACAACAAGCTCAACTCAATTACATGTGAACTTCTTGATAACATTCTCTTTATCTGCAACTATCAACCTAAGTCTTGGTTTTTGAATTGCAGTTCAAACTTGAAGTTTCTACACTGAAAAGTTTGATTTAAAAAATTAGAATAGTAGCTTTTAGATGGCCCATGGTCTTGAAGAGGACAAAAGCTCATCATTGATTGGTCATTTGAACAAGCTATATAAGTACATAATGCCATATAAGAAAGATTCTGAAATTCAAGTTTGAGCAACCTTGCCAAAACCTCATAATTATATCCTTTTAAAGGTTAAGAGAATTAAACAAGTGAAGATATTAACCACAGGATACAGCTAAAAATTGAATGTTTTGCAGTCATAATACTCGTAGCCTTCAACAAATGCAGACTCAAAACCTTCTGTACTCAATATCTAGTTTTTTAAGGAGTTGTATAGGATTCAAAACCTTGCCCATGATGGAATATATTAATCATGAAGAACACAAAGTTTCCATGGTCTGCAAAAACGAGAAAGCATACTCAACCACTTGCAACATAAGACAGACCAAGAAACATACGAAGACCACACCATTCAACTTACTACCAATATTTAAAGTTAACCCCTAAAGAATTGTTTGTCCCCTTGAGGGACAATTTGATTCCAAATAAGTTTCTATGACCTCAACTTTTAGTGAAATTTAAAACTTTTTTTTTTAGGATGTGTGACTACAAGAGAGCTTTATGGATATATAATTTATATTACAATTAGAGCCTAGGAGAAAAAATTATGGCACAATAAGCCAAAAAATCGAGGTCAACAGACAACACAAAAAAATCACAAAAAGTCAAAATAAGTTTTAATTTTCAATTTTTAGTCTATACTTGAAGCTTTGATTCAATCTATTTGGATTAGTGATGAGAAAATTATAGACAATCTTAGTTTTGGGGACAATTTAAGCATCTCCTTGAAGAAATAACTTTATTTTTTAATACAATTTCTACAAATTTCCAAAAATAATTGTTAAGTAGAAGTATATTTTTTTTTCTTGAGTTCTTTTCTTAGATTCTCAACTCAAGTATTCAACATAAAAAAAAGTTGAAAATCAAAATTGATAGTACAAAAATTTAAGCTAAGAAGATTCAAAGCAAAAAAAACTAATCAAGCAAGGTGCAAAAAAACTTGTTTTTTTCACTTTGGATGCAAATATCTTGCAATCTATGCAGCCAAAGTTTCTGAATTTTCTTGCTAACATTCTAATAGTAGTCTAATATGAGATCCTTAAAAAAATACGAGTTTTAAAGTTTCTGCATTTTGCAATAGAAGTGGCGTTTTTGAGTGTGTTTTGATGGGAAAAAGCCTCGGTCCTTTGACGGTTAAGCACCTAAATTGACCCCCGCTTAGGGTAATCTCTCAAAACATCCACCCACAAGGATTCATTACATCTAGGACTGCAGAGATCAAGTTGACTGATGTCCACTGCAGCTCCATTCTCTTGTCAATGTCTGTACAGCACAATTCCCGAACTTGACGATAACTACAGAACCAGACAATTATTTCATAAATATGAAACCCTCTTTTCTTCTCGTTATACGAGGTCGAGGAGCTGTCAAATTCAATCATGTGGCTAGATTACAAAGGCGGTGATCAATGTCATTTTAATTCACCAATGGGATCTCAAAGCATGATAAGAGCCGCAAGCAAGAGCTCATCGAGTATTAAGAATTGCTTTTGGTCAGCAAGCCCTTAAAAATGCCTGGGTCAAAATTGACATGAACAATATCCTTGTCAGCCCCATGAAGAAACTCTAATCGAACAAGCTGAAGCCCATGTCGTCATCACTTTCCTCCTTTGGCTCCTCCTGAAAAAAAAAAATTGGTTGTAAGGACTTTAGATAGCAGAGCATGAGGTGGCATTACAATTCTTCTGACTGCAGGTAAGGTCACTGAGCCTATGACAAGCAGAACTCTGGACCAGCCTAATGCAAGCCAAAGAATTATTGTGAAGTACATTTCACAAAGACACATGTACAGCTCAAGAATTTCTGGGTCTGCATTAGGCCAGAGTTGGTCTGTCATAGGCTCAGTTACCTTAGTGCAACACTAAACCGGTCCATCCTACGTCCTACCCATTCTGTTTTTCACAGGTCTGCCTTCTTCACACTGGATTTCCGTTTTCAAACCAACATACGGAAAACGGAAATCCAGTGTAAAGAAGGTGCAGTTTTTGAGTCACCCAAACCTAACAAAGATTTCGGTGTAGTTTTTCTCAATTCAGTTCAGTCAAGCTAGCTTCAACAGGCACAGGAAAGCTTGCACGAGGAAGAAAGAACTCTTCTCGAGGTAAAAGTCGACATGAAATAGGACAATTTTCTTTCAGGATAATATACCGTAAGTAGAGGGCAGAATCGGCACAAATTAATCCTTTATGTGCGCACACAAGTAGACACGGGTCATCATGTGTTTTGTGGATCAACGGTTTCGCCCCACTTACGGAACACCGCTTGATGCAAATGAGAAACACAAAGACAACTAAGTGGGAGAGAAAGTCATGGTCAGATGATTAGGATTCAAGGGTCATTACCTTCTCCACTTCCTTGGGTGCCTCGACGGCAGCAGCGCTAGCAGCAGGTGCAGCGCTCACGGCGACAGCACCACCACCACCACCTGAGATGAACAAAGCAAATTAATCACAAAAAGATATAAATGCAAAAAGATGTGCCCAGTAAAATTATGACCATTGGCAGTACATCTCAAGCCACTTGGAAAACTATACCCACTCCAGTTTGAAATACGGATGAAGCTGAAAGTCCCGTAGAGTATTAACTTGATATTACATTGGAAACTATCAACATTAAAAGTCCACAATAACTTGACATTAATTAAAACATCACTTCAATATTGATCAAAAGCCCTATTAACTTACCAGAGGAACTTTAAAAATGCAAAGAAAAAGAAAACTAAGAATAATGTATCCTTAGCAGCCTAAACCAGACTAGTGGCAGGAGGATGTGGTTGCGAGAGCAAATTTCAAACTGGACAACAGTGCACTGGATTAAAGCTCAGCAACTCCTAAGTAGAGAACGAATAATTAGGGTAAGTAATATGGTTCCAATATCCAAATTAGACACTTCCCACCTCCAACGTTAGTGACGAGGTCCTCGACACTCCTCTTCTCGCAGAGCTTGGCGAAAAGTGAAGGCCAGAAGCCCTCCACTGAGACATTGGCAGCTTTCACCAAAGTGGCAATCTTTTCGGCCTGCAATAGCCATACCCCAAGTGAAATCAGAAACCCTAAAAACGAAACCTCAGCACAAAGCCTCCCCATCTCGAAGCCTCGGGGACCATCCCACAGTTCTCAATATCCTAACGGTACCACTACCAGATACAGAAACCCTAAATCCTCCTGTCGGCCTGAGACTGCCGTAAGCCACTGGAAAATCAGAAACCCTAAAATCACATGTCATCACAAAACCGCCAAATCTCAAATACTACACATGTCGAAGCCACCATCGCAGAGGTTGAGAGAAACCACACCAAAATTGCAAACAACCTCGCCTTTCGTCCTAATCTGAAAAACCCTAAATCCTCGTTAAGAAACGGAAACACGTACCGTGATGGCGATGCCGTCATCGTGAAGGATGAGGCAGGCGTAGGTGCAGGCGAGCTCGCTGGACGACATGGTTGGGAGCGATGGATTGCTTGCTGTTGCGTAGAGAGGCCGGAGCAAGAGTGTCGCAAAGCAGAGAGGAAAAGGGAGAGGGAGACGACTTGGTTCTTCAGGAGGCTTACTCTAGACCTAATTGCTCTCTGCGCCGTCCGATGCGAGGATCCAACGATGGGCAAGTGCTGGTAACCTGAGTATGTTCACACAGCTGACAACTGATTTCAGTTCAGTCATTCTATTAACCCCTAAATGCCTTTAGCCTCTAGGAATTTGCTCTAAATTTAACAAAAAGACTACATTTTGATCATTTGTATCAATTTTTTTTGAATTGAAACCATACAAATTCAAACTATAGATGTCGGAGATCACATAGGAAAAGAAAACACAACAATATCACTTATGAATTGAAAGATTATAATGTTTGATTATGAAGGTGTTAAAACTACAAAAGTGATTTGAAACCTTTTGATCCACTTTTCACATGTCAAATCTAAAAATTTGGTCACCAAGAAAATATGAAGATAAAGGGTCTAACATGCATAACCCCAATCAATTTATGGCTTCTCAAAATCTACTCTACAATTTTCTTAATTGAATTTCTAATGTGATTTTTTCTCCAACATCTAGTGTATTTGAGGCTCATTTTCAAGAGCCCTCAACACTACAAAAAGTCGATATTGCAATGGTCACCCTTGCACAAAATCTTGAATAAAAAAATCATAATTAATCATTTTCAAAATCAAAATTGAACTGGCCTCTTCGAAGATCTATCCAGTGAAATTGTTTGTGAATTTGCTTGGCACTTCTTCAACATGAATGTGTGGTTTTTACCACTCCGTTATAAGTGGGTCAAATTGCTTGGATTTGGTAGAATTTCCAAGGGAAAAGGTCTGCATATTCAATTGTCTGACAAGCCTCTGTAAATTACATCGAGTACAATAGGCTTTTTCAAATTTCTCAGATTTTTCAATTGGACATGTTAGTTCAATTGATTAGGCAGATTTTGTTAGTTTTGTACCACCGCAAATTCAGAAGGCTAGTTGCCGTACGAGGCACTGGAAGGTAAGAGCATCACCACCTATCCTACAAAATGCAAGCCAATTTGCAAGTCGGTCAATCCAATTTGCAAGCTAGGAAAGATGGGTCGCCCTACCCATGGCCTCTTAAGAGGCCATCGCCACCCAATCGGCTACGTCCACATTCACGGATCAAGTCCTTGTTTGGTGGAAAAGTGCAAAGGTGCTCAAGTGTCTCATGAGGTTTCCAAGCCAATTTGCAAGCCGCCCTTTGGCTTACAAAAGAGCCCAATTTTGGAAGCCACCAGAGGCTTTTGGCCAGGCCTCTTAATAGTTCATCCATTATGTAAGGTGGGTGGGACAATTTTGCAAGGCAGTGGCAACAAGTCATCCATTTTACAAGACGGGTGGGGATGCTTTTAAAGATTGCATTTTGAGCTATTATTTTGTCAGCATTTAGATGAGTTTCCCATGAAAAACCCCATCTAAATAAGAGAATCAAAGATTGAAAATTTTTGAGCTCATGTATGTACAATTGTAGTCAACATTTGTACGGTTGGATTAAACCAAATCATAACATATTTGAACACCAAAAATTTCAAAAAAAATTCCATGTGCAAGTGTTCATGAAAGAAAAAAAAATGCAATCTCATTTTAGGGTTAAGGGATGTCAAAGTTCAAGTTTGGAAAACCTTGGTTTTCCAAAATATCAACTTTGATACTGAGATTTCTCCTTTCATGACCCACACTAGAGCATGTGATTTGGTGTCAACCTTCGCAACAACTCAGTATCAAAGTGATTAAATAAATGACACTAAAATGGCCCATATTGTGAAAAAAGCATCAAAATAATTCCATCCAACTCAGCTTTTTTAATGCAAGGCAATAACAAATTCATTGGAATTGCTCTTATGTAGGAACACCTAAAACTAGTGTTTTTAATATTGAACACAATTTTTTGTTATTATTAGAACAGTCAAAATTTTATAGTCAGCAAATGGAAGGAATTATGGGAGTCAACATTTTTTGGTTTGGTGTTCTAAAAATGTTTTTCAACAATAATTAGATATGGATTTAGGAGATGTACATAGTATTGCTTTTGGATAATATAGCACTTTGGAATGCATACCTTAGTTTATCTTTTAACGCTTAGTTAATCACTAAAAGACAACATTAGAAATTTTTAAAATTCTACATGAATAGGTGTATTCCGATAGTATGGACAATAATACGGAAATTCATTCATCAAATAATTTAAGTCTTCTACAATGCTTAAGTCCCTATAAGTTAAAAACTTGCCGCTTCCATTTTAAAAGAGATAAAATTATTTATTTTTAAACCTCTAATATTTCAAAGCTTTGTTTTCATCCAAAAAAGACATTAAAAATTACCTAGAGAGTGCGCGTGAGTTGACTTGCAACGGATTACATACTATTGCCGATATATAGAACCTGACGAGTAGACAAATGCAGACATGGGACAAATTGTCAACTTCTTACCTACTCTTGAATACAAATCATTAGTTGTGGAACCATCTCCTTACTCAGTTTTTAACTAAGTGGATCATAGTTCTCTCGATCCAACCAGATCTACAGCATGAAGGAAACTAGGTTGGTATATTTCACTACCCTAATGCTCCATAGTCCAAAGTCATTTGGCAATTCAACAACACTAACCCTCACATTGTCTTTAATCATCTTCAAACGGTTTCTCTTTCCAAGTTGCTACCATAGGTAATAGTTGGGCATCTTTCTCAGCAGTTATCATTCCTCCCACCTAGCATATGCGATTCAATTTATCCAAGACTAATACGCAAAATTAGAGTATTTTACAGTCAAGAAAAAAGGATCTTGACCTACATATTGTTTCTATGTCGACATCATTGCTCCTTGAGTTTGATTCCGCCTATTGGTGTTAAAGTAATGACGTCTAGATCTTGGATTATGCTACACAATTGGGGCACTACCTCCTTACAAAACATTAAACTCTAAAAAAGCTCATTTTGTCAAAGTGGTCAAATTCACTTCCTGAGACTTTCTCCCCTTCTTGGCAAATTGTGTGGAACAAATTGGACTCCCCCCCCCAAAGTTGTTGTTACCTAGTGGATCCAACATAACGCAATAGCTGTCAATGCATGGCAAGCTTAGATAGCCCCTGAGATTGATGTTCGGTGTGTATGTTGTAAACTTGATGAAGATGAATCATTCCTAAATCAGTTTTATGAGTGCCCCAAAGCATAGGAGGTCTAGCATTACGCCCAATCTATTACCCACTATGCGTTGGGTTCTTACCCAATTATGGGTCAGACTCAATAGTTCAACTTCTAGCAATATATTTTCAGGGTCTTTGTTCCTAGACAATTTTACAAAGTTCATGCCATTTGGAATGTTCTTAGAGCCACTTCTCTTTAGTTAATTTGGATATCTACAATCAAATTGGTCTTTGCTAGTGAACGTTGGCCTACGGTCAGTGTTCACAAAGCTCTTTGTCATGGATCGAGTATTCAACAGCCAATGCGTCAGTCGTGACCTCATTACAGGACCTTTAATTCTAGCGCTATCAATGCAACGGAGGAATAATGCAAACCCAGACTGGACTCAAAGCAATTCCGCATTATCATGCAAATTGGATTGAAGCATTCTTTCGTATTACAAAATACCACATAAGGGATAGATCTTACATACAAGCCTTAAGTAGCACAAAGGCTCCCTCCTTCTCTCATAACTATCGTAACCGCTAAGCCAAGCATCCTTGGTTCTTTAACCGTCTAAGTCTTGTTACGACGTATTAGGGTTCGTAACATTACCCCCTCTTTACGTCCTGACTAGGTCGTGGCGCCTGAGGGTGAAGTATGTGAAAATTTGCTACCATATCAGGGGCATTGTGAAGATTTGATGCTGGCTCCCACGAATTTTCTTCCGGACCGTATCCTTTCCAAGAAACTAGGTATTGCAATTTTTTCCAGCGTCCAAAAAATCTTGAATCCAGGATTTGTTGCACCTCATATTCCAAGTCACCGTCAGGAGTGACGATTGGTGGTGGAACTGTGGGGCGTCGTCCCAAGATGGTGTCCTCACGGTATCGTTCTAGCAAGGAAACATGGAATACATCATGAATACGTAGAGTCTTTGGCAACTTTAGCCGGTACACTACATCTGAGAGTTGAGATATTACTATGAAAGGGCCCAAGAATTTTGATGATAGCTTCCTGGATGGGGCCGTAGTGGCAATGTTGTCATGTTGAAGAAGGGCTTTGTCTCCTACTTGAAAAGTTGGCTGGACTTTAACAGTTTTATCATAAAGTTGCTTAGCTTGTTGACCAGCCATTTGAATCATAGTTTTCAATTCTTCATGGACTTGTTGCAATTGGAGAACTCTATCCTCTGCCGCGGGCACGGTGGATGAAGTCGGTGTCATGAAAGAGAAGGATGGGTGATATCCATATGTAGCGTAAAAAGGAGAGAATCCGGTCGCTGAATGAGAGGCATTATTATATGCAAATTCTGCAA
The DNA here is from genome assembly GCA_951230915.1 of Antitrichia curtipendula. Classification (NCBI taxonomy): domain Eukaryota; kingdom Viridiplantae; phylum Streptophyta; class Bryopsida; order Hypnales; family Leucodontaceae; genus Antitrichia; species Antitrichia curtipendula. The sequence goes on along the minus strand of OX579633.1, from coordinate 18,915,510 downwards.
GGGGAAGTAGCTCTGCCCAATCGTCTTGGCGCCTAGTGGTGAACATTCTTAAAAACTGCTCAAGCATCTGATTCACCCTCTCAGTTTGACCAGCTGCTTGCGGGTGAAACGTAGTTGTTGGAGATGGTTTAATGCGAAGTAGGTCCAATAATCTCCTCATAAATTTTGATACAAATACCGGCCCGCGGTCGGATATCACTTCAACTGGTGTGCCATGATGCTTCCACACGTGGTGTAAATATAAAGAAGCCATCTTTTGAGAATCAATGCTCTCATTCGTGGGAATGAAATGAGCAAGCTGCGTATTCTTGTCCACCACGACCATCACCGAGTCGTATCCTCTACTAATGGGTAGCTTTACGATAAAATCTACAAAAATACGTTTCCATGGTGCATGAGCGGCTGGAATGGGTTGCATGAGCCCATATCGTGCATGGTGAGTTGGTTTTGACCGTTGGCAAATATCACAGCCGTCAACGTAGCGATGAACATACCGTCGGAGAGTAGGCCAATAAAAATTTCTTGTGACCAATTCTAAAGTCTTTGCTCGCCCCTAGTGACCTGCAGCTGGAGCGTCGTGTTTGGACCGAAGAATTTGGCGCTGGAGCTCTGCATCCTCTGGTACATATATACGGTCTTGAAATCGGAGGACTCCATCATTGAAGGTATATGCTTGAAGTCGGCGGCGAACATCCTCCGAAATTTGATGCGTCTCTTTCTTAAAAATTGTCAGGATTGGTTGAAGCAGCGGATCTTCCGCAGTAACGGCCTTCAGTCGTTTAAGGATGCGATCATCATCCCACACTAATTGACAAGACTCTAGGGCGGCTAACCGTAAGAGAGGCCGATTTTTCTAACTTTTCCCCTCCATGAGATCAATCCTTCTAGAGAGGGCATCGGCTCTTCCATTTAAGGAGCCCGGCCGATGTTGGATTTCAAAGTCAAATGCCGACAAAAATTGTGACCATCGAGCTTGTCGCCTATTTAATTGCTTAGTAGTGAGGAAATATTCTAAATTCTTATGGTCGGATATAACTTGAATGTGGTGCGGAGATCCCTCCAAATATACTCGCCAGTCTTGAAATGCTAAAACCACACTGAGAAGTTCTTTATCGTAAATATCATAATTTTGTTCTGCAGGGGACATCTTTGAACTCCGGTATGCACATGGATGCAAATAACCATCCTCCCCATATTGGAATAGAATTGCAGCCGTTGCCATGTCGGAGGCGTCGGTCTCAACAACAAATGGTCGTTCGAAATTGGGATGAATCAGTATTGGCGCTTGAATAAATTTAGATTGAAGATCTTTGAATGCAAGATCCACTTGAGGTGTCCCTACAAAATTTTGATTCTTTCGTGTCAATGCTATAAGAGGCATAGCCACTTTTGAATAGTCATGTATAAACCGGCGGTAGAAATTCGCAAATCCAAGAAAAGCTTGAACTTCTTTCACCGAGGTCGGAATTGGCCATTCTTGAATTGTTTGAACTTTGTCAGGGCACATTTCCAATCCCCTTGCTGAAACTGTCATTCCCAAAAATTCAATTGACTGGCGATGAAACTCACATTTTGATTCTTTGGCATAAAGTCCATTTTCTTGTAACCGTTGTAACACCTCCCGAACAATTTGGCGATGTTCTTCCAAATTTTTTGAGAAAATAAGAATATCGTCTAAATATATAACAACTGAAATATCTAGTAGATCACCAAAGATATTTTGCATATGTGATTGAAATTGAGCTGGGGCATTTGTTAAGCCAAAAGGCATTACCAGGTATTCGAAGAGGCCATAGCATGTCTTGAACGCTGTTTTAAATTCGTGGCCCAATGCCATACGAACTCGATGATAAGCTTGTCGGATGTCCAATTTAGTGAATATTTTTGTTCCCACCAAACGATCAGTGAGCTCCGGGATTAGTGGTAGCGGATACCGATTTTTTATTGTGACTTTATTAAGATTACGATAGTCTACGCACACCCTAATGGAGCCATCTTTTTTCCGAGCAAATACTATTGGCGCCGAAACTAGGGATTTTGACCTCCGAATCCACCCTTTGCCCAAATTTTCTTCTAAATACTTCCGAAGCTCCTCCAGCTCTAAGGGAGACATAGGTCTTAATCCCGTGTTACGTGGCTCCTGCCCTTCCTTAAATTCAATCTTCATGTCTGACATGCTATGACTTGGTAATTCATTTGAGGCGTCCTTGCTAAAAGCCCCCCGCAAGTCATTGTATTCAAACGGAATTGAAGTACCCACATTACTACATTCCAAAATTTCTAAAGTATAAATTTCCGCCTCTTTTGCCGATAATCGGAAGGCTGCGGCTGAGACAAAAGCATGCCGGGGTACCGTTAATTTCAAAGAGGATGTTTTGTTAGTCGTAACCTCATGGACCCGCTCATTGCCGGCCAGCTCCAACGTCAAAGCTCCCTTGCCGTATCTCCCCGGCTCCAGTCGTGGCTCCAAATTTTCTTGACTCCCTTGGAATGGGCCCGTCAACGACGTAAATTCCATCGATTTTGGGGTTGGATCCACCCCCTTCCCTTTCGATGCCGCCCATTCTCCTTCCAGGTCGGCCGCCGTCAAGCTGATCAATGGATGCCCATCAGACCGCCCACGCTCGCTATCCGTTTCCACTGCCAAAATTGGCACTTGATCCGTGCGGCCTTGATCTCCAGGCCAACTATTCCTCTTTGCTGCCGAAAGCGGCAACTGACAAGTTATGCAATTATGGTGGCAATAAGGAGAATCAAACAGAACCTCCCGCCTTGACCAACGAATCGTCGGATCGTGACAGATGAGCCAAGGCGTACCCAAAATGCACGCATATCGTCCTGTGTTGGTTATATCCGCCAATAACGTTTCTCGATGATTACCAATGATGAGCTCCACTTGAGCTTGGTGTGTAATAAGGCCCGAATCAATCACACGTCCATCAATTACCCGAACTTCTCGTGGCCGGACCTTGGGTCGTATAACAGCCTTGCATTGTATCGCAAACGTGGGGTGCATGAATACCCCCGTGGCTCCCGAATCTACCAAGGTCAAAGCAACAAGAGAATTAATTCTGGCATCTAATGCAAGATGTGCATCCGGATCTGTGGCGCGTAAGTAAAGAGAATCCGACATTTGTTCTTGGGCTACCGGCAATTCAATGAGTGCATGGTCTTGGAATAATTCCCCTCTTGGTATCGGTATCGTAGCTGCTGCACTTTGAACTGTGCCTGGGTACCAAACTTTGTTGTTCAGTCCCGGGCTACACCTTTTCCCGAAATTGAGCTTCCTGATTCCGTCGTGGCTGCGATTGATAACGGCCGAGATGGATTCGTGGAGCATTTTGAACGTACATGACCCAACTCCCCGCAACCCCAACATCGGCCTTGCCGTTGGTATTCAAGCCTCTTTGCCGCGGTCCTTGCTAAAGCTGGAGGACCACGAACTGCTCCAAGTTCCATGGATACTAGGCCCGACATTACCGGGTTTGATTGAAACTTCCCAACTGGGTCTTGCGAAGGAAAAGGTGTTGTCCTCACATTAGAAGTATCCGTTGATGACCGACGAGTCTGCCGCCGACCCCAAAGTCATTCATCAATACGAGAAGCCATCGCCATCCACTCATGCAACCGGCTTGGTTGAGTTTCCGCGGTAGCCACCGAGTCCAAAATCTCGTCCTTAAGCCCACCACGGAACCGCGCTACCAAACTAGGCTCATTCCAATCAATTTGAGCAGCATATTCACTGAAAGTAGAAATATACGTTGCCACGGATCCCGTCTGTTTGAGCCTTGCAAGACAATCCTCGGCATTGCCCCGTCGATCAAGGTCACCATAAACACTAATAACCGCCTCTCGAAAAGCGGCATAATTTTCCAGCAGTTCATGCTCTCTTCCCTCGTCAAGTGCCTGCAAGAGGGGCATGGCCCAATTTTGGGCCGCTCCCGTCATGTAAGAGAGGGCAAATGCTACTTTGTCTGCATCCAAACGATACGTTCTAGGCTTTCCGCAAAACACAAGTCTAAGTTGCGCGAACCAACGGTATACCTCGTTACCTTTCCTTCCCGAAAATCTCTCCGGCTCTGCCACTTTTGACTCCCGACTCTCTTCCCCGAACGTACGATGCCCTCCTATCTCACGGCAACCTCCATCATTTCCATTTTTTTAATTTGGAGAAGATCCCGGTTGCAATCTTGCAGCTGCCTGGTCCGCAATTAATTGAATTATTTGAAGAAGCGCCGATTGCAAGACATTTTGGACTTGTTGTTGGATCAGCGTTGACAACTCGGCCCCCGCTTCCTTAGTGGTTGAACGATCCCTGGGCTCCACCTCTCCTTCCTGATCCATCGCAGAACGCGGCCTATTGCTCCCAGCTGCAGGACCACACAGGCAGCTCAAATTCCAAGAAAAATGGCCCTCAAAAACCGGCGTTTAAGGAAGAAATAATTCCCCGCGTTCTCAGTCATCGGAGGACCCTCGCTCCTTCTCTTCCGCCCCGATCCATCGCGAAGTGACACCTTAGGCATCAGCACGCCCACCAGATCCCAAGCTTTTCACCGAGTCGCAATCGCAAGGCCCACAGCTGTGATCTCTCGGCCGGGGACATGGAGACGCATGGAGCTCACAGCAACTGCTTGGAAAATCGAGCCTAAAAAAAAATTAACTCTGATTGCTGGACTCTCGTCTACAATTTCCATTGCGCTTCTCAATCAACCCACCCCGAGGATATAGACTGTGGATCTCTACTTACTCCATCCCGTGATTCCCTAATTAAATCTACTGCAACCTCATAAACGCCGAACCGGATTGCAATCACGACAGAGCATAGACCGATCGCTGATGTGGTATTATGTCATGGATCGAGTATTCAACGGCCAATGCGTCAGTCGTGACCTCATTACAAGACCTTTAATTCTAGCGCTATCAATGCAACGGAGGAATAATGCAAACCCAGACTGGACTCAAATCAATTCCGCATTATCATGCAAATTGGATTGAAGCATTCTTTTGTATTACAAAATACCACATAAGGGATAGATCTTACATACAAGCCTTAAGTAGCACAAAGGCTCCCTCCTTCTCTCATAACTATCGTAACCGCTAAGCCAAGCATCCTTGGTTCTTTAACCGTCTAAGTCTTGTTACGACGTATTAGGGTTCGTAACACTCTTTGAGACATTCTTTTTAATGTTGGACATGCAACTTTGCTTAAGGAATTAAGGCCCGTCAAGCTACTTAGCATAGACCCCAACATGTGGGATTTGGGCTAATTTTTATACCATTTGCTTGCAATCTCTCATAATTACCACCAGAGTGGAGGACACTATTATTTTGAATAGGCTTGGGCATACTCCTTGTATTCTTAAATAGTTTTTTTTCTTCCTTTGGAGGCTTGACTATTTTGTAATTTTTGTTGTGGAATGGATTTCCATTTGTTTAAAAAATAAATAAATAAAACTACTATTTCTATTGCAAAGAGCAAAAGAAATTAAAAAAATTAAAATTGCATCTTATTAAATTGTATTAACCTTATCCCCTTTCAATAATATAAGAATGTGTGGATGAAGTTATAAAATCTTTGACTATGTAGATTGCAAGATATTTGCGTTTAAACAAAAGAAAATGTTTTTTTTGTTCACCTTGCTTGATTAGATTATAAAGCTTAAAATCTTCTTAGCTTAAAATTTTTGCACTACAAATTTTGAATTTAAAAAAATTATGTTGAAGAATTGAGTTGAAAGCTTTAGAACAAAAATCCAAAATTACTCACTTGATTTTTGTTCCTATAAAAATTATTAAGTAGGAAAAGGTACAAATTTGAAGGAAAAAATAAACTATTAATAGCTTGAAGATAAAATCAAAAATTCGAAACACACTAAATCTATTAGTAATGGTATTCTAGCAAGCATACTGGAGTAAACATGCCAATCACCGCAAAGATAAAATTCAAATCCTTCTTTACATTAATATAGAGACTTGCATGTTTCAAAATTTGGTGTATTTATTAAATGCCATTTCTAGTACAATTATCAAATTTTAGAAAAAAAAAACATTTTTGGACACATGTAACCACGGAATCTTGTTGTACAATAATTTGAAAAGATATGCAAAAAAATTCAGAAATTTCCACCACGTGGACTGCAAGATATAAGCGTTTGAATTGACATAAATTCTTTTTTTGGCCTTAAAAAAACCAAGGCAATTGCACTTCACAATGTCACAGTTGTATGAAAAAATGACCATGTTGCCATGTTGGTGGTGCTTCTTTGAATTCATTCTTCAAGGCAAGTTGGCTACATGCTTGAAAAAATTTAGATCATTTGGAACGTACAATATACAAGAAAAAAATAGTAAGTAAAAAAAAGTATAGAATGATTCAAAATATTAAATTGTTAACAATATATTTATATAATTAAAATTGCCTATCCCAATGGTTGTATTGTTGTAATAAACAACAATACAAAGCACTTCAAATTTGAATTTAGAATAAAGATTCTGTAATTGCCTGCAAACTAAAACTCCTTATAACTTTCATCTCATTGATCAAAATGGAATGATAAAAGCTTTCCACATATATTTAGATCTAAAATAACAATTCCAAATAATTATTTCTGAAAAAAATGATTTTACCTAATCCGCCTAGGCAACTTGAGTCAAAAAAAAAAATACATATCATATAATAACTTTTTAACCAAGTAGTCAATAATTATGAAAATTGTTGGACCTGGAAAAAAAGATCTTACACACATGTTGTGTGAAAATTTCAAAGAAAAATAAAAAAATATTCCATTTATAGTGAGCTGCCTCCAAACGCAACTTGGTCCTTAAGAGGAGAAGAAGAATTTCAAAAAAATGTACCAAAAACTAATATTATTAAAAACTTGTTTGAACTTCATTGTCTTTTGTGGGAGCAATGAGACTTTGGGGATTAATTCCAAAGAAGGTAGTAAAATGTATGCATGATGCATCTAATATAATTTTTAGGAAGTGAAATGTATTTTTTTAAATTGTTACTACCTCCATCCTAAAATGATCTTCATATTTGACAAAATATTTCAGATTAAGGCTAAAAATAACATTTTAAGGATGTATTTTGCACTTTAAGTAAAGTTCAATGCATTTTTAGCATTCAAGAAACTTTGAGCTTCAAAGCCCTTTTCAAAGTGTAGTTTTAAGGTATTGAAACGTGAAATTTTGGGGGCATTTTTAAAGAGCACCAGTGGACATTTAATTGTTGAGTGTGAGGTTTTCATTTTATGGGCATCTAGTACATGACCAAGATGATGTTTGAACCTGCATTTTGCCTCCCAAGGCTTCATTTCCTTCAATTGGGAAATACTCAAAGAGATGCAAAAAATAAGAACAAACAATGTTGAGTGATCCCTCCAATCATTTCATTTGTCTTGCGATTGATGACTATATGGATGGAGGAGGAACTACTACTCAAGGTTATTTTGCTAGTTCCAAAAAGCATTTGAAAGCCAAAGTCGACCTATTTCAACATTACAAAGTGCAACAGGAAGATCATTTTGGGATAAAAAATTAAGGCCAACAAGAAGATCATTATGGGACGGAGGAAGTAGTATAAGTACATTGCTAGACATTGTTGTAATTAACCCCTAAAGTTCCAAGCTTTCTTTTCTATCAAAACTACCATGGAATTGAAATACGCTAATTCAAATGCTTGATGGAATTGAAATACGCTAATCTCAATGCTGAGATTATTCTAGAAAGAGATCTTATCCTTGTGAAACATTTTTGTTTTAATTGTGAGCATTGAGGTAAAAACAAATCCTATAAGTTATTTTTCAAGAAGATGCTATCATTGCCCGATAACAAGATTATCATTAACTTTCACATAACAAATCCAAATGGAATAAATCAAGACTTCCTATATACAAAAAAATATAATATATACAAAAAAAAAAAAAATTTAAATTTACTTAAGTTTTTTTGAAGGTTTTTTCCTGCCCGCTGAACCAAAAAAAGGACTTTTTGTGCCATAACTTTTTTTCCCGGGCTCCAATTGAAATAAAAATTATGTTATCCCAAAGCAAATGTGTTTCACTACATTCACAAAAAAATTCAGAAAATCGCAAAAAATATTGAGACCATAGGAGCCTGCGCAAAATCCATTTTGCCCCTTGAAGGAACAATGAGACTTCAAGGATTAACACTAATTTTTAACCCTCAAAGTCCCAAGGTCTTTTTCCCATCAAAGACCACTTAAAACTGCCATTTCTATTGCAAAGAGAAAAAAACTTTAAAAATTAATTTTTTTTGCATATCTAAACATAGAATCTTGTACTAGACTAGCATAAAAAAATGCATAGAAGAAATTTCAAAAACTTTGACAATGTAGGTTGCAATTTGCACTTAAAGCGAAGAATACAAGTTTTTTTTAAGAAGATGCTTAGATTGCCCCCAAAACAAGATTGTCCATAACTTTGTCATCATTAGTCAAAATATAATGATTCAAAGCTTTAGATGTAGACAAAAATGTCATATTTGAGAAAAAATTAAAATTAAAAAGACTCAATTTTTTATAATTTTTTTTGGCCAACTCCTCAAGCTTCTTTTTGGACTTAGGATAGCATAACTTTTTTTCCCATACACCAATTGGAAAAAAAATTATATTCCCTTAAAGCTAATGTAATTTCCTATCTTCAAAAAAAGTTTCAAAAAATCATGTCAAAAATTGAAATCACACAAGCTTATTTGAAATCCCAAAAGTTCTCCGTAGGGACTTTGGGATTTTAGGGGTTAAAAGTGCACTTGTAGTGTATTTATAGTTCAAGCTCTATGGGGTTTAGTATTCTTCAAGTTTGTTTGGAAGAAATGGCCAGTTTTTTTATTTTTTGGAGTTTTTTTTTCCTATTTTCTACAAATTGAAATGTCAAAATATGTATCTTCTACCTACAAGTTAAGGTTGGAGAATTTGTTGGTATAAAATACACATTTTGATGTTTCAGTTTGTAGAAGATAAAAAAAAAAAATTCCAAAATCCTCCCAAATTGGCCATTTGTGAGGACTTGATGGTGATGAAATTTGACCCAAAAAATGAGGTCAAAGCCATTTTTTATATTCAGAAATGCACACATAGGGGAGATCTCTTTGAACAAACGTGGAAGACATAAAATAATGTATTTTTGGATGCCCTTTGGTAGAGTCATGTCTACTATAGGAATGTACCATAGAAATTTTACCTTAAAATCATTCATTTAAATTGCTCAATAGTATTCAAAACCCTAAACCAAAAGTGTGACAAATTAACAAAATTTACTTTGTGAATATAAAATGTTTTTTGTTTTTGTTAACCCCTAAAGGCCCGTTTGTCCCCTCGGGGGACAATTTGGGTCCGGGTAGGTTCATGTGACCTCAATTTGTAGAGAATTTTTTTGGAATTTTTTGAGGTTGTGCGGTTTTCCAAGAGCTTTGTGAATATATAATTTTTATTTCAATTGGTGCCCGAGAATTTTTTTTGCCAAAAATAGAGTTTGGCGGGCAGCACAAAAAAATCACAGAAAGTCAAAATTAATTTCTTAAATATTTTTTTCAAAATCTATGTCTTTTTGTCTACATTTGAAGCTTTGATTCATTCTATTTGGACTAATAATGAAAAAGTTATGAACAATCTTAGTTTTTCGGGCAATCTAAGCATCTACTTGAAAAAAACCCTTTTAGGATTCATTTTTGAATGCAATTTTTACAATTTTCAGAAAAAAATTGTTAGACAAGGTTGAATTTGCTTTCTAGAACAATCTCACTGTTGGGATTATGGTATTTCAATTTTGTCTTAGAGCTATTAGCGATTTAGTTATTCCTTCAATCTTGAACCTACTTCGACTTAATAATTTTTTAATGAGTAAAAATTTAGTGTTTTTTTCTTGAATTTTTTTTCCTGGATTCTCAACTGAAGTATTCAACATATAAACTTAGAAAATCAAAATCAACAATACAAAAAATTTAAGTTAAATAGGTTCAAAGCCCAAAAATCTAGTCAAGCAAGGTGCAAAAAAACTTGTTTTCTTCACTTTGAATGCATTATCTTGCGGTCAAAGTTTCTGAAATTTCTTGCACACATTTTCATACTAATCTAGTATAAGATCCTACGGTTAGATATGCAAAAAAAATTAATTTTTATAGTTTTTTTCTCTTTGCAATAGAAGTGGCAGTTTTGAGTGTGTTTTGATGGAGAAAAGGCCTTGGGGCTTTAGGGGTTAATTTAAAAAATAAAAAATATGATTAGAATCAAAATATCTAGAATTAGATTTTTGTTTTTGACATTGGTTTTAAAATTCAAAAGTTATAGCTTGGACAAAAAATTATTTAGCAAAACACTTCCCGAAACGATGGTGTTTCTTGAATGACCCATCTATCTTAGATGTCACTTTTACTATTCAAACCATACTATTTTATATGGAATACCGCCATTTCAACGAAACTCTCCATTTAAGTGAAAAAATCAAAATATGTTAGATTCCCTTCATATAAAGTTCCTTCAAGCAAGTGAAGCAACTCCATCAAAAAAATTAGACGAAAAATGTTATTTTCTATCCTCTATGCCTCTCTAAAATCATCCAAAGTATAGAAAAGGCTTCTCATGCCTTTTGGTCAAAGTCAATAATGTTGTGACTAATACAAAGGTGTACAAGGGACAATGAATTTTTTCTTAGTGAATTATTTCCAAAATCTTATGTCATTGTTGAGTTGGCTCTCATTACACTAGAAAAACAAAAATAAAAAATAGAATGAAACTACCAAAAGCATCTTCAAAAAATATTATAGACTTCATGGCTTTAGCTAGAAAAAAAGACATTGTAGCAATTTAGGAGAATCACAGGCTTTTTGCACTATCAATTGCTCCCAAAAGTGTTGCTCAAAGCCATACTTAGACAAAGGTTCTCTACAATCTCTGGTCTTGAATCACTGTAGAAGCTCACTATTGTTAAATAGCCATGTGCATGTATAAGTGACCACTCAAGAAGTTGCTCTTTGCAAGAGTGATGGTGGGAGCACAAGGCTACAAGGGCCCACCCAAAGCCATTGTGGTAGCCTACAATGCACCTAGGTGGCCCCAATCTAAAGGACCCTAAGGCTAAAAAGTGACCGAAATAAAAAATGCACCTATTGATCCAATAATTGGAGTTTTTTTCTTACACAAATAAAGGGAAGCTTTACCGCAAGAGAAAATACAAGTGCCCAATCACAAGCAGCTTAGGAGGTGAGAAAGGAAAGGACACAACAAAGCAAACGCCAAGGGCGGCGCGGTTACCGCCCCAACTAGTGTCCTAAAACTAAGGTAGTTGAAAGACAAAGCCGTCTCTAGGGCCGGCAAGAGTCTATCTTGGAGACCCTTCACCCATAACAACAAAAAAGTCGTTTCGGCACCAACGCTTAGTGAACCGGTCATGCACAGTTATCTAGCGATTGTAGGAGTTCATCCTGTACCTTCAGACTAACAACCATTCTTCTCTACCACAGTCGATGATGCCTTCACATTGTTGAACGCAGCGTCGTTGCGTTCAATCTAGAGAGTCCATAGAATGATAGATTGCAAGGCAGTCTAGATGTTGTTGACCTCATCAAATTTACGAAGAATACGGTCGGAGAAGATGCCTTGTTTCCAGGTAAGTGGTCTCCATGCTCCATGGGCTTCTCGTGAGGTAATAAGAGCATTCATAATATAGATACCCCATTGCCACACCCTTTGAGCAGAAAAACACTCCCAAAATCGGTGGAAGACCGATTCATGGGCTTGGCTCGGGCAAACAGGACAACCCATATTAATTGCATGATGGATGCGACCCCGCCAAGCGTTGACTGCAATGGTTCAATGCCAGACAAGCCAAAGAAGTCCAGCCTCCTTTGGTGTCCGTGGCTTGAGCCACGCGGTTTTCCACTGAAGACGGTATGTGGTGGCTAAGATGCCCTGCCACTTATGTTCAATAACATTCGGGACCACATGCTTGGCACTAAGTAATTTCCTACCAATTTTAGAGGTATACTCCATAAAAAAATTGGGCTTGTGTTACTCTGCCAAAAAACTCTCTGTGGATCCCAATGTAGTTGTCTATACTGCTATAGAACAAAAGGGATTCAATCATCTTGGTGCCCCAAATTACCCTACAGACTCAAACTTTGTGGAACTCGCCTTTGTATTAGAAAGATTGGTTATTGGGCATAAGCGCTGTGTCATATGGCTGCCACTTTGTGAGGGTCCTTGACGCTTTTGGGGGCTCTAACATCCTTGTGGCGATAGGGAGGGCCCAATCGTATTGTGCGCCTCTTATTTAGATGGACGAGCCTTCACTAGCTTGTATAACAAACATGGGTGCAGAGAGTAACTCTTCTCCGTAGCATCCTATCCGTTCTCCATCAACGGCAGGTGGAAGTACCGAGGTCAATAAAGGGCTCCATATGCGAGTTAAGGAGCTTGTCAGAGCTTTCCATGCCCCAGTTTCGGAAGGTAACAATCAGAATTTTGTGGTAGCTTCAAGAGGGGATATGAATCGATTCCCTAACTGAATGTCACCAATGGTACAGAGTCCTACCATGTATAGTTTTGCGGCCCTGTTACGACAGAAGCCAAGACCAATTTGTCCTAAGAAGCTTGACTACCAAAGTGGCTAGCTCTGCACTTCCTCTGGTAGGGCTAGAGGTATGTGATTGACGTTTACCACTAGTTTCCTCCAAGTCTCGCATGCTCAATTTTATGAATTAGAGCCCTGCTTCATTTGAAAGTGTAAAGTGGTAAAGAATTTCATACTTGGTGACTATCGGCCGTTGCTATATGGTTGGAATCTTAAGAGCCTATAGCGTAAGAAGACATGAAGGTTGGAAGACCCACGTTCATAAGCTTTCATTACCCATTTTTCCATAAGGGAGACCATAGCGTCAATAATGTTGATAAGCCCTATGCTACCATCAGTCTTGCTCTGGCAGCATTGGGTGCATGCTACTTTGGCTCTGGATCTATGGAGTGATCCAGACCATATAAAATTTATAATCGTGCTCTTGCATTTGGCTACACTTGCACTTGTACCAGCCCACATGAAAATGAAGAAGTAGAGGGAGGATAAGAAGACTCTGTTAACCACCACAGTACGCCCCATGGTATTAATTTTGGTTGTACACCAAAATTTGAGCATCTTTTTATAAAATATTCACCACCAAGATTAAGATGACCTCCTCTTAGTTGAAAGGAGTAGAATCGATTTAAGTGAGCTAAAATTCTGACACCATCTTGGCGTCTATTGTCCCATGTATATTTAATAGGGTTCGTAGTAGAAAATAAATCTTCCACATGGAGAGCAGAGGTGAGCAAATCAAAGGCTTGACGTTCAACCAAAGATGCTAGTTTCCCACACAAGCTTGATTTATCTGACTTCCTCTCTACAAAATTCCAATCACCACAAAGGATCCATTTACAATCCTTGGCTAGGCTTGTGAGGAGCTTAGCCCACAATTCCAAGCGTTCGTGTCTTCGTGAGGAACAATGGAGGCGTATACATTAAGCACCAAGACATCACCACTTGGCGTACCTCCAAACCGTACCCATTGTGCCATACCACATCTTGAAAAAACAGAGGAAATCACCATGTACTGGATATTGGGGGAGATCCACATATACACTCCCCCCTTGCCAGCTCCTACATCACTAATATTATGACCATAGCCAACTATAGCCTATTTGCACATAAATTTGGCCCTAGGCCAAATTGATTGTCCAAAAGCCACCAATTTCTCTCCACAAAGTTGATGCTCTCGTAAACAAAGTATGTCTAAACTAGACTTCAAAATGTTGTAATAGTTTCTCACCAGGTCAACCTTCGAAGGGCTATTGGCGCCCTGAAGGTTTTGAGTAATAATGGTGATCTTCATGGCAGGGGTTGGGTTGTTGGCTGGAACAATAGTAGGCCTCGTCTTGCTTCACATTCAATTGTGTCTCGTGAGGAGGTGGAGCTTCCCCTCGACGTTCTTCTTGGTGTATTCCTCCTACTAGTGAGGAGTCAATTCCCGATGCTTTTTGGCAAAGCTAGAGATATCTGCCCGCCGTTGTAATTGTTGGCCTGTGAGTCTGATTGGTTGAGGAGTTAGGAACCCCCCATTAGCTTGTAACTCGCAACGTGCCCTATACCATTCCACAAATTTGCTATGTAAGTGTTCTGGTAGAGTGTCCATTACCTTTACGAGTGTACGGGGGGTTGAGACGTCTTGTTCATATAACCCTTGGTTTGTTGCATCACCACTTGCAATTTGTCCATTGTGCCCCCCTCCTTGTATACCTCCATCAACATACGAAATAATATTGTTTGGAAGGGGTCCGGTGTATACTTCCATGGCATCTCTTGAGGTAACTCTAATTCTAGTGGTTTAATCAGTGATCAATCTGATTGCCTAGGCCGATTCTGACGTTGAGGATGCTGCCACATTCAAATCAAGGGTGGGCCGCATTGTGGCTGGGTCTGTCGCCTACATCATCGCCTGGTCTTCCTACATAACTTGGGCGGCTGTTGGGTTCCCATAGTGGGTTGGATCGATGCAATTGACAAGGTTGGGCTGGTCTATCTGATCACTGTTCGTACTCATGTTATTTGGGCTGGGTCCCCTTTCGATGATGCCATCATTTCTTAGCTCTCTAGGTAGTTCTAGATTATCAGATTCTGACGTGGATCCAATGTAAGTGAGACTTAGGCTATTTGGGTGACATTGGGTGTCTGCACCACTACTAGCAGATGTTGTAACCACTACTGCTGCTGTCTGGATGGATGCATGTGGGCTCACCACCTTGTCGGGATGGTGGTGGAATTGGCCCTATGTGACGATGGAGTTGGCCCTTGTGTTGGCTAGATCTCGCGCTGCCAATGACCTGTACTCTTGGTGCTCTTGCTCTACCTCACGGATTTGAAGAGGAAGGGTACGGTCTAGATGATACTTCCGATAAATTCTCTCTTCTTGCGTAAAACGTTCATTGATTAGCTTCATTTCGTTGCTATTGTTGCAAGACTTGAGTTGGGTGGCAGTTTGGCCCACCGATCTTGAGGCCACAAGGAACTTTTTCCTTGCCATTCCACTCATATACATGAGTCGTTCTCGATTGGAAATTTTGTTGACCGCTCCATGTAGATTCTGCATGCTGACTCTTGGTTGTGGCCAAGGGAATTCCCATTTGTTGGCCATGTACTTTGGCACCTGTCATGAGGCCTTGCGAGTCTGCTACTGCGGGGAGAGAGCTGCCAGCGTGCTGCTCCAACGTTGACAGGGGCCCTAGGATTGTGGTTAGGGGTGGACAAGCAACATTGACAAGAGGGCCGGGCAGCTGGCTAGTTGTTGACTTGCTCTCTGCGGGAAAGGAGCTGGGTTGGTGCAGGCGCCCCCGCATTCTTGTCAATCACGGAGTGCTTTTTCTCACTATGTCCTGTAAGTCCAGCACAATCCTTCACTAGGTGGTTAGTCAATAGGCAGAATCTGCATTAAATTGGAAGGTGGTAGTAATCAATTGTGATGATCACCATGTCCCCTATGAATTCGTTGGAGATTTTAACCTTTGTTGTTCAACCACCTTCCGTCTCAGAATTGTTGATTAGACAACAAGTGGTTTCGGTTGTCGATCCTGAGGAGTTTTCCTAGGCTAGCGGCAATCTTTGAGGCCACTTCATGCAGTTCAACCGGTACATTTTTTAGGGTAACCTAGGTTGGTATGCGCAGTCCATTCGGTTTATTGGCGTTGAAGGCAAGCATCTAAGATTGGAATATATATGTCCCCCATTACAATCGATGGGGTGTGAGCATTAGGAGTCTCTGAGTAACAACTTGTTGCTTAGTAAGAACTTGAAAAATTCCTCTCCCTAGATCTTTGCCATGTTCCACCCATTCTCCCAGTGCTACCTACAAACTCTTGATCCATAAGGCAAGGACTTCATTTGTTTGTTTACCTCCCACGAAATAAGCAACAATCGCATGTTTTTGCAGGTGTTTTGTATCCCTGCGCACAATGGACGTATTGGTTTACTTTTACCTTTGGTACCGTGTTGTTCAGGAGGAACCTAATGCTACTGCTTGAAAAGCCTATAGGCAGTACCTCCCCGGGCGTGGCGATAGTGGGGTGAAATTAGTTGCCTCTGCCCATGTTGGTGACTACTGCAACTAGCTCCAACTCGACACGTCTTTCTTCTCTTTCCGCCGCAGCTCTCTTTCATACAGTCTCCGACCTCGTAGGTGCAGTCAACGCGTGCGCCACTTGTACCTTGTCAACGTATGACGCCATCGCTGCCGCAGGCCCGCAGCACTCTCCCACCACCGCCCAAATCCTAATCCTAAAACTAAGTCCCATGGCTCCACTTACTGCCGTACTTTGGGTCACTTGCTAATCGAGTTTAAGAGAAAAAGTGCAAGCCTTGTGCTCACACATGTTGGCAGATTGAGCGCAATTTAACCCTTAAAGGACCAAACACCATTTTTTGACAACATAGCAATTTTGCCCGAGGAATAGCTTTAAGGTCCAACTATTTTCATAACTTTTGACTACGTGGTTAAAAAGTTATTGCATGATATGTCATTTTCATTGGTCGGCAGACAGTCCAGGCAGCTGAAAAAACTTCTTTAAAAAATAATGTTTTTTTAAAATAAAAATTTGAAATTGGTTCTTTAGATTTGTATATATGTGGAAAGATTTGAATCATTCCATTTTGATTAATGAGATGAAAGTTATGAGGAGTTTTAGTTTGAGGGTAGTTATGGAATCTCTACTCTAAGATAAACTTTGAAGTCCTTTATTTAACTCAATATTCAGTATTTTTGGAAGAAAAAAAAATACATTGGGTGTAGATTGTTTATTACAACATTACAACCGTTGGGATTGGCATTTTTCAATTTCATATTTCCATTTTTAACAATTTAGTGTTTTGAACATTCTCTACCTCTTTCTACTTACTATTTTTTTCCTATATGTTTTACAATTCCAAATGATTTGAAATTCTTCAAGCATGTAGCCAACTTGCTTTGAAGAATGAATCCAAAGAAGGACCACCATTTTGGACATTTTTTCATACAATGTAACCTTGTGAAGGGCAGCTGCCCGGATTATCGCAGGGACAAAAAAAAGGATTTTTGTCAATTCAAACGCTCTTATCTTACAATCCACATGGTGGAAATTTGTGAAATTTTTTCCACAACTTCTCAAACTAGTTTAACACAAGATCCTACGGTTACATTTTTCCAAAAATGGTATTTTCCAAAAATTTGGTACATGTATTACAAATGACAGTTTTAAAGCGGTTTTGGTGAAAACATAGTCTATCTGACCTTTAGGAGTTAATAACTCAAGAACCATGGATTTGCGATCCGCCCTCCACAGAGTCGTTGCCAGCTTCATGGTTCCGTCCAGATCGTTGATCCCCGGAGTTCCATTACTCTGTTATTTTAGGGTTCCAGTTTTGGGGAAACAAGAATTCCGTTGGGATCCTGCACCTGCTCTACTGCACCCAATTGGAGGAGTTTTGATAACTACCTTGTCTTGAGGGCCACGTCCTAGAAGGGGTAACGAGCTGCTTTGCCGACCTATATCGTTGTACAAGTGAATACAGGCACCATTGGATTTCCTGGCCCGCCTTGCTGGTCGCTTGATGGGACGCCCTCCGACAGCAGCCCTATAAGGTAAAACAGCCCGTTGTGGTCAGAATTTGGAGTCTGCCTTCATGCCATTGCTGAAATTTTTCAAATTTTTTCCACACAAAGATAAGTTTGAGAAATAATGAGAGCAATTGAAATTTTGTTTTTCAGACAAAGTGTGAATTAGTTATGTATTTCTGAAGTAATCTTCCCAACATGGTCTACAGTCTGCCCCATAACCAATAAAAAAGTGTATCTAACCCATTAAGGACCGGTCGACCATTCTGTGGTCAATTTGGGTCCTTTGGGGTTTGTAGAGAGAGCATGTCAATGAATTTGATGACGTGGCAAAGGGGATGAGTCTAAGGAATTGGGAAGTGAAGAGTTTAGGACAATAACTAGGCCAATTTGAGGTGGCATGTGGCCGGAGGGTTGAAAAAACCAAGACAACAGGGGCTGAAATTACACCAAGATTTGCTAAAAATTCCTGCTTTACAATGCACCTTCACCAAAAATTTTAATGCTAAATCCTACATCATGCGCAACACTTCCATCCGTACGGTTAGATCTCTGATAGGCACTTGCATTCAAAAGTTTTAAAATTGCTCCCAATTGGCCATACAAAGGATTGCCCACACCCCAAATCAACCACGATCCTTAATGGGCTAATATGCTCATCTTAATCACCTAAAGTGGTCACAATAATTTCTAATGTGGAATGCCATGAAAAGTCACTTCCTGCAATGAATTACACTGAAAAAGTTGGATGTTCCTAATGAGGTCACTAATCACTCCATAGGTTTCAAATTAGATTTTGATTGTGGTCTGAAAAAACCATCATGGAGGCATCAAGTTTCCACTATGAGACATCTGACCGCAATGGGATGGTTTATCTTAACCCATTAAGGACTGTGGTTGATTTGGGGGTGGACAATCCTTTGTATGGCCAATTGGGAGCAATTTTAAAACTTTTGAATGCAAGTGCCTATCAGAGATCTAACCGTACGGATGGAAGTGTTGCGCATGATGTAGGATTTAGCATTAAAATTTTTGGTGAAGGTGCATTGTAAAGCAGGAATTTTTAGCAAATCTTGGTGTAATTTCAGCCCCTGTTGTCTTGGTTTTTTCAACCCTCTGGCCGCATGCCAACTCAGATTGGCCTAGTTATTGTCCTAAATTCTTCACTTTCCAATTTCCTACACCCATCCCCTTTGCCTTGTCATCAAATTCATTGACATGCTCTCTCTACAAACCCCAAAGGACCCAAATCAACCACAGAATGGTCGACCGGTCCTTAATGGGTTAAAGGCTAAAGAGCACGATTTTCAGGATATTTACCAGACTTTGGTTCATGTCCAGTACAACTATGTTGTGCTGGACACATCTCGCTATGAAAGGAATCCTGAAACCCGTCTCAATTTATTCAAGCAACAAGTTTCATTAATCTTTAACCTTTAAACGACGGGCTCATAGCCGTGGAAATCATCTATTTTGTCACCGTGTGAATTGTTGGATTAAAATAATCCAAAAGCACTCATTCGTAGCCAAACTATTCTAAATCATCTTCCCTTTTCGCACAAAATTGAGAGGATGAATAGTTGCACTTTTGTCATATAGGGAGAGATTCTTTGTCATTCATCAGTCAGAAAACATTTATGGGTTAAAGACGAAGGTGTGAACTTGGAAATCATCCCTTTTCATTAAGGTAACCGGTCCATAAATCACCCACATAAGAGTTGAAATTGAATTTTGGGGAGGCTTCTTGAAATAATTTTCAGTAAATTTTCCTCAAAAAACAAGTGGAATTGGCATCTAATCTATGTCATTTCATACTTCTTAGAGCTTTGTAAAATTAGTTATAAAATTTTGAAGTTGAAATGGTATAGTGCTCTAAAATCGCCCACCTCCTAAAATGAACATTGTTTGTAGATTGTTGAATGCTATGAAAAAATAACATGTACACATAGTATACATTTGAGGAGGTGGATGATTTTTGAACTTGTGCAATTTCAGAGCTTGTTACCTTACCATGTAAATCTTTGGCTAAGAAATAGCAAGAGCACTCATTGGAAGTCAAAGAACTATAGAAGACCTCCCCTTCTCACAACAAAATTTGGAGGATGAATAGTTGCACTTCTGTCCTACTAGGTTGATTCTTTGTCATCCATTGGACATGAAATGTCTTCCTTGAAGTTTAAGAGTTAACTACTTATAAACACAACGTTTTTTTTGCGGATGAAGGCAACGAAGTCTATCATTTCATTCACAATACAAAATCCGTCATGTTTTCTTCTTAGGGGTTGTTTCTATAGAGGACCAAACTGGATCTCCAGCAGGTCTCAGGGAGGTTCTCATGGAAAAATTGTGGACCTAATTTTTGATGTGGAGCTCAAGTTCTCCCCTTTCTCCTCCCTCCTTGAATGCAGGATTTGCAAGTTCATTCTCCTTCCCGTGAACCCGACTTACTATTTTTCTAAAAGTATTTTCCTTTTGTAACCTTGTCTCACCTACTCCAAGACTTGCCTCCATGGCATGCCTCATTCTTTGGTTGTCACATGCCACTAAATTCCAAACATCACAAAAAAAAATTGGAAATTTTAATTGGAGGATATGTGTGCATACGGAAGCAAGATGTAGCATGGACGGACCTCCAAGCTTGGTGCCTAAAGCTCCACCAGTCCTTGCATGTAAATAGATACTTACTGCCTTGGGAACACGGGAGCAAATTAGTGAATGGTCTATGACATTGGTGGTGCCCATTCACTAAGAATGGGTGTCCATTGCAATCTTTTTATATATCAAATCTAAAATTTGGTCATCAAAAAAATATGTAGATAAAAGGATTGCTATGAATAATCCAAATCAGTTTATGTCTCTTCAAAATCTATTCTACAATTTTTTTGAATTAATTTTTAATGCGATTTTTTCCTCCAAATTTAGTGTATTTGAGGCTCATTTCTAAGATCCCTTAACACTACAAAAAGTCAAGATTGCAATGGACACCCTCGCACAAAATCTTGAATAGAAGAATCATAATCAATGATTTCCAAAATTGGATTTTTGAAGCTAAAAATGGACTTCAAAAAGATTTTTTTAAATATAAACTTGGCTAGGTTTTATTTGACTTCAAAGTATTGTCAAACACCCCAATTGGGTGCCTTGGACATTTAGGGTTAAAAAATAGGAATCAAATACAACCACCTCACCTTGATTGGGTGAGTGCAATAAGAGAATATCATACATCCATTGCTCAAGAGTCAATGGGGAGGCAATAGGCGTAACCCACGCCAACAGTAGTTGGGCAGCTACAGGCCTACAACTTGCCCCACTCAAACCGTAACATTGTTAATAGGTTGTGTCGCCTTCCCTAGATGGAGGTATAATGCGTCTCTAGATACCTATGGGGAGATTTGAGTTATAATACTCAGAACCTCATTGGTTGGGTAGGAGGTACACTATATGTTAACAATGAGGTTCATTGGCATTGACCTCCTCCCCATACATATTAACAATGTTGTGACCTTGTCTGTCAAAGTTTTATTAGCCTCTAAATGACCGAAACACCAAATTATGGTGTCGACAATACTATGAAGTTTATTAAGACTAAACTACGTTGCTATTTTTAATAGCTTATATTTTTGACAAATTATTTTTGAAGTCTAGTTTTAGCATCAAAAAACGGATTTTGAAAGTGAATGTTTATGATTTTTTTATTCAAGATTTTGTGCAAGGGTGTCCATTGCAATCTTGACTTTCCTTAGTGTTGAGGGTTCTTGAAAATTAGCCTCGAATACACTAGATCTTGGAGAAAAAATCACATTAGAAATTCGTTTAAAAATAATTGTCGAGTAGATTTTGAGAAGCCATAAATTGATTGGGATTATCTATGTTGGACCTTCAACCTGATATTTTTTTTGGTGACAAACTTTTTAAATTTGACATGCAAAATGAGAGTTGAAAGATTTTCATAGTTTTAACACCCTCATGATCAAACATTTCAATCCTTAAAATAATATTGTTGTGTTTTCTTTTTCTATGTGATCTCTAACATGTCTAGTTTGAATTGTACAGTTACAATTCATAAAAAATTGATAGAACTTATCAAAATGTTGTCTTTTGTTCACTTTAGAGGAAAATTTCACGAAGACGTTGGGCATTTCAGGGTTCGGTTCGTCTAACTCCAAAGTTGTCATCATTATAATTGACATTCTCCCCCAGACCCAAACTGAAGAATCTAAGTTGAGATCCACCCCTGTCTCGTATCCACCGGCCGACCCAAATCCACGTTTGAACCCCAGATCCGTAACAAGCAAGCTAAGATTTACGATTCCCTCCATCTGACACAACAGTACGTTCCGTCACCCCACTACACGACACTCCCCCACTTTGTTTTGTTTTTGTTTTTTTTGACACAAATACCCCCACTTTGTTTTGTTTATTTCCTTCTCCAGGGAGGACGACAAGTCAGTGGGCTCAGTCCAAACACCAGAGGCGGATTCACCAACCGCGGCCCGATCTCCCAATATGCCTACGGTCCTGCCTGCCTATGGATCCTGCATTCTGGTCCAATCCGCCTCTGTGGCCTTTCTCCCATTTGTGGGCCCCCCTGCCTGTGGGCTTTCAGCCTCTGGTGTTTATGATCTTCGGCTCCTGGTTCTCACTCCCCGGTTTTGACTGTTAGAGCATCACCACCCGTCTTGTAAAATCAAGCCAATTTGCAAGCCAAGGATGATGTGTCGCCCCACCCATAGCCTCTTAAGAGGCCATCGCCACCCAATCGGCTACATCCACATTCACGAATCAAGTCCTTGTTTGGTGAAAAAGTGCAAAAGGTGCTTGTCTCATGCAGTTTGCAAGCCGCCCCTTGGCTTGCAAAAGAGCCCAGTTTTGCAAGCCACCGGTGGCTTTTGGCCGGGCCTCTTAACCCCTAAAACCTCACTTGTCCCCTTGGGGGACAATTTGGGTCCGGGTAGGTTCCTATTGTCTCAATTTGAAGTGGATTTTTTTGAGATTTTTTGAGGCTGTGTAGTTTTGCAAGAGCTTTGTGGGTATATAATTTTTGTTTCAATCGGATGCCGGATGAAAAAGTTATGGCACTATGAGCAAGAAATGGAGATTGGCGGGCAGCCCAAAAAAAATTACAAAAAGTCAAAAAAAAAAATTTGAATTTTTTTGCTAAAAGATTATGTTCTTACCTATACGTGAAACTTTGATTCATTCTATTTGGACTAGGCATGAGAAAGTTATGGACAATCTTAGGTTTTTGGGCAAAAACCACTCAAAACTACCACTTCTGCTGTATTCACTTAAGGAAACCAATTTTTTTGTTTTGGGGGAATTCAACCTTAGGATCTTGTACTTCACTTGTCTGCGATCATGTAGTAAAATTTTTATCAAATTCGACCGTATGGATTGGAAGATATTAGCATTCAAAGTTGAACAAAAAGTTTTTTTTCAAGAAGATGCTTAAATTGCCCGAAAACCTAAGATTGTCCATAACTTTCTCATCCCTAGTCCAAATAGAATGAATCAAAGCTCCACGTATAGGTAAAAACATAATCTCTTAGGGAAAAAATTCAAAAAAAATTATTTTGACTTTTTGTAATTTTTTTGGACTGCCCGCCAATCTCCATTTCTTGCTCATTGTTTCATAACTTATTCATCCGGCATCCGATTGAAACAAAAATTATATATCCACAAAGCTCTTGCAAAGCTACACAACCTCAAAAATCTCAAAAAAATCCACTTCAAATTGAGACAATAGGAACCTACCCGGACCCAAATTGTCCCCCGAGGGGACAAGCGGGGTTTTAGGGGTTAACAAGTTCATCCATTATGCAAGACGGGTGGGGCAAATTTGCAAGCCAGTGGCAATAAGTCATCCGTTTTACAAGACGGGTGGACATGCTCTTATCCTCCTCCCTACCCTCAGGTGTGTTGTTTCGCCTTCGGGTGTTATTTATCAGTAAAGCTCTACCCTTGAACAAATTTCACCAACCGCGGCCTGACTCCCAATATGCACCCCAGGTGCTTCATTTGGCCGGGGTGAACTAACCCCCTCACTTGTCCCTGGAAAAAAAAACTGAATTTTTTTATTTGTCACATATATGATAAAATTTGTAAATTTTGAGTTCATGTTTGCAATTGGAGGCCCGAAAACAGCTAGGGTGTGTGTGTAGAAGATAATTAAAACAAGTACAAAATAGGGGGTCTTTTTTTACATGCACCCCTGGAGTGACTTAGGCGGGGCGAGCAAAGGACCGACCCTTCATTTTGGATGGACCTTCACGGTGGATGTAAGTTGTGGGGTGTATCTCTTTGGTGACAAACTACCACTTCTGCCAATTAATTAATCCACTGGTGAAATCAATGAATTATTTAATTGAGCTCATGATTTAATTGGGCTCATGAAATATACTCTGCATATTTTCCCTTGCAGTACACCTATTTTTCTATTTTTTCACGTGGCTTTCAGTTGGAAATTTTCAATGGCAGGGACGGAGTTCTGATGTTGCTAAGGTGACAGGTCCAGAAATCGCCCACTCGAGAGCTGAAACTGAATTTTGGGGAGGCGAAGCTTCTTGAAAGACAAGTGGAATTGGCATATAACCCAAGTCATTTCATTTCTTGGAGCTATGGAATTAGTTATAAAACTTTGAAGTTGAAATGGCATAGGACTCTAAAATTGTCCACCTCCTAAAATGTACAATGTTTGTACATTGTTGAAGGCTATGAAAAATGAACATGTACACATAGTATACATTTGAGGATGTGGGCGATTTTAGGGCCTAAACAATTTCAGAGTCTGTTACCTTAAAGCAAAGATGTTGGTCATGGGGAGGGGCTATAACTTGAACCATCATATGACACTCAAACTGGCTGATGAATGCTTTATTGGCCATGTATCCATAATGGCCATCTTACTCATTGAAAGTGGTCACAATGTTTTCTAACATGGGCATAACATGAAGGCCTAATTTTGTCATTTTATGTCATGATTTTAACTTCAAAAGTTTGAAGTTCCTATTGCAATCACAAATCACTCCATCATCATCGATTGTGACCACTAATTCAACCTTGTGTAGCTAAAATCTCATTTATTGGAAAAAAATGTGTCATAGGTTGATGCAAGACTTTCAATTGATAGATCATTCAATAGATGTTTATGATGGATCTTTTGCTTGTCAGTGGCTAGTTTATCGCATACAAGAAAGGAGTGAAAGGTGAAGAAAGATTGGGCTTTGAAGCACAAGTCAAGATGCCCTAGTGCAACAAAAGCTAGCTAGTTAGTATTAACAAGCACAACATTTTAAGTGTTGGTATGACCCAAGAGATCTACCTTGGATAGAGGCAAAACATCCCATTCCAGTCCAAAACTTCCATTCTAGACATCTAGGAAAAGTCCCATTCTAGGTTGTTTGTATTAGAAAATAAAAAAATAATACAAATATAGGAACCCGTATAGGAAAAATTGCTTGCTTTAGGGAGTTGATTGTATGAAATGAAGATAACATGTGTTTGGAATGGACATAACCTATGTCTTAATTACACTCTATCATCAACTTACTTTGAATTAGCCTCAAATCAATGCAAATTAGTTCATTCTAGTAGTAGAAGTATACAATTGATATTGAGATCATTATGGACCAATTTAGACATGTATTAAGTCAATAATAGGTTAATAGAAGCCCTATAATAGTTATGTTTTGTGATACTAATAAGCAAGTCTATGGGCTTTTATATAAAGCCTATAGGAGCTCCATTTCTATAAACTTTTGAAAAATTACATGAAGCTAGTCTAAGTTTTTTTTAATGAATTATAACATTGTTTCTTTTTGCTTCTAAGATTTATTTATTTGTTTTCTAGAAAACAGTATTATACTACATTAGACATTTTGCCCATTATGGGTTAGTTTATATCAACTGCTAGAGAGCCAACATGTTTAACACCTTAACCCACACCAGTGCTGTAGCTGGGCCATTGCTGCCCCAAGAGATCTTATACTCGCTCAGTGAACACTCGATGAGGGAGAATTGCCGCCCTCATTGCTCCAGCCAAGGATAAATGTAGAAAAGTACCCCCTATCTTTTGTGGTGACCATAAATATGAATTCATAATTTCCAAAGTTTACCGTATACTGCAAATTAAAAAATTCCAATATATTTCCATAGGTAAATTATGGGTCATTTCACCTTGGATGTGAGCATCCAAAAATAGACAAGTGTAGAAAATTAATCCTTTTTTGCCATGCACTGCCGAACACATTCCAGTGATTACATAAGGTGACAACACCCATTGCTGTCCCTGTATCCAATTCCGTCATGATGTACCAAGAGTGCACATTTTCTTAGTAAGAATGTACTTTGGTGGTACATCATGACGGAATTGGGTGCGGGAATATGGGAATTGATGTTTTCACAGTAGTACCACAACTAAGGTAGTATGCTCTAAAAGCGCTCATGTTCTAAAAGAGATCATGGCACAGAGGTACATTTTGCTTTCTTCAATGTACGAACTGTGTACATTTCAGAAGGTGGTCGCTTTTAGAAACCACTGTGTTTGAACTTAAAAAATTCATAACTAATGCTACAAAGGTCTGAAAAATATGAAACGGCTTGGGTTAGATGCCAATTCCATTTTTCTTCCTATATAAATTTACTGAAAATTGTTTCAATAAGTTTAACTTCCCTGAAAAGGCGATCTGCTCTTAAATGGTCGCTTTAAGAGCATACTACCTTACAAGACCAGTACCGGTCGTCAAATTGGAAACCACATAATGCAAACAACCATTGGATTTCCTGGCCCGCCTTGCACGCCCTAGAGCACCACTGTACTGTACAGTACAGTAGAGTGAGACTCTGTCAAGTGTAGACCTCCTTTCTTTGCCCTCATCTTTGCCCTCGGGTGCCTCAGCCTTCTGGCGTGTTCTTCAATTTGTCAGTTCTCTGGTCCCACTCCTGCCTTCGGGCTTGCTTCTTTCCTCGCTTTCCAACGCCTTCGGGTGGCCTGCCCTCGGGCGTTTAAATGCCTTCGGACGTGTAATTGCCTCCGGGCGTTTCTTAAATCAGTAAAACACCACCCTCGAACGGGTTTCATTATAATGGGGCCTGGGACATCATCTGGGCTCGCATGATCCGAGTCAAGGGCGCAGACTTTGCCACTTTGGACTGCCTTCCCTGGCGGGCCTTGGACTGCGAGGCCTAGCCTCCAATCCGGGGTCCACTCACATCGTACGCCAGGGGTCAGGGCGCGCGGATTCTGGCCGGTAACTAACTCCGTATAGCTTACAGCGGATTGGATTCTCATCATACTAAGCCAGTCACTTGTTCAAGCGAGCTCTTGCAGAGTAAGAGACGTCTGATCTGGTAGCCCGTGTTGTTGCTGCGTTTCAAGCTTTCTTTCGATCTCTGAGTCCTCGCATGTACACTCCTCACTTCACTCGATCACTCGCTCGATACAGATGCCTTCAACTCCTCTGCTCTCAGCATTCAATTCGAATTCTAGCATGACTGCACGCGCGCGCGCAATCCAAATTGATTTGAATAGCTCAGAATTCGAATCCAGTGCTGTCCCTCCTTTGTATTGTTCCTGCTAGCTTCTATCAATCCGTGCAAGCGATTCGATCACCTCCATGCAGCTAATTCCCGAAACTACGCTCACATCTAGCTAGCTCTTGACGAAACTCCGAGCACTTCTTGTGTGGAAACGTTAACGTCATGTTCAATGATCGGCTGTGGGCGGAGTCCGGATGGTTGGGCGAGAGAGTCGGAGTGGCTTCAGAGGGTTGTTTGCTGAGGGTGGAGTCCGCATGGTTGGCTGAGAGGGTGTTTGATGTTGGGTGCTGCTAGCATCTTTATCTGTTTGATGTTTGCTCCAAAATGAGCGCTGCCAGATTATTGACAAGGTGTTTCAGAGGGTGCATGGATTGTTGAGAAGATGCTGAGATAGTTCGAACACTTCCAGTGTCTCCGAAATTCTTGTGTGGCGATTTCACCATCTTGGAAATTCAGATTTTCGGCAGTTGAAGTGCTTAATTCCAAACGAGTATTTCTACCGGGACTAGCTTCTACTCCCTACTTGTCGAAGGATTTTGTGCATGAGTTTAGAAATATTTGGTAGATTTTCAACTCCTTGCGTGTGTGTTTGTGTCAACGTTTGGATCTGGGCATGATTGGTGACGTAATATTTTTATATTTCAGATACAAAAGAAGGCGACCAGGTTTCATCACATGGCGCGATCAAATGCAGGGGGAGCAGGCCAAGGAGTTGCACAGCAGCCCGGCGTGGTCTCCAATGATGATGGGCCACCAGCAGTTGCGCCACCTGCACCAGCCCGGCAGGTTGCCGACGGGGTGGTCGTCGTGGCAGGTCCAGTCATCGCCAATCCGGCGGGAGCGCTGCCACCTCGGCATCCACGTTTTGACATTGAAGCAGCTCAGTTCGGTCCCCTACCGACAAGAAGCGACATTCGTTGTTACATCCATCCCAAGATCAATTGAGTGATGAAAAACAGGCAATGGATGAAAGTACTCTCTGTTAGCCGCTTTGTTCACAATTCCTGTTTGCTGCTGAGGTGTGTTCCCTTGTCAGATCTTTTCCAGGTCCCGGAGACCCTGACTGGTCCCTTTTCCTTGTTCTGCCTTTCTTTTCCTTACTGTAGGACTGGTTCTGATTGGCTTATAAATTTCCTCTCTTTCTAACCCCAGTAGGGATTTAGGGCCCTACAGTATCGTATGACAAGTGCTGTGTGTCCTCGTAAATGTTTTATGTTTTGTTTTTTAATAAGGATTTGTGTTCGGAAGTGATTGCTTGTCGATTGTGAGCAGTGAGCACCTTCCGATTTCAGTTAGTGGGGGAATGCTTACTTCATGAAAGGAGTTTGCCGATATATTGTTTGAGTTGATCCAGGTTTGAATCTATTGTGACTTACATCAGTTATGTGTTATTTGAAGATTTTGCAACATAATCTCAGTACTAACTTAATCCATAATATTACGTGTAGAACCACATTTGATTTCTTGAATGAGAATTGTGTACCTAAAAGTGGCAAGATATGCATACACTGTTGGATTGATGATTCAAAACTTACACTTACAATAGCTCTTCCTAAGATGGGCCGATTTACATAGTTGACCTCTGACCCCCAGCCTTTGATTTGTCTTTTTGACCTCTGTTTTGTTTGAAATTTAATTGTGTGGAAATTTGAAAAATTGGCACCGGGGACTAGTTCCCCTGGGCTCCTTGTACCATTTCCTCTAAGGTAGTGTGCTGTAATTGCGACCCTTTAAGGGCTGATTTGCCTTTTTCATAGGTTTTCATGATTAAAAATATTTTTAGCTCATTTTTCAGAGAAAGTAAATAGATGTCGAATGTAACACAAGTTGTTTCATATTTTTTGAAGCATTTTTGAATTAGTTATGGATTTTCAAAGATTTCTGTTGTAGGTACCTATTTGTGACCCTAGGTCTCCCAAAATCTGTCCCCTTGCAACTTCTAAAGTGGTTTGAGGAAATCAAGATCAATGATTGGCTCTTGCAATAGAAAAACAATTTTTCCTTGATGCATCCAATAGCTAAAGTGGTCCATTCAAGGATCACCTGCAATCCATTCTACAACTAATTATAGGGTCGGTTCGAAGGAGAGGGTCGCAATTACAGCACACTACCTTATCAATGTAAATTGTCCATGTGCTTCAAGAAGAAAACAAAACAAAACAAAACAAAAAAACTTAGCATTTTTCATTTGGAATTCGTTTTAACCCCTAAAGTCCCATTAGAGAAATTTTGAGGCCTTTAAAGGGCTGCTCCAAAGCAACAAAAAGATCCCCACGAATACATTTAACTTTGCTTACGGATTTGTTTTTCCCCTATAGTCACTTGCCTGGAGTCACAACATCGGTGGCTTACAATATACAAATACAAAAATTTAAACAATCAAGGCTCAGATATTGTAATGCACCTCTACTCTAATTATTGCATACCTTGTACTCTAACCAAGTTATGGAAAAAAAATGGTCGAAAATAGTTTAATGACATCTACTACCATCAAGAGTTTTTTTTTATCAACATTGTAATAGATAAAATTCATTGATTGACATAATTCATTGACAATTGGTGAGAGTGAAGAGTGAAGAGCAAAGAGGTTGTTTTTATAGAGAAATCAATTGTCCTTGGTGAATCCTCAAAGGGTGTGGGATATTTAGAAGATAGATCACTCATTATCAAATGCAAGAATTGTGTTCAAAGTCAAATTTCAGGCCCCATTTAAGGAGAGTAGAATGATTTTTTCAAAAAAACTTTGAACTAAACAAAGTTGAAGAATTAATCTTGTTTTCATCTTCAAAAATCTGTTTGAAATTTAGAAGCTCCAATAAAAAATTATGGACAAAATTCTAAAAGGGATTGGAAGGAAAATTTTCTTTGACATTTTCAAACACTTTCTCCTAATTTTGTCCATAACTTTTTATTGGAGGCTCTAAACCTCAAACGGATTTTTGGAGATGAAAACTAGATTGATTCTACAACTATTTTTGTTTCAAAGTTTTTTGAAAAAAAATAATTATACTATACCTAAATGAGGTCTGAAATTTGACTTTGAACATAATTCCTACTTCTCACTTAATTATGAGCAGTTGTGCACCTACTAATCCTAATTTACATACCCCCCATGGATTGTTTTACCTACTACTAACCCACTTGTACAAAGAGCTCTCCTTCTCCACTTCAATCCCACTAAATTAATTGTCTTGTGAAGTTAATTCAAAACCATTAGTGTTTCTAATTTTTTTGGTAACTAGTTGCAAAAGCCACTTCATTTTGCTTTATTTTTTTCATTTGTCAATTAATCATTGTGTTATCTGATCTTATTAATTATTAAACATATATTTGTTACACCCTCATTTATAAGTCCCGACACCCTTCGTGAAATTCACACAATCAGATATTGTAATGCACCTAGATTCGTCAAGCTGCCTTTTTTCGATTAATAGACTGGTTTGGTCACTTTTTGGTGGCCCTCCGGAGCTTTGATTTTCTCTCTCATGCAAGGCCATTTTTTTGGGTCAAAAACACTCAAAACCGCCATTTTTGCTGCATACACCCAAAAAAACAAAGAAAATATTTTGCTTGGAATAAGACCATAGGATCTTAAACTTGACCTGATTTAGAGTCATGTGGTAAAAATTTCAAGAAGTTCGACCGGATAGATTGGAAGATATTAGCATCCAAAGTTGGAAAAGAAGATTTTTTTGAAAGTTGTCTTGCAATTTTAGATGACTTTGATTGCCATTTGTGAAAATGTTTTCTGCTTTAGTCTTTGCATTAAAAGAATTTATATTCAATAATTGAGTTGAAAGTCTAGGATAAAAATTAAAAAAAACAAATTTGATTTTCATCCTTTAAAAAATTGGTAAATAGAAGGTTTGAGATTGAACAAAAAACTAATTAAAATTGTTAATAGCTCTAAAATGGAATTAATAAATAATAATTTCAACAATGAGGTTGTTCTAGGAAACACACCTAACCTTGTCCAACAATTTTTTTGAAAAATTGTAAAAACTGCCATCATTAATGAATCCTATAAGTTGTTTTTTGAAGAAGATGCTTAAATTGCCCAAAAAACAAGATTGTCCATAACTTTCTCATCACTAGTCCAAATAGAATGAATCAAAGCTTTACATATAGAAAAAAATTATGAAGTTTGGGGAAATTTTTTTAATTTTATTTTGACTTATTGTGATTTTTTTTTAATTGCCCGCCGACTTCCATTTTTGGCTTATTGTGCCAAAAATTGTATTTCCACAGTTTATGTGTTTTCCTAACTCCACTAAAAAATCACAATAAATATTGAGACCATATGAATATGCCCAAAGATGCATTTTGGTTCCCATAGGACCAATGGACTTTAGGGGGTAACATCTAAACCTTATCAAACTCAAATACAACACTATGCATGTGGAAAAAATACCAATTTTGTGCCAAGTAGAGGAAGCAATACTAATCCATATTGCACGTGTTATGTGTCATTGAATCCGTCTCAAGTCTTGACATGTATACAGTTGTTTTTTCAATATTGTACACTTCAATTCATGCACTCCTACATCAAATATACAAAAAAAAACTATAATTATGTTGAATTCTATGATTGGGTTTCTAAGATTGCGAAGAGTAAAGCTCCAAATCAAAGGGGGCCTTCTATATAGGATGCTTTTAATAGTATTGTGTTAAATTATGTAAATCTATCTTACTTTTCAATCTTATTTTATCAATGGTTATGTTTATATGCATGAAATATTGTTTTGCATCATTGATAGTGAATAGTCTGGAAAGATTTTGTTACAGACTTGAAGCAAAATTAGATTTTTGATTGTTATGTGTTAATTGCAAATATAGTCTTATGGATGCAGATGAGATCTACAAATAATTGTGAAATTTAGGGATATTTTTTTCTAAGCATAAAATTTTATTACCTTCACTAACCATTAGATCTTTTAAACAAATTTTCAAATAATTTCACAAATGAATTTTGTATAGCTTTCAATTGGATATTTTTATATAGATGGATTTTTGACTTCATAAGGTATTTTTTATAATATGATTCTTTCACATATTAAAATAAATAAATAAATATTTTTTATTATTTGTTAAGATGATATTTACATAATTTTATGCATATTATATTGATAATTTATAAATCTCATATTGGTACAAATTGGTGCAAATCGCTGGAAATCTTTCAATGCAATTGAAGGATTTTATCTCCATTGGTTGTTCTATTCAAATTTTTATAATCTAGAGAATGATTTTTCATCAACAAATTAGGATTGGATGAAAAACTTGTACTTTTGCAAGTAAGTTCTTTCAATGATTACTTTTAGTTCAAAACTTGTACACTACCTACTTAAGGTACATTCACACTAAGGTCAAAATTGTTTAATTTAAGAGGTTATGATTTCAGACTTAAATGAAGTATTTTCACAAAAGTAATAAAAATTCACCCAAATTCAATGTGGCACATGACTTGACAAATGAATCATATATATATATATATATATATATATATATATATATATATATATATATATATATATATATATATATATATATATTTATTTATAAATCTTAAAGGCTATAATTTGCACCCGTAGGATTATAATTTCCAAAATTATAATGAAATGTTAGTAATAGTGAGGAGGATTATGTAAATCCCATAGCAAAGGCGGGATTTTTTGTTCCTAACTTATTCTTTAAGGTCATGTGTGTCCTCGGGGAACAATTTGGGTTTGGGCAGGTTCCTATAACCTCAATCTTTAGTGAAACTTTTTGAGG